>CM065670.1:4602187-5237187 GCA_033220385.1 Triplophysa yarkandensis | reverse complement strand
TTGAGTGTTTGTGCATTGAGTGTTTGTGCAATTGGGTGTTTGTGCATTGAATGTTTGTTATCCAATATTTGTGGGTTGGGTATTTGAGCGTTGGGTATTTGTGCGTTGGGTATTTGTGCGTTTGGTGTATTGGGTTGGGTGTTTGTGCATTGGGTGTTTGTCGTTGGATGTTTGTGCACTGAGTAATTGTGCACATATTGTGTTTTAGAGGAAAACGAGAAGTGTTTTTGTTGCTGGGTAGAAAGAGGAGCTAACCTTATTGTAGTGTTACACTCTCTGCACAGATGGGTGGACCAGCCCGGGCTCCGTTCATCTCTTCCCCTTTGTTTACAATTTAGGAGACCGGATCATATGTCAGGGGAAATGTACAAACGTTAATAAATAAACTGCAAGTGTGTCTGGGTAGATCCCGTTTTAAGGTTTGGAGCTCGATCCGGACGATGAGGAGATGTTAGATTGTTTTTCCTATCTGTAGATGCTTTCCCATCTGAATGAAACCATCTGAATGCGTTTTACCAAATATTTCCATTCACAAGAGCTCAGTGTCGATTGCACGGTGCTTCAGAATTCACAAAGCTCGGTCTGAAAGGGCGTTGCAGAGGCAACCCGGCAAATGATGCTGAAGACCCTTGTCACTTATATAAAGGGTGAGTAAATCATAAACCTCCAAGAATGGTCAATGGTTACTGGGATTCTCTAGTCATTAACTATAAATGGTTTATATAAGTAATGCTTTACTGGTGCCTTTGGTCTGAGTATACACGCATCAGATTTGGATCTTAAGTTCATCCACATTTAGTCAAATTTGCATAAGCATTTCGGATTTGTACTTGCTGTAAATGAACTGTCGGGAGGAAATCGAAGCACGCTGGGATTGAGCTCAAGAGTCCTTCCACTTTTAAGGGATGAGCAACGTCTGATTTGATTCTCGCCTGAGTAGCTTTTGTTAAAAGAGAGTCTTGGCCCTCGCTGTTTGTGGAGGCCACATGGCTCTCATGCATAAAGGGGCCCGTCCCAAACTTTAATTTACATAACTGTTGTGATCTATAATACGGGCCCACTCTTATTAAACAGATGCTATTGACATTAAAATGTGAACAAAACTGCATTAAGATAAATCATCAAATGAACATTGTGCATGTTAAATACTTTACTTAAAAATGTTTATTTTTATTTATATATAGTTTCCAAAATTAGAAAACATTTTTATAGTTTTTTTTTTACAAAAACCTTGTATCATTGATATGCTGAAAATGTAATCTAAGTATCTAATGTAGCAGCTAGTAGCAGCTTGGTATTGTACAGTAGATGTTTTCTGTGATCTTCAGGAGGTCACCATAGCCAGAACTCTCATAGTCTGGTCTTTATGTCCATTGGGAGGAGTAGTCTGGAATAGTAATGAGTATTATCTGCACCGGTCTATCATTGGAGAGACCAGTATGAGCTGCATGCCTCAAATGACACTGAGTGGCTTGTTAGGGCCAGATGGGCCCCTGTGACGCAGTCCCTTGTTAGGGTTCAGTTAGCTGGCAGAGACCCCTGATTTCCTGTAAACAACTCTTGCATGCATCACAACAACATAACATGGCAGACATTGTGATCGTAGTCCATATTACAGTGAAATGTATGAAAATTAGGGCTGTCTAAACTATTAATCAGTATTCAATTATTCGTATTTACAATACAAGTTTGTGTTTACATAATTTATGTGTTCTATCACACATACATACTTATTAATATCCATGCATGCACGCACGCACGCACGCACGCACGCACGCACACACACACACACACACACTATGGCATATGTTTTGTAAATACTAACTATTTATCCTGATGTGCAATTACTCGGAATCTGTTTTCATTAACAAAACAATGAAGTAAAAAACAATTATTGTGCCCCAATTGTTTTATTTATTTGTATTAATTATACATAGTTTTTTAAAAATGTACATGTTCATATCTTCTTTTTTCCCCTTATTTGTTATTAAAATGAATAGTATCAGTGTGTAGTCGGGTTTAATAACCATGATCTCAATATTGGGTAAAATAATCGTGATATCATTTCTGTCATAATCGAGCAGCGCTAATTAATTGCGAATAATCGTTTTGTAAAAATGAACCTTAAAATCACAATTTGTGTACCAAACAGAAACTATTTGTATCTTATTCTAATAAGCTATTATTCAGAAATTTGAAACGGCTCTGATGCCATTAACACAAAGCGCTCAACTCCCAACCCTGTCTGTCTGACACCTATTATAAATGTTTCTATAAAACCAGAGGAATCCATGTGGAGTGTTTTTTTTTCCGATGGTACCCTTTGAAGAAAAGCTGCATATGTAATCATCATAGAACATTTCACCTACGTAATGTACGAAAAGGAACAAGGTGACAGCCGAGCAAGAACCTGTAAGGTTTATCTTTTTAAAAGTAGTCTGAATAATTCAAGTCTCAAGAAGGAATCTTGGAAGAATAAATGTTGGAAGGATTAATAGAGAATGAGTGCAAGAAATGTAAAGTAATCTTTTAAAGGTTGTCAGTAATGTATATAATGCATTAAGAAGAAATGTTTACCATAATTGTTTTTACTGTAGTTGTTTTGGTTAACCCTCATCCATCACATCATAATACTGTCTTTTGATACCTTTTTGAATAACAGTATCTAACATGTTTATCATACAATATTTACACGTGACCCTCTTCTGCACATATCCTGACAGCTGTGAAGGCTCTTGTGAATTTTATCATTAATTATGTAGTTTGCACATACATGTGTCGGTGGCGCTTTTGCTTTTGTTTAATTAGGCAACGTTCCGCATGAAGAAGTGCTAGACCAGGGTGTGGGTGGGTTTATGCTAATTTGCTCTTGACGGCTTGTAAGGACTGTTTATCATCCTAATCGGGGATTTCACCAGCGTGAGTATTGTGCCAGTTGTGCGCTGTGATTGGTTTATGAAGGTCAAGTCTCTTTAGGGCTGTTTAAAAACCTTGTAATTAAATGCAGATTTAAGTAGCTTCTGCTATGCCATGACGTATTGCAAACTGGGTAGGTTTGTGTGTAAGAGATGTGATGAGTAATATTCCGTTATCACATGAAGAGTTGACATCGTAGTATGGCGTGATAAGGACTGTCATTTGGTTAAATGTGATAAGAATTGATGTAACATCATTGTAAGACAGCTATCATGTAGTTAAACCGGCAGAGCAATGTCAATGATGAGTTTTTCAAAGAAAAACAAATAAATGTTTTGTAATCTCGTCATAAAACAATTTGGGCCTATTATCAAAACAGAAGCCAAGAACTACAGAGTACATGGTATGTTAATTTTCATATACATTTCACTCCATCAAGTTAAAATGAGTAACATTGTTCACGGGTAATCTATTCAAGACATGTTTGATATTTGTATTATATTTGGAAAAAAATAAAACAGGACATACTTTTGCTTCATCACATATGGGAATTATTTTCCAATCCAGACATTGGCGAAAGAAGTTTTAGTAGTGGGTAACAGAGTTGACAGCTGTTTCTTGGACACACAAACACATAAAAAAGAACAATAATTGAAAGCACCCTTCTTTTATTAATCTTTTCTAACTGAGGGAATCAATTAATGAAAATTTATATTAAAAAAAGTTCAATTATACATCAACATAAAAAATAAATACTAATGATTTATGCATTACAAACATCTCATGGCAAAACCCAAATGTATGAGGAATTATTTATACCAGAAACATATTTTCTAAAATGATTTCACATGCAAGCAAAAAAAATCTCTTTTAATGTCTGTTTCTTTGTAGTTTTTACAGGGTTGGTGTTTTTCTAGTCATGCCAGGCAATAAGATCTCATGCGGTATGCACAAACGCGACGTCTACAGAACAGGTTAAACCAGATGTCTTTTCAAGTCTTTAACTTTCTGTTGTATTCTCACCTCGATGAATAAGCGGTTCTCCTCTTTACTAAGAAAACAAGATAACAGATTCATGATACGTATCTGTCAACACTTTCAGGTTTAATCTCATTAGATTGTTTTTGAAGTGAAAATAGCGAGTGTGTGGACAACCAATTTGCCTCTATATCTGAAATAAGCGTTTTTCGCTGAAATGGTTCAAGTTCCTTGATATTGTGAGAATATATAAGTGAAAAACATCTGTGCCTGAGCGTCTGGCTTTGCTTTTGGCTTTAGCGTCGTCCTTTCATCATATGTGGACTGTAAATTGGTCTACCTGCTCTTAAACTGGGTTGTGAACCCCGTCTGACCATACATCACACAGCTGGAATGTAAATGACAGGTTAATGTGCTACAGGCCCAATGATTCATGCTTGTACCGCACACCAACACACGCTCGCACACTTAATAGTTTGCGCAGGGCTTCTCAGTGCCACACACTTATGTGATTCAAAGAATGTCCTCCCTATTCACTCTGAATACAAGCGGACAGTCACTATTGCCATAGCAACTCATATTCAATCAGAGCCTTGTACAAGGATATCCATCAGAGAAAAGCAACACCAGTCTAGTAAGGGTCTAAAGAATTCAAAACCCTTTGACTTGCATTGGTTTTGTGTGAATAAAACAGAAGCGAATGGACACCACTCTTTGTCAGTTCCCAACATTCTACAAAATCTCTTCTTTGGTATTCTGCACAGAGAATGAATTCCTGAAAGTGTCTGTGGCCCCTAAGTCGTGAGCTGATTTCTTATCAACGGCTTTCTTAGTGGTAAATAGTTTTAGGACCCAGCGGATGAATGCCAGGCAAAGTGCCCCAGAAGGACCAGGGGGCCTTGCACCTCACCTCCATCCAAGCTGTTTGGCTGCGGCACAGCTTTATTTGCATTTAAATGGAGAGTGGAGAAGTAGCTTGAGCTCCAGAATTAGGCGTTTAGTCTTTCCCCTCACGCAGAGGACGGGTGGGGGTTGTGGGTGAGGACTTCCGGCTTGTTCTCTGTCCTTTTCAGTCTTGTCAAAATCAGGTTTGTCAGTAAAGGAAGCGTGTTATGTAATGGACTGCTGCATTCCTGTCGCCTCTTTCAGTCCTGCAACCGGACAGTCACATTTCCTTTAATCCAGTTTGTTTTCTGATTCCAGTAGATGCTGAAATTCTATGGATTTGAGTTTCAAGATCACATTTATTTTTTGGCAGATGCTTTAATGCATCAATGAATGTGTATTTTTTTCATAGATTAGAAGCAACATATCGCTGTGTAAATAAAAAAACAAATTCCCCATTTAAACAGGCTTTTGTCAATTTCCATGAATCCCCTCTTCTTTAATCTGAAATAGAAGGAGAGCAGGTCGTTTGGGTTTTGGCAGGGGTCATCTTAGCGATTACCTGCCTCCGTTCAGCCGGAAAAAGTGAATGCAATGCATGTCTAATATAGTCATTTTTATTTGTTACTCCGTTTTTGTTATTCAATTTTAATTTTAAAATATATTTAATAAACTCTCTTTTGACTTCTATTATTGTTGCGATACTGTCAAAGCAGACTACAATAACAAATCACAGAAATATTCATCAGTATGGGAACAGCCTATTCAGTTTACATTTTTGTCATACCGCCCAACATTATGTACTGATTACACATTGTTCCTTTGAATCTTTTTTGTAACTTTGTGTAGTGGCGCAGAAGGTAAGCCTGTAAAAAGTGTCGAGAACATGAAAAAATCAAACCAATATTTTTTTTAATTGCTTTTGGAAATAATATTCAGGAACCGAAATGGAATTCAAAGGATCGGTATTGAAAATGTTTCAATGATGTTTCATTACGACTTTGCGCAAGGCTGTTTCACAACCTCATGGCTGGGGCTCAAGAGAGACTTAAGTCATGAAAATATAAAGATATTTGTGTATAAAGGGTGCATCTGTGTCACCTTGGCAACCTGCAAAGCACAGGTTTGACACTCGAAAGCATGTGTTAATTTACCTGTGTCACGACACACTCATGTGTTACTTCTTTTTCTGTTGCAGATGTTTTCTGAGATGCAAAAGATAGATTTCTTAAATTCATCGGATTGCCTATTGTTGGACTGAACTTGTTCTTCTCTCTCCGTGCTCTTAAACCTGCTACTGTGACTCTTGACACCAATGTTCTTCAAGTAACACTTCTGTGGCCATTTTAGGCCCTAAATAATATAACATTTCATTTTGCTTATCATTTTAAAATATAATTAACAAATATACACATTGCACATTGACATGTTTTTCATGAAATTTTACACTGGATAAGTAAATTTGTATAGTTTTTTTTAAAAGGACATGAAAAACTGTGATATAAAACAGTAAAATTAGTTAAAATAACAGTATTAATATTTACTGAGTAAGACCACGTCAAATATTGTAATGATACTTGATTAGGTCAAGTCAAAGTTTAATGCTTGTATTTTTAGAATTACAAACATTAAAGGGCACATATATTCATCAATACCTTAAATATGCTTATTACCTCCATTGAAACTCCAGGATGTAGATGTAAGGCAGAATGTTAGTGATGAATGTTAGAATGTAGTGAGTGATACCTGCAATCTCCATTCACTTTTATATAATAAAACAGGTTGCAGGTGCTGAGTCACAGATCTTTGTTTCCCTTTAATAGAATGCAAAAAATAATTAAAACATTTTAAGTCAGCATTATTTGAAATGTACTTATCCTTACACTCCTCTTTCAGCAATTTAGGATGGTTCTTCTCAACCTAAAATCTGCTTTTAATGAACAGAGTAGCATATATGGGTCGTTGATTACATCTCATTAATAAGCAAAGCACTTCTGCATCCTTTCAAAGCAGTTCATTGCACTTAAAGAGCTGATGCCCACTGACGGTTTGCTGATATGCAATTTGGTTATAGCATTCCCTTCTTTTTAAAGACATAATTCAGTGGAAAAGTTTTTAAATTCCACTTATGCGTTAAAAACAAGGCACAACGTTGCTAAGCTTTATTTCAAAGGCAATTTGTGAATCGGCCTCTTTGTTCCATTTAGCAGGCCTGTTGATAGTGTAAATCCAGACCGATGAAGTTAGGAAGCTATTTTTACATTGCAGATCTCTGGACTTTTTGAGGTGGTCTGCGATCTGAAGGACGATATTAATCGTTTTGTGAGTCGTTCCATTGTGGTGATTTGCCCCTCTGGTCTGTACTGCCTGTTTGCTCCGTATGCCATGCAGTCAGACTTTGATATTTGGCATCTTCAAGTTTGATGAAAAAGGGCACTTAATAAATAGGAACTCTATCAAGAGTGTGAAAATGTATATATTGTGTGAAGTGCAATCGGAGGTATGATGGAATATACTGTGCGAACTGCAAAGGTTAAAAGTAGTTAAAGAGATAAATGTCATTCTTTGGTTGAAAACAAAGAAAGACATTTAGATGAATGTTAGAAATTGAGATTTATAGGCACTGTTAACCTCAATAGTAGAAATTTTTTAAATGGGACGAAAACGTTTTCCTAAATACTTCAAAATATCTTCTTGTATTTAACAACACTCAATCTGTTTTCAAAATATCTTCTTTAGTGCGTAACAGAACACATCGTGTTCTTCTAAACATCTTCTTTTGTATTTAACAGCACACATACTGTCTCTCAAAAGAACACAGTCAATGGCGTGTTCTAATAAATATCTTTTGTTATGTTCTACCGGATAAAAAGAGGCTCATAGGCAAAAGAAGATATTTTCAAGAATGTTGGGTACTGGTTGCCATTCACGTTGGTTTTTTTGTCCAAACAATAGAGGATATTCGGTGCCACTGCTATTTGGTTACCAACATGTTTCAAAATATCTTCCTGTTCTGAAGAAGAAAGTCATACTAGTTTACAATATCAAGAGGCTGTGTAATCAATGACAGAATTTATTTTTTTGTCTCTTTTAATCAAAATAATTCACGTTAAACCAAACATTAAACATCATCTAGAAATTGATTTAGTTATGAAATGAATATCAAATTTATAGCACATTTTAGAACTGGAACGTTCCTTACATTTGTTTTAATGTTACATTTAAGACTTTGCTGTTTTTTGATGTCATCATCAAGACATTGGAAAGGGGGGGGGGGTGGAAAATCACTGCTACACAAGAGGCACGCAGGAACAAAAGAGGTCAGATTGTTTTGTCATGTTGCCTTGTGTAAATGTGCACGTGTCAACATCTCGGCGCCCTCCATCTCTCTCGCTGCTCCAGACCTTCTCCCGGGAGAATACCCCGTCCGTTGCCGTAGAGACAATGTACAGTCATTTTTCTCTCCGAGTGTGGCTGGCATGGAGACAGCTGTGATTGAAGGCACTGCCTAAAGGGACGTCTTGAGTTCTCTAAAGCAACCAGATCACATGACATTATGCTGATGGTAATACTCCAGCCGGGGAGAACAAATCAATGCGTTAAATGGATTGAAAGTTAGAAGTGTTTATGTGTGTCTGTGGGTTTACCAGTTTTCTGTGTGTGTTTTTTATTTGATGCTTTGCACTAAAGCACTGAATCACATCCTTTTCCTGGATGGAGATATTGAGAGATATTGTACCGTATCATTTCGGAATTGATGTTCCTGGCACTTTGCATCAGCCATTTAATGGACAGTGTCCACGTGCAAAATGCACTTGGGCTGCACGATTTAAAAAATAATCAATTTGCATAAAAATTCCAACAATAATAATAAACATAATATATTGGACATATATTTGAACCGAGGGTATACTAGACTTTTTGGCTTCAGTCAGGAAATATTTTTAGGATTATAAAAACCACAGACCCTCAAATCCCTTTTTGCAGGTTCTAATATTATCCCCAGTTTAGAAATATTGGATTTGGATTCAAGTGCAGCCATGAGTAATTTATAGTATTTCACCTGCAATTTTATAGTATATTTATATAATGACATATGTATATTAAAGTGATACATCACCAAAATGTATAGTAAGAACATCATTTAGCCACTCTCTTTCCGTTTGAAACATGTATGACTTTTATTCTGTGATACCACGGTTCGGTTACAAACTTACTTCAAAATCTCTTCTTTGCGTTCTGCAAGTAGACACTTGTGCAGCAGAATGCCCCCTTAATGCTTGGAGGATACTTGGCAAAAGCAATGGCGCCCATTCACTTCCATTGGTGTCCATGCAATAGAAGTAAATGGGTACCGCCAGTTTTGGTTTCCAACATTCTTTAAAACACATTATTTGTGTTCTGCAATTAGAAACTAATGCAGGTTAGGAGGACGTGTAATGATGAATTTAATTTTTGTCCCTTTGATGCTTTAAGGATACTTGGTACAATTAGTAGCTCTGCCAAAATATGATTGGTGAGAAGGATAAAATCTTTACATCTTGCTGCATTTCATCTCTCATTCAGTACATGACAGTGACATTATAGTTAAAATCTTGTGATTGCAGCTTTCACATACATTTAAGTGCCCATTAAAGGTCCTTTTCTGTAAAGAAGGAGGCCATATCAATGTCAATGATATGAAGCACTGTCATAACAGCATGATTTTAATGATACTGTGTCAGATGGCCAATCCATTTCAAGCATATAAACATTAATCTGTGGCCTCTTCAAAATACATAAGGAGCTACATTTAGGATGGACTGTGGGGTCTACATAGATGGATCATATATCGTTTTATTCCCAGGAGTGCAGAACCTTTTCCACAATATAGATCCATAGCTCACCCCGTCCCTCCGTTTTCACCTTTTCCTTTGTTGGGTAATCAGTTCAGCTAATGGTCTTATAAGGTCAGGTTTGCTGTCTTTAATGAATGGGCGTGAGTAGAACCTACAGGGGGCTTTATTAGATTTAGTTTGAAGTTAATTGCCTACGGTGTGTGTTATGTAACCTTCAGTGTGAACTGTTGGAAAGTGCTGCAGTGGACTGGCTTTACAGATGGCTGGAGAAAAAGGGGTACTGTGAGGTGGAGAGAGAAAAAGGGTGAGGGAGATCGAATGCTCCCTGCCAAAGGTTTAAATATTGTTCAGCAGTGACCCCTTGTTTAACTTATGACCACTACTCGCACATTTTTATCGGCGAATGTGAGCAGAGATGCTGATTTGGCTGTTGTTAGTTACACACTGTGTATAGGCTATAGTATCATATATAAAATTTGTTTAAGGTATTCTTTTCAGTGTGACATAAAGGCATACTTCACCTAGAGTTGAAATTATGTCTTCATTTTATTTAAACCTGTATGACTTTCTTCTAGGAGAAGATATTTTAAAGATTGTTACCCTTATGGTATTTTGAAGAATGTTGGGAACTTAACAGCAGTGGCACCAGTTCACTTCTTTTAATTGGACAACAAACTAATGCAATTGATATCCTAGCTGCCATTTACCAACATTCTTCAAAATATCCTTTGTGTTCTGCAGAAGAAAGTCATGTCCATAGTACAAGTTAATGATGAGCCAATTTTCATTTTCTGATTTTATCATAATATTTCAGGTTCTTACTCTACATTTGCCTCACAACTTCTTATGAATTATGAATAATCTTTTGTCTAAAGGTTAATTTTTGTATATCAGCTCGTGTTTGAGTGATGTTTTTTCCACTTGTCAAACAAAGCTTAAATGTTGATCCCATCGCAATGTTTTAATAGTATATCGTTTTAGGAATTTGGCCTTCAAATGGCTTGCATTGCAGATTTATCTGCTGTTCACATTTAGGTCAACAAAAATAATGTCATTTAAAATGTCTTCTCAGCTATGAGAGCACAGATGAATCCCATTTTCACAATCCTTTCAATAGACAGTGACAAACAGTACATTACACCCACCCCCATACTCATTCGCTTAAATATTTCCTCATATAGCTCTCATCTTGTTGTCCAAGGATGATGCTTGCCCTTTTCTAGCACAGAGAGACTCATTGACATGGTTAATGTAAGTGTGAGTCACTGTGTATCTGAAGAGGATTATTAGCAGGATATGTACTTTATGGATAAGTGTACCTCCTATAAAAATATAGATGAGCTGTTAAATATATAAACAAATCCAGCAGTTGTATAAAATGAGGGTTAGTACTCGGCTTTGAGTGTGACACAGAGTTGTCTGTGCATACAGTAAATGCATTATATATGCAAAGACTAGAGACGTGAGTGCTTTCAGTAACATGTTTATCAGTGGTATTGTGTTGCAGTTGAAACTGTCAGGCGCTTTTCGCTTGGTGGAACCATTTGGCATTGATTTATTTTGCTTGAAAAGTGCCCGAGTCACCAGTGCACTATTGTAAAGAGTGCAATGGAATAAAGTCTTGTATAGATGCTTTCTAGAAGACTGTTCACTTGTTACTTGTTAAGATTCTGAATTTAACACTGGCACATTTCTCATTGTATTAAATACACATCACAAATGCAAATGGTTTGTCCTTTGTGAGGTTAATCAGTATTTTTTTTAAGGCAAGCAAACCCTTAAAATTATCCTTTGGTCGACAGTTCTTAAACCCTATTGACTTCCATAGTTGGAACAATAGCAATGGTAAAGAAATAAAGAAGAATGTAAAGAAGTCCTTCTTAAAGCCGGTCATATATTGTCACTGTACATTCATTTAAGTCTATGGTACAAATACCATTAGAAATTCACGGTGCACGGTACCAATTTCAGTACCAAAGCCAAACATGCTAATTAAACAATACATTTTTTTAGTTTTAATTGTTTATTGATACATATTTAAAAGTATGCCATTTTATATACATAAAGTATACCAGAAAGTTAAAAAGCTTGCCAAAGTCCTGGCCCTGTAATAAACATTATGTAAACATACGAAACACTACAGTAAGTCAACAGAACTTTTTGAGCTCTAATTTTACATTTCATACAACAAGATTACTCAAATTACTCGTAACTTTACGTTTAAAATAATAAAAGGCAACAGACAAACTTTTAAAACCGCCTGAATGAAAGCAATAAATAAATAAATAAACAATAAATAAACTCAAGGCATTGAATGATTAATATGGACATTTAAATATTGAATATTTGGAGGAATGCTAACGGATTAAAACATAAATGTTAATTTATGTTTTAATTATGAAAACATAATTTTTTGACGAACTACAAAATGTAGAACTCAACACAATTTAAGACTTACTGCTTGAACTGCTGACATTTTCTACTTTTATTATAAAACTTAGTTTGTTTTCTTCCAAAATCTTTGGCATTTCTGACAAATCTACTTTATTTGGAGACGCCCACCTTTTTTTTCGGGGGGGGGGTAAAAACACCACATAAACAAATAAACAACATGCTTTTTAGGGGGACTTTTACACCCTGATTTTTAAAGGTATTCCCTCACTGATTGTGGAAAAGAAACACATTTCCCTTCTATTTCCAATTTCTGTCGTCTCCTGAGAAGAAAGGTTAACTGTACCAACACCTATTGAAAACATGTCTGCCAAGTTCTAATTGCGATGAACGTTTCTTAAAACCTCTTTTAAACCCACATTCTCCCCAGACAGAAGGACCCGAGGTTCAGATAGAAATGTTAAAAGAGGAGAAGGGGATTGTATGGTGTATATTGGATAAATACAGGTTTCCTTAATAAAATGAGAAGATCCGTTGGGAAACCCTTAAATTAAAAGTTGGTGGCCTGTATAATTAAGTAAGCTTTGTGTATGTTTGACCCTTCACTTTTTCTTTCTGTCTACTCTGTAATAAGAATGAATCACTTCATTTACTCCGATGGCTTAGTCATCTTGTCCTAATGTTTGAGACTTATTTTTCATAGAAATCATATGTTCGTGATTTGTGTGTTTGTTTTTAAAGGATCATTAGGGAATGCATTATGATGTCATCGGTTAACAATTTGCTGAGACTGAGGCAGTGGTTATGTTACATAACATGAGGGTTTCACATAGAAATCCTATTCTAAATTTGTCATTTTAGTACATTTTAAGAATTCCCATCAACTCAAGCCACAAATACTTCATTTACTTTCATGCATTTGCAATGCAAGGTACGTTTTTCCAGCATGTGTGTTCCCCGGGAATGAAGCCTGTGACCTTGGCACTGTTATCGCCACGCTTTAGCAGTTGAGCTTCAGTAAATCACGGCCCACTTGGAATCCTCTTTCTTCTGAATAATTCTCGCTCTGGGTCTTTGCGAAAGGCTCATTTACAACGTGACCTATTTTTCCAGATTTGGCTGTCGGCTCTTGTGCTGCTGCAAGTTCTTCAACCCACTCCTTTTACGTATTTTTAAAAAAAGTCCTCCCTGCCATTCATGCGTAGCCGTGTCAGATGTTGCCGGGGCGTTCCCCTAGGCTCTCGTGTTTTGTCACCGAATACATTCTGAAAAAAGCTTTACAAATCAAAAAGCAGCGAGAAGGAATGAAAAAGAGTCTGGGAAAGGCAGAAGTCTCTGAGTTTAGAGAATGGTATCAGCAGGGCCAGGGATTGGTTGGCGCTTTTCTTCAATACGTAAGATTTCTGCAAATAGAGCCCACATGGGCTTTGACCACATGTAGTGCTGGCAGGCAACAGTCTTGAGCTTTGAAAGGAATAGCCAGGTTTGGTGGTATACCAGAGATTGTAATACTGCAATGTGGCTAGCCATCCCAGCACAATGTCATAGGAAAATAAAACGCCCAGAAATGCTCAGAAAAGACTCCAGAGAATCGTCATCATTCATTCGCCCTTTTCACATTAAAACTGGTTTGGCTTTTTTCTTCTGCCGAACACAGAAGATATTTTGAAGATTGTTGGTAACCATAGTGAATTAGAGCAAAGTATGTGTTCTGCGAAAGAAAGTCATACATATTTATAATGAAGAGTGGGTAAGAACTTCATAAGGGACAACCAGGAGAACCAATAACATGTTCTGTGGTTATAGGGCCTCTGGGTGTAGGTAGACTCATGCCCATCCTTTTCATTTTTTCCTCTTCCTAATGCCCTACGAGTCGATAAAATTTAACTTTTTTCATCGGCAGTAGTGCCTTGTCAAACTACATTTATGTTGTCTAATTGTTGTGTTCGGAGAATGGAACAAAAACATTGTATCAAAGGACGACTGTGATTCAGTAGTTTCCTTTTAAATAACACATGAAAGAAGATTGGCTTAAACACTGTGGAAACAGGTTATCCAAGGGACATGACTTACTGTAAATGTAATTTGCTCTCATGCTGATACAGTTTTAGCTATTTTATTTTTTTGCTCTGTTTTGTTACCTAAATAACCAAATAACCTGTCTGTACCAGAAAACCTTACTTAATATTACCTGTGCAAAAATCTAAATATTTTCTGTAAAATAGGCTTTGATTTACACAACAGAAATGTTGTTCAAGGCATCTTTCAAAGGGATAATTCACCCAAAAATGTTAATTATTTTATGTCTTACCCATTTGACTTCTTTTCAGAACACGAAATAAGGTATTTTGAGGAATGTTGACATCCAAACCACATTGACGAAACCACCAAGACATTTCTCAAAATATCTTCTTTAGTGTTCCACAAAAGAAAGGGTCATATACAGATTACAAACAGCATGAGGGTGAATAAATAATGACAGAATTTATATATTGGGGATGAACTATCCTTTTAATTATGTAAATGAATAGCAGAAAATGCTCACAAGGTTAACAAGGTTAATTAAATACCCCATTGTCAGGTGTTGAAATATCAAACTTGTGTTGTAAATCAAGCATTTGGAAACTTGATTTTCCAATAAGAAGTTCCAATAAATCTCTGACGTGGTGCATCTCCTGTTTTAGCTGACACAGTCAGATTGGAAAAAACATATGAGCAGTATAGGTCAGAGCCAAGACTGTATTGATATTTCCCTCTCTTGTAAAGGTTACACCTACAGCAGACCGTTGATATTCTGTGTAGAATTTCAGCATCTTGCATAAGGAACACTGCAGAAAATCAGTATCTGTCTTTTGTCTTGTAAACAATGGAATCATCAAATAATCATAACCAGGAATGTAAGAATTATTTCGCGTGTAATGACAACTTGCTCTTTCAATCTCATTTCTCAAGTGTGAATCCCATTTAGATGTTGGGAGTTGGGACTGATGTTTGTTTCTCTGTTACTGCAGAAATCCGAAATCAGCTGGTGGAGCAATTCAAGTGTCTGGAGCAGCAGTCGGAGGCTCGCATCCAGCTGCTGCAGGACCTGCAGGAGTTTTTCCGCCGCAAGGCCGAGATTCAGCTGGAATATTCACGCAGTCTGGAGAAACTAGCCGAGAGGTTTTCCTCAAAGATTCGTGGACCGAGGTGAGGCTGACTGATGTGTGCCTGATTGCATGTGCATAATGTCTCGCATAATGTCTTCATACCAGGCACGAATTGATGTGCCACTCGCACAAAGTTGGACCCTTGGACATTTGAGTTTGCTTGCTTCATTTGCGCATCCAATTCGCTCCATTGGCACATCCAATGCACTTTAAAACAGTTGCAACATGTGGGTAAGGGCTTCTGCCAGGAGGCCACATCAACCTGCCAGTGGGAAAGTAACATTATTGTAAAATTTTGTAAATAGATAAAATTGAATAAATAACTTTTTTTGTAGACATGTAACACAACAAAAGAGGTCACAATGCAAAGTAGTAAAGGTTAACAAACTCCAACGTGTCAATGGTTTGGGATGTGAATCCAGACAGCACATTAAAATATAAAAATGGCTTTGGTTGAGAACAGATTTTTCCTTTTAATATTTCATTTTAACTTGAATTTGAACTTGTCAGTCATTTTCCCAATCGTACAATCCTTTGTACCGGATCTTATTTTGATCAGTACAGAAATACCTTCCGGTAAAATTCTCTTTCTGCTTCATGCTGTCATCCTTGACATAAGAATTTAATCTCACACACTTTTCTCCACCGACTTTAAGAGAGTTTCTAACCTTAAACATATCTTATTTTTGTCTTATAATTTGAATTAAATGCTCGTTTAAATGAATTGTTTCCTCCGAAAGTGAATTTGCTCTGTACTGCTCCAAGCTAAGCAGTCAGTTCCTTCAAGACATCTATTTTTATCCCATTCTTAACACAACGGTCTTATGAAGTGTGAGGTTGCATTTGTTATAATTCATGAAAATAACAAATACATTCAGTGTACATTTAGTCCATTCCTGAGAATGGGATTTGAAGAGAACACACAAAACAAGCAGATGTTTTTAGATTAAAAGTTTTTTGTAGAAGTGTTGCTGAGCTCATTCTGTGCACATGTTATGATGTATAATTGTATATCATGTGTGCTGGAGGAGTATTGGTGGAGTTTAAGTAAAAGCAGCTGGTCGTCTGCTCCTGAGGGTCAGTCTCTCTGCATCACTGATTGCATCACTGCATTTAACAATGAGGAATGGCAGTGCCAACGTCTACTGCTTCTCTGACCCTACATCTGGTCTAACCATTTTCTGGAGCTGTTTACTGAAGGCTTCTGTGGTTTGTTTCATTGTCTTTATATGTTTTTGCTTCCAAAATATTACAATAATACAAAATGATCCTAGTCAATCCACTTTTGAACTTTTTAGGAAAGCTTCTATTCAATTATATTTTGTATTTTGTTCATAGGGAGTTATACATGCTTTTGCTTTACCACTGCCACTTAAGTAAAAGTCTATCAAAAAAATGACTATTCTGTCATCATTACTTTACACTTGTGTCCTTTCAAACCAAACTTTCTTTCTTTTGTAGAACACAAATTATTTATTTCTTGCCAAAGCAGTAACTGGTTGCCACTGATATTTGATTAGCAACTTTTCCTAAAGTATCTACTTTTATGTTCTGTAAAAGGAAGTCACACAGGTTTCAAATGATGAATGCGAGAAAATAATGTCACCATTATAATTTTGGTGTTAACTATCAGTATAATTACATAACTCACAAGGAAATAAGTTCTAATCTATTCTGTTCTGTATTTATTTCTATTATGTACAAGTATTTTCTATTTGGCGAGATTTTGGTTCATATTAAGTTGTAGTTTGCATTACAAGTGCCATTTGAAACTTCTTCCATCATTCACCCTTGTGTCATTTCAAAAGATATTTTGAAGAATGTTTTGAACTCACCCTTTCTCTTGCATTGGTTTTGTGTCTCTACAATGTGTGTTCTGTGGAAGAAAGTCATACAGGCTTCAAAAGACAGGAGTGTGAGTTAATAATGTCACCATTTTCATTTTTGTTTCAACTTTAACTTTAATCACATAATTGACTAGGATGTGACATAAGTACATCCAAACAACATGCTGCTTCAAAGGTATGTTTTTCTTTCCTTAGTACCGTTTTTATTCATAGACATTCGAGACATGAAGGTTTTGATTTTAGCAAAAAGGTTTTGCATGATTAAAACAGTTATTCGTCACCTGTCATGTTGAAAAATAGCTATATAAATATGTTGAAGAAGTAAAAATAAATCCCTGCGTTAAACAAACCCCTATCACCACGGCTTAGGTGCTTCTGCAAAGACGGTAACATGTCTAAAGAAGATAAGAGTTTCTCTACAATAGTGTCATTAATGGCAATTTTTCTGTTTCTTAAGTCATTAAATACCATTTGCTATCTCCACAAAGCAGACTTATCGCCCACGCTGAGCTTTACCTTGTGTGTTTGCACACTCTCTGCTTTACTTTCACCTTGTTGCCTGTGGTTATCTAGTCTCATTCCTCGGCCTACATGTTTGTTACTGCAGTCTCGTTTAATGCGTATTTCTGCAGAGACCGTCTGAATACTAATACAACCCGCTCTGCAGTTCTGCACTGTCTCTTTACATTCAAACAGCCATAGGTTACACCGAATGTATACATGAATGAGGGAAGGGGCTTTGGCATTAATGCAGAAAGACTGGTTGAAAGGAATTGAAACTATGTGGCCAAGTTTCGTTGTTCTGTCATAACTGAATGTTATTTTTATTTAAATGTAAAGGAAAATATATAGAGCACTTTGCTTTGGTCTTAGGCATGTCATTTTTCACCCCCATAAATGTATTGTCCGTAATTTACATCATTTAGAGTAGTGTGTTATATATTAGTTTAATTTTCTATACGTTCACTTTTCATTATTTGAAGAAATCCTTTGAGATTTTTGTATGCCGGAAATGTATGACAATGCTCGATCTGGAATCAACTATCATTACATGACAGAAAAAACTTAAAAAGAGAATGAGAGAAAAAACTTAAAACAGACTAAGTGTACCTGTGTTAATGTCTTCAAGATGCTTCAAGACAACCACCTGCTAAGTGAAAAGTCTCTTCACACTACAGTATAATAAAGTTTAAAAAAAAAGAAATTTTAGAAATGTAAATTCCTATTTTCTAATGAAACACTACTGCAAAGGATGTAAATACAGACTCAAACTTGTGAAAACCGTCCCTTATACTTTTGCACAGAACTGTGTATGTATGAGATTGTCGATTTATAAAACCAATATTAATATTCAGAGATCTGAA
The DNA here is from genome assembly GCA_033220385.1 of Triplophysa yarkandensis. Lineage (NCBI taxonomy): Eukaryota > Metazoa > Chordata > Actinopteri > Cypriniformes > Nemacheilidae > Triplophysa > Triplophysa yarkandensis. The sequence goes on along the minus strand of CM065670.1, from coordinate 5,218,819 downwards.
TCAGTATGAGCTGTCTGTTAAACCTTCAAGGATGAAAAAGCATTAAGTATTTAATATTTAATGATCTCAATGGCACTGACATTTATTTTCTTTAAATTATTTCATGATCTCATGCGTACTTGAGTTTATACAGATTGCTATGAGTTATACATGGATTTTAATGCCATGGCCTATGGGGCAAAGTATTGCCTACAATCTGCCAGAATTGACTTTTACCGTGCTGTGATTCACAATTTGCATATTGAATTGTAATCTGTCGATAACAAGAATAATAATTTAATTCTAATGTGTCGAGAAAGAAGCCTTGTAGAAAAGTGGATTTTACATTTTAAGTGGCTTGCAGAGCAAGATCATTTCGGGATGCAGGTTGGGGTTAGATTTGCTGCAGCCTGTTGGACACAAGCCCGAAAACAAGTCGTCCTGCAGCACGTTCCTGCTGCAATCTGCTCCACACGCGGCAGCACCTGCCTTCCACCTCCGGCCTTCATTCACTCGCCACCAGGCCTCTCAAACAGCCTGCCAGATCTCTTGGGATCATGCATGTGATGAAAGTGCATCGCAGAAAAAAAGCTTTAGAGCAAATTAAATGTTCTCGTCTGGTCTTACATGCTGTTTTGAGGTTCTGTTTCAGTATTAAAGCAATGGTCTGCTCTGTAATTATCTGTTTTTTGTCATTTCAAACTTGTATAACTTTCTTGCTTCTGCAGACCACAAAGGAAGATATTTTGAAGAATTATGGGTCTGTGTTGGGTTCAAAAATTGTCTTTTTTGTTCTGCAGAAAAAAGCCAAACAGGTTTGAAAGGATAAGATTTTGATTTAATCTTCAATCTGCCATTGGACAATGATATTCACTCTTTCTTGATATCATAAGGCGACAGCTGTTAGGAATCATACATTGCTTAATTTTGTGTGTGGGGTGGATTTTTTTCAGTTGCTTGGTGCTCGAATGGCCATTGTAGTGTATTGAAGTTTGTTTAAAAGGCCGAAATGCAATGACTGAACCGGTTTTGTGTGTCCCTGTTCCTTGTTCCTTGATTTGCTATGTGATTTCTTCCCTTGCGTTTCCGTCAGGAGATAAGCTTGAGCAAGCCACTACAGAGTGGATTAAAAGCCCTTTGATAAAGCTATATTGAGCTTGGCACTAAAACAGGCAACACTTTGGTGAATGAATATTGTGGCAGGCAGTTGGGGGTGTATGATTGTGTTTAATGGGTTGTGGTACCGTAACTAAGCAAAGTGGGAAGGGAATTTGAATGCCAGGCTGACGTGTTAAAGTTGTTTTTAAAGAGCAAACTGGAGCAAAGGGTTTTTTCAGAAGATCTTGATATTCAAAATTGCAATATATTGATGCTGAAATTAGATCAACTTTATTTTGGAAAATATTTTTCGAGGAAAAAAGCCATTGCATACATTCCGAACATCAAAGCTGTTTACAGCCATCGTGCGATAAGAAAAGTGCTTACAAATGGCTTTTGTGCCAGAAGATTTCGGGTACTAAAGTGGTCCGCAAAAAAGGATATCGCTACAACCCAGAAGCCTGTCACAAACAATCACAGTAAGGTGTGGTGTGGCAAGCCCAAGGCTCCTGTCATGTTGAAACAGCTGACTATTTATTTAGAAGCTGAAAAAGGGGCTTTTCCATCTACAAATCCATATTTCATATAGAGATATGCTAAAAGGATACTGGGTGAATGGACCTCTGAACATTGAAATACATATAATTCTGTGTGAGCGAATAAAGATTGTACCCAATTGTTAACTTAGAGAGGTTTTTAATGTTGTGTACATTTTTATGTGTATTATTTATGTTGTTTTTATTATTTAATGAAAGCAGTTTGAACAGTTAAAGTGAAAGCTCACCGAAAAGTGAAAATTCTGTCATGAATTCTCTCCTGTTGTGTCAAATCAATACATTTCTTCATTCTGTCAAACACAGAAATGATATTTGACTAATTTTTGTAAGCAAACAGTTCTTGGACTCTATTGACCTTTATAGGAAATATACAAATGAATGACAGAATTATCCTACAAAAATTATTTGGTTCTGCGAAATATCTTATTTTGTTATTAACAGAACAACATTTATGGGAATAGCATATGAAGCTGTTGAGTGCAACTGTGTGGAGGCAAGGCTCATTTGCATATTTAATGCATCTGCGCATACTTAATTAGGCTCAGGGGTAGAGTGACATTCAAGCTATTTTAAGGCTGGGAAATGTTTAAAAATGTAGTTTTGACAGTCAAAGATTCTTTTCAAGGGATAAATGATCGACCAAAGGTTGGCTTTAAGAAACTTTCAATTTAGTAAAGTGAATAATTGGTTCTGCATCATTAATACTGTAAAACAATATTTCATGCCGCTTATTACATATCACAAAAATAAACACTTATTTTAGCTTTATTAAATCATGTAAAAACATGAAATATATTTTTTCAGTGAAATATATTAAAATATTTAATAAAAGCAGTTAATTTCTCTAAAATGTATATATTTTGAGATAGCTTAATCTAATAATAAAATACGCATTTACTCAACAAATATATATTTGTAATCTGCACCAAATTTTTTTTGTGAATTTGAGGGGAAATATTTTGGGTTATCATAATTACTTATTTTTCTACTAACCATATACACCACATTTTAACAATATATTTATTCAATTTTAAACATTCAATTTAAATTTTTTTTATTGAGCTTTAACATGTTCTCTGTTAATGTAAATTGCTTCACAATAAAATACAGTAACATTTTATACAAAAACAAGTTCATATGACCACCACAAAGTTTTCATTCCTGTTTCAAAAGGAATAAAATGAGACGCCAAGTCATGATGGATCCTCTTTTGCCCTTTTCTATGGATTCTAGACTGTGAATATTGTGAGAAATTGAGTGATGTGATTATGAATCATATGATATTCCGTCCCTGCCTCAAGCCTTGATTGTAGGGTGTAGCCCAAATTGGAGCAGTGCTTTTGATCTCTTCTCTGAATCTCGAAAATGTACAGATGACAAAGAAGGAAAGGAAAAGAATATATTGTTCCAGTATTCAAGATGAAATGGGGTTATTTCAATCAGCTGTAGATCTAGCCTCTGGCCTGACACTACAAAAACCTGTTTCAAACGACGGGCCAATATACCTGACATCATTTCTCCCAGCCGCTTCCAGCCAACAAAAGAGCTCTCTGAATGGACACATTCTTATTCTGTTCTGCGTGTGATTGCATTGCATTGGTTATCTCTTCCTTGTATTTCGTTCTCTCCCGTAAATGTAATGCAAATCATCTGGTGATAAACTTTGTCTATAGATGGTTGTGCATGTTGTGCAGCGTCGAGTGGTTGAACTGGGCATCCTTTGAGTTTTAAAAGTTACGACATGGGAAGTTTTCATTAAGTTAATACAAACATGCAAAATTCATCTCAAGTTGTCACTAATAAAAAGCCCTATAATTTGACTGTACATAAATATTGGGGTAATACCCTTACCCTGTTCTTATCATAACCCACCATTAGAAGGGTACCGGTTAGTATACGCGTCTTTGTTTACTGTTTATCACTATTTGAGGGCAGATCACAGGGCTAATAATGCTCGCCACATGGAGCAGAGAGATATACGTTCCTCATTAGCAGGGATTAGCATTTCACTAAGTCTCGCAAGAGGCCACACTTTGATGTTCTCTCCCAGATCCGCACCCTCTCTGAAGTAATTGCTTTCGCTCTTCAAGTCGTTTATCCCCATCCTCATTCCGTTATCTCTGTCTCTCCTGTTTCAATACTTTCTTCTCTGTTATTTTTTATTTTTCCACTCCCAGCACTTCAGCATGTTGATTGGTTAAGGAGATAAGACCTAAGGCCTGTTTACACCAAAATAATTATTAGTTTAGAATGTATAGCAACAGATGATAATGTTATATTTATTTTAAGGATATACGCTGCCGTTCACATTTAAATGCCTTTGAACGGATGGTCATTTATTAGTCGGAAAATCGATCAAAAAGCTATCCCAGTTATTTACACGATTTCCCTTTTCATGTCATTTAGCACTCTTACTCTGACCCATATGCAAGATAGCATTTTGATGTTAAAATTTACATCCCCAAGATGTGTTTTTAAATTTTTTTATTATCTTTATTTTTCCTGTAAGATGCCATGTAGACGTCTAAAGATGTATGTAAGATATCATTTAGAATGTATGTAAAACTCCCTGTTTAAAGATGTTTATCTTTGTTTCTACCCAGCAGATTCTAGCAGACAACTTACGTGTACCGGTGTAATCTGGAATGTATTTTAATGGCAAATAGCTTTCATTTAGCACTGTACTAAAGTCTGACATAAAAACAAATGTTAGATATTTAAATTATTTTTCATATTTCCATTATTTGAAACAATCCAATGAGATTGGATTATTGCTCCCTGCATTGATTTGCATTAGTTAATGAATATATAAAAAAATTATTTAAGACATTCCTTTAATGATGTAAATAACTGAAAATACTTTATTAGGGATAATCAATATCTATTCGTACATTCAAATTCAATCTCGTAAGCTTTAGTATGATATGCCTTTCGCCCCTGTGACTATGGTTAGAAATGGGCATTTAATAAGCTTGTCGAAAGTCTTGAGAAATTGTTGTGCACTTGTATTTAACTTTCAATTTTTATCTTTCTTCTGTAGGAAGGAACAACACCTTCTCTCATCAGTAAACTGCTGGTATCTTGTACTGAACCAAACTCGAAGAGAGAGCAGAGATCATGCCACGCTTAATGACCTCTACATCAACAACGTTATTGTTCGTCTGGCTCAGATCAGCGACGATGTCATCCGGCTCTTCAAAAAGGTTTGTACCCTGTCACATTTACATTTGGTATGAGTTCTTTTATGACAGACATCCTGCAAACACTTTCATTCTTTGCTTTAAGGATAAAGTTTGTGTTTATCTGATCAATGCGATGCAATTAAGATTCTTTTAGTTTTGGATGTATGGTACTCATACTCTCAAATAGACTAAAACCCACGATAAAAAATCCACCATATTTATTAATGTTGTATTTGTCTGGTGGTAGGAAGCACAGACCTCGTCCAAATGTGGGAGACCTTTACATCCATCACTGTTTCAAAATCACTATGTATTTTTTACCCTGCCAGTTGACCTCATACATTTGCTTGCATGTTCTTGGCAGACATTTTTCTTGCACAGCAACCTCCTGCCTTCAGTGGATGCTGTTTTGAAATTCCAGGCCTTTCATTTTCAGTGACGGCAGACTGGGAATATAGTCGGTATGTGCCAAAATGAATGGGCATGCCTAAACACATGCTGTTTCACAGCGAGGCTACACCCAATTTATGCACATCCCTTTTGGATTCAGAGTCATACTGCGGTGAGGAGTGCCACCACTGGCAGTTTTCTCAGAAGTGGGCCTTATGGGGTCTAGGCTAGATGAGTTGGCACGTTGTCAACACATAACCTAGATTCCTGTGGTCTAATCCAAACACTAAGAGCGTGTTTACACCTGGCTGCTTTTCCTGTAGGTGAGGCCCCTTTGCTTCCAGCCGCCATTCAAAGGAAAATGCTTATGAACCAGACCAGTAGAACACGTCCAGGGCATCATGGGAAACAGATAATTGCTTGCAGTCTAATCGAGGTCATTCATTTCAGTCCCCGGCTAAAAATGGATCTAGATTTGATAGATTGCTTATGATGGGATGGGTTTAGTTTGATAATGTTCTGTTCTATTCTATTATTATTTTTGTTGGTGGTCCTAATTTCATTTTTCTGATATAATTTATGTGTATTTCATAAAATGCCGAAAAATCTCGGCTCTCTTGGAACCATCTTGCTGTCCCCCAGGGGTCCACGGCCCCCTGCTTAAGAACCACTGATATATACTTTGTCATGACTGCATAAAGTACTCACTCTTAAAGTAAAAGTACACCCAAAAATGAATATTCTGTCATCATTTACTGATTCTCTTTTTATTTCAAACCTGTACCGCTTTCTTCTGCAGAATACAAAATAACATATTTTGAAGAATGTTGGTTACTGAACAGCGACACCCCTTTACTTGCACTGGTTATGTGTAAATACAATAGAAGTCAATGGGGACCATATGTTTTTGGTCAACAACATTCTTCATAAATCATAAATATTCTGCAGAAGAAAGGAACTAAACAATGAAATGAAATTTTCATATTTCATATTAACTATCACTTTGAATATTTCTGCCCTAACATCTTGCATGTTAATATTTGTACTTTCTATTTATATGTTTGGGACAGATATAGCAGCAGAAATCCAGAAGATGAGAAATGTGCAGCACACCTGAGCTCAGCAAACATTAACATTGACTGGTGTTGTCCCTCTGGTGACTTGGTTATGGATGAATGAGCAGCAGAGGCTTCTGGGAAACATGGCCAGACATTTTGAACAGTTTTATGACTGTGTGCCAGTGTGAGACTGCTTTGAGATAGAGGCTGTTTCCTAATATTGCATCAGAGAGCTATTTCTAGATATTGGGTGCTGTACATGTGATGTACACTGCAAAAATACAGATTCATAAATCCCATGAGCCAATTAATACCGGTTGAATTCATTAGTTTTATTATGAATATTGACACCTATAATCTAACAGGATGTTAAGTGTATCGAATGTGTCTTCTGCTTATGACAAAAGGAACAATAGAGTCTTTTCTTCTCTGGCATAATCCAATCTAGATGGTGTGCACTATTCAAGCTTTGCCAACAGTACTGAGGCTTTCAAAGCTTGTTGTCCGGTTATTTTGGGCATGACAGGGTAATATAAAAGCTTCATTTAAGCTTTCAAACAATGGCTTTACATGTGTACTTGTTAGACAAAACACCGAATTCTTTAGTTTCAAGTTTTTGCACGAAGACACAAGAAGAAAAGCGTAATTTTATCTTCCTGGAGTTTTATCTAAGGTCTCAAGGATACCTCCTGCTGTTCTCAGGTTTTCCCAAGATACAAGATCTGCAATTTCATATATTGAGATTTTGATTTGTTTTTAAACTTAGACTGAATAAAACTCTTTGTGTCCAAAGGAATTCTATTGAAAAAATTTAAAAAATGCTTTGAAAGATGGTCTTTGAAAGGGTCGCACAGAGTTTGTGATTAACCCTTACATAGTCCATTTCAATATTACAGATTAATATTTACTACTTTAGTAGACTAAATAGTCGGGGAAGAAATACGGAAGTAGTGCCTTAAATCACAGAATAGTTGCAAATTTGATGGCATATTTTTATTTTGGTAATTTTAATTTTAATATTTCTAATCCAAGCGAGATGGATTTTAATGGCCGCTATGATGAAAGTCGCTTGCAGCAACTTGTTGTCAATCACCATTTGTAGACAACCCAAAACTTTAATCACAAATGGGTTATAACTGGTGCGTTATTTCATAAAATAAAATGTCAAAATATTTTTCCCAGCATTTTACCGAAAACCGTTGGGTCTTTGGGGCGATCGAGAAATGCTAACTCGCATACAAAAATATGTCATCTCTTCTACACTATATATCTTTCTCACAAGATTGATTGCATACAGGTTGTTATACTGATTCTGGTTGTTTCCTAAATCAAGTCTATACTGAGTGTATGAATGATGTTGGAGTGCTCATGCTTTTACTCCAGCATGGATTACTAGATGCATATATTGGTTGCAGCATGGATTACTAGATGCATATGTTGGTTGCAGCATTATGTCTTGTGTACTCACTTGTGTGTGTAAATGATTATTGTTATTCCTTCAGCACAGCCCTGAACTGTAATCCATCTCAATATTTTGCTGCATTATGATTAATGAACCATCAGATGTATTAGAGGGACACTGGGGCGGTGCCGGTTGATGTCTAGACATAACTTCTGTAGCTATAGTGTAATTTTTAAAGTATGAAATGAAAAAATGAATATACATTTGAGTTAACAATGTAATCGCACCATCATGGTTCATTCATGCATGCTCATTGTCACACTTTGAGATAACAAAAGAAAAGATTAAGAAGGCTTGTACCCGCTGAACCCGTAGGTGTGGAAGTTTGACTTTGTTTTCTCTCCAGACATTTTTCGGTGTCAGTCTAAGAATGTGATAATCTGGGCCAGTCTCACTGGTTTGTGACTAATGAAACAACTTGTGCCTGCAGTGAATGATTTCTGGCTTCCCTGGAGTTTCAGTCCTCCTGTTTCTACCAGATTGTCTCACCTACTTTAAAGTTAAATGCTGAAAATTCTCTCGCTTTTAGGTCACATGGCCTTGTGTTCGCACACACATATGCAGAAGAAGCCGTAGTGTGTGGGAGGAGATGCGAATGTTTTTCCTAGAGTTTACTTTATTTCAGCTTAACTTAATTGTATAATGCTCTGTTCTTTCAGTACAAAGATACTAATGTAGTCGTTTTGATTGTCGTGGTCAGAGGTTGACTATGTGCCGCAGTGTATCTGAATGCCTTGTTTACTGAAAGACTTGAGGATTTGAGGATAGTTAACTATATTTTTTTCTTTTTACTATTCAAATTTTGAGCATATGCTGTATATATTTTTCCATATGAAACTGAAATTCAAACCAATGCTTTATTAAGGAAAATTAAATACTACTATTTGTTTGTAGTTGTCGCATCATTAATCGCATTCAGATTAAAAGTTTTCTATTATATATTTCAGTGTACTGTGGATAATTATTTTGTACGAATAATATGACAATCAATAAATGTTTATTTATAAGTGTGTGTGTGTGCGTGCGTGCGTGCGTGCGTGCGTGCGTGTGTGATAGTTACAAAATTATTATGCACAATACACAGACAAAACACAAACTATTATTTTCACTGCAATTAATCGCCATTGAACAATTGCATGTATTTAGGATTAACGATGTAACATTAACTTAAACATATCTGTATGTATGTTGCTAAGTTTGATCTACAGCAGATATTTGTAACCTATTTTCTTTGTATTTCAGAGTAAAGAAATTGGTATTCAGATGCACGAAGAGCTAGTGAAGGTGACGAACGAGTTGTATACTGTGAGTATAATGTCTCTCGATCTTTCTCTCTCTCTTTTTCTTTCTGTATTTTTCCCGCTGAATGGAGCTTTCACCCACTGTGTTCTAACATTGCACCATGGTAACACAGACACTGGCCAGAAACAAAAAAACACGCTGGCTCTGCGACAGGTTTGGGAAGAAGCTGCTACATCAGTTAGGTTTATATTTATGGATGGAAAAATGAAATTAAGGGGTTATGTTGGAATAATACAAGTTAAGTATTGGTAGCGGGAGTGATGAGAAATTAATGTTAATATTTTGGTCAATTTATCCTTTTTGTTAAAACAGATGCACATTTTCCATTTGCACAAAGCCACCTAAATGTGTCCCTATAATGGATATAAACCACTATTGCTGAACTGAATTCACTTGCCACAGTAATTTAATGCAACATTTCTGTGATGTGGCCCTATTAACCTTTCAAACCTTTTTGAAGGATCAAAAAGACGATATTTTGAAAAATGTTGTTAAAAAAAACAGTTGATTGATTAACTAAAGCATTCTTACGAACATTCTTCCAAATATCTTCAGTTGTGTTCTGCAGAAAAAGAAAGTCATACAGGTTTAAGATGACAAGCAGGTAAGTAATTGATAGGAGAATTTTAAACATCATGTGAATTATCTCTTCAAACATGCATATTTTGTATGGTTTGAAACCACTTCCTTAAATCAGATTACAACGTGATCGATCTGATAGCTGATACAGCCATACATTGTGTTTGTAAGCTTCCTGTACAAAAGAAAAACAGTACACACTTAATAGTACACACTTTTCAATGAAACAATTCACACAGAAAATTTGTAAATTTAAAAGCTTTGAAATCATTTTGGACATGAAGTTAAGTCTGATTAAATTAATTATTTCTATTAAAATTAACCAAAATATAAGGTGTATATTACAATATGAAATTAAGTAAATACTTTTTTTTTCAATACATAAATGTAAAAAATGTATAGAAATTTTGGTTGAATTTTTTTAAATTATTTAAACATTTTCCACAAAAAAATCTTTTAATATTAAAAGAGATTTTATCAAGTTTAAATAACTCTTTATTTAATTTCACATTGCTTTCATATTATCTATTGTAATTTATGGGCATCAGGACTAAAATTAAGTTTGCTTAACATTTTTGAGAAGCAAGAAGGGCTTCCTATTTCTTTGTAGCTGTTTTCCCTGGATGAAATCCAAACTACCTATGCAGGAAGCAGGAGGAGATTAATGTTGTCACTCATGATGGAGCATCAGAGAGAGATATTTCATGCATGTCCATAGCTTGTCCCATTCCAGATGTCCCCAAGCATCTTAATGCAGGTGCCATAACAACCCGCTTCATCCATTTAAACTATCTCTGCAAAGGAATAAATCCCAGTTTCGACAATATAAAGTGTGTTATTTCCATAGCACTAGTGTGAAAGCAAAATAACAATTTGTTAGTTTTATGAATGCTTTCCTTGTATGCCATTGGTATTTCAAATAGAGAACCCTGCCCCACAACCATTGGTTGAGCCAATGGCAATTATAAAACCCTTCTAAGAGATATTGTTCATTAAGGTGGTTGTATTTGCAGAATAATCCTGACAGATTGAAAAAGTGTGTTATTCTTTTATAATAACTAGCTGGTTAACATTATTTTACTTATTACACCAAAATGTTCTTTGGGGAACTCATGACTGAGTGGTTAGAGAGTTTGATTCCTAACCCTAGGGTTGCGGTTTCAAGTCTCGGGCAATATCATGACTTGAGCGTGACACCAAACCCCTAACTGCTCCCTCTGTGCCCTGGCATAAATGGCTGCCCACTGCTCCGGGTGTGTTAATGGTTGGTGTGTGTGCACTGTGTATGGGTTAGATGCAGAGCACAAATTTTGAGTATGGGTCACCATATTTGGCTGTATATCACGTCACTTTGAACTTTCAAAATGACACATAAGAATTTAACTGCTACTATTTTATTTGCTAACAAACAGTCTGCAAGAAAATGTCCTAGTGGCAACTTAATTTTCAAATGTTAATAACATTTTGTGTAAAAATATATATATATATTATATATCTATTTTAGAAAAACTGGATCATTTTTTTACAGTATAGAATAGTAAGAATGGAATATTAAGCACTGTTTTAGATCTGTTTTAGGCATTTGAATGAAGACATCCAGCTGTCTTTAACTGTTTTTTACTTTCTGTCATCTGAAAGATAAGATGGCAAAAAGACATTAAGTTGTGTTCATCCTAGTGTAATAAATCATGTAAGACATGTGACTGTTATCCCCTTCTATAAAAGAGTCTTACAAACCTTATTAAATTCCGCAGACATGACACTTACAATTCAGGCAGATTTTGTTTCTTGCCATTTTTATGTTGAGGAAATGCACACGTACGCAGACACACACACACACACACACACACACACACACACACACACACACACACACACACACACACACACACACACACACACACACACACACACGTTTGCGGTTTCAGTTCTGTCTCTTATTTGCTGGTGTGTTTCAAGGTTACTGGCTGGCAGTGTAATGTATCGCTGAAGATGACATGGGAGAGCATCATTATCCTTCCTTCCTTCTCTCTTTCCCTCAAATGGTCTCCATCGCTAAACTGAATCCCTGCAAAATGATCCAAATTATTACGTTCCGCCTCATTGTGGTGGGGAATTATTTGTGTGTTGTTTCTAGGTTAAGTAGACATTGATAAGTGGATTTAAGGCTCTGTATTTTTTTAACATAGACAGTGCACAGTTTACTATTTATGATAGTAAATTTGTTCTTCATGTAGAAGTCATGTCCTAAGACAATAAAGGATGATTATAATTACTTAGAATTTTATTTAGTAGAGTATATGCCTGTCAATGTTTATTGGCCAAAAGGTCATATTAAGGATTAAAATTTGACCCCGTCTGTGACAACCAGGCATAAGTCGGAAAAATCGAATTCGGAGAAACTGAGCATTAAAGTTTGATTTTATCTATTAATTTACCTATTACAGAAGGTTCCTCACATTGTGATGAAGGATTTCATGCATAAGAATAAATGACAAAATATTTTTTAACTGGGGTTTCACACATGTTCGTTTTAAAGTTTCGAAAAACAATTAGTGATCAAAGATCTGCCGTTCTTGAACACAGACAATAAAAATGTCTACACATGCCGTGAAGCTGAAGTATTGATCCATCTGTCTCCTTCCTGTGCTTAGCATTATGAGTGCTGAAAGGGCAATGGGAAATATAAATGTTAAGATTCAGCAATGTGTAATACTGCACTGCACTGTGATGTTTTGCATTTGTATGACAAATGGTCTTTGATTTCATAAAATGAAATGCATTTTCGCATTCATTATAATCTGGTGATTTACAAGCTACAGGAAGTCAAAGTATATCTGGATTTTGTAATTGAAGGTGCAGCAATGTTTGCTCATTTTTGGACGGCTCAGCAGTTTTGCCTGGGAAAAAATGAAAGCATAACAGCATTGGATATTGGTTGTGTACTGTATTTGAAAAAGGGGAATTTGTCTTGTAAATGTTGCCTAAAATTCAAGGAAAGGGACTACTGTTCTAGACGTCTAGATTACAAAGTCGTTCAAAAGATATGGTATCTTACTCATTTGTGATATAAATGTTTAAATCACATTATAATGACAGTAAAAAAAAAAGAAATTCAATATAAATGAATTCAACGTTATATTAAATCTTTAATGTAGCATCTTCAAAGTAGTCTTTCCTTACCTAAAATAAGCAAATATGTGTTATTGGTATTTCAACAACCCTTTCTTGAAGTCTCACTCTCAAATTAAAAACTGAATTTAAATCGTATTTTAAGACATAAAGTTTCTATTTCTTGTTTTTTGGCCCAAGTGCCCCTTTCAGAAAAGACATAGAATTGAACACATGTGTGCAATATGTGTTTAACATGTGCAAAATATATGTTAAATCCCACATTTCATGTATGTGTGTTTTTCATGTGTCTCCTGTTATTTAAAAGACATTTAAATGCATGCTTTCTGGACGAATGATTTTGGTCCAAATAACAAATTCAGTTTTTTTATAAATACATTTTTAGGTAATATAAATATTATAAATGAATACAGACATTTTTCTCAGTGCTGTAATTTAATGTAAGTCTTGCCCTAACGGTATAGATCAAAGCTCAGGTCTTCTCACCTTCACATGTGTGTAAATTGTGTAGCTGGAGGTTTGCCAGCCATGTCCATCAAACCCGCTTGTAAATATGTTTCCTTTGGTGGTCTCTTCCAGGGATATGAATTGATGTTGACAGCTTAGGGAGGTGCTGAATGTTAACCTAGTTTTTCTTAAGTGCTAGAGAACATGAATTCTGACGGATCAATGTTTTACTCACCTATGATTCTAGTTCATGGTTTACACCAAGCTTGTTTTGTAAACAGCATACATCTTTACTAAACGTTAAACCCTATAGATCTTCTAGCATCACATTTTGTCCTCCATCATAGATCTAGCAGCTGTGTTTTTAACAGGCACACATGAACCTGGAGAATACACCAGTCCTGGAATTGGTTAGCTGTTAGATGTCTCCCACATCTGTTTATGTTTACCATACCTTGTTAAAGGGCTTAGGATCTGTCCTGGGGCAAGACACATTGATTGCTTTGAGAAATAGACTTTGCATCCTCTTCCTGATGGGTTTGTGGAAAGCTTTTTTCATGAGGGAATATTAGGGATGTTAGGTCCGGATGCATGTGCCATGTTTTAAGGACAACCTGTTTTAAAAAAAACATGTCTAATGGTCTAGATCTAAATGAACACACCTAAGGCCTCAAGTGAATGATAATATTTTGTTTGTTTAGCAACAAAGTGATTTTTTTTTTTATTGTATTCTGTGTATATATAATGTATGTTAAATGAATTCTTTTGAAAGATAGTGTTAATATTCATCGTCTTAAATATTTCTCTATTAGTGGTGAAAGAACTTTGTATTAATGATTCATTAATTTCATATTAATCATTTTAATTTAACTCTTAATAGTTTTAAACGGACCTAAAGCATGCCTGTGAAAACCCAGTCTTTGGAATTTACTTTTTATACATAATTTTATTCTACACAATCTAAAGCACATTCCGTAAGTATATAATCTTGAAATCTTTAATATTGACTGAGTAAGACCATGTCAACAATTGAAATCACAGTACAATAAAAAGATAAAATCTAATATTAATCCCTGATTTTTTAGAATTGATTTTTCGACTGGTTTTTCGGATAGATGTTCAAAAATATATTGTGAAATGTTTGGAACACAATAAGGACTTTCAATATTAACATAAAGTGTTCACCCCAAAATACAAAATTCTGTCTCAATTTGCTCGCACCTCTTAATATTTCAAACCTTTCTTCGGCAGACCCCAAAATAAGATGTTTTGAAGAATATAGGTGAAAATCATTGTTCCCGTTGACTTCCATTGGTTTTGTGTCCAGACAATAGAGGTAAACCGAGACCATTTTGAATATGAATTTGCTATCTCACATACCTTGCATTCAATATATATGCAAAGAGTGCTATCAGAGTGCAGAGGAGAAATGAAGCAAAAAAAACAAAAAGGTTACTGACATTTTTCAAAATATCTTATTTATGTTCTGCTAAAAAAGACGTACACGTTTAAAATGACAAGAAGATGACTAAAGGTTCATGCTCAGTATATGTAGTCAACACGATTTCCTGTTTGGCGAAACAAGATGTTTGGCTTGAATATACAGTACACGGCCATCCTTTGGATGCTCTCAACAACCTTTGTATAAAGTGATGATCTCTGTGTAAAGTGCTGAGTTGTATGCACATTAGTGTCAGGGGCGGTCCTGAAGAGCAGTCTGTGGACGCCCGCAGGCTGGCAGATTTAATAAGCGTTTTATTGAAAACACCATCAGACTGGCGTCTGCAGGCTACGAGGATAAAAATAAAGCAGAGCTATAGTCCGGAGAACCCCTCTCCCATTACACTTCTCTTTTTCTCTGATTCACTGCCCATGTCTGTTGTTAATGGGTTCCCCGAACAACTAGTCAAATCTGTCTTATTGATGGCCTGAACAGACATGAAGAGTCCAGTTTTCTTTACCCTGTTGACAAATTTCCAATAGAGCACAACAGACGGGTTCCGGAAGTTAAAACGTCGTTTATTTTCCCCATAGGGGAATTGATTATCACCCATAACTTAAACCGTTAAAGACAGGTCTTCCACAAGGTTTCTAAATGATTGTAAATGCTTCTGTTTAATCCAGGGCTTAGATCCAAATTACATGTATGTAATTCCAGGAATTTCCTTTCTCTTTTTGAGGTAATAAACTTTATATAAAAAGTTATAAAAACTTAATTGTCAAACAGATCTACAGTTATAAATAATGTAATTTTTACTTATTAGTTCAAATATATATATTATAAAGGTAGAACATAAGGAGAACTTCAATTATTTGCCTAAAATGATAGTCCGCACCAATGAAAATTCTCACATAATTTACTCACCCATCTTAAAATGTCAAGTTTTCTTCTTTAAAGCACAAAATAAGATATGTTGATAAATAAAATTGGACTCCACTAGTTTTGTGACGATACAATGGAAGTCAATGAGAAATTTATTTGATTTTACCCATAAACCGGTGTACAACAAGGTCTGTAAATGATGGGAAATTCTGTTAATCTACTGCTCCGATCTAAGTTATTTCTTCTCAATACCTTTTGAAAAATATAGCTTAAAGTTCAGCCAAAAAAATGTGTCATAGTTTACTCACACTTTTGTCATTTCAAACTTGTAAGACTTTATTTCTGTAAAACACAAATAAGATATTTGAAGAATGTTGGCAATTGGCACTTTAATAAGTGAATGCCTGCCACTGCTGGCACAATATCTTCTTTTGTGTGTTCCAGAAGCAACAAAATAATGCAGGTTTGAAATGACATGATGGTGAATAAATGATTACAGAATTTTCATGTTTTGGTGTACTTTCACTTTGTTAGTTGGTTGTTGGACAACTAATGGACCTTCATGACATATTATTGTTTTTAATAGCTACTTAGTGTAAGCAAAATATAGGGATTTGTTTCATTCAAAATCATTTCTGGCTTATGTTTTGTATTTTTCTCTCGCTGTTATTTCAGCGCTATGTATCTGTGTCTTCTTAAGTTTGAATGGGAGCCTTGGAGTTGTAGTGGAAAAGAGAATTATGGGTAAATCTTGTGCCAAGTTCATACTCTGATGAATATTCATGAGATGGCCTGCTTCTGTAGTGCTGATGGGAATACAACTGAGCCTCTTTGACGATGAACTGTAACGCTGCCCTGGAATGCTACCCCTGGAGATCGTCTCATTGAGGATTTTTCTTCTTAATCGTCAAAGAAGAGTCTATGTTTATCTTGCAAACATTAAGGCAACATTTCTGAATCATAATACAGTCACATTTTTATAAAAATATGAAACCTTATCATAAAGGATTTGATTGCATGTGAAGCACAAATAAATCAATATGAGTTTACGAGTTTACATAAAGCTTATTTCATTTTTTTCAATTAACCTATTTATTTTAACCCTTAAGATTGGGGTATTTGAGTTTGGCTACATTGTACAAAGAAATAAAACAGATTTACTGAATATTCAACGCATGTAAACACTTTTTGAATGAGCCGTTCACCAAGCAAACTCATCAGAGTCATATCTCAATTATGATTGCTGATCTTGAATCAATGCGATTACTCATGACAACTCAAGCGTGACTTTATTCATCATACTGCGCACCTTCTCTCCTGCAGGTGATGAAGACGTATCACATGTATCACACGGAGAGCATCAGCGCTGAGAGCAAGCTGAAGGATGCTGAGAAACAAGAGGAGAAGCAATTTAGCAAGTCAGGAGATCTCAACGTCAACCTCCTGCGCCATGAGGACCGACCCCAGCGCCGCAGCTCTGTCAGGAAGATTGAGAAGATGAAGGAAAAGGTGAGAAAGTTCTCATGAGCCAAAGACTCAATGATAATGTCATGGTATTTTCTTAAGGAAAAGCACACTGCTGTCTTGAATCTGCCAAACGTTCTTAAGTCAAGTAGGATTAAGACCCTTTAAGACAAAGATAACATTATTTCAGGTGGTGCACGTTACCCGTATCAGACGGGCTTTCATCTGAGGTTCGTGTTTATTTCCAACATCATGAACAGAGTTATTTGCGTCTTTTATATAAAGTTTACATAAAGTTTAGGGTCTCACGATATAATACATATTACGATAGTTGTGTCACGACACAATATGTCACAATTAATTCGATATGACATAAACTTTTATTGAATTGCAATATTTTGCCGTATTTTTTTGCTGTATCGATATTTTGCACAATCCGATTATATATATATATAAATTTTGTATCGCAAGTGTACTTGCTTATCAATATGCTCAAAGATGAGACAGGTGTGTATTTTTATGAGAACAAAGTCACAAGATGAGGATAAATATTTGCAAACAGTCTAGCATTATTATATGTTGCATTCCCTAAATATTTTAACATTCTGCGAGAAAGAAGTATGAAAATATAATGTCATTCCATTTATTTAGCATTAAAGGTCCAAAGGTCCAAATATAGCAGGACTGAAGGAATCGCAACTGATGACTCAGTCCACCACTCACCCCTTCTTTTCGGAGAGCTACGGTGCCTGACAAAGGACAAAGATGTCAAAGAGATCTAAGTGGTGGCAAAGTATATCTAAGAGGTCCATATGGCTTATATAGTTAGAAACAGGAATAGCTCTTTTTTATTTAAGAACTATAACAGCCTGAAGACACTGCCCCTTTAATAATTTTAGGAATAAGCTTTTTTTAGTATTAAAATGGTTAACATTGCCTCAGAAATCAGTCGCAGATTTACTGGACATTTTCCCATTGGGAAGTGCCCATGTTTCATACCATACTCTTGTCATGCAGACAGTAAGCTTTGAATGAAACCAATGGACTGTTATAAAGGGAGTGTGTACTGAGCTTTATCTAAGAATGGACAATGAGGTCAGTGAGACCGTAGACAGCCTGGAGTCTGAATGGCT
Source organism: Triplophysa yarkandensis (assembly GCA_033220385.1). Taxonomy (NCBI): domain Eukaryota; kingdom Metazoa; phylum Chordata; class Actinopteri; order Cypriniformes; family Nemacheilidae; genus Triplophysa; species Triplophysa yarkandensis. The sequence continues at coordinate 5,200,713 of CM065670.1, read as the reverse complement.
GGGTACTCATACACATCAGATTCAACATTTCAGGTCACTGACTTCAGATCTAAATCACTTAATTCACACTTTTCATAACAAACTCTACAGCAAAAAGCTTATTCATAGTAATGGCAGAATGGGTTTAAAATATGTCAAATGAATATATATATATCAAAATAGTTTTTTCATAAAGGTATTTTTCCCATCAATGAATTAAGATCTCTTTGCCAGCTAGCTCTGTCTCTTTCTGTCCAGCCTCTCGTTCTCTCTTCCTCCGTTTTCAGCCTGCAATGCGTATATCGAGATGTTGGCATGAAAGCCTCACGCTATTTATATCCGGCGTAGTCATGGATGCTCTGTGTGTGTTTCTGCAGCATGACCTGATTCTAAAGCAGGGGTTATTAAACTGAGGTCCGGGGAACACGGGATCCCCAGAAAATCTTAGAAAAATACCATAGTCACTGTTTTATACGTATTTTTAAGGATTTTTGTTAGTCTTTCCTTGGACAATATTTGAAATGAATATTAATCTTATCACAACTAATTTCGGCACATATTATTTATGTAACATAGTTCAACTGCTTCTTTGTGAAAAAATAAATAGCTGAATTTAGAAAGGCTTGCATGATCTTAACAGGCCTTCAGGCAACCCTTATGACCACAATGGACTGGAAGATGTCATGATGTTTGATTTTCCAGTCATGCTGACAAATATTTAAAATGATACAGATTTTACAAGAATTTATAGAGTTAAGCCAAAACTGAAGCTTAGTTATACAGAAATGAATTAATGATGATGCCACAAACCAATTAACATTTTATTAAAGTTTAATGTAATGTTTTAGTATGTATGTGTTCAATCTACCTTTAAATATTTTGTTTACTCAATACATTTATGTAGCAGTCAGCTTGGATGTGTTATTAATGTTTCTACAACAGCTGTCTGCTTTGAGCGATCCTGCGTTTTGATGAAAAATTCAGCAGGACCCATCTGGAGCTTATCAGTAGATGACACTCAGTCTGCATGTTCTGTTTAAATTCATTGATCAAACTCTTATGTGATAAATAACTATTCATGAGACTTTACACTTTTTACATTTTTATTTCGTTTTATCATATTTAAGTGGTTATTAATTTACATTTATTTGAATAAATGTTTTTGTCACATCGTATGTTTCATTGTAGCCTAGTTTAAATATGTGCTGAAAAACTGTAAAAAGTCTATAATACATTTTATGTGTAATTGTGTAAAATATGTATAATTTTTAATGTAGTTGTTTGTGATGTGACACTAACCCTATTTAGTCACGTCAGTCGCCTCTGTATGGAAAACATATTTATTTTCCTAACTTGAAATTTTTTTTTTATCTTTCAGAGGCAAGCCAAGTATTCGGAGAACAAGCTGAAATGCACAAAAGCTCGTAATGACTATTTATTGAATCTGGCAGCCACCAACGCTGTTGTGGCAAAATATTACATCCACGACGTGTCGGATATGATTGATGTGAGTATGCAAAATGAGACGTGTGTTTGTTTGTTTTCATTAGTTGGGATTTTAATATGTTTAAATGTGTTGTCTTAACACAGTTGAAACTGCTGAGGGCTCAACTCCATCTGTTTTCTCTTTGCACTTTTGGTTCTAACATGGTTTACCGCGGTTATATTGTCAAAATGTTTGCTCAAGAGAGTTTCTATAAAGTAAAATATTCATTTTTCCCTAGATTTTGCACTTACGATTGATTTGTTATTCATTATCTTCATTACTGTCTTCCAATCTGGTTTACGCTTTCATTCGGCAGCACAAAGCCTATAAGACTATTATTGTACCATGCAGAATTATTTTTGTCAGATGTAAAAGATGAGCGTTTAATTAGACAGCTTAACCGAAAGTAAGCGGTGGAAAATGATGTTGCTTAGAGAATTCTCTGTCAGACCTAAGTTGACTTTTATGAAGAGTAACCGAGTCTATTAAATCTTGTTTTGTCTCAGAAGGTTCATCTGAAACTCTTTTGCGGGAATAAATATGACCACACAATATTTGTTGTACATTAAGAATCTTGGACAGTCAAATTTACAAGGATAGCATCGGATGATTTGCTTTTGAAGAGAATTAAAAAATGTTTCTCATAACAGATAAGATTTTGGGACTCAAATTGTTCCCAGTTTCATCTAATCTGTCTTAAAAAACAGCGCATATAATATAGAGATAATATTTGTAATTTTTATTTCATTACATTTATTAAATAAGTCAATGTCAACTGACATTTTTACAGATACTCTATAACATGGCGGATGAAATATCTATTCAAATATGCTATGGCTTGAAAGTGTGCAGTGATGTGCAGTGTAGTGCCGGAAGTATTGACTAGATGCTGGATCATCTTTACTGTCATGTTAGAATTATGATGTGTGCTCAAAACCAAACCTCTGTTGTTCTTGCTGAGAGATGCAGTGTTGTCACATTGCTGTCTGTCAATACGCAGTGAGATCCTGTCTCCGTTTAAGAACACACGTACATTATTATTTTCCGGTTAAAACTAAATATTGTAGAGAAAGGATTTTTTTGTTGTTTCTTTGCTCTTACAAATTGGGTTTTAGACATTTTATAAATGTTTGTATTCGTGGTCATGTTCTAGGTATTTATTATACAACACAGTTGAAGGGATGGTTCATCCAAAAATTCTAATCATGTCTTAGTTTACTCATCTGAGGTGCTCCAAATCTATATAAATGTTTTGTTTAACACAGAAATAGATATTTGAAAGAATGATTACATCCAAACAGTTCTTGCAGCCAATAGACCACTGTAGTTGGAACAATTACTTTGAATTTTTTTACCGATAAGATATTTTTATGAATGTAGGATGGCAAACATGCCATTGTCATTTTTTTACTATGGTCGTAAAATAGGTTCACAAATTATTTGGGTACAAGAAGTGTATCTTACTTTTTCATAGCAACATTCATTTATAGTTTTTAGGTCATGGAATGTAATTTTCCGTGCATGACCAGCGCTGAATTAATGAATGATAATTGCTTGTGTAAAGTAACTGTGATGTTTTGCCTAACAACACCCTTCAGCTGTGACTATAATTTAAATACAGCACATATCTCATACTTCATTGCTAAGGTCAACCCTTAATCAATCATCTTGGTAGTTGCTATACCCTTTACACCAAATTAACTTTTTGCTCATTTATACAGCTGTAATATGAATACAGATTGAGGTTTAAACAAAACTCACTGTAAGCCAATGTAGACAGGTTTGACTTGAAAACCTCTAATTGGTTAAAACCTCTCAAACCGAACAGTACTTCTATAGCCACCACTGTGTATATTAAAATTCATGTGGTACCGTGGCCTGCTGGGGTGTTTTAGGATGCCAGGTTACTTTGTTCCATAATGTCCAGTTCCAAAAATGTGACCACCCATGTTACAGTCTACTATATAACAGTTCAGAAATGGAAAGATACAAGAGTGTAATATTGCGTCATAACATGGTCTTTTACTGTAATGTGATTTGCTTTTTCCTCTTGTTACTGACACCTGCCATCATTTCAATTGTTTCGCTATGGAAGAACATTTGGGTGCTACAGCTTTCACATGCTCTTAATAAAACATTTTTCAGAGGAATTTTACAGGTTTTAAAATCTCTGGAGAGTCTTTTAAGCTCCATGCTTTTTATAAAACCATCCATATTCTAGTGCTTTTACAACCTGGTGTGCCTTCAAATTTTTGCTGATCTGAATATGCTGTAATATAGAATAAGGAACATTTGTAATCTTCATGGTGCCCTTAAGATTAGCGAAATTGGCGTTCTTTTCATAACATAGATATAAATCTAACAACATTTTTAAACTGCTTTTAATGCATGACAAGTGTTAGTTGTTACAGTTACTTATGACAACAAAACATTTTCTGTAAATAAAGTTAATGCGTCCCTATTCGTGTTGGTGCTCTACAACAATCGTAAATTATTGAAATTGGTTAAGAAATGTATGAAGCAATATGTTGACATATTTCGTAACAAACGGCATTTTATACATTTTCTAAGTTTTCTTTGAACAATTTACAAAAAAGCTTTAAAATTAATCAAACATACCGTTTAAATGCAAGTTAAAAAAATAAGTGAAATCTGATTCACTAAAATATTAATATTAGTAATCACACAAAATATTAGGTGTATATTACAAATATATTATTGTTTTGGTCTTGACAAAGTAAAAAAATTGTTTTAATCAATTTGAATTCAACTTACATTTCTATTTTACTCTGAAAATAATCTATTTAATGTTTTTAAAAGATGTTATTTAGTTGATACAACTGTTTATTTTTTGTAATATTTATTGAGCTACATGAATAATTTTGACAGCGTCTATATATTTTCATGATTTTAATTGAGCCATAACAACATTTAACCTAGATGACACTTGAAGATTTCTAAAAACAGGTAAAATGCGTACTCCACACAAAAATGAAAAAATACTCAAAAGTTATTCCAAACCTCTCTAAACCGATGTATTGTTGAACACAAAGATATTTAGTAGAATGTCGGAAACTGAGATTCATATGGAACCATTTACTAATTTAGTAGATGGAATTATTTTATAGCAATTATTTTTTCCTTTTTTCATTGGTTGTGATTGTTGCCCCAGAAGTTCCTCTAAATAGCTTACAGAAGTACAACAATCATATGTATAAATACTTAATATAATAAGAATATTCTTTCTAATAGCTTTCTATTCGAAAAAGTACACAAAGATATTTATACAGGTTTGGAACAAATTGCTGAGTTATACATAGCAGAATTTTAAATTTTTCGGTGGACTTTGACTTAAAATAGTCTGTGACACAGGCGAAAACCGCCCAGTGTTAAGATCCAAATGCCTTAAAGCTTCTCTAAAGATGAACAGTTTAATTTAAAGGCATCTGGTACATCTTAATGGTTCACAAAGGTTTTAAACTGGCTCCACGTTGCTAAAAGGTTCGTTGGACATTTGTTGCTCAGTTAAACTAATTAGAAAAGATATCCCACTGTGCTCGTGTTTCTAACTATAGATATTGAAGATCTCAATTCTCAGCAGGCTCATTTTCACTCATTTAAATCATGTCAATTTAATGACAGGAGATTCTACCTGTCGTACAGTTTTCCCTGAGAGAATGTTAAATTGTGAAGTTTTGTGAGCACTAAAAATAGGCATCACCATGGAAACATATTTTGCAAATAAAGTTTCATTTGTACAACCTGCACGGAAAGAAATATTGAGTTTTGTTCATCTAAATGTCAGCCAGGTTCACTGTGAGATGTGTCTTATAGCATCTTATCTCTCCCATCCTCATTATTTTCTCTTCTGCTTTCCACAGTGCTGTGACCTCGGATATCACGCTAGCTTGGCCCGCACGTTCAGGACGTACCTGTCTGCTGAGTATAACCTGGAGACCTCCCGTCACGAGGGTCTGGACGTCATCGAGAACGCCGTGGACAACTTGGACCCTCGCAATGATAAGCACAAGATCATGGATATGTACAATCAGGTCTTTTGCCCGCCTATGCGCTTTGAGTTCCTGCCACACATGGGAGATGAGGTATCAAGCTTCAACTTGTGTCTCCAATATCACTCTAAGAGTAGTAGCAATCTAATTAGCATGTACTATAAGACTGAAGGTAGACACCCAATAGTCTAAAGATTATATAAAATTATGCAATTGCTTTGTATTTTGTTTCGGTCTGTCTCAGGTGTGCCAGGTGAGTGCCCAGCAGCCAGTGCAGACAGAACTACTGATGCGTTACCACCAGCTGCAGTCCCGCCTGGCCACGCTCAAGATCGAAAACGAAGAGGTGATCATCTGAGAATCATTATTTTATATATATCTATCTGATCTTGAATAGGTTTTAAATTCACATTAAAATTGTTTTGTTAATCATTCCAGTAATATACATTTCATAGTTCCCACTGTTGTCTCCACCGGCTTTAGAAAACTGTACAGCTTCATTTGCACATACAGTGTGGAGGCTTCACCTGCTGACTTCAATAATCCGTCAACTTTTTTTTAGTTTAACTCATAAGACTACTGAGAGTCTTTAGCGCTCATCAAGCCCTTAGCTTTACTCACGTACATTTCTCCTCTGCTTTTTTAAAGTGCTCCGGAGAATACTTCAGCCTGGCAATCACACTCATCGCAATTTAGTCTGTGCTTCCTGGGAACCCAGGGCTTATTTTTAGCATTTTCATCTGGTAACGGTCTGTTTCTTTTGGGATGATACAGTTAGCTCTGAGTTTGGTCTTTGGTGATGGTAATTCTTTGGAGAATGGAATACATCTCGGGCACATTACTGTGCAACTAAGTGGATGCAGGTGCTAATGGATTTTATAATAGCTGCCGTCTGTGTGTATTGATGAGTTCATCTTGCTCTTATCATTTTGTGTCTCATAACCAGCTTGTAATAGATGATTTTGTGTCATAAAGGAGATGTGCCACACTCATTCTTGAGCTACGAAGCCCGGGGCCAATTGACACACAGGTTCCTATAGCATTCACACACTACTCATTTTAAAACATTGATGTGCGTGAGCTCTAAACCCAGGGTCGATGGGGACCCAACCATGATAATCTCATTGGGGATTGCTTGGGGTGCAGAAGACGTTTTTGTGCTGATTTTAGAACTGCAGTATTTGATTTAAGGTCACTTGTCTTTTGGTAGCAATGATTCCTGTTTCGGGTTTTCAAAGCTTTACCTTCATTAACATTGCAGGGACAGTTTCATATAACCCGGATATGCAGAAACACATTTAATAAAGTAAGCTAAAATATAAAAAAAATGGCATAAAACCTCATTAAACCCCTAACTCAACTTTTAAACCTGTGTGACTGTCTTTGGCTGAACACATAAAAAAGATATTTTGAAGAATGTTGGGAACCAAACAGCAGTGGTACTGATTCATGTCTATTGTAAATGAGTGTCGGTTACCAATATTCTTTTTTAGTGTACTGCAAAAAAAGTCATACAGGTTTACGATGTCAAGAGGGTGAGTAAATGAGGATTCTATTTTTACGTGAACTATCACTTGAAGGCGAAGCATGTTTAATGCAAGCTTTTTTGGATTGGTTGTTATCATTTGCTACAGTGACTATACATGAATGGGACTTTAATAGGTTTTAATATCACAATATTCTTAAGATTGCATTGTGAGTTTAAATGCAACGATATGTGCTTTTTTAAACACTCAGAAAATGTAAAAGTATTACATGTTTTTTTTACCTCAAAACTATATTCAAATTGTGCATTTTTCCCCTGAATTCTTTTCCTTTACAGTATATGGATCTCAAATTTCGAAAAGTTATGTAGAACCTGTACGCCAGAGTTCATATGGCCTCTTTTTTCTTCTCATTGTGTCCCCGCTGTGTTTTAATTAGGTACGCAAGACCCTGGATGCCACCATGCAGACCTTACAAGACATGCTGACGGTGGAGGACTTTGATGTGTCAGACGCTTTCCAGCACAGCCGATCCACAGAGTCCATTAAATCGGTGGCCTCCGAGAGCTACATGAGCAAGTTAAACATCGCTAAGAGAAGAGCCAATCAGCAGGAGACGGAAGTCTTCTACTTCACTGTAAGGGGCCTTATTTTTAAATCCAATAAGCCTAACTATATTTTGAACAGCAGTTTAGAGGTATAGAAATTGAGTCCCTTGTTTAGTGATACAACTATTTGTAGTTGTATTCTTTGATGCCGCAAATATACATGAATTCCATTTAAATCTAAAAGAATGCATTATAAGTTGTATTATTTAACTTGTTGCTTCGGATCTTTTCTAACGTCTGAAAAACACTCACATTTAGTTCAGGACTCTGTAAGACCCTACCTGTGATTTTCATGATAAAGTGATACTTACTTTATCTTGAATTTTGGGATTTGCAGCTTCACAGACCGTTTACAGATTCTGACAAACAGACACAAAGGGAAAGGAAATTATGGTTTAGAATCCGAGGGACCCAAAAATATGCTGGAGAGAAATGCGAAATCATATACGTCATCAGAAACAAAACTTCAATTAGTTCTAAAAATTAAAATGGTTGTTCATTGGAAATAGTCAGAATTTACCAACTCTGTTAGACATTTCAAAACTGTATGGTTTTTGCAGAACACAAAATATGATATTTTGAAGAATTTTGGGAACTGCTGTGGGCTTACCAACATTCTTCCAAAAATCTTTTTTGTGTTCGGAAGTTTACTATCACTTTAAGATTCCACTTTTGAATGGCAAGACAGACTGACTTTGTTATTTTGAAGTTTGATAAAATTCTCATCATGTTTTTATAGATATCCTTGGGGTCCTGCTTTCCTGCATCCTTGAGCTATCAGTAAATCTTTTATTACGTGGTTCTCATCACCTTCTCAAACCAATATGATAGTTTACCCACCCTTCCTTTCTGTCTGCCCTAACGCATCACACACAAAGCCTCAAAACATTGGCGACATCGCCCGTGTCTTGCCAATGAGACGGAAATTAAATCGTCCTATTGGTACAGATTAAATTTGTGGCGTGCAAAGCGCGGCGAAATCTGTTCTCCGTTGCCCGCAGCAGACGTCAGTCCACTGTTTTAGTCACATCCTATTAAAATCATTAGCTCATTGACGTCTCTATCTGTGTCCATAGAAATTCAAGGAGTACCTGAACGGCAGCAACCTCATCATTAAACTGCAGGCGAAGCATGACCTGCTGAAGCAGACCCTGGGGGAAGGTGAGCAGTCGCTTTATTAAATAAGTTTCTAGCCGCTCTTTGGAAATTGTAATGTCAGCATTGCCAGCACGTTAAGTGTCTGGTACATGTAAAAAAACTGTCTGAGTGGATCTTTGGTCCCAGTTGGAGGTAAATTCTGAATTAGTTGTGTTGTCTCTGTTGTCTGATGGACCTTCTTTCTTTTTTAAATGTGTTCCATACAAATTTTATTTTTAAATGATAGTTCACCCAAAAAGAAAACCAAAGAAGATCGAGATACAATGGAAGCCAATGGCCTTTGTAGTTGGGCTAGCAACATTCTCTGAAATATCTTCTTTTGTGCCCTGCAGAAAAGAGAAAGTCATTCAAATATGGAATGACATTGTACAAAAAAAATATATAAAAAAAATATATTTCTGGATGAACTATCCTTTTAACATTATAAAAAATTGGCACAGAATGTTGAACAGTCCACAGTCAATATTGTGGAAAATATTAAAATTTTCCTTTAAGCATGAACCTGTATTTGTCAGATCATTATAGAGACCCGGCTTTCAGGCCACATTTCCCATAAGGCCTCTTGTCACTTTGGTTACGGCCAGTTTACGTCCAATAAATCAGAAGCATCCCCCGAGGGGGCGTATTTCCCCAGCTGCATGTGCGATAACTGGGAAATCCAATGGCGGCCTGCTGTGGAGCGGCACAGCTGATGCCAACCATACACTAATATGATGGTTGACCAGTCCTGGACCTCAGTCCTCACCATCTCCGTGTGCTCATTTACTTTTGACATCATATTCTGACTGATATCAAATGCACAAAGACGTTTGGAGCCCAGGTGTTTGTGGGTACGTCTACATGAGTCTGGCACATATGGTTGCAGCTGGTTCCACCCATGTTTTTAATTATTCACCTAATAGATCCTAGATCCATTAAGCCAAATAGCTTGGCACATCTTTTAATGTCATCAAGGGTTGCCATGGCGCCAGCCACCTGGCTGAAATGCTTGTGCTTATGGACATTTAAATGAGTGTCTTGAATGTGCTCCGAGCATCTGCGAAAGTGTCACAAAAAGCCGATATCGCAGAAATGTGAATGAGTTCTGGAAGGGACTGAATCTTTTTTTAACCCCTCAGCTGTCAGGACAAAAGGCTTTATTAGTGTTTGGAAGGATTTTCGAGGGCAAGCAATGGCAGACTGGAACCACTTGATTTGATATGCAGATTTAATGAAATGAAATGATTTGAGGACCTCTTCACATCCATGTAGACACATTTGTAGCTCCACCTCATTTCAGGGTGATTCAGACTTGGAAGGATAGCTCAATTTGGATCATGTGGACACATGGATGGGGGGTTTCAAGTTGGTAATTTTGTCATCTTGGGGTCGATTGTGAATGACTGACAGTGAGCAGTATGTTGTTTTAGTTTTAAGATTAAATGCATTTATGTATTGTATAGCATTGTATACAATTACGGCTTTTCTTTGGCTTCTAACCCCGACTTTGCGAATAGCCATGATGATTGTTTTCTGTCTGATTTAATTGGCATGTTTTTAAGATAAATACAATGGGGATTTCTTTTTGTATTGAAGCAGTGGTATACACATTATAAATTGGACAAGGCAAAAAAATTACTAGTGCTATTCTTCAAGATAACTCATGTAATTGATGCCACACTGTGCAGGGGACATGAGGTCTTCTTCAAATTGCTTGTCTTGTTAAATAAAGATGTGTTTTCTTTCCAAGAGATCTAGCTTATAATTTTTTGACTGGTGTTGACATGACAACTAAAAAATCACATGTATTAAATGGTGGAAATTGTTGCGATTTGTCACACTGTAAACCATACATGCAGAAAATATTTTTATATATTTTGTAATTTGTATAGCAGTTGGGACTAGTACATTAATAACGTTGAAGTCGTTAGGACTTTTTCCATCTTATAATTCACTGCCAATTTTCCAAAGTCTTCCCATTTCCAGCCCTGCCAATACTTTCACTTGAAGGAATCAAAGTCGTATCTTTCGAATTATGTGTTTTTTCCCCGCTAAACCAGCGAGCACAAGCTAACAGGATTCTAAGCAACCACAAAGAACCACATAGAAACACCTTAAATGCCACGCTGAACACCCTAGCAACGCATAGCAATGCCTCCATGCCTACTTCATTTTATGTTAAAGCATTCTAGGAAAATTCCAGTAATTTAGAAAATTTCAAAAAAGATGTTGAGTGTTGAAAAATTCTTATTAGTAGTGTCAAATCTATTAATCCTAATTAATCATAATTAGTTGATTCCAAAATAAATGTTTGTGTTTATATAATATATGTGCGTGACATATTCATATGTACATATAAATACAGAAACCTACATGTATACATTTGAAGAAATGTATGATATAAATCATACATTATATAAATTATTTCTAAATAAGTGTACATATATTTATGTTAATATTTGTTGTATTACCATGTGCCTTTGTTCATTATATAATCATATAAATATACCCAACACACATGTACAGTTTTACATAAACAGTGTTACATAAACGCAAACATTTATTTTGGATGTATTTTCAATTATTCATGATTAATCACTTTGGCAGCAATATTTCTAATATATTTGGTTTGTGGGCTTGCGTGGTTTTCACAATTTTCCTCATAACAGTTGCAGGGGACCCCTTGAGTAGACTTGCGATTCAGATAAAGGATTCAGTGATCCATCACAAACGTCAGTCATTGTTGCCAGCGTGAAATAATCATCCCATACTTACTCGCTCTCATACACATAGACATACAAATAGGCACACATGCTCATTTAGGCCCCTAAGGTCCCTTCTGTGATCCGTCTGACATCCCACGGGGTCCTTCCGAGGTTTCTACGGTGACCAGTGCTGCTCTTTGTCTGCAGCGCAGTGTGGATGCTCAGCTATTCATCTCTTCTTCAATGGGGCTGGCCACTCTCCCTACAGCCGTCAATGCAATGTGACTGAGCTTCAGAACGCCCTGCATGAGATCATACTAATAATGTGTTTCTGACTCCGCCCTCTTTTCTCTCTCATTTCCAGGAGAAAGGGCCGAATGTGGAACTACAAGGTAAGATTAAAGCAAATTAACATCCCCTTATATCTCCTCCCAATTTGACATCATGATTTATGTTTGCTTATTTTATATAAAGGTGTACAATATTTCTTGCATAATCAATCGCATAATCTTGCATTCAGTCAGCCGATAAAATAACCCATAAACCCACAACAAGCCGTGGTAAAACCAAGAAAGGACAAATAAAAAGTTTTTGGCAGCCCACAGAGTTATTTCGCAACGGTCAGATAAAGGTTTGTCCTCCAGCTGTCACTGGCAAGGACTCAGCTCACGCTGTTTTGTCCAGAACGTCCTCAGACAGTCTAATAATGCTGAGGATACAGCTTTCATGATGAACAGATGAAGAGCATCATCTGTACATCTGCATCCCTTCGAACCTTACGGCTTGTTGACATGCACCGGTGTTCAGATGGATATTCATGAGACCTTTATTGAATGTCAAGACCACGAATTCCATGAAACTTAAAATTATATAAAAAACAACTTTACTGACCATTACAAGTACAGTGACTGTAACCAATCTCAAAACACTTAAAGGCCGATAGTGTGTCCTTCATATGTCTGTAGTAAAAATATGTTATTGTTGGCTATGAACTTTCAAAAGCCAATTATATGAATTTTCGACATCATCTGATGCATTTTATGCTTGTGGTCACAATTTTATGCTGTGTGGCGACGCTGGGAATGTAAAACATTTGCATTGGGTTATGAATATTAATAGGGATATTTTGAAACACAATCGGTGATACTGAGAAGCCTTTGTATTGTCATGCTTTTCAAGATCTATGATACTTGATTTTTGGCATTGTGTTTGTAAATTCTCCAATATGGCATTTATTCCTGCTAAAATCAACCTTCCATCTTGTTAATGAGTCATAAGCAAATATAAACAACAGCATGTGCTATGCCCTCAGGTTTACATCCAAAGTATAGAGTCCTGTCATTTTCCAGTTTGATTAGATTTACCAGCCTTTCACAACAGCAATTATTTTTCCATAGCTTAATGTTTTAATAAGGGGGCGATTCGGGCACCTTTCGGGAATAGAAAACTCCCTGCAGTTGGCAATGGTTAATTTGAGGTCAGATGCATTAGGATGTCATTAGAAACAACAATTAATGCCCGTTGCTTGTTTAAACCCCTCATTATTGGCTGGTACCTCTGCTGAGACATGAATTAAAAGAGGCAAGACTGGGTAGATTGTGTAATGGAAATATTTAGTCGGGCAATATATAAATATGATGTATCCTGTTTGTATTTTTGTTCCACCTAACCATCTTCATTCCTCAGACCCCCAACTCTTCCTCCAAAACCACAGAAATTGAGGAAACCAAGGCCTCGCTCCATCTATAACCATAAGCTGTTTAATGGCAATATGGAGAGTTTTATTAAGGTAGTTTCTTAATAGACGGGGATGACTATTTTGCCTCCTGATGGGCTGGAGGGAATGCTGCTACAAGCTCTGTCTCTTATCTTTCCCACACTGACATATGCGCTCCCTGCAGCTGTTAATTTCAGTCCGTCTTTTGCCAGGTGGCGATGGTGCAGATTAAAAGGCTGGCAAGAGGTGCCCCCCATGAGGGAATGGCTGTTTTAAAATTAAATGCGAAATTTATGTATTTTAATTGATAGTTCACCCAAACATGACAGTTCAGACATCATTTAACTTGTATGACTTTCTTTCTTCCGCTGAAGAATGAAAAAGATATTTTGAAAAACGTTGATAACTGGCACCCATTTACTTCTAATGTAAATTTTAGTCATGGACAGAAAGCCAATGCATCTGAAAGGTTATCGCTTACCAACATTCTTCAAAATATCTTCTTTAGTGTTCTGTGAAAGGAGTCATTTACACGAAAAACTGTACTGTGTTTTATGGGAAACAATTTACTTTCAAGTAATGAGTAAATTGTAAAGCTTGATATACCTATATACGTTTTTGTGTATATGTAAGGAAACAGAACCGTTAAATAACAGTATTTTTGTTGTATTTTAATAGAAATTGTTCAGTTAATCAGATTAACGGTGCACCGAAATGATTCTTTAGGTAATATTACCATAATAAATTGATATATTTACTAACCCACATAAAAAAACTTTGAAGTAAATGATTACATAATGTTTGCTTTTGGGTGAACCGTCACTTTAAAATGCTCGAATTATTTGATTTCTGACAGTATCACAAATCGACATCATGTTTTCCTCATGCCTCCCTTTGCTGCATCTAAAGCCATTCCAGCAGCTGCCCTAATGCTATTCTCCCCAGTCACCACGGCGACACTATCGTCTCCATGGCGATTCTGTCATCCCTTCCTCTCTAACTGTGATTCTCTGTACTCTTTTCACGCTGCTCTGCTCTACGCTGCTTTTGTCCTAGGGGAAGACGGAATGCTCGTACCCGCAACCAGGTACTTTAGAATAGTGCAAGGCATGGACTGTCTTTACAAAAAATGCTACGTCATTGCCTCTTTCCCCAAGAGTTCAAGGACAAACTGTAAAAGTTTTCTATTGTGACCTTGCATGAGCTGTGGAAATGATCATTTAAATAATTCTAATAATTCTAATCCTACTCACTACACTAACTGTGTTTTTAATTCTGTGAAATGCTCTTGGGGAAAGATATGCCTAATGCTTTGCTTTATTCTTGACTAAAGCTATTACTTAGTTTTTTTGTGTATGTTCCTTGTTTTAAGGCTTTCAAAAATTCTAAGACGTGTTGTTGAATAAATGTCCACCACTGGAACCAAAAACAATACATCTTTGTCTGCCATTGGCTGGCCAAACAGAACCCCTTCTCAAACATAAAGTGGGAATTCGACCAAAAATAAAAAATAATGTCGTCATTTACTCACCCTCTTGTCATTTCAAATTTGTTTGAGTTGTTTGAGATATTTTGAAGAAAGTTGGTAACTGAACAGCAGGCAGCAGCCCATTAAGTTCTATTCTATAGTTGAAATGCAACGCAAGAGTCACTTGAACTTTCTTCAAAATATCTTCTTTGTGTCAAGAAGTTGGGTAAATGATGACAGAATTAAATTTTTGAGTGAACTTACACTTTAATTGAGCCAATGTCGAGCCAATTTTGGGGAAACCTACAAATGGCTTATTGATATTGTGTATGCATGTTACATTGGGATCAAAAAGTAATTTAGATCATTTAATTAATATAGATTTAATCACAAAATCATCTTTAAATCAGAAGCAAACAAAAAAGGCTAAATAGCTTAGTGCACCTTTACCTTTACACTTTCCATGTGTATTCATTTTGTATTAAATACCTTTCAGTCAATGCTGTAAAATTGATGCCATTGTGTACTGTTGTCTTTCAGGATTCAGGTCAACCCATTCCTCTCGTGGTGGAGAGCTGTGTTCGGTACATTAATCTATATGGTAAGAGGTTCAATGAAAGGTCACTAATTGATTTCAGCTGAACGAGCTGACTCGAAATCTACTGGAAACCGTTAGAGAGCTCTCGAAAAAAACACAAGCTCTTGTCAATCAGAGAAGGTCCTACACGGAAACAGACACAGATGCTGATTTAAACAAGAACTTATTTGATGTGAGTTTTACTGATCCCGTGACGCAAATAGTTCCGTAAAGTCCATCTGTCAGGGTATAGCCGAAGTCAGAAAATTTAAGAAATGACATTAGTTTGGCTGGTAAACATGCTTTGGTGATTTATTATTTACCTCCTGCTGGTTGGGAGGTGGTAGATTTTTATACATGTCAAGTAAAGAAAATGAAAGTCTTAATTTTCCATCCTGGCAGGACGACTTTTAACAGGGCTTAACCTGGTCTACCGTATTGTTTTTCTTTTAGTATGTCTTTCAGACTGTTGCTAATAGTTTAACGAAAGCCACATGCCCCAAAATAACTGGCACAAAAGATTATATTATAAAAATTATACTGCTTGTTTGCCTCAAAGCTGTGCGGCAAAAATAATGCAATATCAAAACCTGACAATTTGTGTTTCTTTTTATTCTCAGGGCTGCAACAGCAAGGCATATTTAGAGTTCCTGGATCTCAGGTGGAAGTGAACGATATTAAAAACTCATTTGAGCGAGGTTAGTTGCTCCAAGACAAACAGGGATTATATTTCATACTTTGTTTTTTACAATTTTGCATGTAGCTTTAAAAAATAGATGGTAATATCCTGGCAACTGGAGTGCCAAAAAATACTATAATATACGGTTATTGAAAATTTTTCAGGTTACTTTGTAATGCAAAATTTTTAGTGTGATTTAACATGAAAAATGTAAAAATATATTTTCAACAGTATATGTACTGTAATATTTCGACAGCTTTGGCTATAAAAATAGTAGAAAGTATAATTTTTACAATCTCCTTATTTTCTTTTTCGGATAACTCTGAAGTTAATTTTTTGTAATTCATGTTTTTTTACGTATTTCAAAATGTGTGATGAGTAAAAAATCAATAAAACCCTGTAAAATTAGGGTTTAACAAGTATTTGTACTGTAAAAGTGCAGCATCTGGGGTGCAAGAATAAGTCAAATGCCATTAGTGCAACCTACATTTTTGGGTTTTCTTATAAATTTGCATTATTTTCCTGTAATTTTACATTTTAACCATGTTTCAAAAATATGTGAAATAGCTGTTGCCTTTCTGTCGGTCTCTCGACGTTGTGTCGAGGACGACAGTATGGGGTTCGCTCTTGAGAACCAATGTACTCTGACTATATTAAAAAGGCCAATGGGAATTGGCGAATGAAATTTGCATGCCGGGCCCCGCCCCGGATATCCGGGTGTAAAAGGGGAGCCGGCGTGCTCATTCATTACCTTTTGTTCTTCGGAACCTGCGAATGACTTCCAGTCTGATGCTGAAATCGACTTCTGGCGATCTTCCTGCTGGTGTGACGACGCGATTGCAGTGGACTGTCCCTCTTCAAGCGGCTCCCCTGTGCGTTTCGGCAGAAGGCAGAGAGTGTCTGGAATTCTTCTTTTTTCTAAATAAAAGAGCAATTTCTAAGCAGCGTGTTGCCTCATGGCACACAGCTGCTCCCTGGGTTGCGGCGGATTCGTCCTAGACGGGGACACCCATAGCGCTTGCATATCGTGTTTGGGTCTCCAACACGCTGAAGCGGCGTTCATGGGACCGACCTGCCCGCACTGCGAGCAGATGTCGATTAAGACGTTGCGGTCACGGGTGGCTTCTTTCCCAGGAAAGCGAGCCACCACTTCGTCAGCTCCCTTTGGTTCGTTGACTGCGGCTACGGCACGGTCAACAGCCTCAGCGAGCGGCGTTGGTGATTATGAGGGTTCTATGGATGTCACCCCGTCAGCCTCCGGCTCGCGGAACTTCCATACCTCTGCACGCTCGTCAACCCCGTCGGCAAGAGGTGGTACGCCGTCTCTTGCTTCCCTACGGGATGAGGACGAATTGTCGGTCGCGGCATCGGAGGGCGCCCTGCTGGATTCGGATCCGGATGACGTCCTAGAGCTTCCGTCTCTGACGGGTAAGCCTCAGGACGATCCGGATCCGGAGATGGCGGCCATACTTTCCCGGGCCGCCGCGAGCATTGGGCTTCAGTGTACGGCCCCGCCGTCACCCCAGCGTTCGCGGCTGGATGCATGGTATCTGGGGTCCGGACAGGGCTCTAAGCCACGTTCGGCTCCAGTGCCATTCTTCCCGGAAGTGCACGAGGAGATCACGAAGTCGTGGAATGCGCCGTTCTCGGCGCGTACACGGCAGACGGTTTCCTCTGCCCTCACTTCCCTTGATGGGGGAACAGTCAGGGGCTATGTCGACATACCCCAGGTGGAGCGGGCTGTTGCGGTACATCTGTGCCCTCAGGCCGCGTCCACTTGGAGAGGTCGACCACGGCTCCCATCCAGGGCGTGTTAGTTTTCTTCGACTCTCGGGTCGAGAGCTTACACTGCCGCTGGAGAGGCTGCTTCCTCGCTCCATGCCATGGCTATCCTGCATGTCCACCAGGCCAAGGCACTCAAGGAGCTGGACGAGGGAAGTTCCGACCCCGCAGTTCTGCAGGAGCTGCGCACTGCGACTGACCTGGCCCTTCGGGCCACTAAGGTTACGGCGCGTGCCCTGGGTCGGACGATGTCCACTTTGGTGGTCCAGGAGAGACATCTCTGGCTCAACCTTGCGCAAATGCGGGAGGTCGAGAAGGTTCGCTTTCTCGATGCCCCCATTGCGCAAGGTGGGCTGTTTGGAGACACGGTGGAGGACTTCTCGCAGCAGTTCTCTGCCGTGCAGAGGCAGACGGAGGCTATCAGGCATATCCTCCCACGTCGTAGCCGGGCAGCCTCCGGGCCGCCCAGGCTCCGTGCTCAGTCTGCCCCCAGACAGCCTCGCCCCTCCCAACCGACCCCTCCGGTTGTATCTCTCCCTCAGGCGGCGACCCGGAGAACGGCGAATCGGAGGAGAGCGACGCCCCCCCGTCAGCACCCACCTCGTAGGAAGCGTGGGAGGCGATCATGACGGGAGGCACCCAGCGGAGGAAACACCATCACGCCCGGTCCTGGGGATACCATCTCCAAAGTGGCCGAAGCGGGACGTTCCTGCCACGTCCCAACTCGTGCCGGGCCCTTTTCAGGGCCTGGTGCCCACCCTCTCACAAAAAGAGCAGTTTCCTCCCCTGGGTTTATAACACAACCGTTGGCACTCTCCAAGCGACGGTGCACGGTTACAAGACGTTGCGTCAGTCCGACTCGACGTTGTGTCAATCTGACTCAACGTTGTGTTGAGACTCGACGTTGCGTGACAGCAGCGGCGCCGCAACTAGACACACTCTCGGTCGGACGGTGTGCTATTCGGCAGCCCCCAAGAGCAGGTAAGTACTCGGGACAGCAAGCTTCCAGGGCTTCCGCCCTAAGACGAAGCAGCCGTCCTGAGAGCCACAGAACCCCCCTCCAGGGGAATGGTGAAGGAGATCGTTCCTCTCGTTTCGCTTTCCCGACTACCGTAGGCATGGATTATGCTCGGACCGGGGCGGTAACCAGACAGAACGATCTGTCTCGGCTATGCGATCCAGTTCGCCCAACAACCTCCCAAGTTTCGGGGAATCCTCTTCACCTCGCTACGAGGGAAAGATTCCACCGTCCTTCGGTTAGAGGTCGCGATCGGCCCCGTACTCATAGCCGAGATGTCGTCGGGCTCCCACAGCCCGCACTTCATCATCCCTGTGAGAGGTGGAGGGCGGCGCCTAATTCTGAACTTGCGTTTACTGAACCAGTGTCTTCAAAGACTGCCGGTCAGAATGCTAACACAGAAGCGCATCCTCGAAGCTGTCAGATACGAGGAATGGTTCGTGGCAACCGACCTAAAGGACACGTACTCCCACGTCTCGCTACATCCTCGGCACAGACGTTCTTACGGTAAGCCCTCGAAGAGCGGGCGTACCAGTATGGGGTCCTGCCCTTCGGACTGTCCCTACATTCCCGCGTCTTCACGGAAGTCGCAGAAGCCGCACTTGCCCCCCTGAGAGGATGGAGCGTGCATGTACTGAACTATCTCAGCGGTTGGCCTATCTAGGCTCACTTGCGAGATCTAGTGTGTACACACAGGGACCCGGTGCCTCAGCACCCAAGCCGTTTGGGTTTAAGGGTCAACCGAGAAAAGAGCATCTCTCTTCTTGGGATGGGACGAGACTCTGTCACCATGTCTGAACGACTCACGGTAGAACGTGCCCAAGCCTTACTGCTATGTCTGAACAAACTCAGGCGTCCAGTGGTCGCCCTGGGAAACTCCCAGAGGCTCCTGGGGCATACGGCATCCTCAACCAGGGTCCGCCCACTTGGGTTGATGCACATGCGACCACGCAGGCAGTGGCTTCAGAGTCGCGTCCCGAGGAGTGCGTGGCACACGGACACCAGGCGGATTGCCATTACGCCTCAGTGTCGGAGCACCCTAGCCCCGTGGTCTTTCAGGACCCTTTTACGAGTGGTAAGATCCCTCGGCCAGGTTCCGAGGCGCGTTGTGGTGACAACCGACGTCTCCCTGTTGGGTTAGGGAGCAGTGTGCAACGGGCATACAGTTTCGGGTCGATGGACGGGTCCCCGATTGTACCGACACATCAGTGGTCTGGAGTTGGTAGCGGTCATGCTCGCCCTCAGGAGGTCTCTACCTCTAATGGGAGGCAAGCATGTGGAAATCCGCTTCGACAACACGGCAGCTGTAGCATATACTTACCGCCTAGGAGCGGTATGCTCGCGCCGAATGTCCCAACTTGCCCGACGCCCCCTCCTGTGGAGTTAGCAGTGAGTAGGACCCCTGCGCGCCATATTTATCCAGGGCTATCTGACCCAGAGAGCCAATGTGCTCTCTCATCAGATGCAGCCCAAAGAGGATAGGCGACTCCACCCCGGGATGATCCGGCTGGTGTGGGAACA
This sequence comes from Triplophysa yarkandensis, assembly GCA_033220385.1. Lineage (NCBI taxonomy): Eukaryota > Metazoa > Chordata > Actinopteri > Cypriniformes > Nemacheilidae > Triplophysa > Triplophysa yarkandensis. Next base: position 5,180,542 of record CM065670.1, on the reverse strand, counting down.
GTCCGACCAGGCACAGGTGGTCCTGGTTGCTTCATCGGACAACACCCGTCGCCGTCTGAGGTACCCTTTGACCGAGGGTTTCCTCGACAGGGATGCTCCTTAGCACAGCCGGCCCCGGGTCAAGTGGAAGCACCACTTCCCCCCAGTGAGCTTTCTTGCACCGGTCCCGTGCAAGGGCAGGGACGAGGAACGCCAGGTCCTGTTAATTGTGCCACATCAGCCCAACCAGGCTTGGTTTACAGAGCTAGTACCTCTAGCGATAGATCCCCCCTGACCAATTCCCCTGCAGGAGATCCGTCTGTCTCAGGGGAAGGGTACGGTGTGGCACCCACGACCTGACCTCTGGAATCTGCATGTCTGGTCCCTGAACGGGACGAGGAGATCCTGAATGAGTAACCCCGACGGTGGCGGGGACGATCGTTCAGGCGAGAACATCTGCCACGAGGCGTCTGTACGCCGCAAAGTGGTGTGTCTTCTCGTCCTGGTGCTCCTCACACGGTGAAGAGCCTGGAGGATGTGTGATGAGTGCAGTGCTGCCACACACCACGAGTTGGTGGAAGGTAAGTATTTTTGGGCAGCATAGCATGGTCACCAGGTCGAGGACGCAAGATGGGTTAATCCCTCGCGTCCACGCTCCATACCCTCTTGGGATCTCGACGTGGTCCTAACGGGCCTTTCCGAGATCCCCGTTGAGCCCCTAGTAGAGTCTGTTCTGGTACTCCTAGTAGAGCTCACCCCAAGAGGGTAGGGGACCTACAAATATCCTTCGTATCCAAAGAGTGCCTACAGTTCGGACCGAATTAATCTCACGTCATCCTGAGACCCCGGCTCGACTACGTACCCAAAGTTCCTACCACACCTTTTCGGGACCAGGTAGTGAACCTGCAGGCGCTCCCCACAGGGGAGGAAGACCCAATCCCGTCCGTGTTGTGTCTGGTACGAGCATTAAGACTCTACCTAAACCGCACGCAGAGCTTCAGCCGCTCTGAGCAGCTGTTTGTTTGTTATGGAGGTCAGCAAAGAGGGAGGGCTGTCTCCAAACAGAGACTGGCACACTGGATTGTAGATGCCATTTCCATGGCTTACCGATGCCAGAACCTACCCTGCCCACTTGCAGTGAGAGCTCACTCTACCAGAGGCGTTGCCTCCTCGTGGGCAGTGGCTCAGGGAGCCTCTCTGGCAGACATCTGCACAGCTGCGGGTTGTGCTATGCCCAACACCTTTGCGAGGTTCTACAACCTCAGGGTGGAACCGGTATCAGCTCGGGTCCTACGCAGATAGAGCTAACGGCCGACCGGGCGTACGCCTGCGAAAGGCCTTCTTCCCTTTTTAGGTAAGTGCCGTGCCTATTCGGCCTCTCTGCTTCCCTGGCAGGAAGTACAGGTCACCTATCCATCATTTAGCACCTTATGGTCACGGGCTGGGCGGAGCGGCCCTGTTGACTAGGCTGGAACATCGGTGCTGTTGTCCCTCTAGGTAAACCCCTTTTTCCAGCTGGTGCTCCGTACGTAGTGGCTCCCCCATCAGGGGTGGCCCCGGCCGACGTAATTCCTTCACCAAGATTCTCCTACTCAGGCGAATGCGTGACCTCCTCTCACGTGGTGCTACCCACAAGGGTAAGCAATGCACACTATACCTCCATGAGTCATCTTCCCTTTTCAGGTGAGACCATTGGCATATTTCCACATATTAACCTCCCTACGGCAGGATGTGGCCTCCGTAACGCACTCCCTCCTTGAAGGGGCCGCGTTTCCCGGTGCAGTTAGCGGTCGGGCGGCTATCTCGCTGCGATGATAGAAGGCCAGCGCCCCAAAGAGACCGGTGGTAAAGTACCTCTTATCTTTTTTCAAAGCTCTGGACGTCTTACCATTTCTCCACTGGTAGGTTACGCTCTCGTGTAGAAGCTCACACCTATGACGCAGTAGAGTCGGTCAAGGTAGCTCCGCTGGAGATCGTGACACGGAACGGCGCTGTGGCGTGATTATATAGGAACCCCATACTGTCGTCCTCGACACAACGTGGAGAGACCGACAGAAAGGGAACGTCTGGGTTACTTGCTTAACCCCGGTTCCCTGATGGAGGGAACGAGACGTTGTGTCCTTCATGCCACACCGCTGTGCCGCCCGCTGCAACGGTCGTGGGTCATCCTCACGTTCCTCAGCACAAAGGTAATGAATGAGCACGCCGGCTCCCCTTTTATACCCGGATGTCCGGGGCGGGGCCCGGCATGCAAATTTCATTCGCCAATTCCCATTGGCCTTTTTAATATAGTCAGAGTTGATTGGTTCTCAAGAGCGAACCCCATACTGTCGTCCTCGACACAACGTCTCGTTCCCTCCATCAGGGAACCGGGGTTACGCAAGTAACCCAGACGATTCTCACCTGATTTTCACTTTGCACTTTATTAAGTAAAATTAACGGAAATATCTATTAAGTTAATGAATAATGTATTGCTGATAACAGCAACACTTTCCGCAGCTTTTTTCACAGTGTACATTGAAAAAGTAAAATTTGGTAAATTACATAAAACCTATACGGCCTGAACTTTACAACACAAAAGTTATAAAGTTAATTAAAATCCCAGTAATATTGTGTTCTTAGTTGTGATAAAGAAATGTTACTATATATTTTAAGACTCGATTAATATACATATCAGGATATTTGTTATTTTTCAATTGTTAGACCAGGTCTTCTGGTGTCTTAAAAGCTTAGAGACTTCAAACTAAAATTGGCCGATGATCCAGCTTCAATATCAAATACATTCATTTATCATATGAATCACGGACGTGTTCCCAAGCATTTACCTAACATTTCACAACCATGTTTTTCAGGTGAGGATCCACTGGTGGATGATCAGAGCGATCATGACATCAACTCAGTGGCAGGTGTTCTGAAGCTCTACTTCAGAGGCCTGGAGAACCCGCTGTTCCCCAAGGAACGCTTCTTAGATCTGATCTCCACCGTCAGTAAGTGTTGCCTTCATCTCCAACAGGGCTGCATTTAATATAGGTCAAAATATCGACAGTGTTTTCTAACCTGATTTGAGATCAGATATTGATGTTTTATGATTTGTTGTTTGGCTATAATGCTGGCTGATTATACGTTTGATTTGTTTTTGCTTCTTGGCAAGGAATTTGTCCGTTTATTATATAACTCTTATGGGGCTAAGCGTCTGGCAGGAAAACGCAAAAAGTATTCAGCCTTACACAGGAAGTCAGTGTTGACTCCTGGTTTTGTGTTCTTTGTATATTGTATGAGGTTTTTCTGTTCCCTTCTTGTTTCAGAGCTTGAATCATCTGCAGAGAGAGCTCACCACGTCCAGCAGATAATAGTCACGCTTCCTCGTTCGGTCATCATCGTCATGAGATACCTGTTTGCATTTCTCAATCAGTAAGCTTTCCACTTCAACAACTAATGTTTAATTCCATAACGGCCTTGAAAATATCTCAATCTTCAGACTGTAAATCAGCATTTATGTATAGCAGCAGTCCCAAGCAAAGACATTCATTACATTTTGGAAGAGCTTTTCAACAGCCCCCTCTATTCCAGCCTAATTTATGACCCTGTCAAGCAGTGCTTTGGAGGATATTTATTTAAGGGGAAACTCATCACTTTGTACTGTACTTCACCTGTCCCATTCCCCTGGCCTTTCATTAATGCTGCCTGTGCATGCTCCCGTCCAGACGGGACAAAGATTTTGTTTTTACATCACTAGTTTTCCGTATGAATTTCATTTGTTCTTCGTATCTGCAACTCTCGCAGCTGTGACTCATTAGAGCATTCACAAGAACATTCAATGACAGATTGAATGAGTTCAACTCTATTGAAAGATCAATTCTCTAGGATGTATTGAAATAGACAGCTGAGATAAGATGTTGATAGGAAAGAGAAAAGAAAGTGTAAGAAAGAGGTTGTAAGGCGGAATCGGAATTTCCAAAAAAAAAGCTTTCCAAAGATTTCGTCTGCCCCGGTTCCAATATGTGCCAAATGTAATAAAAAAAGCTTTGGTAGGTCAATTAAAAGGAATTCCTGGACAGTTGGCTTGTCATTGTATTATTATTTTAATAATGTAATTACTTTATGAGAAAATGCCAGAAACAGTTGCTGGATTGTAAATGTAGGTCCTGACCCCCTGTTGTGCATGTATTAAATCAGAGAAATAACCGGCTACTGATCATATGTATTGAAGTACAAGAAGTGTCTGTTGCTTATTTATGGGATAGGTCACCCAAAAGTCAAACTTCTGTCTTCATTTACTCACCCCTTTGACATTTTAAACCTCTATTATTATTTTTTCTTTTGCTGAACAAAAGATGTTTTGAAGAAAGTTAATAACTGGAAATTGGCGGTCTGCATTTTTATGTCCATACGAAAGAAATCATTGGGGACGGATGGTTAGTTGTTAACAAGGTTCTTCAAAAAAAACATCTTGAGTGATCTGCATTAGAAACACAGCTGCACAGTTTTAAAAAGATAAGAGGGTGAGTAAATAATGACAGGATAATTTGCTAATTTTAATTTTGAATATTTTGCTTTTTATGTGATAAATGTGTAATATAATATGAAAAAATGACAAAACAACACTAGCCAAACCGAAGACTTAAATCTCGAATGGGAATGTTTATCAGAACAAAGGAATATATACATAATTGTAGAATAATACATTGTCGGGAACAGTGTACTGTTAAGAATATAATGGTTTTTACACTTTCTTTTCTTTCTCTCTAGCCTGTCCCAGTACAGTGATGAGAACATGATGGACCCTTATAACCTAGCCATCTGTTTTGGACCCACTCTGATGCCCATTCCGGACGGTCAGGATCCTGTGGCCTGCCAGGCTCATGTTAATGAGGTCATCAAGACCATCATAATCCACCATGAGGTCATCTTCCCGAGCCACCGTGAGCTAGATGGTCCTGTCTATGAGAAATGCATGACTGGAGGAGAGGAGTACTGGTGAGCTCCAGGACTTAAGTTGGATTTTGGTGTTATTTAGGAATGTCATAATTCTTTCAGTAAATCTGCTGTGGCTTAAGTGTTTACACCAATTTTTCAACTCTGCTTAAGTTATAAATGGAAGGTCATAAATATAATATGTTAAATAATATATATAATTGGGAAAGCCTGTTTTTAGCTCGTCCTTAAAGTGTACCGGTATTTTTCTTAAAATTGTGAAAGGGAAAATTCTTCCCTAAAATGAAAACGTGTGACCCTGCCTGTGAAAACCCATTACTTTTTTATTCAAAATATTATTCTAAACAATGAAAGGAACATTCTTTGAGAATATAAAATATTTTTCTCTAACACGAACTGAGTAAGACCATGTCAAAGATAGAAATCCTAGTGAAATTAACTGGTTAAGTCAGATATTAATGCTTGTTTTCTCAACATTTAATGTTCTGACATTAGCTTGATTTGCACAAACAGGTCACATTTTGTCATTATTTCCTCACCATCTTGTGATTTAAAACCTGTACGATTGTGCTTGTTCTCTCTCTCTCTCTCTCTCTCTCTCTCTCTCTCTCTCTCTCTCTCTCTCTCTCTCTCTCTCTCTCTCTCTCTCTCTCTCTCTCTCTCTCTCTCTCTCTCTCTCTCTCTCTCTCTCTCTCTCTCTCTCTCTCTCTCTCTCTCTCTCTCTCTCTCTCTCTCTCTCTCTCTCTCTCTCCATGATCATACAGTGACAGCCCTCACAGTGAACCAGGAACTATTGATGAAGCAGACAATGGCACGGAGCCGCACACTAGCGATGACGGTACGCACAGACACGAACAAGATTATTTTTGTTTTAGTTGAGCATTCATCCTTTACACCCACAACCATCTCTCATATATTTATGTTGTACATGCTCAGATTAGTTCTAATTTCTGGGGGCATTTTCAGTTTGATCTATAAGAAAAAACATTCATACACCCACAGCCAACACAATGATTTTGTACTTCAATAAATATAAATACTTGATACATACAAGATTATATTGTTCAGTAGATGTTATGATTGGTTTCTATCTCAGCCAATGAAAGCATTGTTGTTCTAGTAAATTCCTCATTCCTCAAATGTTTGATTTCATTGTCTTGAAAGTATGTTTTCTATAAAACTTTCATCAATAAATAATTTCCAAAAGCAATGTTGAAACCTTAAATATCTTTAAGTGTCATAGCCAAAAAGCATTTACACACCCTCTTGGCATTGCAAACCTGGAGTTTCTTTGTTTTTCAGAACAGAAAATATTTTTAAAAGGTGGCAATGAAAACCATTAGTCCGCATAGACTTGCATTGATTTTGCATTCATACTATAGAAATCACTGGTTACCAGGTGTTTTAGGTTCCCGACATCTTTCAAAATATTTTGATTTGTCTTTTGTAGCACAAAGAAAGTGATGCGGCCCAAAATATCTGGGCCAGCCCTCATTTTCTTACTTAAACATATTTAAAACAAAGTCTTATTTTATACATTACTAATATGTTACTTAAACATGCATGACATGTGTAAATCATTTGCTCTATAATTTTTGATTTATTTATTAATAATACATGATTTATATTCCAATATTTTCAAAAAAGGAATAGAGTTTAATGGATATAATATGCCATTAATAGTGATGCATGCAGATACAGTGACAGTAGTATGCACTATATCTCTCTTCTCTGTTTTCACAGCTTAATTGCCTCCTCCCTCGCTTTTTATCACTCTGTCCCCCCACCACACACACTCTTTCTCTCTCTTTGTTCATGGGTGAGAAAACAGGTCTCTTGGGGTTCCTTCTGCTCCCTTCATTTACTGATTGATGGAGCTGCACTCTGTTCCCGACCCAAAACACCAGACACATCACTGATAGCATCTCTTGCATACAGCTGGCTGCCCGTGGATGGAGACGGGATTTGTTTTAATTTAGCTATCAAGGCTGAGCGCCATAGGTTGACCGATATGGGGTTGATGCAGATATAGAGAATGCAATGTGTCACCTACTAGCAATAAAACACCTACTATACAGAACAATTGTGAAACCGTAGTGATAGTTTGGCATTATTTATTCACCCTCTTATCATTTCAGACCTGTCTCACTCTCTTTTTTCTCCAGAACACAAAAATATTTTGAAGAATGTTGGCACCCACTTGCCATTCTGCCTGTCCATGCAATAGCAGTTAATAGGTCCCCCTGTTGTTTGGTTACTAACATTCTTTCAAATATTTTCCTTTGTGTTCTCTGCAAGAACAAAGGGCATAAAGATTTGAAATGTCTAGAAGGGTGAGTAAATGACAAATTAAATGATACCATTAAATAAACATTTATTGTGCATGATGTGAATTTAGATACTTGTGTACAATGTTTGTTCTGTTAGAATTGACAATACAGCCAATAAGGTTCAGTCACCATAGAAACAATCAGTCAACATGCATACCGTCTCAGACACCTATCCCTCCATTGCCATTCCTGATGTTTCCTTCCACTTCTGTGTGACGCCTCTATTTAATTTCACCCCTGGATGGAGACCCTAATGAAGCCGATTGGTATTTCTAGTTGACTTTCAGATTTTCTGCCAATTGCTGATTTGCTCTGTATATCTTCTTAACCCAGAGTGACCCCAAAGTGGGTTTGCCCCAGCAGTTTCTGGGAGCTTAGGGGCGTTCACTGATCTGTGGTCAGGTGATGATAGTGGTCATGTTAAATGCCGGATGGCAGATTTGATAGGATTTAGATAAAGTCCACTTTGCATTTTGAAATGAGGATGCTGCCTTGTGCTCCAAAATGATGAAGATGAGGTCTTATTTCTGCTGTTTTTAATGACCGGGTTCTAGTTCACTAGTTGTCAGATTTCTGGATTAAGGTCTAAGGAGAATTACAAGAAACATAATTGGAATTTATATTTTGTATTCTCACAGTCTAGAACATTCAGTAAAAATAATTTGTTTCTCATATGGGTAGAACAAAATGCTCTGTTTTTTTTCTATTTGTTTTTTGCAACTTTTCAGCTGGTAGTGTGATCGAGTGGAGTTAGTTTCCAGGCTTTGCGACTCATTGCAGATTTCCTGACATGGTTCTTTGCACAAAGCCTTTCCTTCAATCCTCACTCTTTCCTGTCTGTCTCTCTCACAGAGGTGGAACAGATTGAAGCCATTGCTAAGTTTGACTACATGGGTCGCACTCCTCGAGAGCTGTCCTTTAAAAAAGGAGCATCCCTCTTGCTGTATCATCGTGCATCTGAAGACTGGTGGGAGGGACGGCACAACGGCGTTGACGGACTTATACCTCACCAGTACATAGTGGTACAAGACATGTGAGTAGCTAAAAACATTCGGTGTTACCATTGCCTTAGAGAATTTTTTAGTTATCCCAAGCCCAAGTAGGTTTGAGTAATGCCCTGTCTGGCATCAGTCTTCATCTTGTGGACGATCACTTATTGAGTCGGATATACCCATCGAAAGTTGGGTCCGTTCCATCCAGCTTAATAATCTAAATAATTAGAAGATAATAAGCAAAAGATTTCAAACAATTATTTTACTAATACCTCAATTATTGAAATGTCATTATTTATTTTTAAATATTGTTTAAAATTTATAGGAAGTACTATTTATAGAATATTTAAATATTATTAAAAAACAAACACACTTGAGTAAGTACTTTAAATTATATATAGCTAATTTGATAAAAATTTGCTTTAAAAAATGCATTGTCTGGTCCGCTGCTTATAAGAAAACATGGATACCTCTTGAAACTTAAGTAAATACCTCTGGTCTAAAGAGACTTGTTAAATAGAAATAAGTAAAAATTAATTTCCAATTTAATTACCTTCTAGTTGTTCACAATCCTTATATATTTTGTCCTGTTAAATACAAATTAAGGTATTTTGAAGTATGTAGGACATGAACAAATTCTGGGGGACCTTTACCACCAAGTAATTGGTAACTACAATACTGTTGATATATTTTTCTGTGTTTTCAGCCAAAAACAAGAGAATAAGTAATTCATAAAAGAATTTCCAATTTCCGGTCAAATATTCCATTAAGGATACGGGCTTGGTTAACTGATCATCTTGCAAAAGACCTTAGTAACCACTTAGCAACATTCTAAAAATCCCTAAAAAACCCCAAACCCTACAGGCAAACATTACTTAAAATTACATTTATACACTATGAAAATATTATTCACAGAGGTTTTGGCCCTAGTTACTATATACAGTTCAATGCATGTTTCCAAGGTGTTGCTCTCTGGGAAATAGATTACTAATGGACCAGGCCATCTACTTCTCAGTTCATAATAGCTTATAGTCATAAGTGAGAATCAAATAGTTCCTGCCATTAACACTTTAGAATTTAATTAAACTTTAAAAGCGCTTAGTGGCAGTTAAAGAATGCTTTTATGTCCTCGGCTGGAGCTAAAAGATTCTGAGTGTGTAGTGTAATATATGTTTGTGTTTTTGTGAGGAAAACATTTGAGGTGTACTAATGTTCCAAGCATGGTTTGAGGTTCATACAATACCTGAGTGCAATGGGACATGACATTCTTAAAGTGAACAAAAACAAATTAGAGGAGGAAAGTGGAGAAAATGAATTGCGCTGTCCTTGGATGATTCATATTTAAGTCCCGGACTGATATTAACTACCCTGCTGCCTTTCAGTAATTACTAAAAAGATGAGGGGCTCATTATCTCTTTGTAATGTCAAGCCCATGTCTGTTTGATTCATGAGTTTATTAATATGGCCACCTATTTTTAAAATTGCAAGTTTTGACAGCAAACAAGGAAATTGATGCTGCTGAAAGGAATCTCAGCTATCAATCGAAACAAATGGCGACTGCCAGACTGCAGATATTTAAAGGTCAACAATCACGCTTCGCATTTTAAACAGTAAACAGGTTTGCTGAGTGCTTACGTAATGATCGCTTGTGCTGTAGGCTTCTTTTCAGTAAAAGTCACATTCAACAGCTTCGGATTGCCACACGCCTTCTGTTGCCATCTCACAGAAGATGAAACTGTGAAAGCAGCCTATGAACATGCTGTGAAACTGTGAGCTGTGGATATTTACTTGCATTAAAGGGATATGCCAACTAAACTTGGTCACCTTCTTGGCATTTTAAACCTGTATGGCTTTTTTCTCCAGAAAACAAAAGAGGATATTTCAAAGAAAGACGGTAGCCAAAAAACAGTGAAACCAATTCAACTTTATTGCATGGACACAAACCACTGCAAGGGAATGGGTGTCAGTGTCAGACTATCTTCAAAATATCTTCTTTTGTGCTGTACAAAAGACAGAAATTCTTACGGATAAAATGACCAGAGAGTTTCTTATTGATTACAGAATTTTCATTTTTACCACTTTATCATAAAATGATTAGTAATATGTATTAATTGATTTATGAAATTGATAAGAGTTGCCCTTTGTCTACTACATTATACTGTGTATTATTTCATGTATGTATTGACAAATCAGCATTCAGAAACCACACCTTCCGTTTCTAACAAATTTCTAACATCTATCTAGGGATGATGCATTCTCAGATAGTTTAAGCCAGAAGGCTGACAGCGAGGCCAGCAGTGGACCTTTACTAGACGACAAAGCCTCATCCAAAAACGATCTTCAGTCGCCATGTGAACCCTCATCCGATTACAACTTCAGCGGGGTCATGGGCCGGTCAGTAGCCCATTTCCTCATTATACGGAATTATGTTTGTATTTCTATCCTCTGGATGAATTAATGATACCAGTTAAACTGTTCAATCTTGTTCTTTTTCCATTTCCCGCTTGTTTACTTACTTCTCTCTTAAGGGTTGTTTGTGACACAGTTACTTAAAATATTCCTTCTTTTACACTCAGTATTTGACTGCCTTGAGGAAACTTTTAAACTGTGTGATTAAAGTGATTAAAGCATTGCATTTTACCATCTAATTATGCATTTCTGCAGGGTTAGGTTGCGTTCTGATGGGTCTGCTATTCCTCGCCGTCGCAGCGGCACAGACTCTCACAGCCCTCCACGGGACACACCACCACGGGCTGCCGCGTGTCCCAGCAGCCCCCATAAGGTGGCGGTTAGTAGGGGCCACATAGAAAGTCCAGAAAAGAGACGTCTGGGGACTTTCGGTAGTGCGGGCAGCATTAACTACCCAGAGAGAAAGATCTACCCGGAGGGCCACCCGCTTAGACCCGTCCCAGGTGCAACGAGGCACAGCAGTCTAGGAGACCACAAGTCCCTGGAAGCTGAAGCCTTGGCAGAGGTGGGTTTTTTTTTAAACCATACTGTAGTTATAAAACATGATTTTATGCTGTCAGAATCTGCGTAAATTACCAATTATGTTCACACATACAAGGAATTAGACTTGGCATCACTCATAATACACTTACACTGCCAACTTGTTTAAAAAGATTATAAATAATGACTAATAATAACACATATGTTAAAATATGATCAAATAAATATAAACTATATGATAAACAGTGTGTGTTTTACATGTATTATACACTTTAAGAAGATATAAAATGCTTAGTAGAAGTAGAAGGAATAAATATGACACATTATACAATTCTTTAGTTATGTGTTGCTGTATACGATTATGTGATATTTCTAAAGGTAAAAAATGTTAACATTGTTGCATAACATTTTAGTACCTCATTTATAGAAATTCCAAAAATACAGACCAGAAAAAAATCTAAAAAAAGTCTAAATTGTAATTTAATCTGCTTTTCTAGATATATGGTTGTAATTCAAGTCAAGTGAGGGTTGAAAATAGCAAATCTAACCTAAGGCATGACATACGTTGTCCAACAGCAAAATGAAAGACTGATGAAAAACTGTAATAAAAATAGAGATTACATAAAAAATGTATTTAGTAACTTTTCCAAAATACATAAACAAAGATTAATTTTGTATTGCATAAAAGTGAATATAAACTTTTTAAAGTGAATAACTCATAAAAGTGAATAAACTTGACAAAATACAGAGTATATATTCTGTTTTTTGAACTGTTATAAATTAATGCAAATAAAAATAATATTTTTTATTTGAAATGTGCTAAACTAGTTGTCAGTTGTTAATTGAAAACTGAAAATGGTGTCTTATTTTTCTGCGACTGTATTTTTTTTTTTAAATGCGACTTTGTTTTTCCTAAATGTTATATTTTGACAGAAATACATAATACATGTATTCTAAGCAGTCTTTAATATTTTTTAGGGTGTTTTCATGGCATCCAAGTTACTTTCTGGTTGGTTGCTTAAAGTACTGCCTCACGTCTAGATCTCACCCTCTAGTGTCTGTGATGTTCTTATTCCTAGTTGTTATGCTCCAGGGATTTTTCTCATTTTATCATCTGACGGGTGAAAAACAAAATGTCAAATCACTTTAAAACACCCCTCTCCTCAAGCGTAACAATTTGAGCAATCTTTTATATCAAAACAACTCACACAGCAAAGTTCAGGACAGAGAAATAATACTTTCATAAATCTCTTCTGCATGCTATTATGAAATATTGGAAATGTGACATACATACAGTAAGTCCACTTATATCATTACAATTGAAGCTGAAGTTTTGGAAATGGAATAATGTCTGAAAGCTGTAAGGATCTTTCTTGAGATCCATACTATTAGCCTCGAATTCTCAGTTCCTGCAGAAGCTGGCAGGATTTTTAGCAGAAACAAAGAGCTCGCACTGTTGAGCGGATAACAGCGTAAATGGGCACTAAGGCTGGCACTAATCCATCTGTTACACTTACACTCCGTTAAATAATAAAATCTGGGACGCACCAAACTATTAATGATCTTTCGGAATGGCTTCTTTGTGTCTGAAAGTGATTTATATGGATACAGATATCCAAATGAACCCCTTCTACATATTGCAGAAGACGTTTGTACATTTATGTTTAAATTATATACAGCTTACACTGAATTATCTGATGAATATCACTGCTCGTTGTCTGTTTTAAGACAACCGATACTGTAAATGTGTTTTAGGGGTGCATGTAGCATCTGCCCATAATAAACCCCTGCAAGGTACATTACATTTTCTGTGCGAGCGTGGGTCTTCATGAGCCTTTTATCTTCTGGACATTAAATTTTTATGGTCTGCTCAGCTGTTAGAGAGAGCAGAGATGAATGAGGGAAGGCAAGCAGTCAATTTATAGTCCATGAGACAGGCCGGGACGTGTGTGTGTGTGTGTGTGTGTGTGTGTGTGTGTGTGTGTGTGTGTGTGCGTGCGCGCGCGCGCGCGCGTGCGTGCGTGCGTGCGTGCGTGTGTATAAAACATAATCTGGTGCAGTGATGTAGTACACAAACACTGAAATGGAACAATGACTTCCTCCTTAGACTAGACATTTGTAAGGTCGCAGTCCAGATAATAGTTTTCAGCAATGGACAAATTGAAGTCTTTTTCTTGAAATATTAGAATAAGTTTAAAGGTTTTTAAAAAATGAATTCAGAAGGAAGTTAACACTTTTATCTGTAATTTGAATTAATATTTAATGTTTTTATTTGTTTTATTGTATTTCAAGTATACATTAAGTATTTATGTATTTACATTCACATCAATTGTAAACATTTTACACCTTGTAATTTATTTTCATAATTTTATATATAATTATTGTCCTATGTTGCTATAAATATTTGGATTAAATTTTTCTCAATTTTAACAGTGTTATTTAGAAGTAAAGAAATAAAAATAATAAATGTTAAAAAATAATACTTATATTAAATTTAATATTCACACCCTCAGTATTATGGACTTCTTTTTAGTATTATTTTTAAATACATTAATAAACATTCAAATGTTTTTATAACAATTGTATTAATTTTTCCTTATTATTTTATATACGTAATATTCTGTATTCCTATACGAGTTTAATTCATATGTGTCACCATTATAATAGTTTTTGACGTTTTCTCTTTTTTTTTTTGCACTAGTAAAAAATACTAAAACTAATATTTTATTTTTTATTTACAACAGTGTTAGTAGTAACGTAGTTAGAGTAGTATTTTTTTTTTCACACTCACATTTCTACCCAGGCAACCACATTAGAAGTTACCTAGCAACCATAGTGCTCTTTGGGAGCACAAGCACCACTCACATTTTCGTCAAAACAAATATAAGTATACAAATGCATTATTACAACTACATGAAATCAAGTGTTCTGTTGTCCAGCCAGTTGTTAGTAACTCATGTATAAATGTCTGTTGCAGGACATCGAGAAAACAATGAACACGGCACTCCACGAGCTGCGCGAACTGGAACGTCAAAACACGGCCAAACAAGCCCCTGACGTCGTTCTGGATACTCTAGAACCTCTCAAGAACCCTGTGAGCTCAGAACCGGCGAGTCCCTTACACACCATCATGATTCGAGACCCGGATGCGGCCCTTAGGCGCAGCAGCAGCTCCACATCTGAGATGATGACGACCTTTAAACCGGCACTGTCGGCGAGGCTCGCAGGTGCCCAGCTCAGACCCCCGCCCATGAGGCCTGTACGACCCCCACCCACACAGCACAGATCCAGCAGCTCCAGCTCCTCCGGGATGGGAAGTCCAGCCGTGACCCCCACAGAGAAGATGTTTCCGCACAATGCTGCAACTTCCTCCGCCAATCCGGGAGAGAAACCCGGAACCATGTAGCCCTGGTGGGTCAGTGGTGCGGTGGAGCTGCCTGCATCGGTGAGGTGCGGCCGGGTGCGACACTCATGCCCAAGCTGGGAAGTTCAGGTTCAATAAAGCTGTATCCCACTTTTCTTAATTTAGTTTTTTTTTTAGCCTGGTAGTTCTAGAAATGGCCAGCAGGTCTATTGATGGATGTAAAGGTTGGAACAGGCTCAGGTGGTTTGTTCTGTTCTTTGCATTTTTTCCTTATTTTTCTGTGAATTAAAAGTTTTTAAAAATAAGAAGTTACAAGGGGGAGTGTGCAGCATAGCTGCATTTTATAACATGAAATATGTGATATTACAAGACGTCTGGAAGACAAAAGTAATGCCTAAATGCATCTTCTGTTGTTTTTCTTTTATTATTTTACCTCAAACGGTTTTACTAATGTTTTAGACATACTTTCAATTGAGAAACATGCATTTGTTTGCATCTGTATCGCTGCACTGGTTGGCCAAGTTTGGAGGACCATCGTGATATAGTCCCGCCCCACAGAACTGGACTGTACATATATAATAGCTCCGAACTGTCACTTACATGGCCAGCCTACATCTGAGCTGTTGTAAATAGAGATATAATGTACTTGAACTTGTTATACCTTTCGTTTGTAGAATAAGCGATATATAAAGTAACAACATAGCCGAGCTGTAAACATATATGAGATGCAGAAAACCAATATACCAACTAATTGTAAGAAACCTGTGGTAGGATGTAGTTTTACTTGTATATACATTTTGGGTAGAATCTTTTTTTAAGTGTCAATCTTGTACAGCCTAGAATCCAAAAGGCAGGGAGACTACGATAGTATAACTAGAATCAAAACGAAACCTTTACAACCGTAAGCATATGAATATGAGTTAGTCTGAGCCATTAATGTTAGTTTGGGGAGTGTTCTCCTTATAGCTTGTGTCTGTTTCTATACATTAGTTTACATTAATATAAAAGCAGTTCATGCCTCAGTTATGCTTGTTAAATCATCTTTTCAATGCCTTTTTTCTATACTTAAGTTATATTCTTGGAGAGCTAATTAATAATGGGTAATTCTGTGGTACAGTACAATGTAGAATTTACACATTTCAGATGGCTTTACTCTACATGTGTCCTATTAATGTAAATCACACAAAACCTGGCAAGAATTTTTCTAGGTCATATATTGGCCCAAAATCATAAAAAGTAACATATTACAGATATATCGTTATTAAGTGTGAATCACTTGAGAAGTGCTTTATTGTGGCTATTAAAAATCAACTGTAGATGCAATGAAGTTATTAAAGGTGTCGTTCACCGAGAAATGGAAATTGTGTCATCATTTATTCACCCTCTTGTAATATCAGACGTGTTTGTCTTTCTTTCTTTTGCAGAACACAGAAGATAATTTGAAGAATGTTGGTAACCAAACAGCAGTGGTATCCATTCACTTCTATTGTATACAGACAAAATCACAGGAGGTCAATGGGTACCACCATTGATGTTTACTAACATTCTTCAAATTATCTTTGTATTCTGCAGAAGAAAGAAAGACAAACAGGTTTGGAATAACAGATGACAGAGTTTTTTTGGGGGGGTCAACTATCCTTTAAATAGTGTTATAATCGGTATTCAGTGCATTTTGAATTTGATTTTGGAGTAAAATGTAATCCGGACGTGTTTTTTTTAAATCCCCCAAAACGGATCTTGCCAATGATATGACATTCTATTGGAATGTTATATCCCGTTAAAATGAATGAATCATTTATAAATCTGAACCATGCTCTCCGTTGAGAATGTTTCCGGCTTACGATCTGAATATTCAATGGCCTAAAGAACAAGCGCCAACAAGAGAAACTCCGCTGCCCCCAATCTGTCATATCATCTCCAGTTCATCTTCACGTTTTCCCTCCTCCATGAGTTGTGTTTGATGAAGAAATACCCAGTCGTGCACAAAATTCGCCCGACTGACCTACATATCCCCATTCAGCACATACACTGAGCCCATAGCTTTAATCTCATTGCCGATTTTACACTTTCATGTTTTGCCTTAGAACACACAACTCCATGCATTCTGATCAGAATGACAGTATGTGAAAACAAGCTAGTGACATGGATTACAAAAAATTTTTCAGTCTTGTTGAAGTCACCAGAGGTTTTTTATGTGCCATACTATTTTTGGATTACGAAGGTTAACAAATCACTTCTGAGAGTCCTGCCACTGCCAGGTTGCATTACTTTCAATGAATGATTTAGTTTTTTTATGTCTGAATGCTCAAGCTTTGCAGTCGCATGGGTTTGATTGCATGTGAGGGAAACCAGTTGCACGTGCTTTACCATCTAATGCAAGAGTTTAAGACTGTAAGTGATGCCTTTCCCTACATAAAATACACATCACTAAATGTGTTCAGAAAACCAAGACTGTAACTGTTCTGAATTCATCTCAGTAAGGAATTCTGATTTCGTAGCAACTTTTATTACATTGACAAGTATCACTTCTCAATAGACATTGTAACACATAACAAAACAGAAAATTACATCCATGGGTCATTACCCTTTGCCCCAAACATTTTTTAATACTTACGGGATCAACATGTTTACAATTAGAAAGGCGTGTAAAATTGTGCAATGCTGTGTTAAAAATGGTGACTTTAAGTCATAGTTTGGTGATGTGCAGTATGGTCACCAGAAAAAGATGAAAATCTTTAAAATATCTGTGAAAAACATGGAATTGAATGTCATTGTATAATTTCTCAAGATTTTGCTTGGATCTTAAATAATTTATTTGCAAAATTTAAGAAACAATCCTTGTTTAGTAAATGAATTCCATTAAAAAAACAGAACAATATCCTGTCATTCTTTTTCAGAGATATCTGATTAATCTTGTTGAATTTTGTATGGATCCTTTTTTGCCTTTTTCAAGAATAAAAAAGGGCAAATACAGCCCTCTGTTGGCCAAAACTGAACTGCCCTGAAGGGGATGAATCCCCAAAATGAAATTTGTGTTACCATTTAGTCACACTCCTATCATTTTCAACCTGTATCTGTTTTCACATTACATAAAAAGAAAATATTTTATCGATTGTTGGCGGCCAAACAATAGCCATGCCCATTCACTTTTTTTTGTATGGACACATAACCAATGCAAGTGAATGCATTTTACCACATTTTTTACAAATCTTTTCTTGTATTCTCATTTTATGACTCCTAAACAAGTCATAAAATGACAAGAGGATGAGTAAATCATGTCAGAATTTTAATTTCAGTGTTTTCATTTAAACACATGTTTATCATGCTTTCATCACACAGTAATTTGTGTTGGTCACTACAGGCATTCCTAACTCAAGCTTGCAGTGGCAGCCGGGCACCAAAGTATCATTCAATTTCATAATGTTGGATTTGCAAACAGTATCTTGACTTATGCTGTTTTCATGCCTTGAGGGCATTATATTCATGTTTACTTGTGTGCATTATATTCTCACATATCTGTTAGTATGACTCATCTTGTATAGATGGTACATAGATTGTATGGCAGGGCATAACTACTATTATCATGTTATATCATGTAAAATAAATCAAAGACTTCGTTCACATTTTTCTGTCCAATGATACAAGGCTGTTCTGTGAAAAGCTGATTTTTTTGTGTTAATTTAAACCTTCTACCCAAGCTAATGCATTGCAGTATTTAAGATCTCGCTGGTCTTATAATAGGATGTTGTATGGTACTTGCACGATTACTAAGGCACTCGGTGCATCCCTGTTCTTGACAGACTATATGTGATATTTCTGGAAGTATGTTTTGGGAACGTATGCTTCATTGGGTGTGTATTGTATGTATGCTATTGTGGGTGTTAATTGTATGTATGCTACAGTAAGATTTCTTCTCTGGACACAATGTTCCACGGGGCAAAAGTGCTATTTGTCTGTTAATAGTGGGTTGTGAAAAATGTCATTTTGGGTTTTTTCCTCCTCTAAACACTTTATGTCTGGTGATGCTGTTCTCAAATGAGTGTTTGAATGGTCGGATCCCCTGTGATGTTGTCGTACACCACCCCACTGTTTGGATGTGAACCATACTTGAGTCCAAATAAATAAAAATTTTGACCTTATATTTCCAGGCTCTCATTTATTTCTTTACTTGTGTATGAATAATAAAATACAACAATGTTTAATAATTATAATTATAATATATTATAAAATAAGTTATTTCTTTCATCACAGTAATGCAAAAATTAACAACTAATATTAAATCAAAATAATAAATGTAACAATGCATAATAATAATAATGTTATAACACAAACAATACTTTCAGTATTACAGTTATGCTAAAATAAATAAATAAAAGGAAACAATATTTATAACAAAGTTCAAAACTAGTTTGACATTACAAATAAATTATTTCCTGCAATAATTTAAAACTAAAATTAATGATACTTAATATTAATAATAAATATAACGACATTTAATGGTACTTCAATAATAACGACAAATTAATTCCCTACATTAGCGCAATGTTAAAATATATTAATATGAATTATAACAGTACATACAACAAACTTTAATAATAATAGTCTAATTATTAAAATAATTGAATTAATAATTTTGTAAGAGTTTATGTTTTATACATAAAAGGTTTTAATTTTGTCTGCTATTTTTATTTCGGAACTGTGATTAACTGTGTCTATTAGTCTTAAGGTTAGGAAACATGTTTTCCATTTTTTTTTTTTTTTCTTCATTTTAATTAAAGATGGCATATGATCATATTCTTTCCCAAAGCAGCCAATGTGTCAGTGCAAGTTACAACATTCATTCTATAAGACATCAGGTGAAGTTTTTAGCCACTAGATGGCAATAAAAGATTGCTCTGACTGTCAAATGGCTGTGTGTAGATTTTGTGTGTACTGGGGGTATTTTGGACACCAAAGGTGGTCTGGACAGAGCCAATGAGGGGGAAATCATTTCCTCGCTCATTAAACCCACAGTAAAGCCGGTGTCTTTTAAAGTGCATTTTCATTTTCTCTGAGTGCAATAGCCGGATTCTTGCCAATCATTTATTCATTTGTCCCAATGCTTTAGAACATATCCAATCAATTTGTGTAGAGTGAAGATAAATTCTATTTGTCACATACAAGAGAGTTTTAGAAAGGAATATATAAACATGAAAAAACATCTCTTCATGTTCCCAGTACATGAACAGCTTGAAGGACATTACAAGAAATAATATAGATCATAAATATATCCACATTCCAACCAAGAATAGGCATTAATTAATATTTTCCTGACAGTATTTATTTCACACTTGATAACAGGTATGTTCTTAAAAAACATAAGTGATTAAAATGTATGTCAAGCTTTAGAAATGGCACACAAGCCTGTGAACATGCCTAAAATAACTTAACAGAAATTTGATTGGTTTTAAAAGAGAACTATAAAGGTTCTATAGGTGGGATCTTATCCCCCGAATATCCCACAATTCAATTCCACTGATTAAGGTGTAAAACACTACTTTAAGTATTTGTAATGTTTCATGCTGAACAGCTGATGGTTCGTGATGGGGTTGTAATAAAACCATTGGAATTTTTATTTTTTAAAGGACTGTCCAATCAGATAAACAGATAAATTGCATTGAATGGATTTAACAGTGTTAAACATTTTTCCCTTGAATTGAAACATCAACATCAGACCAAATATTAAACAGATAGTTCACACTTTATATGTGAATTTCAACAGCAGTATTGGATAGGATCGACTATCCAATACTGCTGTTAGAAAGATTACCTAGAGAGGAGAAAATGGATTCACTTGTGGTGTCTCTCTCACATATTCGACTCAAACATGTAGTATTACATCAATCAGCCCATGACGGGTTCATTGAAGAGTATGAATCCACAGAGCTTCATCTCAGATAAATATATAGCTGCTGCTCTCTGATATACATAGCAGTCTCTGGGTATGTTTCATTTTGATGAGAACCGTGCTCTGTAAAACACAGCAAGCATTTAGTACGGAATGTGAAGAGACAAATCTAACGGTGTAAACTACAGCTACATATAGTAAATAAACTTGATATATATGTTTTTCTTTTCTCGGCTCAAGGAGAAAATAGGCTTCAAGATATACTTTGTGATCAATGTACAGTACAATGCTTTTATGTCTCTTTTTAGAAATGTGTAGATATTGTTTTTTGAAGAAAAAAAATACAAGACACTGATTCATTTGTTGTTTTTATGCAGTTTGGAGCAAACAAATGAAAGCATTCATCTTTATTAAAATAGCTGTTCATGTTAATGTGAGATCATACAATGTTATATAATCTTTAATTGTCTGTCTCCTATCATTTGGACTTTATTGGGAGAAATAATCTGTTGGTAGTTATGGTGCTAACGAAAGGTCCTCAAGGAAAATTACATAAATTACTATCATTATAAAACCTACTCGCTCAGCATGATGGAAATTAGAAATGCAAAATCTGTAAACTTACGTAAAACATATAAGAAGAAGAGTTCACTTCCAAAACACGAAACCTTACTTGTTTAAAAATGTATTATGCTACAATATTTTTTTATTGTGTTATTTATTAGGTTTTGGGAGTAATTAAGGCTTTATTGAAAAAAGGACTCGTATCTTAAACATTTTTATTCAATTTTGAGTTCATTTCATTTAAAAAAAATAAACTCCTCATATTTGAAAGAATGTTGGTAACTGGCACCTATTGTCTTGCATTGTTTTTTTGTCTTTACATACAATAGAAGTGAATGGCCACCACCTTTGTTGGGAACCAACATTCTTCAAAATATCTTCTTTTGTGTTCAGCAGAATAAAGAAACTTACACAGGTTTATAATGAAAAGACGGGGGGTTTAACTTTGTTTACAATTTTGTTTAGTTACTTTGTAAAATGACAGTTTATGAAAGTGACCTGTTTATTTTGGCACCCAATTTAACCGATAACAGCAAATTATTTGCATTATTTGCATAGGCAGCATGACGATGCTTAAATCTGATTAAATTGTATTCTGATCAACCCTTAATACCCATAAAATACATGACATCATCTTAAAAATGTTTAATTTTAAATTTATTTATCAAAGTTAGGAAACTGTCATATGGATGCTACCCTGCGATGTAATGCTTGTGCTGTGTTCTAATGCGGATACGATAAGTCTGAATTAGTGCCGTTTGCCATGATGACTTCAGCACTGTATTCTGTATCAACAGATCGATACAGCATCTCATTATAGAGTTACAACACAGATCACAGTGTTGGTAACATATTCCAGAGATGTCTATATAAATGAATGTTAAGTGTTTTGAATGCTTTTATGAGAGTGGTACTTATACATGAAAATGATACTTGAAAATGAGTCATTTAAAAGTATGCATGAGTAGCGATAGAAGGTTTAAGTATTTGAGTAACTGTATTCGATTTAGGGAACTTGTTTTATAGAACTTGTATTTTATTTATGTTGAAGGAGGGGTATCA
Organism: Triplophysa yarkandensis; assembly: GCA_033220385.1. Taxonomy (NCBI): domain Eukaryota; kingdom Metazoa; phylum Chordata; class Actinopteri; order Cypriniformes; family Nemacheilidae; genus Triplophysa; species Triplophysa yarkandensis. The sequence goes on along the minus strand of CM065670.1, from coordinate 5,158,480 downwards.
CATTGTTTTATGCATTATTAGTGCTTAAGACAGTTGAACATGTTCAGTTGTCATGGCCAACGTAATCCATTTGTTAAAAAAAGAGTAAGACGCATATTGTTGTATTCCTTTGCTCAATATACTTCCTCCGTGCAGCCAAAGGCTTCAGAAAGGTTCTTTCAAATATTCAACCTTTCACCATCATTAGATCAAAAGTTATTTATTGTCCATTTATTGGCCAATCTGAGATCATGGAAAAGCACGAGCATCAGCGTTTACATTCAAGGAGAAGTCCTTGTGAGGACATTGATCATGAGTGTGCAAACAGCCTGTACTTGGGAGCACGGCTTTATCCAGAAATAGTCGTAAAGCTGTATCTGTCTTCTGTAAATGTGAGTAAACCAAAGACTTTTCAAGACATGAACAATGCGATTCTACACTACGGGAACTAAAGATAAACATAAGATTGACAGATACTACATGTGATACCCTCCTTCAACATTGAATTCTTGCCATCTTTTTTTTCTTCAAAGAAAAACATTGGAGAACGTAACATAAAAACATTACTTGTACAAACTGTTCCCTAAACGTGAATCAAATAAATAACATCAGCAATCTTTCACACCAGGTGACTCATTCATTAAGTGCATTCACGTTCACATACTATCACAAAGTATTTTTCTCTTTTACTTTGATTCCATGCATCTCCAGAGAGGCCATTAAGTTGTTTCCTTGTCAAAGACAGCCTGTATATGCCGAGGAGGTTTGGAGACAGCAAACCTATAATTCTATAAATTTCTCTCAAGGAGAGAACCCAGTCGACCGCGGGCATGCTGCCAGAAACAGAACTCTGTGTTATCTCTCGATGTGCCCATCAGGGGCCATAAAAGCGTGCTTTGGGACAAGAGAGAACACTTTGGACGAGGGGTGAGAGAGCACTGGACAGGCTAAAGGAGAGTCAGGCAGTGGAATTTAGATGGATTTTCGATGTGTAGTGATGAGGTGGAGATCTCTGAAGACACAAAGAAATGGAAGTCATTTCTGTATAATAAGGTTTCGCATTTTTCACAAAGTTCAAATTAAATGTTCTGTATTTATTGTAATGACACATGTTCGAGGATAATTCGGATGTCGTGCTCACGTAATCGGTTTGGGATTTATAAAGGTAACCAGAACATACGTGTTACACGTGTGCACAAATTCCTGCCATCCTCATTGGTGATGCTGGCCGGGTTTACAAAACAACTAGAGGACGTTGGAACTGTTTTAAATTGTAGCTGTAATTGTCTCCAGGGAGCTGAATTACACACCACAACGACTAATGGAAATGCTTTGAAAACACTGGGAGACTGAAACAAAGCAAATGAAATTGAATAAAAATGTGTCTTACTTTCGCAGCTATGTGGAACATTAACATTCAGTTACATACTCCAAAACACAGGCTGTGTCCTCATGCCACTTACTAGAGAGATGAGGGCCTAAATAGATCTTACGGAAAAGAGTCTTGGCAGTGGGTTGCGTCGGATGGTTTGTCTCATGGTTGAGTTCGATGTGAGCAAGACTAAATTCTTGCACATTCATTGCATGAGAAATTTTTGTTTTTAGTAGTATTTTTTGTAGTTTCATTGTTTAACCCCACAACACTCTATTCCTCACCTGCAGGTCAAAGCTCTTACATTGGAAATTCTTTTGAGCCAGGCAAGTATTAATCTTGTACATTTATATCTTGTTTTATTTGATGTATTTTATTCTGTCTAATAAAAGATGTTTTGCATGTTTTTGCTTTCCATTAGGTGCACCATTATCACTTAGTCCTGTAGTTTGTTTTTCATATATGAAACATTATATTTGATCTTCTTTAAAAGTGGGATCTACAGGGGAGTTCTTTGAACCACTTCATTGCTGTCTGCATTCAGAATACATTGCAAGAATGTTAAATAGTCCCCTGGTAGGTTTAATATTCATTTACTACTATTAACTGAAGTAAAATAGATTCGGGAGTCAATTAAAAAAGCTTTAGACAAATTGCTGAGTCAACAACTTTAAAGGTTAAAAGCATTTACAAACCAAGAGATGTTTCCACACACAAAAACAAGTGCACAAAAACTGCTCGGTTATTTGAACCCGATGCTGGGAATAACCCAATATTTTAAAATGTACGTCGATGCAAAACATCAAATAGCAAATAAATGTAGTTCGTTTTTATTTGTGCATGTTCAAATAGGATTATAATAGGGTAATTGTATTTGCAGTGGAATGAAATACTGTATGTGTTACAGCTACAGACATTAACTCGATATTTTACAAGAGCCAATCAGATTTAAGCTTGCTGGATCATGATAGTACTTTCCTTATTTTTGTCCAATACACTGTCAGAGAAAAAGGAAGCTCGGGGAGCTTTCATGCGTTTTTTGTGCATTTTGTACTGTTATCCGAGTTTTTTGATATCTAACATGAATACAATATATTAAACATTATTGTCCCTTCAGGAACTATTGTGTTCCCTATATAAGGTGTTCATGTGAGAAACTGTACATTAAGGTGTACACAACAGGTCCCAAAAATGTATAATATTATATTTTACATACATGTTACAACCCCAGTGACAGAAAAGGTACAAATTTAAAGCTTTAGTTTTGGACAGTGTATGCATCATATGATGGGTTACAGGGACTGTGGGCGGCCCAAGAATGTGAAATGCTCTCCATACTATACATGTACCAGACCTGGCTTTTCTTGTGTTCATTAGATTGTCCCAAAACAGTTCTGCACCCAATTAATCATCATTATTGTGACTTTATGAATGTCAAAGAGTGTATCAAATTCATCCCGGCTGCGATCCTATATTAAATGATCATATGAAATGAGCTGTTGTTAATGCGACGCGATATTCTTTCTATGAGATAGTCACCTTGCATTGTGCAATGCAGCGACTGCAAACATATTAGGGTGGCTTTTTAAATTAATATTATATTTTTTCACAGTCTGGTTGGCTTAAAGAGGTGGTTCTGCCAAAAGTGTCATGAATTGCTGTAATCCAAAGATGTCTTAGTTAGATTAAACACATCAAAGGTATTTGAAAGAATGTTACAACGGTCGTGTTAAAATCTTCTTCCAAAACATCTTAACTGAGGTTAAGGTTGAGAAAATTATAAAAGAATTTACAATTTGGGCACCGTTCCTTTACTTTATCAACTAGTAGTTTGCATACAATACTTCTCTGAAACAAAACTATTTAGGTGATACAGCCCACGTGCTGGTCTACCTTTCAGTGATCCCTTAAAGAAAACAAATGAAATCTCTAATAGAAATGGAATCTTAATGAGCAAACAATTATATCGGTTTCCTTCTATAGAAGCAGCTCCTTCACTGTGGCAGAGTTTAAGAGATCCAGCCCTGATGATGAATTGGTCTATCTGCAGGTATTTAATCAGTCAGACTAATGAAATAAATTGAGCTAGTTAGAAGTGATTGCCCGGGACATGTTTGTCTCCTGAGAGCCTGTGCTCCTGTTTGTGGTTTAACCTCAACAGTACTGTCAAAGAAACGGAAATAATTTCTGTTGAAGGTTGAAATCTTCACTGTGTGTGTTTTATTGCCATGCATTATGTTCTGACAATTATCAAAGGGATAGTTAACCGAGGATGATAAAATGTTGTCATTGTTCACTTCCTCTCTTATCCATTCATTCATGAAGGACTTTCTTTCAACTGCAAAATACAAAAAAAAGATATTTTGAAGAATGTTGGTAACTGGCACCCATTCACTTCTATTGAACAGAAACAAAACAATGCAAATGGATAGGTGACAGTTATCAATATACTTCAAAAAATGTTGTAATGTGTTCTGTGAAAAAAAGAAGGTCATACAGGTTTTAAATGACAATAGGGGGGTGACACAATGTATATTTTGGGGGATCTGTATTATAATATGATATATAAAAAATCTGTTCTACTTGCCTGATCTATTGTATTCAAACAGTTACAGATTACATGGGGTATAAACAGTATCGGGACAGCAGTTAAAAAAATGTATGTTATTCTGACAATACCAGTTCAAAGAAATCTTATTCCATCTTTGTTGCATCACTTTCATAATGTCCTTTTTCTTTTTTTAAATTGCCTCTGCCGCAGTGTAGTCATTGAGGGAGGTGATGAGTTTTCGATCTAAAGCCTGCAAGTCATACCAAAGCTATTCAGCTGGGTTTAGTTCTGAGTTTAATTCAGACCAGTCGAGTTCCTCCACACTAGTGAAACCACAGATGTACATGCATTGTCAAGTTGGAATTGAAATGGACCATGCAGAAACTGTTAAAGGGAAAGGTACCCAAAAATACAAATCGTTTACTCTTCTTTGAGTTTATAATTACATAATAAAGTATTTGTTCTGATGAACAGAGAGAAAGATATGTGGAAGAATGTTGACTACCATAATAGAACAAATTAATTTATATTTTGTTGTTTTGTTTAAAAGTTGAAGAAGGTAGGGCAAAAACAAGTTCTGGGGTTACATTAGATACAATTTTATTTTTCCTAATGAAAGTCAAAGAGCTAAAAGAACTGTGTAGTTACAACCATTTATTTTTATTATCGTAATTTCTTTAAATTGTCCAACAACCATTTTTTTTACAGTATAATTATTTTATTGTATTTTTCCAGCAACCCATTTACTGCCATAGCAGTCTTTTGTCCAACTGTGTAAGTCAATCCCTTGGAAACAATCAATTATTAAAACATCTTATGTCTTAACAAAGAAATGTTAACACGTTTGTAATAACTGGAAGGTGAGCAAATGATGACAAAGGTTTCATTTTGGGTTGAACTTCTCCTTTAAGGCTTTGTGAGATGGGGAGTCTTAAACTTCACAGACTGATTTTAATAATCAATACTTTGTCCAAAATCCAACAATTGTGTCAGTTCAGGAAGGTCATGTCACAACAGCTCAACCGATTCATAATGTTCAACTGTTCTTTTTCAAGTTCTCCATTAATATTCTTTGGGCTGCCTCACTCTGGCGAAGCTTTTAGCTGGTTTTAACCACTTACATCATCCTCTACTCCACCTTTTAGCTGACAAGCTCTTATAGCCTCTGGGCTTCTTTACCATCCATCTTGTTAATTTATTCTCCTGGGGAGGGTATATACTGTATCACGTGAAATTGCAGCCTGTATTTAATTACCAACCTTCATTAATTGCTTTTTAATTGTACTACATGATATAAATTACAAGTCTACAAGTGTATATGTAAAAATTTGAATATTATACAGAACGTTTCAATCCCACTGTCATCTGTTCTGTTACCCACTGGGGATCTGATTTGCATGAATGGGCACAATCATGGCACAATACTATGCCAGTCATGGTGTATAGGAGTGTCATGATGTCAGAATTGGAGAGAGTTAAAGGTCAAGCAGTCATTGTCTTGTGTCATATCTTACAGTGTTTTTTCAATGTGTTCGCACCTGCTGGGAACAATTCAGTCATGTCTTTCATGGAAATTGTCGGGGCTTTATAATCTAAGGAAGGCCGAAGTTGAATGAATATTGGTATTCATTCATTAAATACAATAGTATTAGATGTCAGTTCTCTTTGTATGTCAATGTTCAAATGGTCTGCCATAGACATTCGCGCATTGTTCCTTGATTTAGGCAAGATCTTAATCAACATCATGTCAGGTTTGATCAGTGACTTGTAAATGTGATTGAAATTGACAAGATTCAATCCCTGGAATTGTGAACGGGAAATGAAAACCACAAGCAAATAGTCTCTTGTTAGCATTGTTTTCTTAATCAGAAAGGGACACAAAGATATACAAGTACATTTTAAATGTTTTGCTTCTTTCATTTTCTGATAAACAGTATTTGTATTCATTGCAATATTCAACAGATTAACTTTAACACCTTAAAGTGATAGTTTGCAAAAAGTCAGAAAGTCAAAAGTACCCAATAACTTTATAAAAATATCTCATTTTGTGTTCAACATATTCAAAAACAGTCAGTATATATAATAACTGTTAAAGTTATAAGCCTTCGCCAAAGATTTTTCTGTGTGCTCATTAAAACCAAGAAATTTATACAGATTTGGAACTCTTTACATAATGTAATGTTTTTGGCTGAAAAAATTGTGCATTGGAAGTTGATCAGTAAGTTGTCTTTGGCTAGCCTTTATGAGTTCTGTCTGTCTCGGTTGCAAACACAAAATGTGCTACAAAAATGGCAGCATAGATATTGCAAATATAGGTTGTATCTTAATTGTATTGTAATGTTAATGTCATGTGCATCAGGTAAATACATACTAGAAAACCAACCATCATGTTTCTTAATATTATAAATGAATATTAAGGTATTTTCTTTTTTCTTTGTTTTTAAGGATTTGTCTCCCAATTTCCATGCCCCCTTTTATCCAACAAGCTATAAAGTTCATCTTGTTCAAAATGACATCTGATGAATAACACTATCACACCTTTTCTCATGGCATGAGACAGTAGACATTATAATTTGAGTCTCCGTGCTGTGCTAAGTTGGTGTTAAATATTGTGATTTGCGTTTACAACTTCAGTTTCATCACAACACACACTTTTTTTATCTAGAGCTTTCAGTGTTTGTTACATGGTTTCTAGCACACTTCAGTCATGACTTAATGTTGGCTTTTCTTGAAATTGGTTTTCTCTAGGCCACTTTCCAAAAGAGTCCAAACCTATGAAGTGGTGAAAAACAGTGTCTATACAGATTCTGCTTCTACCAAGAAGCTGTCGAGCTCTGTCAGTGTTCTGGCAATTAAGGAACGGACTTTTTGTTTGGCTGTTCATGTTGAAACGACGTTCTGATTGCAGGTTGAATGTTTCATAAAGTTGACAATTCATTACATTAACTTCATAATGTTCATAATGCATAGGAGCTTTTGAAACATTGTCACACTGGTCTGTGACAATAGGATTCATGTGATTATATTTGACCATGTTTAATATATTGTTTAATCTCTTTAGGGCTAAATATTCTTATTTTACAAGGAAGACCTGCAAATTCTTAATGCAAACTATAGATTTAAAGCTAAGAATAACTTCTCTAGGCTTTAAGTCCAACCTAAATATGCTCCAATTAGATTTTGCAACACAGCAAAATGAGAAATAATTGACTGAGCCGAACGCAGGAACTGTGAATTAAATGAACCCATGAGGTTTCAAGACATAGGGAAATTCTTTGAATTTCTATTCTGTTGCCAAGTTTACAGCTGAATATAATTAATGTCATTATTCAGAGTTGGTGGTGGAGTCACATTGAGGCTTTTTCATTTATATATGCAGTTTAAATATGCATACATTAACTAAACCAACCTTATCCATTGTTGGTTTTTCCTAAGAAATGTTGATCCCTTCCATCATGTGTCATCATGCTCGACACTGCCAATGACAGATTCCCATTCATTTTTGCCAAAAACAATTTTTTAAATAAAGACATTAGGTTATGTAAAGGGTAACGTATAGTCAGCTGTTCATTATCGAAAAAAGGCCTGACAGTGTGATCAATCCGCCATCACCCTAGAGGTTATATAGCAATAATGAACCAGCTGACTCTTCTGTTTCTTACACGGCTATAGACCAGTCAGGTAGGTATTGACAAATCAGGCTGTTTATATGTTTCAAAAAGCCAATTTTAATTAAGTGATTAATACTACCTGCATGAAAGAATATCTCCTTTGCTTCAAGTTTTATTGCATGTCCCTGTAGCGTTTCATAGCCTAAATCAGCACTCTCATCTCACTCATATTGGCATTCTCATTTCAATTAGAAATACTCTTCAAAGTTCTGCATTGATGCCTGTCAACGGAGGTCATACTTTCAAACCTAAAGCAAATCTGGTCAAAGTGCTGAAATGCAACAAAGTCTATGCTGATATCATATCCAAAATCGTTCTATTATGCACTTTAAGTGACTTATATTTTAAAGTTCTTGACATTTAAATACAATCACACTTTGCTATCTATTGCACGTCCTACTAACCACAAATGGAAGCAATGTGTACACATCAGAGACATTGAAATACATACATGCATATATCATGCACTTATATACTTACACTTGTCAGTCAGAATAATGTGTCATTAGTTTAATGTAAAGCAGCTGAATAGTTGAATTGAACTTGAAGGACTAGGAGCCCCATCATGGGTCTTTTCTCATTTTCAATACTCATATTATGTATCCAACTCAAATTGGAATAATAAACCACATGTGTGTGTGAATTTATTGCAGTATCTAGTAAAAGGTGCTTGCAACTGGTCAACACAACATGAAAGTATATAAAGTATATAAAGTTAATATTTGCTTTGCTAAAACTGAAATTACATTGCCATCAGACACGTTTCTTTAGGCTGTGTCAGGCTTTTTATTGTCAGAAAAACATACAGAAAAAGATGTTGATGCCAGGGGATAGAATGAAACACACACACACACACACACACACACACACACACACACACACACACACACACACACACACACACACACACACACACACACACACACACACACACACACAAGAACATATAGTGAAAAAGACTTCTGACACACACACACACTTTGAAACTTGCAATTGTGTAAAAAGAATCTTGCAAGATAAATAAATGTAACAATTAATACATGTATTTGTCTTCTACAGAAAAGTTATGACAACCAATGCATCCTTATATGATAAAAAAAAACTTTGTGAAGTTAAAAAAATGTACAAAAATGCAGAAATCCTTCCCAAATAAAACAGTGTATGTCACTCCCCCAAAAAAGATTGGACATGGGCAGTGTAGGGCTTTTACTTTGGCGTTTCCGGAACCAGACGGGAAATGACGTCACGGTATGACGGTTTTTGCAATGCGCGGGAGTTTATTGTTGATGTCTAGAGGAGTGCCGTTGTTTCTTTTTATATATCTTATATAAACTGACACTGTGTCAGTTATTTCGACAAAATGTCTCAACTGAGTGAAGTGGATTTACCAGCGAACATGTCATCTCTCAAAGTACGTGCAGACATTCAGACGCAGTTAGAATGTTTTAGTTTACACTTATATGTGTGGTTTATTATTGATAACTTAAATTAAATGTCATTATATTGTTAGTAAGTTGTTTTTGTATACAAGTTCGAGATTAAAGAAAATGTATATTTGATTAAAGATGTTCAGTGACGTATATTGTTTGACTTTTTAGAACATGGACACTCTGCTTCGGTGTCCAATCTGCTTCGAGTTTCTCAACATCAGTATGATGACGTCATGTTCACACAACTGTAAGTTTGCCACCTTTAGAGTTCACAACCCAGTGATGTGTATACAGTTTAAGTTATAACTTCTATTTTTTATATTCCAACAGTTTGTTCTCTTTGCATACGAAAATTTCTATCTTATAAGCTGGTGTGTCCTGTTTGTAACATGGTAAGTGTTGTCATGACTGTCAGATCTTCATGTCAGCTAAGCATTAGTTGTGTTTTGTGTCAAACTTAACATTTGTGTTGACTTTTGTGTCCAGCCAACGACAGACACAGATCTGAGAAACAACAGAATACTGGATGACCTTGTTCAAAACTTCCAAAATGCAAGGTAAAAAATAGACACATACGCATACAACCTGTTAATATTAAAGGTATCCTATTATAATTGTGTGTTGGCTCAGTCTGAACATGTTTAACAATGATTGTTCAATGAACAATATTGTTGTTTACCAATTCAAAGTTTATTTTTAAATCTACCGATAAAAATGTTTTTGTTCTGATTTATGTCATAAACAAAATAAACAAGAGAACATACAATGATGACATCAGGGAGTCATACTTTAAATTAATATTAATCAAATAAATGCAAATATCCAGTCTGCGTTTTCTACCCCCAGTTGTAGGTCTCACTGGCTCATCCAGGCCATCAAAAGTATTAATAGAGTTTAAAGCATTCATTTTGAAAGATTGAACGCAAACAAACACTTCCAAGCATTGCTGTGCTGGATTGTTTGAGCAAATTATGATTGGTTGAGAGGACATATCGCATTTAGGCTAAAAACAGGTTCAGATTTATTGCAGTTTGGAAAGAAATTTCATATTGTAGTACATATATCAAATAAGAAAATATAGTGTTTTGGAATGAAACATCGCAAGAGCAGTGAAACGATTTGGTAAAATAAAGTTTAAATTTGGCTTTTATAGTGTCTTGATCTATATACTGTAGATCACATTGAATTTAAAAGAGTTAAAAGCTGATAAAAATGAACTGCATTTTGTTAGCACACAATACTTTATTCTATAAACAGTTCCTGCATTAATCTGTCTTAAAGCCACAAAATGACATCAATTTGACACGCTTGGCAGGTCATGTTATCTCCTCCCCTCCAACTATCAGTCTGCTTCCATTTCTGAATTAAACACCATCATTCATGAAATCAGTTTGCAGTGGAAAAACAACTCACTTGATATCCCATTTCACTTGTAAATACACTAGTTGTTGCTTCTAGTTTACACTGACTTTAGAGATCCTTTTAAAAGGCTTACACCCTAAAATAAAAATTCTGTCATTGCATATTAACCTTTGAGGTGTTTTAAATCTGTATACATTTCCTTGTTCTTATGAAAACAGAAAGATATTTTAAATAATGCTTCTTACCAAATAGTTCTTGGACCCAATTGACAACTATTTCAGTGAAAAACAACTTGAGGTCATTTGAAGAATGTAGGACACCACCCAGTTTTGGGACACTTTTGTCTAGTATTTTTATTTTTCCCAATTGTTGTTTATACGGCTGGACCAGAATATGTGATTGGTGGGATAGCATTTAATTTTATATTTCGACATTCGAATATTTATGTGACATGGATCTCACCAAATGTTTCTCATTGTCACGTTAATAAGACCTAGAGCACTCCATCAGCCTCAAATGTAATCTCTAGCCCAATCCTTGTCTGATATGATATGTCTCATAGTCTTAACAAACACCAAGAATTCTCAGCCTGAACACGACTTTCTTACCTTAACGCAGTCTTTGCTGCAGTTGCACTCTTTTTTTTCAAATTAAGTTTTTTTAATTTAGAAATTGGTTGGCATTTTCTTGTTGTTAATTTGCAGTTTAATGATCTCAAGTTAGTTTAAGATTTAATTAATATAACTGTTTTAACTGCTGCGGCCATAAATACAGTTCACTTTGGTTTATAAATAAGAAATTTTGAATATTAATTTCATTATTACATTTATTAGGAAAAAACATTGTTTGAAGTACTTTTTGATGGTCATTCGGGCATAGGTTATTGTCTGACCCTCTGCGCTGAAATGTGGATTTAAATGCATATTGTGAAGGAGACTAACTCTAACTGTCACAGCCATTTAAAGGGGTAAAATAAGTATATTTTGTTTCGTTTCTATACTACATTCATTTCGAAAAAGGTTTTCTTTGTTGCTCAGAATGCATCTAGGTCGCCCGCTGCATCAATATGCGCATCTGAATGCATAATGTGTTTTTAAATTTTAACATAAAGAAATAATTGACGATTTGGACAACAGGATTACATGTAGCTCTGTGTCACAGTTTCCCAAACTGCTCCAAATACTTTGTGTATCAGTCATCAGTCTGATGTTTTCGCCATACGAGTCTGCAGGAGAGTTTTAAAAGTGCCTTTTGTTAACTGTTCTGATGTTTGATATCATACTCTGATGTGTGTGCGCAACCTGTGCATAAACTCATACTAAATTACATGAACTATTTGATACCATTCATTGTGTTCGATCAAATAAAGAAATTTAGACAAGTTTGAAACTGTTTGAATGTGTGTGCGCGCGCGCGTGTGTGTGTGTGCTCTGCTATCTTAAGATAAAAGCAAACTCAAGACAGGGATTGCAGCAAAGAGAAACTCACTGCTAAGAGTCCACACACATGAGTCTTGAGAAATTGGCGGCTCTTAAAGCTTGTAAATAGAAGTCAAGATAGAATCGACAAGGGAACATAAAGACATGGAATGTGTGAATGAAAGTGAAGCATTATGATTTTGAAAGTGGGCAGTTGTGGCCTGTTGGTTCGAGTCTTGGACTCGTGATCCGAAGGTTTCTGGTTCAAGACTCGGAACCAGTGGGAATACCATGACTGAGGTGAGTCCCTGGAGCAAGGCATCGTCCCCCCCACTGCTCCACGGGCGCCGCGGCATGGCTGCCCACTGCTCCGGGTGTGTGTTCACAGTGTGTGTGTGTTCACTTACTGGATGAGTTAAATGCAGAGCACAAATTCAAGTATGGAACACCATACTTGGCGATACATAACTTCACTGCAGTGTGTGCCTTGACCTTCACTTTAAAATAGAATATTTTCATTAAGTAACAGGTTGTAAACATTAGATATTGTTATAACTCTTGAATTCAGTATTTCTTGTCATTGTTTTTCTGTCTGGTGTATGTCTAATATAGTTGACAATGGAGTTTCAGATGGTCATCAGACTCAAAAGAGAAGTGCATTATGGGACCCTGTTTAATTTCCTGTTTTCTCCAAAAGCTAGTGTCAACATTTAGACCATGAAACATGGGACAGTTATTAAGGTTTAAGATATAGCTTATGTCAGTACTTTCATGGGTTTAATGGTTTGAGTCAGTATTTACATAATTTGCAATAGAGAGTCATAAGAGAATATGAGTGAAAATATAAAATATATATTTTAGCATTATACTGTATTCAATAAAGCAGGAAGAATTTTATTCTGCAGTACTGTAAAGAGACTTTTCCAGTACTGTAGCTCTGCAGGTAGATGTCTTGAAGCATCTTGAAGACATTAACAAAGGTCTTCTGGATTTTGTCTGTTGAAGATTTTCTCTCTTTTTATAATGTAATATTAGATGAAATAGAGAAAACACCAGAACTCTGTGTGGAGTACTGGCTATTGTCACACATATTTTACATACTTGAATCTCTGTAGATCTCCCTATTTATAAAAATAATGTTGTAAATCATAATTCTTTAATGACAGTTCTCCAAACGATGTTATTAAGCTCTTTGAGGTTAGGAGTACCAGTGCCACCAAGTAAAAAGATTATTTCAAACCCTGCTGTATTTTTTGTAGGGAATCTTATGACTTTTCATGTCAACATAATATATATTTTATCTCTCTTTTTTAAGTATTTTCTTACTAGTAGGATGTTGGTCAGATGGTTTTCCACAACCTCATGTGTGGTTTGATAGAGGTTGTTTTTTACACGAAGCTTGTCCAGTGTGGTATTTCATGCTGCAGAACATACATTTTTTGGATTTACTTTTATTTTATTAGATTTCAGTCTTGAATTGAATACTTGGGCCTAAATCTGTACACCTCATTCATTGCTATTCTTAAAAAGAATGCCCTCTCAGCTGGGATGTGATAGTTTGGTAACGTATTTTCTTTACTGTAGTAATTCGTTTTCTTGGTGGCTTTCGTTTACCTTACTTGCTTCACTTCAGCGCTTTGTTGATTGAAAGAGTATATATTTTCTCTGTTTTGTGAGGAAGCACAGGAGGATTTATCTAGGTATGTGCCTACAGTTTTAATAAAAAATCTTCTAGCTTTAAAAGCATGACTGAAAGAGGACCAAAAAATATATTTTTTATACTAAGATAAATGTGCACATCATTTAATATTTAATAGAAAGGTTCCACCTTCTTACTTCTATCCAGAGGTTATTAGCTTTCATTTTTCTCTTTTTTGGCGGATGTTTTTGTTTGGTAAAACTTATCTACAAACAAAATTAAACTCATCAGGATACTGATATGTTCCTTTCTCATCTTTAGCTTTATCGTGTTTTTTATTTGCGTGAATATTGACATCTTTGGATGTAGTTGAATTTAGACAAAAATGTTCCACCTGCTGCTTCAAACCAGATGCTTACCTACCTGTTCTTTTTTTTTTTGAAAGCATGTTCTTGATGTTGTGCATGTGATCTTACTTTAACATTTAAACAAAGACAATAAAATAAGCTTTCAGAATATAAAGTAGAGACTACACACCTCATTGACTCCACTTTATGGCCTTGTAATGGCTATACAACTGCTTACTGTGTTTTTTTATTTTCCACATTTCCAAGATTGCCAAACTAAAACTGCCCTTGCTAGTTGTCTTTTTTGTGCCATTCTGTATTTCGTCTCCTTCTTTCTCTCTGTTGGAAAGCTGAGATATTAAAACGCCTGCATTTAACATGAATTTGTTGCTGTCAAAAACACTTTTATTGGTAAATTATCACCTTAAGCTTGTGACTCACACAAGCTTTTTGACTTGTCCTTGGTCCTTTTAACACTCTGGATGCAAGAGCACCTCAAGGACTCTGTCTTTGAGAAAGAAGAGTGCTTAACAAAATGTCATATTTTTAAAATTGACTGTTGGAAGGGATTGATACTAGAAAATATCTAGATCACCATTGGAGGTTTTTAATTATGTACGTGTTTTCATCTCACCAGACAACAGCTGACTCAGACAAATTTTGAATCACCCCCCATATCCCCTGAAACACCAGCTGTGATTTTGAAAGGAAAATCAGCACGACAAAGGGGTCTCAAAAAGGAAACGGGCACCCTCAGTCATTTCTTCCAGAAAAGGACCCCCACAACTCCTCTGTCAAGGGTCCAAACTAGCCACTTTTCTCTCAAAGAAGAACCCATGGAGGTGTGTGTTCAGGAACCAATCTGTGTTAAACAAGAAAATGTGGAAAGAACAATGATAAAGATGAAAGAGGAGAAGATGGATGGAACTGATTTGCCCTCCACATCACAAAACATTAAGATGGCGGTTAAAGGTGATATGCAACTCATTATTGTATATTTATTTTGAAAATGACAACAATATCAGAAATATCGAAATGTTGTTATCCTTATTTTGTTAAATAAGCTTTTGTTTAATAACAAAAATCAAATTTGTTAGTGGCCAATCTGTTTTTATTTATTTGTCGTTCTGTGTGTGTTTCAGTGGAATGTCCAGTCTGTGGAGTAGGTGTGCCAGAGCAACACATTAACAAACATCTGGACATGTGCTTGAGTCGAGACGACAAAAAAGAAGGATTGAGAAGGTATGGAGAGTGACCCCCTGTGAATGCTTTATTCTTTTAGATGGATATGAGCTTTCTAAAGGAAGATATTTTGAATTTGTTTGTTGATTAATAATTTGGACCTCTTAAGAGTACCTGAGGACTACTTGTGGTTAAAGGATGTATCATCCAATCATTAATAAATACAGATTACAGCTAATCTCCATCACCTGTAGTGATAGCCACACGCCTGGGGGACATTCTGAGTGGCTGAGATTCGGGTCTGAGTCTGATTGATAGGGATTTTATCTGCTGGGAGCCCTTAGGGTGAAGGTATGAGTGAGGATTTATGCTTATATCAATAAAGGAACAGATTAAAAATCCAAAACGACTTGATGGCTACAAAATTACAAGGCGTTTTTGTGGGTGAACTGTTCTGATAAATCCATACTGCAATTGTTTGTGTTTTGTGTTAGAGTATTGAGTTACGTTTACTTTTGCAATACAGGGCTCAAAGTAAAATGTTCTTTGTGAATTTCCTCACAGCTGAATACCTAATGAGTTGTGAAAAATAAAACGTACATTTCTTGAGATATGTGGAGTCTTGTGTCCCCAGTATCTTAAAGGCTATTTCACATACTCTTCTTGACAAGCGAATCCCTCAAATAAATGATGTCTTAATCCTGTTTGACACACTGAGCTACAGCCTAAAGGCTCCTGTACCTGCTATAATTGAAACTGAAAAAACATGAATGTTGTGTGGATGAATATGTCATGTGCATTAGAATATTAAAGTCACATTCAATAAAAAAAATAATCCTCCTCATTCAAGCCTGTGTGACTTTCATTCCTCTGCAGAGCACAAAAGAAGATATTTTCAAGAAAGTTGGTAACTGAACAGTGGTGGCAACCATTCATACAAATAAATGGTTGCCAGTTACCAACTTTCTGAAAATGTTCTTCTTAAGTGTTCTGCAGAAGAAAGAAGCTCATACTGGTTCGAAAGAGTCAAGGGGGAGGGGGGAGGGGGGAGGGTACAAATGATGATAGCAATTTAATTTAAGGTGAACAATCACTTCAAAACTCTTTTTTAGGGCAAGTTCAAAAGTAGCTTTAAATTGGGGTTAGTGATAAAAAGTTTCATCCAATTTATTATGCAAGTAATATACACAATTTATTAGGTGTTTGGAAACCATCGTATCAACGATATCAACATTGATTTTTTTTAAATAAACTACTTTTACAATAATACTGTCATCATAACTGTTTACAATATCCACCATTTTCTTTGTTAAACATCCTAATCTGGAAAGCTTTATGGCATCACTGGCAAATGGATCAAGCCAAATACATGCAAATCCTCAAGGAGAACCAGTTTCCACATAGGTGTAAGGTATTATTTCCAGCCGGAGGAAATTAGTGTTCCGGAATGGCCAATTCACAGCCAAATGAATCTAATTGAAAATCGGTGATATGACCGTAAAATGTGCGGTTCACAAGTTAGTGTTCCAGCCTGAAGTAATGATCACTTAATTGTTTGTTTTGAATGTTAGCCTGTTGATTAATCAGACATAAATTAAATTAATTGAAAATTGGAGGTTTTAAAGACTAGATTGCCTTTTGAAATTTTTTCTCCTGTTAGTGACCCTGTGCACTCTGTATGCATTGTATTTCAGTGGTGGAAGGAGAAAAGCGATGCCCAAGCTTGTATACACTTTGATCAGTGTTCCTAAGTTGAAGAAGATGCTGAAGGAATACCACCTGTCCACGCAGGGCAGCAGGGAACAGCTTGTTCGGCGACACCAGGACTTCACACATATCTATAACGCCCAGTGTGACTCGCTCAACCCCAAATCCGGTATGAATTCTGAGATTGTAATATATTTGCAAACGTTCAGGCATGGTAGTAATTACCTCAGGTTTTCATGTTAGACTTCATGGTGAGTTAATAGGTGAAAACATGTTGTATTTTGGGCGTAAGGGAGTTAGGTACAGTTTCACGTAGCCAGTGCGTGCAAGGCTGTAATTTATGTTCTTAGATTTAGTTGCCCCACAGACGACCCTGCCAGAAAGATGACAGGGCTGGTGGAAAAATACAGTATCACCTTCTTCATCACCCCAGCCCACTAGTTTTTCTTTGAGTTATAGTTTCCTTTCTCACTGACCCTTTCAGAACTTAATGTATGTCTTTTCAGTGAGCTGTCAAAGCTTTCACAGAACACGCTTCATTTTTCCTTTGTGTCTCTTAGGTTACCACAGTTTCTGTTTTTAAGCCAGACAGCTCGAGTGTCTATGTTTTTTATTTCCTTCACACTTCTGTTTTTTTTTGTCATACAGTGTTACATACAGTACAGTAGGCTTTTAAAGAACACTTGTGAAAGTTTTGATTTTTTCCTTGACTTTCTTCTTTGCCAATTTTTATTAATCAGCACAGCAAATAGAAAAAGCAACAAAAAAGGAAAAGAAAAATTAACATGTTTATGTATAAAGTTTGACCCAGTGATTCAAGTTCAAAAATATGAATTTAAGTTTTTGAACTGAATTTTGTTTTTAATGCAGACCTTTTAACCTCACTTGTCGTTATTTGTTTATTCTTTTGCTTACAGCTGAAGATATTGCCAAAGAAATTGAAAGCAACGAGAGATTACGGAATCAATTGGACAGCAAGAGGAAACCTGTATGTACTTTACTGTCCATTTAATAAATTACAATTTAAAGCATTATATAGTTTTCTGTACTATTTTGTGTTAATAGTTGTATTTTTGTTTGCTTTTGTTATTATGGCATAATCAAAACAAATTAATTGCAGTTTGATTGATTTTATTTGGAAGGCTCAATTAAACACATGATTATTAAGAATTAAAAAATCTCTTTATAGAAAAAAGGTATGACTATAGCCTTCAAAAATGTTTGTTATATATAGCCTTTATATAGCTTTTATTTATTGGGGGTTTATAATAGGTTTTCTGTTCTTGAGTGTTTCATTTCAAGGGATACTCAACCCAAAAATTATAATTTTGCCATGAATTACTCACCCTTAAGATGTTTCAAACCAGTATGAATATCTTTGTTTGGTTGCAATTGATATTTCTGGGGCACCCTTGACTATTATTGTAGCAATTTTTTATAATTAAGGTTCTATTGAACATCCAAAAGGATATTTTGTTTTAAGTAAAGGTATTTAGGAACGCAAACAGTTCTGGGTAACCTTTTAAAATGTTCTACTATGGTAGTCAGTGATGCCCAAGAAATCCAACATTCTTCAAAAGAGTAATAAAAAAATGTTTAAAGGTCTGGAACAACTTGATAGAGATGTTTTGTGTGGATCGAATTGTGTTAATGCCTTCATATTCTCTTTTCATTTAAGCCTTTTTTCTCAAAATATTTTACATTTGACAGGCAATAGTGACAACAAAAAACCAAACAGCTGAAGAAATCGAGGAGTTACACTCTGTGTACCGTAAGTCATCACTTCTAAATATTGACATTGAAAATGAAATAAGCCTTTGTTGCTTCTGTCAGATTAGGGGACTGGCTTCACGTTCCTTCACTGATGGGAAATTTTTCAAGTGATGGCAACAGGGGTCAAAGTCATTTTTCTGCTTGACCACGGTTAAAATGTCCGTTTGATGCACGTTCCGGAATAAATTCACTTTGTTCTTATGACTCTATGTTATCCAAAGATAGTTTTGTTCAATGTTTCTTTAAAGAGTTTTATTTAAACGTTTAAATTCACTTTATTTTCTTAAATAAAATTATTGTTTATAGTTATAGTTTGCATCCAGTTTGACATCTAAATGTAAATTAAGTAAGCAAATTAATATTTGAGAAGCATTTAAAAGAAATTAAAAGCGGTCTGTCATTCAAAATCCCTCGCTTAGCTGCATTAAGAACGTTGACTATACAAAACTTTTTAGTGCATGGATTCTCAAAGTGAATACAAAGTATGCAGAGGTTTGAATTAATCTGCGCAGTTCAATTGAGAGAGAGAGAGAGAGAGGAGAGAGGAGAGAGAGAGAGAGAGAGAGAGAGAGAGAGAGAGAGAGAGAGAGAGAGAGAGAGAGAGAGAGAGAGAGAGAGGAGAGAGAGAGAAGAGAGAGGAGAGAGAGAGAGAGAGAGAGAGAGAGAGAGAGAGAGAGAGAGAGAGAGAGAGAGAGAGAGAGAGAGAGAGAAGAGAGAGAGAGAGAGAGAGAGAGAGAGATCCCTCAAAGGGTTTTGGGAGGAGGATGGGGATCAATATAGCAAACGCAACAGGTTCCCAACATCGATCTTACCTTTAAATGTTACAGTAAAGCTTGGTTACCCTGTTCAGAATGCTTACACTAAAACAGTCCAAGAGCTTTGTGCCTTGTGGATGTGCCAACTGCTGTTTGTTCTACTATTGTAAAGATTATTTGCTTTAAATCCATTTTCAAGGACTGGGGTCTTCAACCTTTTTAGTCGAATGATAACAAAGTTCATGATCAAACCAAACTGCAGACCACCTACGGGTTTGGGGTCCCTAGGGGTATCCCACAATGCTCCATTGATAATCCCTTTTCCAGGATACCACTGTGAGGGTACAAATGACCATGGCAGTCTGCTTGTTTGTATGCTGTAGTGTGCATTTGTTTTTCGTAAACATAAAATCTGAAAATTTGGTAAATTGAAATTTCACTTTCATCTACAAGGGTTGGTCCTTGTTTGTTGCCATCCCAAAGTATTTCTGTTTATAGATGAATAGGTTTATCTCTAGAGAGCCAAAATAAGATTCCTTAATTCCTCCCTTGTTAACATCAACTCTTTCAGTTTTATTCTTGTAAGTTCAAACCGCACTCTAGCTGGGGCATCTTATTGCGCCTCCAACTGTCTGTCAAGAGCCAACAAAATAAAACAAAGATTGATGTTTGATTGGCATCATAGTAAGTAAAAGAACATGACTGACATTTGTCATGTAGAATCAATCAGACAGGAAAAGATGAAAGCAGCTGTGCAGTCAGGCTATGATGTCTGAGATAAGGGTGTTTAAATATTGATGTGCAGCACGGAGGGTCTCTATAAATAGCACCTAGCAGAGATAAACTCTTGACTAATCATCAGAACGGCTTGATGAGTCACTGACCGCACAGAGATGGTCATGAATGAGGAAGTGATGCAAACAAATATCTAGGAATAGATATAGTTTTCACAACAGCAGATTCCTGATTAAGAAACCTAAAGTGTAGATGTTTAGAAATTCCATTCGGGTAAAACAGTTCCAATCCTAAACTTTTGCCTTTGTTGTTTGTGTAACATCTAATAATATTACTTTTGAACTTATGTTCGAATTCTTATTATGTCAGATTGTTGGTTACTGTTTTGTATCAGGGTACGGTAAAGAGACAGTTTTTTGATGCACAAAATTTGATGCAAAAAAAAACTATTGAAGTGCAAAAGGAAAATTATGTTGTCTTTTACTCACCATCTTGTCATTCACTTGTCAGTTTACGGTGATACTGATGTCACTAAAGACGGAATAAGAGGGATGTAGTCAAAACTGGCCGTTGTTTGTAGGAGATTTCTGTTAAATAAAATATCTAGTTTGGCGTTGAACTTTGAGCTTGATCATTTTACAGATATTAGTTATACTATAACAAAAACATTATACACTAATTAAAGTTTGAAATATGGAATTGGATAATTTTCTTGATGCAAATATAGTGTATGTATATTAATTCTTATATTCTTGTCATTTCTCTTTGTAGGTAATATACACCCACAACATCAGTAAAAAGTTTCACAAAAACCTAATTTTGATCATTCAGGAATATACCATTGTCCGTACATGACCCCAAAAAGCTTGTTGAATTTTTATTTCATATGTTTGACATTATAGCATTATTTTTTCACTTTAGCCATCATTATATTTTCATCATATAAACAAGTTTGAACGTACTGTTACATTGTTTATGTATGCGTCTTTCTGATATTTATTCGACTGCAATGTATCCCTGTTGGGCTTTGTTTGTCGAAGACACCCACCATGATTATAGAGACACTTAAATCTTGAATGTCTCTTTAGGCTTTGCTGGAAACCTGAAGCTCCTCAAATATGGTCTGCTTTTTCTTACAATGTAATTACCTTTGGTCTTTCTTAAAGAGAAGGGTCTATTTTTTGTCTATTGTGTTTATGACATATAATCATCTAAAGGAACATGTCACCCCAAACTGAACTAATTTAATTATCCTAATATCATTTCAAGTTTGGATGCTTGAAACCTTAACCAAAAGATATTTTGTTATGGAGAGAATAAAATAGACATTCTTCGAAACATAACTTTGTTTGTATTTCGCAAAAGAAAGCGAGTCACACAGGATTGGAATATATTATTTTTTTGTTTACAAAATGTCTGAGGATCATGAATGATCCACAGATCATATCATGCATGTGGTAAATACTGAAATCTAGATTCGAAATACTTTACATGGGGCTAATGTTTTTTAATCCCATCAAGAGATTGACAGAACATGAATAAATGTTTTATTAATAATTTAACGTTTCTTTAACAAATCTGTTTAATTTTTGGGAATTGTTGGGACATGTAACTCATTGCCTCCATGGAGTTAATTAATAAACAATCTCTTTCTGCCGTTTTCATGCTATTGCCTCTATGCAGATGGTGTTTAATTAATCTGAAGTTGTCTGTTCCACAGCGGCAGTCAATACATCAATGAATCTCTAATGTAAATGTAAAGTGTTATAAAAAAGTGGGCACAGTTTAAGGAAAAATAATTTGTCAGATTTCATTAGTATACTGAAAGGTCTGTTTGTGCCACTGTGGTTGGAAAAATGCCTGTAAATAAACCTTGCAAAAGGGACTTTTAGCAGTTCTGACAATAGATGGCAGACTACTTTGAAGACTTCAATTTCATATGCCTCTGTTCGGCCAGAAAATACGATGGATGAGTATATCCTGTAATAGTTCTCTTCCCATTGCCAAGATAAGTGTTTCAGTTTACTTAACAGTAAATGTTATTTATCTAAAACAGTCCCACTACAAGCCATTTAGCCATGCTTTATATTAGACATTGCATTTTATATCCATACCAATGAAAAGCAAACTTGAATTAAATTAACACATTTATCTGTTTAGTCATGTCAAATCTAATGAGAATGGAAAAAGGCATGATTACAATAATACACAGATGCATGTTATGAACAGGTATTGTAGATTAAAGAGCAGCATGTCGTTATGATGCTGTTCTGTGTTTGATATTGTTGGATCTGTCTCCTGCATGAACTAATAAGTGATTATTTGAACTGGGCCTTTGACAAAAGTCATCTACCTCTGATGGTTTCGACCACCATGTTTTAATCTCTGGATATAATCCACTGTATGGTCCGGCTTGTTTAGAGTTTAGAAAAAAATTTGGATGATTGGATTAGGGGTAGGAGATATTGGCATGGATGATCTCAATGTGTTTGGGGATTTTTCCTATAATGAAAACTAAGCAATGTTCATCATTAGAAAATATGTTTGAAATTCTTATATTATACAACTAGGTTTACTTTACAACATGCTAACAGAATATTCATTAATAACATTAATAATAATTCTTATAGTAATAATACAAACATAATGTAATATAATTAAATATTGATTGCTTGATAATAATAATATAATGTAATAACAAATGCAAGAATTCGAAGAGAGGTATTTAGATTTATTAGTTTAAAAATAAATATAATTGCACTGCTCAATGAAAATACCTTCATACAAAAATTTTGATTAAAAAGTTAGTTGTATTCTGAATGTGCAGATGGTGCTGCATTTGACTTAAACAGGCAGTGAATATGTGGTCCGTAAATGCAGGGTTTTTAAAGTTTTTATGGTGAGTGTCATACTCAATATTGTGATTAACAATATTAACATTGTTTTTTTTAACATTGTTAAAAAAAACAATCACAATATTATTGCACATAATATATCATGATATATCTTGTGTTTATCTTACACTACAAGTTTTTTAATTATTTGATTATTTAATTATTTATTATTATTTGAAATATATTTTGAATGTTGACAGTAAGGCAGATATTCTGTATGTGACTTTATTTCTCCTCTTTAATTCTTCTAGGCCAGCAGCACAATAGTGAATTTTCCCGATTAATTGCCCAGGTCAGAGGTCGTCTGGAAACGTCAAAGAAGACACAGATCAAACAGGAAGACGGACAGTCTGCCGATGAGACGTTCTCTGCAGGTAGCACCTTCATTTTCTCTTCCTATTAGCTTGAGTGTGTTTACCAAACACACACTTGCTCTGAAAGCTGTCTGTTTGAAAATGAATTATTATCCTTAACTGATCATCAATATTTAATTAGCAGCCAATTTGAGGAAACTTCAGTAAATTTCTTTTAGTTTTTGCCTTATTGTTAAAGCTTGACTTATTTGAATAATTATTTAAGTTCTTGGTGTATTTTTTATTAAGATAAATTTAGTCTCTCTTGACTTAAATTTTTTAGCAAATCTTTTTATTAAATATTAAAGTTTTCACCTCCTTCTGTTTAAAAAAATGTTGGTTACTTTACATGCATTACTTCTTTTACATAAGTAAAGTCAGAGTAAGTCAAACTGATAGTTCTCATGAAATCGCACTTGGTAATTTAAACTACAAATCATATTATAAGCTTGTTGATGCGAATAGGAAGACAGTCTTTTATGTCTTGTTCAATAACTGATTTTATTTTCAAAGAAAGTCAGGGAGTTTACAGTTGTTACAAATGGAAGACTTTTAAGAGCAGTATTGAATGAATCCATTCAAAAGCCTCGACAATAGCCTACACTGATGATAAACTGCCTGCCCCTTGCTGTTAGTGCCTGAACCTCAGTTCTTCTATAGTTTGACTTAAGAGTCAATAGGCAGTGTGCAGTGCCGAATTAAATGGCTAGGCTGTCTGGACTGGTATCTCTTTATCAACTATCAATTTAGTTACGATTGATTTTAGAATTGTCACTTCTGTTGTTTTGTGTGTACTAGAAACATCCAAGTTCGAACATGAGGTTTCTGCCAACCTTGTCAATGTCTCGTTTGAAATTTGCTTTGATTTTGTCTGGCTTGTTTTATTTGACTTATATATGTTTCTTCATGCCTTTTTAGCAGCGGCACATAGCATTCAAAGCACAGCCCAGCCTCCCATTTCCACGGCCCTAAAGGTGAAGAGTAAAGTCAAGAATGAGTTAATCGAGGTACCACCAAGAGCACCAAGCCCCGCAGTCAGTGACGTATCAATCAGCAGGTACCCTGTTCTGAATTCTAGCATTTGGAATAAATTAAGTGGTTAAATTTAGAATTGATCTTGGCATGCAAAGCTTGTTAATAGTATGTCTTTTCGTGACATGACTTTTTAAATAGTTAAAATAATAATTGTCTTTAAGATAATATACTGGGCAACAAAACTACTAAAAGACACAGTCACCCAAAACTTTAATGATTTGAATTCTAATAAAATATTTTAAAGATATTTTCAAATCAGATTAAAGAAAATAATATAAAAATATACTAACAGACATTTTGTCAAAATGTTTTGTTTTCCTTCTATACTGTGAATGGAACTGCACCTTACAGTTCCTACAGTTATTCATATAATTTTTTTCCTGGCAAAGTTTGATAGTGTCTGCATGAGAAATGCATTCACTTTGAAAATGCCTAGACATTGTGCTTTGTCTAAAAATTCATTAAATTGAATGACTTAGTGAGTGAGATCTGTCAACATTTAGATTTCTGTCTACAATAAAAAACATTTATCATAACCTGAGTTTTTTTTTAACGTCCCTATTATATCAGTGGGAATATACAAAAGGATCATGAGGAGTGATACTTCATTTTATTTTTAATACTCTGTGCTTACAGCCAAGTTAATATTAAGAATATGTTTCATTTACACTCAATAAACTGAATAGAGTAGTTTCTGTTTATCTTTATTCTTATGGCTGATCAGTGTACAAGGTGTGGAAAGATTCTGAATTCAACATTAGGTTATCAGTATTAAATTTACTGCATGATAATCCAATTTCCTGACATTTGAAGAGCAATATTGACTTTTGCTGTGTAATTATACTGTGATCTGTGTGGTGGGAGGTTAACTCTGACGAAATAGAATCTGTCGGTGACAGAAAATAAGGTAAAGCATTATCTCCTAGGTTTTTCAAATACTTATAGTTGGTTGATATGTCCTTGTTGCCTTGCTCACAAGAATATAGTTGTTTCAAGAATCTGTAAACTTTTGCATATCCTTGCATTTGGGTATTTTTGTGTGAATATATACATTTGTGTAACATGCTCTACCGGAATTCAGTAATTTGTAGAAAGGCTTATATATGTCATCATTTAAAAAATGCATGTAGGAAAAAATACATAAAAGCACAAACATGCAGTTTATTACGGCATAAAAGCAGTACACAAAAATTACACGCATAACCAGAGCTTTAATGAAATCTGTGGCATTTTTCCACCACCAAATGCGTTTGTTGATGCGTTTTGCCAAAATATGAAAAATAGTCCTGCCATTGTGCCTCAAACCAGCTTTACAGGATGTTTTAGATGGATGTGAAGGATGCCATTAGCACAGCTTTCCTGTGCAAAAAATATTTGTTTTAAATTGATCTCCTAACAAAAGTAAAGTTGGACATGATGGAATATACACCATTAAGAGTTTAGACCATTTTGCAGCTACAGAGTTTCAAAAGCCATAGTGCATGAGTATTGCCATTAGTCGATTATATTTGTTGCCATTTTTCATTACTGAAAAAGCTTAAGTTGGCAATGTGTTTTTTTGCAATGGCCACTAAAGAGACCTTTTGGATGTTGTTCATTGTGGCCAAACCCTAATTATACTTTAGACTATAAACACTATTTAAATCCACCTGAATCTATTTCACGTTGCAAGTATATTGTCATTGTGTTAGAGGCTTTGTATTTCATGATAATAGGTAAACTTGGCCAAAAAGGATATTACAACCATTTAAAGTAAAATCAACATTTGTAAAGGGACACATTGAAATTGAGTTTTAATTATGCGGAACTTGAAAAAAAGTAATTTATTTACAAGCGTGAGCTACTCCTATTGCTTTTTTTCTGGATAGGTATTTTTATATCGACACGTTATTTATTAGTTTTATGTATGTAGATTTATTTCACAAGTTCAAACCATTCAATACAGTAGCTCTTTGTTTTACGTTCTTGGAGGAAATGTCAGGATGTCCGTAGGGTGCCGCAGCATTTGTGAGGACAGTCCTGCTTGGCCCAAGGGCACTATAATTTGATTGATTTGTTTTAGTAATTCGTAGAATGCCCTCAGTGGCACATGGTAAATGGTTTGTCATTTATAAGTAGGTGGATTGTTTAGCAAGGTGAGTGATAATGTGAAACCCATTTCAATTTACTGTTGGCTTACCAGATCAATCTGTACCCTTGTACCCAATCTGAGAAGCTTTGTCTGAGATGCTCAGTTTCGCTCCTTGTGTTGAAGGTCTTTATAATGATTTGATAGGTGTTGATTTGATTTATATATATATATATACTGGCCCAGGGCTGTCGTTACATTTTTAGCACATAGCACCTATTTGCTCAACATGTACTACAAGAATACTACAATTTCATATAGTACATTACTGTATTTTGGGGGTTTTCAGTCCAATAATCATGTTTGAAAATTTGTGTTAATATGGTATTTGTTAGTGTAATGTGCATATTAATTTTGTATTTATAAAACATACACATACCTCTGAATGTACATTTTGACAATATTTATATGCATTCGTAAAAATTTACAATAATAACTTTTTAATATTTATTGTTGTGTTTTTAAATAGGCATGCTTGTGTTTACCAATAAAAAAAAAAAAACCCGTACACAGACAACACTAACAATAACGCTAGCACAAACTTTTATGCTGGACAGCCTGTTCTGTGTGACAAGCTCACCCACACAGAACAGGCTGGCAAAATGACATAAAAGAGGTAAAATTATAAATAACTTTATACAATGTCATTGATGGAATAAGTCACCAATGTTGGCAGGACACTGATCAGAAATGAGATGTGATCTGTTACAGAGCTGAGTTCAGGCTGAAGTCTTGGTCTGTCAAAATGCTGAGCACTTGACTCTAGATAATGAACTGATACCAGCTTATCCGCATGGGCGATGTTTATATTTGAGGGATTAGTTTGCATATGCTTATTAAAATGGCTGTTGCCAACCACACACTGTTATTGTGTACCGTACACGATATATTCATTAGCGATATGCATCTTTATGGATCAAACTTATGGCGCGGAAATGTAAATTACATTTTAATGAGGCAAATAAACAATGTATATACTCATTGTTTTGCTATTGGGCAACTTTGGAAAAGTACTCCCTTTAGCTAGCTAACTTTTGCAGGCTATTTCTAAAGGGAAAAATTCAACTAATTTCTTAAGATTTTACAGTTTGAAGCAGTAATACCACCTTAAAAGGATGACAGTTAACTCACAATGAAAGTGTTTAAGTGTTCAAAAGCAGGTACAGATAGACATGGAAGTGCATTTATGTAGAAGTTTTTCCTTAAAAGTGAAAATTCCTGTTTTGGAGTAATTGACCTTTATGTATGAAACAGAATTCGTTTTATCAACTCTCTATACTTTTTACTTTCTGAGCTTTTAATGTTTCTATTATTTAATTTAGATGTTCTTGTTTTGTACTTTTCCTTGAACTTTGCGAGATACCGTATTGGGTGCTGAATAAACATGAGGCTGTCTTAAAAAAAGGGTGATATGTGGTTGCGCTCATAAATCTTTTTTATGCTAGCCAACAAAAATACAACCCGTGTCTGTGAGATAAAGCTACAGACCATCTCAGACAGAAGCGTACCAATGCAAATCCGTACACATGTTCTGTTTTCTTGCCTTTGATATGTGGAAGGTTTGCATACTGTTTATCAGCATTTCAAATGTTAATGTGTTAAGAAAAAGCAAAGACTGATTTATTTATACATCCAATGGTTATAGGGTTTGGTCTTGCAGTGTTAGAACACCCAGCCAATGTTATATTACTCATCCTACATATCTTTATCTTTTATTCTAGATGCCTTATCTTAACAGCTGTATACAAAATTATAAAAGATTGCAAAGTCAAAGGGCAGATTGTTTTTGAGAGTTAAGTGCGATCATCATGCTTTAGCCATAGATTTATATCTGTCTTTTTATCAAAGGATAAGGATATCTTTAAACAGCCAGAGGAAATGTCTTTGTTGATCAGAAGTTTGTTGAAGTAAGTTTGAAAGGCCTGCTTCATAGGTTAATTTCATCTGCTTTTTCGCTGATTATTCATCTTAAAGTCATTTCTGTGGTTTTGATGAACCGTGACATTGAGGTGAGGCATCCGTTTTTAAACCAAAGAATCAAAATGCTGAATGTAAGATGAGGTTTTGAAGTTTCCGGCTTGAAGTGAATTAGTAGGAAAATGCCAATTTACTGTGGTCTTTGCAGATAGATTAGAAATTATTAATTTATATTCTACATTTTAGGGCTGCACAATTAATCGGAAAACTAATCAGGATTGCAATTATGGACGAAACAATTGCATAATCGCCAAGGGCTTCAATTACAGGTGTCCATTTGTCCACTTTTTTATGCGTTTTGGCAGTATATTTTAGCACTAAATACATTGTTGAATTAGAGAGTGTAAAATTGATAAGTTGACGTGCCCTTCAGGAATTCGTTTTATATTTTTACTTACAAAATAACTCACATTATTATTTATTGTTAACATTGTTGCCTGGAGGTCATAGTATTGGACTCATGATCACTAATTTGCTGGTTCAATACTCGGTACCTGCGAGAATTGAATGTGGGGGTTGTGAGTAACCAGCACTCTCCTGCACCTTCAATACAACGACTGAGGTGAGTCCCTTTTGCAAGGCACTGTTCCCCACAGCTGCTCCCCAGGTGCAGCACTGCTCCAGATGTGTTTACAATGTGTGTGTGTGTGTTCACTTACTGTATGTGTACACTTGGATGGGTTGAATGCCGAGCACAAATTCCAAGTATGGGACACCATACTTGGCCCCAGGTAACATTTACTTCAAATTCATTTCAACACTTTAAAGTAAAACTATTCACCAACCAGAATAATTGCAATTACAAATCAATTACAAATTTTATTAAAATCGTGCAGCCCTTTTATATATTACTTTGTATTACTATAATATTAGAATAAAGAAACACATTATGTAGAATTATTGGCAGGGCCAGATGGAATCTGTATACTTAAAAAATGTACAAATCTTCGAAATACTGATACATAGATTTAATTTTTTAATTTACTCATTTTAAATTAATATTATATGAAAAAAGCATAGAAGCAATCAATACCTTTAGTCTCTGAGCCGCTTGCAGTGCAGACCAACTGTGTGTGACATATCAACGCAAGAAAAGACACTTGGAGCTAAAACAATGCAGATTCAGTTTCGATCATTAAGGGATCAAACTGTTTATTTAATACTTTAATAGTAATTTTTTCAAATTATCTTTTTATACCCCAAAACTGATCTGTGACTATCCACATTACACATTTAGAGTTTGGTTTGAATAGTAAAAATTTTGTTAGCATATTATTCAACGTACCCATTGACATTAGCTTGGCTTTAATGTGGGGCAAGTTGTCACCATATCATTCCTCCCAGTTTCCATATCCCATCATGGGGTAAAAGTCATGATCTTATTTTTTATACACCAAGAGAGCTTTTGAGTGTAGTACACAACCTAAATGACTTCATTCAGTAACTTCACTAGGTCTCAATTTTCTACGTCTTTTGAGAGTTGCGTCATTAGATTTCACAGATCTTCTTTGGGATTCACGGCTTAACACTTCTTCGGCAGTGATCCATTTGTGAGATGTTTGTCTGATGAAATCAATATTAAAGTCCCTGTGGCTTTACATCTCGGTATGTTTACATACACATGAGTTTGGCTATGTCACGGATCCTAGATAAATACAATATTATTATAACTATAATTATATTTCTTATAACAAATGAGTATAAATTCTAAAAGCTGTTACTTCTGTGTTTTACTTCTTTCATTGGTTTTCATTTTGAGTGCTCTCTGGTTAAAACAGATTTTTTTTTATTGTGGTGCATGTTTGCAATAAAATCTTTTTTTATACTTGTTTAAAGAGGTGGATAGTAATGGTAGCATTGCTTGACCTACATATTCTTAAAATTAGATCGACTTCACTATGAACAGTGACAGATGCAATATTATATTCTCATTATGCAAGCAGAAACTCTGGTGTGTTGGGCTTCCCTGGGCTTTTTCATGTCTTTTTGCCACATCTGTCTGTCTTCCACCAAATTGAATTGGACGCTAAATTCAGATTTACATTATTTTTGGTTACCAATTATATTTGGAATAAGAAAAAAAATTACCTCAATATTTTATGTACTGCATTACACTTTATGCCAGTGTTTTACTGTTATGCAAAAGTCATCATTCAGGTTATATGCACTGTTAACTGTTCAGCATTGCATTTAAAATTGACAGCAATTTTCTTTTCCATCAATTTGCACCTTCGGTTTCCTCTTTCTGTAGTTTGGAAGAGAACAATAAAGCAGTTCAAAAATAGCCATCTTGTATGAATTAAACAATAAAAAATATATATATATCTGATTTTGCATTGCATGCGTGTATATGCTTGACTTTCACATCATCTGCTTGTTAACTGTGTTCTTTCTATACGGATTCACCAAATGTAAACATTACAATGCATCACAGGACATACATTCTTTGAACATTGTATTCAAGCGCTGTCTTACATTTACACGTCTATGAATAGATGTGATTGGCACACAAAGTCTTAATCATTAATTCAGCATCAACAACATCAGGTTCTGCATCCTAATACAGCCCGTGCTTTGTTTAGAAAGTCGAGGATGACTGCAGGTTCCACTTGATGCCAAAAACTTAGACTGTGAGGAAGTGTTTTAATTATCTCCTGAAGTGTAGCAGTATAATCTTTTTCTTTTCTTCTTTTCTCATTTCCCACTTACTTCTGTGAAACCAATTCTTCCCATGTCTCCCCGTCATTCCCTGCCCTCTGCTTTGCAATTTCCGTACTTTCTGCAAGGTGGTCGGTGGGCTTATTGTGTCCTGCCTGCTTTTCATCAGCCCTGACCAGTTGTATAATCATTTCTCAAGCGAAGCCCAGCCTAGAGCACCCCGGTATGGCAATGTCAAGACCTTGCTTTCCTCGCACCCTCACACAATGGAGTTAAGTTATCATTGCTGGTGTCCTCTATCCTGTCCACGCCTGTAGAATAACAATATCTCGGCTCTACGTGGATGTGTGAACATGTGCAAATGAAGCAAGCCTTTAGAGGATTCGCAATCGTGTTTGTTGTATCATGTCTGTGGTTTTGAAGTTGTGCCCTTAAATCTCACTGTTTAGTCCCTTGAGTTTGCATCTACTTCAAATGTCACTCATGATGAAGTCAGATTGCGTAAATATCACAAAACGTCCTGCCTGCATTCGTGGGAGATGACGTGTTTGATTAAAATAGCTTTTTACGTACACAAGCCATATTGGGACGAAAATAAACCTTTTGATAAAAAAAAGATGTTTGAGTCACAAGTAGTTGTTTCAGGAGAAAGCCTTTTTTTAAAAAAATCTAAATTTGTTGTGTAATTTTATTTTTATATCCCACTTATTTTAATAGACTAAATCAACTAGTTTAGAAACGATATAGTTTGCAAAAACTTTAGATGCGAAACACCTATTTGCCTAGCAAAACTCAAGATCTTTCACACTAAGCAGTTGAGTTTACTAGAATTCAAGTCATTTTTATAAAAAGAATTCTAGAATTAGTTTGAGGCGTCGTTTTTCTAACCCACAGTGTTCTGCAATGGCCTGATTATGTCTTTACTTACTGATAAACAGGCCCACACAGAATCAGTAACTGCAGAATTTGAACATCCATCATTTACAAGTTCGACACATGCCCTGTGCTTTGCATGTTTACGGAATTAAAATGTATGATAATTTAACAATACTTTTGTATGTGTGATGCTCTTATATAAGGCAGTATTTAAATTCCACAGAATTTGCTCTTCCGTGCTGAACTCAAAACAGTAACAAAACTAAGCCTCCATACTCTGTATGGGTCTGCTGATGTATCACTTTACAAAAAAATGCAAGTCTGATAATTGTTTTTTCACTGCTCTTCTGTTTCAGCTCCATTTCAGATATATTCATTTGAAGACATGTCAGCAGTTACTACAGTAAGTAAATATGTCTTTTTTTAGTATCACGAACGAATGCATCCAAATAAAATTCTTTGCCGAAGCCAAATGAAAATGAACTTTTCATGCGACATAAAAACAATACAATTTAAAATAAAATTAAGCAAAACAAGGAAATTAAAATGATTTTTGAATAGCGTTTCCTGACATAGAGTATGTAATGTACATTGCAATATAAGGTTACACTGCGACAAGGTTTAAAGAAAAAGGCAAGCATTTGACTGATGCTGACTGAGAACTTTTCAGTTTACATCCAAGCCCTGTTCTATGTCTTTCTCTGACACTTTCTAATCCTCCACACACTGCTGACATGTGTGCTGAATCTATAAAGATTGAACGTCTTTCTCTCTTAAAAAACAAAATAAGGAACCTCACCACATGCGTCACCTAATAAACAATTAACTTTGTTCGTTTTAATTCCTTTTTAATGCTATAGCCAATGTGTCACCTTATTTGATTCAATGCTATTTTCTTATCTTGCTTTTTCCATGAGTATTCAATATGCGGTTTACTTTTTGACAGCTCCGTCTCTTTGATGAAGCATTGCCCCCCACCACGAACCATTCACTGGAGGCACAGAGTCCCTGGGAGCATCTGTTTCACTCTTACTTTTTCCTACTATAGTTCACTAGATATGTTTCTCTCAAGCTTGCCTTGAGGATTCCCCCGAAAGCCACAAAAGGCTTTTGTAGAGCTATTGTGATAAGCTGTAGCTAAAGAAGGACGCCATATGTTAAACATCACTGTCACACATTTAATTAATGGAACCACAATAACCAACACTGACCGCAATGGCTGATTCAAGCACTCCCCATTTAATATTTTGTACTTTTTATAAAGAACAACTTTAACCAACAGGCAATAAACATGGCAAACTTTATAACTTTATTTTTTTTATATTTAAAATTTGTTTTGAACTAAAATAATATATGTTAATACAGTGAATACAGTGTTTTTGAGCCTACAGCATTTTTTTATTTTGAAAAATCCATTAATACAGGGTTCCATGTAAATCTCTTACATCATCTTTAATTATTTTTAGAACTAGATTTAGGTTGCAGTTATTAAAAAACATCAACAGACGTATGAAACAAGCAGACTCGCTTTCAAACCTCAGTTGAATTATTGTTGACGTTAGTTGTAGCTCAATATAAATTTTGTAAGATTTTAAGTAAAAAAACGATTCTTTCCCATCCTGCGTTATACAGCAAAATCCATTTTTATTCTGTTATCCTGTCGATGTATTCTACATTGTAAAAAAACATTTGATATTACTTATGAGCCTCAAATCATTATCTGTAAAAAATGTTCTTCAGTATTTGAAGACAAATCCTTGAAGCTAAATTAAAAGGCATAAAGGTTTCAGCTGTTTCACTTTTCCCTTTGAAATTAAACGGTACATCTTATAGCTGCTTCTTAATCCTGTGTTCTGAGACAAGAATGTTAAAGTTTTTAATGTGTTTCCAGAACACGTCAGCCTCTGAACGCCCTCGTCATAATGACTATGAAACATTAAAATCCCTCTGTTCAATTTCTGTTTGTTTAAACCTTCATCAAGACGTACGACCCCCTTTGTGTCCCTGACTATGCCGTTCATTTCCTTTTGAACTAGGTGCTGTGCTTGTGCTCGATGTCACTCACTGTTCTTCAAACGTTGTTAGTGATTCATGAGCAGGATTGAAAAAGACCGACTTCTGTTCTTTCATTAAGTATACGGATAAAATATTTCTTCTGCCTTCTTGAGGGCTTATCTGCAGACCCTCAGCTTCCACATAATTATTATACAATACATTTTTGGACAGTGACTGAAAAGATGACGATGAGGCTTTGAAGAAAATGGGATGTTAGTATTCGAGAAGCATCAGTTCCAAGTTTGTGCATGGTACTCCAACTTTTCCATAGATGTCCCTACCACCCAGTGGAGTGATGCCAGTGGCTCATCTGAAATCATAAGCAATGCATTAGTGGGCGATAAAATACTTTTTGAAAGAATAATTTACCTGTGAGGTCGTTGATGATAAGTGACAGTTCTTTGTCAGTTGACCATTGAAGGAAAATATTTAACAGCATTTTTATGAGTGTTAATGACCAAAGTAGAGAGACTACACCATTCTTACCCATCCATAACTTTCTCACCTCATACTTTGGTGGGCCTTATCTCATTATATGTTGCAATTTGTTTGTGTGAAGTATCTTATATGTGCATCATTCTTTGGTTCAATGATAGTTAGGTGTGGACTCTTTTGTAACTTCTGTGACTTTACTCTATGTGGCTTGATTCCCTTTGTCAGTTTGAAAACCTAAATTTTTAAGCTAAAATTGAATATACTCTTCCACTTCTTGTGTGTGGATACAAAACCAATGCAAGTAAATGGAAATCGCCGTTGTTTAGTTACAAATCTTTATTAATGTTGTGCAGAAAATAAGAAGTCAAATAGGTTTCAAATGATGAAATTGACTTTGCCCTTCAGGTTTTTGCTCTCTATAGAGACGTGTCATTTTTCTATGTATCTCCTTTCAGAATTCTAGGTAGCAAAGTGTTTATGAGTAAAAATTCAATACAGAGTAAAAAATTTGTCTTGGCACTGTCTGTCTTACTCATCCAACTTAGCTTCAGGTACGAACAGTTCTTTTGAGAGTAAAGGTCTTTGACACGCATTGGCTTACGTTTAAATTACGAAACCATTTCAAAGCTCCTCCAATTCATCTAAGACAAATCAATTGGTTCTGTTTGTAAAGGGGTGATCTGGAAGGTATTAGGTTTCCTAGATGTTTAAACAAGCGATTGGAAATGTCCTGCTAGCAATCTAGAGTCAAAAGCCAGAACCTTGAAAAGAACCCCTGCATTTTTATCCGCCCTCTTACCCAGGGGATTTCCTTTTTTGGTACGGTAGCAAGCCTCTTTTACTCCCTTTCAATACCCTTACATCAT
Organism: Triplophysa yarkandensis; assembly: GCA_033220385.1. Taxonomy (NCBI): domain Eukaryota; kingdom Metazoa; phylum Chordata; class Actinopteri; order Cypriniformes; family Nemacheilidae; genus Triplophysa; species Triplophysa yarkandensis. The sequence continues at coordinate 5,123,282 of CM065670.1, read as the reverse complement.
GAAATGTTTGCAGCATCAGTTTGAAGAGACATATTTTTTACAGTTCAGTTTTAGTCGTTATTGTCATCCCATGAAACTGGATTTCAACCTAGCACTTATTCCGATTTTTAATTTGCATTTTGCTACTTTTTTTATGTGGGATGTCGTCAACCGATCATTCAAAGGTCGTGCATTTCATATCCTAAGATGGAAGACATTTATTGATGAAATGTTGAATGCTCTGAACGCTTGTTTCCACTAAAACATGCCATAATGTATCTGCCATATGAGTATAATCTGAAATTAAATCTTACATTTTTAAACACAGATGAAGATTAAGGGATAGTTTACTCCAAAATAAAAATGTATGACATAATTTACTCACCCACCTGTCATTGAAAACCTGCATGACTTTTTGAGGATTCTTTGTATCCAAAACTGTTGGCACCCATTGAAAAAAAGTGCCATTTGTATCCATGCAATGTCAGTCAATTCAATGGGCACCAACATCTAGCTAGTCTTCAAAATTTTGTATTTTTTTGTATTGCAGAAAACATAAAAACCAGGGGCTTTATACTGTAAATGATGACATTTGTTTATTTTGGAGTGAACTATCCCTTCAATAGTATAAGTAAAACACTTGAAGTTTGAATAATATGTTTTCCTTTGTTAAAATTATGAATCATTCAAATGATGAAAATATTAGATTTGTGAAATGGCTTAAAATTGTTGTTTATGCCTTCCTCTTTTAATGAACTGGCACTTTTCTCTTGTGCAATGACTGTAAAGCAGAACTCGAAAAAGGGAGATTTTTGAGTATCCCTACTAACTAATTTATAATTTTAGTTTCGCAGTTCATGTCATCTTGTTGTAAAAGCATAAAAGATAAAGAATTATTAAAACGGGCATGCAAAAAATCTAATATAAGTGTGATGTGCAGACTAATTTTAAAGTAAAGGCAAATGTATGCTAAATGATATAAACATTTTCTGAATACTAGAACACACAGCTGTCTTAAAGTTAAATTTAACTTGAAAGACATTTGACGGAAATGTGAGCAGGGTTACAAGTAGCTTTAAAGCAATTAAAAGACAATTTTGCAGCCATTATTGGTTAGTGTTGAGGTCAAATTTGTAATGTTATTTACACTTCTACAAGTCTTTTTGTCGAACTTTGAGTTGGTGTGTTTTGACAGCTTGTTGACCCAAAACAGCTTACCTGCTGTTTTAATTATTTACAGAAAGTTTTTGTTTGATTGCTCTCTGTTTAAGTGCCCTCTGAGTTTTAAGTGGCAGAGCAGTCGTAAGGAAACGAGTGTCACGTCTGAGTGGTTTTCGAGGAGTAAAAACGCTGTGTGGGTGTTACATATGGGTCTGTGTTTCAGGTCAAACCATCGTATCTGAACAAAAGTGACATTGGTTGAGCTGCATACTTTTTAAAAGTATACATTTGCATCCAAAAATGAGTACAGCACTTGAAATAAGTGGGAATTTTAGAACTCAGCAGGCCAACAAAACCTGAATCCTGATGTAGTTGTTAGAGCGCATTAGGTTTACGTTTTTTTTTTGGTTTTTTTTGTAACATCTGCTTAGCTTATATGTTTCCTATTGTGGTGCCAGATGGATCTATCTCAACCATGTGAATATTTCTCTCTCTAAAGGTGATTCTACAGCACAGAAGCTTAGAACAGCTGCTCACGGAAATCTGCACTCCCACTGGGACGCTGACGATATACGACGTCTGTACATTATGTAATAAGACAGTGTTGTTTTTTCATGCCTAATGTGTGGTTTGGATGTCAGGCTGAATGATATTTGCCACAGTCAATGTATATATTCGTTTTATTTTCAATTTTTATGTTAATCTGTTTTCTCTAATAAAAAAGTAACAAAAGTGGTGTGTAGTCAGTGTTGTGAACGTGTAATGAAAGCGAGCATTACCTTATATTAACCTTATCCTCAAATGCTTATTCTGTTAAAGATTCTCAGGGTTACTCAATTTTGGAGTAATTTCACAGAGTGCACATAGAAATAAGATTTATGATTATTTAAATTAATTACAATTTAAATTTGCAACAAATTATCTGAATAACAGTGTTGTCAGGTACTCCAATCGTGACATCTTTGCTATTTTAACCAATATCGGAGGGATACGATCTCTTAGTCTTTTTTTACACACTGCTGTCATTTCAGTATGCGAATGATCTGAGATTGGATAATCCTTTTCTTTTTTAGAAAGTTTACCTAGTGGGCAACATTGACATTTGTTACTCAAACATAAAAAATAAAAACAATTTCAAATGTCTTGGATTATTGGATTAGGCAAAAAATATTAAAAAGGTTACATTTTGAGTAGAATGAGCAACAACACAAAAGTTTATGATATTAGCTTTTTCTTTAATCTAAAAATGGCTTTAATAGTGTGCTTTGGAGGTCAAAAACAGATTAATCATATTTATTACTACGAATTAAAAATGCCGGTGTCTTGCAAAATCTGAGCTTTGAAACCATGCAACATTAATTCCAACATTTTTTATGTATACGTTATAATAAATTTAGATCAAATGTTATTGCATCAGTTTCATTGGTAATACTCTTGGATAACTTTACACTGATCCAATCTTGTCTTGTTTCAGTCCTGTTAGTGCATTGGTTGCATTTGTCCTGCAGTAGCACTGTGAGAACTCCATGTACTCTTAAAAATGAATGGCATTCAAGGATTATTGAAAAATTTACAGCTTCTCTTCACCTCAATAAAATGCTAAAGAAAGGATCGAGTGTAAGGAAACTATTGCACAGTAGTATAAGAAACACAAAAGTGTTCATAACCCTTTATTTGCAAGTGCGAATTCTTTTCATTAGACGTGCATTTACATCAATGATGGAGACTGTAGCAAATGATGCAATCCAGATAATACAGTACAGGTTCAAGGCCTCATGTATTGATTCTGCGAATGATTTATCTTTCATTTTATAGCACTTAACCTACAACCCTTGAAGTGTGTTTTCTGTCCTAAAGGGTTCTCCATATGCACTTTGTAGCGTCGCGTTCTCTCTTTCTGTGACGAGTGGACGGCCGCTTGCGTCATGTGTAATTACAAGTCGAGTGTTCACCATAAGCCGCTTTCAAATTGATTTTGTGTTTGTTTGAATGTGCACTTGTGGGATCAGATAATTCAATTTGCTGAAAAGGTCTAAAGAAAAACATGCAAGAAATGGGAACAGTTGCATGATGGTTGCACGAGTGTAATTGAAAACGGAACATAAAAGTGAATCGACATGCTGCTTGATGATTCTATTGTGTGGTGGTGTTATAAAATATTTGCTGACGATATGTATCGAGGTGTTTTTTGAGAAGTCAAGATATTTTTATTTTTATGGAGAACTGTCACTTCAAATGTGCATGAAGAACTGGAAAGGGAATTTACATTTGCCCACAACACCCTAAACCCGGAGCAGGAAGTTTTCTTTTAGAAGTCCACCACATGCCCCTAAGCTTTTTTCACACATGGCCTAGCATATTCAGGGCAGTCCTGTAACACACATTTGAATTAAAGTGTTTACTCACTCTTTCCGTTTCACATCACTAATGTTATTCATTTACAGATGTTTCTTTTCTGTTCTGCCTTCTGACTTGTATCTCTTTATCTCGTTGTTCTCTAAGTCCCCCCTTCTTTTACCCTCTCATATGCTCTGTATCTCTTTACCCACTTTTATCTTTGTCTCCCGGCTCTTCTGTCTCTGACTGGGAAGCTTCTGTGCTTGTCATCCAGAGCCGTGACACCAGAACTCTGGGCACTGAAGCAAGCAGGAAGCTTATCATCGGAGCCAAGAGAACCTAGAGGGATATACACGCGCACACGCATACACACACACAGCTTTTTCCATAGCAACAGAGTACGCATCCAGTTGCTTGAATGGATTCCCTTTTTTCCTTTAAAACTAAAAGTGGTAGAAGGTTTCTGAATGGATTATTTTAAAATCCCTTTGTGGAAATAAGTGTCACACATTTTTAGATTCAATTAATCCGAAGTTTCATTTAAATGTACCACATCGTGCAAAATTATATCCACTAGGGTGAAAGCTTTCATTTCAGTCCATTCCTGGAATTGATGTTGGCCCTTAAGCTTAAAGGAATATGAGATCAATAGAAATGTTAATGTAATCCTCATGTGATCTGAAAACTCGTCATTATTTGTGCTTTTTGTCATACTAAGAGCTGAAAATTCGTCATCATTACTTTCATTGTTTTGAAAAAAGAATGGAGGTTTTATACTTTTGTGTGGTATGGCAGAACAAATCCAATACTGAGATTAGAACCACATAGTGAGCAAATTGATCATTTTTACTTTTATATCACATTCCTATCAATTGTTGGCCACTTTCAGAAAGACAGAAGTTCAACCTTTGCATGCAGATGCTGGAATCATACAATCTTGCGACATGGAGTGATGCAGGCGAGACTGCGCTGTTCATTGCATATTTATGATATATTTCATGCCGCGCTAGTCTCAGCCATGGAGGTTGAATTTAAGGATACATAGGCAACGAAAACACACGCTACAAAAACAAAACTGAGCAATTTTATGTGATCCCTGAAGTGCACCGTCTCTTCCTACCGTGGTATACAACTGTACAATATGTTGGTTTGACTTTTAAACATATTTGCACCTTTCTCCAGTCTTCACCCTAGATTGTTGTTTATGGCCTCAAACTCAACTGATTAAAAAAGGGCATTGATCTCAGCTCCATTGGAATTGTAGCCTTTAAACCTGATCACCAACCCATGAACAGAAAGTTGACACCTGAAGATATGAACCACAGCTCTATGCTGCTAGGTGGAACGTTTCCAATCCATTTTCTTCAAGAAACACAAACAAACCAGTCACAATCTTTTAGTAATCCAAGGTAAACACGGCTTGGAACACACAGTGGGAATATAAAACGTGCCCTTATTTTAAAAGAATGTCATATAACATTGAAAAGCGAGAGGTATCCTAGAAACTTCTTTTAGAAATCATAGTAAGACGTCAGATACTATTTGCCAGCACTATTTGAGCGTTTGCAACTCAATCCTATAGATTGAAAGAAAGGGTTGTTGGAATTACGTAATTTTTTACAAAACAAATTATATACAAGCAACTTAAATTATTAATAGGGAACTGATGATACAATACAGTGCTTCCAAGAACCATTTTTTTTCAGTTTGCAAGTTCAGGTTTGAGCTAGCTAAAGGATGCCGCCTGAGCTTGAAGCTCATCTGAAATTATAAATTTTTTATTACTGGTTAAACTTTTAATATTGTTTGCTTATAATCTGACAATAGTATTAATAAAGTAAACAGGGTCCATTTTGATGCATGTGAGCACTGTTAAGTTTGCAAAACTTCGCAACCTCCCCAGAAGTCCTGGCGAGAAGTCACCTTCATTCTGATCAAACATTTCTTTAAAAAATTTGGTACTATCGACCACTGAGTATGCATGATCTGAACAAGGTGTCATGTTTTAACGCAGTCTGCATCCATTCTGCTCAAGGCGCTTCTTTTATAATAACTGTCGCTATGGTGCCGAAACTAATGCCTTAGTATTTCCTGTGATTCTGAGGCTTGTTTTGTCCACCAGGTCCTGATGGATAAAGGTCACAGTCATCAGATGACACTGACTCCTGCCTTGTGTGGAGACCGAGACAGGCTGACTGCAAAATCTCTCTAGATGAAGGCGAGAATCTCTTGTGTGCTTGAGATCAGACAAGATTACTTTGGTAAATGGTGCCATTGGGATGTCTGAAAATATGTGTGTAATGCATGCCATATAGATCAAGCATTTAAAAAACACTCATCCCGACACCCACGGTGCGTTATTACTCTTTGGTTTAGATATTCCCTTTTCGGTTAGTATTGATCATCACATTTTTTAATAGGTTCAGGTCTTTGCAATGGCCAATATGCTTCCTACAATAAGCAAGGGGATGGTGATCACATAATGATTATTAATGAAAGGATGTGTATTTGTCGGTTTGAAAGAGTTGAAGGACTAGGAAAGAGACCCGAATGATGAATGGTGGAGATTTTTCTTTTTTTTCGTGATTCATATTTTCGGATGAATAATTGATTGTGGATGGTGGGGAATGTCAGGTGTAAAAATAGCCTTCTGTGCTGCTTGACTTTGTGAAGTGGGTTATTTGTGTGTTGCAGAATATTTGCTAAACTAATAGGCTTGTTTGAGATGGTTGCGCACAGATCTCGGTGCTTGTTTGAGATGTTGGTGCAGTGTTTCATTCAGTTTCTGATAGCTTTGATTAATGTTGCATGCCTCACCGTGTTTTCCTGCAATATTGTTTTGTGTAGGTGACGTCAGTAGCAAGTACTGGGAAAACTGTAGCGGTTACCAGCTTTAACCACACACTGTACAGATTAACGAGACCTGAGATTCTCACATCCTTAGTTTCCAGCCTTAAGGAGCAGAATGTTGCATAAGAGGAAATTAAACAGCAATCATGTGAATAAAGGAGCTGATGAGAAATTGAAGCTAAAGTTAATTGCTCTGTAAAGAATAAGCTCGTCATCACGGCAAGGTCTGAAAAACATGCTCACTTGTCTTATTATCCTGCTCTGATAAAGGGATAAAAAAATTGTCATCATATACTTGCCAACAGTTGTTGCAAATCTGTATCAAAATCTTCGTTCTGATTTAAACAGAGAAAGATATTTGGAAGAATGTTGCCAAACAGTTCTTGGGCCCCTTTGACTGCCACAGAAGAAGATAAAATGCTTCATATTTTTTTGGTTCTATTGGACACAAAGTTACTAGATATTACTAGATATTTCGAAGGCTGTAGGAGTATTTTTCCTACAATGGTGGTCAATGAGGTCAAAGGACTGTTTGGTTGTAAGCATTTGTCTAAATATCTTTGTCTGTCTTCAACTATACAAAGAAATGTATACAGACTTTGTAACAATGAGAGAGCAAATCATTTCTAATTTTACCATGACGAGTGACCACAAAGAAAGATGTTTAGAAAAATGTTAGCATCTGAAATTTCTGGGGGAACTTTGCCTACCATAGTGGTCATTGTTCATCTTTTTTCTAACAAAAGAAAAATGTAAGAATTAAGGACAGTTATGAGGCAACGTTGACAAGCTTTTTATTTTTCGTCCGCAGTGTTGACCTGCCTTCCTGTAGTATATACTGGTTGGCTTTGAAGTCAACAGATGCGAACTAACATCTGCAAAACCTTACGATCACTGTTTATTGTAAGCTGCGTAACAGTCTTTCTGAAACGAATTGATATATCTGTCTCAGTATACAGTGTAATATAATACAGATCTTACAGTGTATCAAGATTGCACTTCAGGGCTTTTTGTCATCGTGTCAACTCGGTACCAAAACCAGCCTCCGTTTTAAATCTAAGTATTTCGTGTTGCTCTGTTTAATCTAAACTAAATCAAATCCAAAGTAGGTCAACTTATTGAAACCTTATTCAATGGGCATTTTTTAGTATCCAGTATCTCACAACCTCTTTTGGTTCCATACTTTCCTTCCAATTTCAAGTTTTTCTAAAAGTTTCCTGGCCTACTTCATTCGTCACCTCCCGAGCTTTAAAAGTGGAAATGTATGTATGGGTTCCGGTACCCACGTTCAGAGGAAATGAGCTTCTCTTTTGGCTATGATGAAGGAATGTGAATAGTCTGGCTTGCGTGTCTGGCAGCTAGAGTAAAAACAACTTGAAAATGGCTTTTTGACTGTTGTCTTTAGAGATTTTCCTTCAGTGTAATGGACCATGTTTGGTGAGGAGCTGGAACAAGAGATCTCATCTGAAGGCCTGATTGATTGTTCTCATTTTCTCCTCAGCAGAAAAGGTGAAACTACTCCCATGATGCATTGCTTCTTGTTTGCATGTAACGTATTTCACACCTTACATTATGCGCTCTCCCTTTCTAAAGAGGTCAAATATCTTCCTAAAGCAAACATGATGTACAGTATGCATCATTTGACATCTTAGTATCATCATATATGGACGTAATGTTCTCACTGGGTTTCCCATTCTGAGCAAAAGTGGATTGTTGTGGCATATCACATTTACTTTTCTCATACCTGAATGGTCCTGATATGTTCGCAGAAAAGCAGGTGGCTGTACATGTGAAACTCACCAAGGTTTTGATCAGCCCATAAAGGCACAAATTGAAACAAACAGCAGCTGGTGAGGTGCAGGATGAACCATGTGCTGATTTGCTTTGCTTATTCAAGAACATGCTGTTGTTTCGCTGTTGAGAATATTAAATTAGGAAGAATACGCTAAAGATGCTTTACTGTAAATAAACAAAACTGTAATATTGAAGTAAAATTGGAAACTTTATAGTGAATTTGTTTTTCATGTTTGTTTACACCCAACATGTAAATTGTCTGTTTAGTTCTGTAATTTGACAATTTTATCGCATTTTGTAAGTTTGCGTATATTTCTTTAAATTTTTAAATTTTTATCGTATTTTTTTAATTTGCAGTCTATGCATGTAATTTGAAATTTCAACATCTTTGAATTCTACAACATTAGAGTATATTTGGTGTTTTAAATAAATTTTCTTTTACAATGGTAATAAGATAAGCTTTACAATCCATTTGTTAAGTTGTAATGCAAATAATACCCTTTTATGAGCACCATTTTATTTACTCGTATCATGTTTGAAGTTTTATAAACTCAGGGTGTGCATTACAATCTCCATGCTTATGTTATACCAGACACAATTCATAAAATATAGATTGCTGTGTGGCCATCTGGGATTTTGGGATGGAGATTAGAGTTAGGATCGTGATGTTTTGGTGGGTTTCAGCACACGGTGAGAGTTTATGAGTGTTGTTTATCTACCTCCGTTGTCTGATAGACCAAGCCTGGACTTAGAAACAATGGCCTGCGCATCAGTCTTAACAAGTTGATTAGAATTGAAACATAGATTTAACTCTTATATGGCTCAGATAGTATCCATTTAGCAATCATAGCAGCACTATAGCAACCACTTACGACTACATCATTACATATTTTATGGGCAAACGCTTACATGTACTTCAGAACATTTCTACTGTCTCTTTAGGACAAATTTGCTTGTGTGTAATTTGTAAGAACCTGAACGAGTTGGTTTTGAGCTTTCTGCACAAATACATTAATATTGCAAAACAGCAGCATGCACATAGAGGCAACATACAAGCTTTTTCTCCTTATTTGTCTATTTGATGAAAAGCCAAATCCGGTAACCTTCATGCACCAACGATTGCCTTTAATTTGTACTCTGTACACAATACATTCAGTCATCTTTTGTTTGCTGTGGGACATATGGCACGAGTCCCACAGGCCACATTAGTTGGAAGAGATGTGGACAGTGCCAGAGCACAGCAGAGTTTGTTACTTCCAACATGATCCCAATCTCTTCTGTTGCCTCCAGATGGCCTTGAGAAATTGAAAACAAACCAGCCTGCCGGGAGTTGAGAACAACATGTTATAACTGCTGATGCAGGACTATTTACAGGTTATCTTCCCTGAATGCTTTCTTCTCCTTTAAGGTTATTATGTGTGTTTATGTGTAAGTGGCACTTCTTTGGAACTGTTGCATGGTATGCATTACATAATAATCCAGAGTGAAATCTTCCATCTCAGCTGACAGGTCCATAAAACCAATTCCGAAGCAACCTCCCAAGCAGATTTGATTTGCATCCGTAAAAAAGTCAATTTTGGAGAAGACATTATACATCTTGACACCGATGCTGGCAGAGAGCAAAAATGTGGTTAACTGAAAATATCAACCTTGTTTTAATTTAAAGAATATTAAAGATGTGATATTGAAGATTGAGACATTTTACATACAGATAACTCCTTCAAATATAATGAATATACCTTGGCCTACTATCTACCCATAGTGTTTTCGGAATCTAAACATGCTGTGTCCTAATTCCTTGTGTAGTTCTGAATCCATTTGGGAAATGATGTTCACTGCTGGCTTTCCACAAATCTTGTTGCCTTCTTTCTTCTCCGTGCTTTACAGCACTGCAGGGAATATTGAGGGGCTTTTGATCCATAAGATTACGTTTGATATTCTAGTTTTACATTAATTTCAAATTAGGGTGACTCCCAAATTAGGGAGAAATTAATTACATTAATTTCAAATTAGGGAGACAAATTAGGGGAAATTTTTATATTTGAAGAAGTTGATTGATTTTTTTCTTACCTTTGGAAGATTTCATTGCTTTCTGGAAGAGTTAAGGAATACATAATTGTGTTTATAATGCGCCATTTGTGTGATGTCTTAAGAAATTGAGTGTGGTGTCTTAAGAAAGTTGACTGGTAAAAACTTAAAACCTCTTGAAAACATGCAAACTTATTTATAATCTTAAATGTAAGTCTTTACAACAGATGTGAGCTATTTGTTGTCAGTCTGCAATGTGTTTTAGGGTCTCTCAGGAGTCTGAAGCTCTTATGCCGGTTCCTACTTAGCATTCCATTCAGGTTGATCAGAAAATCCACTTAAGATTCATCAGCATCAGGCTTTTTTATGAATCAGATATGTTGAAATAAAAAAAATTCATTTTGGATTTGAGCATACAGTTCATTCCAATTTATCCATCTCATTGAAGAAAATTGGAGAATACTTGAATAATTATGGGCAAATCTGATTTGTTTGACACATCTATTGACCAAATTGAATGGATAATTAGTCACATCAATGTGTAGGCAGAATTTCGATATTCGAAATGGGTTATGTCGAGAGGATTTGGCAACCATGTCAATACATGGCGAAATATGCCGGTAAAACAGTAATTCAGATACCTAAATAAATATTTACAAATATATGAATGGCATTATGCATATAACAAATACACTAATCCTCAAAGCACAGCATGTTTTAAGTTAAACAGCATAGCTTTTTTCAAGCTACATTTTTTTAAATCAAATATGCTTTTGTCATTGTCTTTCATAGTGCTTTTATTTTTTAAATTGGATTTATTGAGCTCTTTGTGAGGGCCCGAGCATATATTCCAAATTATCGTATCTCTTTGAAGACAATTGGAGGATACTTGAGTAATTAAAGGCAAATCTGTTTTGTTTGACAAGGACATTGTCCAAAATGAATTGATAATTATAAAGTCACATAAATGTTAAGCAGTAAATCATTTTGAAATTTGAAACGGGAAACTTCAAGAGCATTTTGCAACCATGATTATAAACTATAAAAATAGTGTTGCCAAAAAGTATTCAGATTCTAAAGTCACATGTACAAATGTCTGAATGTCATAAAATAAATGCGTTAATCCTCAAAGCACAACATGCTTTAGGGTGAGCAGCCTAACTTATTTTAAGCATCATGCTTATTTATAAATCAAATATCAAAGTCTTGCATAGGACATTCACTAAAATGATGGATGATGGAGAATTTTACAGTTGGAGGATACTTGAGTAATTACAGGCCGATCTGTTTTGCTTGACAAGTATTCTTAAATTCGAAACGGCTGATTTCAAAAGGATATGCAACCAACCTGCTTGAAGAAAGCATGTAACTAAACATTTAAGTAACATGTGCACATGTCTAGAAATGTCATAAATTAATAAATCCTTAAGCACAACACAACACTCAAGCAACAAAGCTCATTATTTTGCAATGAGCATATTTTTGCAGAATCAAAAGATATGAATCCCACTGGCTTGGGAAGGACGGTTATGAATAACAATAGCTTTGGTTTCAAGCAATGCACAACTGTTGTGCTTCTTCTATCAGACTTGTCCAGAAGTTGACACGGCAACAAACGACGAAGCAGCCAAATGTAGCGCATCTGGCCGGAAACATGCCCGCCATATGTCACCATGATTTACAGTAATGTTTTGCCTCATGGAGTATTTATAGAAAATTATTAATCCTCTGGTACAATAGAAGGTTATAAGTGTCAAATCCTGAGATGAAAATGACTAATTAGTGTCTGTTCAATTGAGGAAAGCTTTGACTTGTTCTGGTGAATGTGGTGATGCGGCGTCACTGCAGACGCATTATCAGGCCGACATTTCAGCCGCATTAATAGGCATCATTTGCATTCAGTGCCATAATTCCCACTCTATAATATAAAGACAGACACTTTCCAAGAAACTACAATCTGAAATATTGCCTCATCTGCTTGACGAATTCCCTTCTTGGCTGTGAGCATTATGTGGTCGATTTCTTATCAGTCTGAAGTCGTACTTCAAAACAAAGTTTATAACCCAGTTGATGAATTATGGATAGACTGTAAATTCTACATTATATTTTCATAAAGTGAAATGTTACAGTGGCTGGATTTCTTAACTCAGGAGAGGTGAATTTATAACCTGAAGGGGATATCTTTATACTAATAGTTCATTAATGGTGAGTTTAATAGCTTCCTTCTCAGCATAAGACAGCCTCAGGATATGGACTAAAATGGGTAGAATAGACAATAAATGACATAATTATAGCACCGTTATGGGCCTTTGGACCTGGTTATGTAGTTGTAAGGCATATTCAGAGTGAACCAGAATGATTTAGAAATGGCTAAAACACAACGTTAGGATTGTAATATAGAATTGCATCAAAATGAGATATTCCGACAAGGATCTAATTTAGAGTCGTTCTTTAATTCTATTGAAGTGATAATGTTACAAGATGTGAGCGTTAAGACATCCAAAAGTTGCCATGCCATAATACCATGAAAAGACAAAACTTATAGCTCTAAGGATTTATATTTCTCTATATCAAAGATTATATTTTAAGAAAAATATGTTGTGTTATAACACGATCAATCAAAACAGCTTTTAATATGCATATTGCAGCCATGTATGCTTTAGGTGATGGTCATGATTATGTCAAATGCAAAATATGTATCGCAATAGACTCGACTAATTAAAATGAATGTTGCTGTCCTGAAGGTTGTAATGATTCTACATTGAAAAAGAGAAACGGACCCATCAGGATGTTTTGTGACAAATCATCTCTCTTTTTCTGATTAATCATAAGAGGCAAAGCACTTCGTTTGCAATGTTTAGAGAGATTAAATGCAATCTGTAGACTTTCTTACCATGTAAAAAACTTTCTTTTTCCGGAGCTGTTGGTTGGTTATTTGAATCCCCTTCTTATCTCAAAAACCTTTTGAAAGATTGGTTAAAAATTGATTTAAAGGCCAACGGTCTGTCTCTTGACAATTGATAAACACAGGAGCCATTACCAATTTCAACCTGACATATTAGTCACAACTTCCGAGAAATGCGTCTTGCAATAATCACATTTCAAGAATTGTAGCGTATTGACATGAGGAGTAATATAAGTCTTTATAGGTCACTAAATGTTAAAGTGATATCACCAGAAAAAATGTTGCAGCTTACAACAGCACAATCATGAGAAGTCAAATCTTTAAGTCAGAAATATAAATGCAGTTAACATTTTATCAGGAAGCTTCTTAATTTTAGTTTAATTTTACTAAGAAATAAGAAAGTGTCAGACTGCAACAAAGCAAGCTTTAAAATAATAAGTTTTATTTTCCCTTATTCATTTCTGTATCCCTCAAAAGCCTTTATTAATTTCCTGTGAATTTTCCAATTTTTTTATATTTGAACATTTATAAAATTCTAACATCTTATCCATACATTTTAATCCAATTTGATTTCGCACAAGGCATGTTTAAGTTAAGGGGAGGAGCTTCAGTGTGGCAATTTATTAAACACTGATGTATACAAACTTGGAAGGACATTAGTGTCATTAGATGATAACAACAAAGAGTGAACTTTTCTTATTTTCGGACTTTTCTTTATTCTTTGGGGTGAATGCCAGAAAGTCCCTTGGAATGCTTAACCGCAATAACTTGATAAAATCAAAACAAAAGGTGTTATATTGAAGCAACATCAGGTTTTTGATCTTAAAGAGATAGTTTCCCAAAATTAAAATTTGTGTAACCGTTTACTAACCAAGTATACATTTCTAAAAAACAAAGGGATAGCTGTTTAGAAAAATGCTTGTAAGTCTTTGGAACTTCTATAGTAGATTTTTCCGCTTTATTTAAAAAGGGGACATTTAGAAGAATGTAGGACAAGAAAGGTTCTTGGGTAAGTTTATTTTTCCATACTACTTTGGTAGTTATTGGGAGCGGTCCAAAAACCGCTTGGTTACGTAAAAATATCTTTCTGTGTTAGACCAAAATATTTTACAGATTTGAAACAACAAGTAAGTTAGTGGTATCATGTTGTGGTAAACTATCACTTTTAAGGAATAAAGCATGTCAAATGTTAGATTCTTGGTATACTTTCGACCAAGATTACATCTAAAATAGAAGAAAAAAATTCTCCTTCCCCATCATTCTTCCTTCATATCCGTAAAACATTCAATCAGTCAGGTTTCACGGTGTGGGACGTACTGTCACAGGTTACCATGCTTGATATTCCCACCGTGGACTTTAACACCACTCACAGGGCTTAATTATTGTAAGACCTCGATTGAAATTCATTGAAAAGTCATGTTTCCTTTTTTTTATTTTCACGCACACAAGTGTTTTTTTTACATCACGGGGATCTTAGACCCTCCAGTAATAACTTCGACATTTTCATAGCAGGTATGAGAGAGTCAAGAGAGTCAGCGCTGAATGGAGGTGAATTTTAAAACCTGCCCTTCACTTTTCTGCATTCTCATTATGGTTATGCCATACACAACGCAACAAGAATCAAACATTGTTTTCCCAAATGGTTACCGCTCTCTTCCAGGCTCACTCTCTCGCTGTGTTTGTCTCCCTCGTGCATGTTTCCATTGTTTTTCCTTACTGTTTTTTTTTCTTCGTTGAATCTATAAATTATGCAGCAGCATGTGTCGGAGGATGCATACCAAATGTGAATGGTGTCATTCACCTTGTTGGAATGCCACACACATTTCATAATGCTGAGCGCACATGAATATGGCTCTCCAGACTGATATGAATGCCCTACACTTTTCCACATATTTCAAATGCTTGAAGAAATAGTTTTGCTGACAATTTTGTTAATAGTTACTTTCTTATGTTCCAAACACATAGCTATATGTTTTTGAAGAAACGTTATACATATCTTGCTTAACTGCAGCAGCTCATAATGGCCGTCATCCCTCAAGGTCCATAAATCTCTGTAATTGTAACCCATGTAACATGTGCTCCATATGCAGCTCACTTGACACCATGTAATAGCTTTGTTAAACACACTGAAATTAGAGTGATTAAGTTGAAGGTTGATTTCAGGTGGTTATATGAATTGAATTTCATGGTTAAATGCAAGCTTAGAGAAAAAGAGTATTTTAGTGTGTTTTGACACAAAGTTGTTGTTTGGCTTTTTAGCGTGTTTTTTAACCTCATAGGTTGCTTCTGATCCTAAAGGAATAGTTCTCCCAAAATTACAATTTCTTTTTACAAGAACTCACACTCTAGTTGTTCCTATCCGTATGCATTTCTTTATTTTGAATAACACAGAGAAAGAGATTTGGAAGAATGCTCACAACCAAACAGTTATTGGATCCCATTAACTGTCACAGTAGTAACATTTTGATCACAAAATCAGATATGTTGAAGAATGTTTGACGACAAAAAGTTTTGGATAAATTTTGACTTTTTCTACTACTGCGTTAGCCAATTGGGTCCAAGTCTATTTGGCCACAAGTATTCGTCCAATTATCTTACTCTGTGTTTAACCAACAAAGACATTAAAGGTTCCTTTTTCACTTGTTTTTGAAGCTTTGATTGTGTGCAATATAACATGTGTTAAAGTTTCTCTTGGAAATATAACCAGTTTTTTTACACATAGTTTTACTGTTTTTCACATAGTTTTACACGACACTACTGTTATCGGACTCATCTGGAACAGTGACAAGTCTAAGTACAGATAGGTGGAGCAGATGGCTCTATGGTGCAGGTACAACTACCCGGAGCTGAACACGCTCAAAACTGAGGATATGATAGTGGACTTTAGGAGAAACCCCCCTGCACTCCCCCCACTCACCATCATGAACAGCACCGTGGCTGCAGTTAAGTCATTTAGGTTCCTGGGCACCACCATCTCTCAGGATCTGAAGGGGGACGCTCACATTGACTCTATCGTGAAGATAGCCCAGCAGAGACTGTACTTCCTACGACAGCTAAGGAAGTTTAACCTGCCACAACTGCTTATACAGTTCTACTCAGCTGTCATCGAATCAGTCATGTGCACTTCAATCACTCAGCCTCCAAAACTGACCTCAGTAGATCACTGGCACTACTCTTCCCACACTTTGAGAAGTATACTCATCCAAAGTGAGTAAAAGGGCCCGTAAAATCACTCTGGACCCATGACATCCAGCACACTCTCTGTTTGAACTGTTGCCATCTGGTCGGCGCTATAGAGCACCGAGCACAAAAACATCCAGACAAAGGAAAAGCATCTTTCCTCAGACCATCTTCAGTTAAATATTCATCTTGAGCAATTAATGTGTCCAATAAATAACTTTTCATCCGACTTTCCAATATATCACCTTGATAATTTGTACATTTGTAGATTTCCTATAGCAATACGGTTGTGTGCAATACCATACCTCAGACATTCATCTATAGCACCTTATAACTTTTAACTTCTATATTTGTAAAACATCAGTATACACGCTATTTCATCATTAGCTCTTCTGTACCATTGCATTTCCACAAAATCCACTTACATATTTATTTTTATTATATTACTTGTAGCTTGTCTTGTCATTTGCGTTGTGTATTGGCAGCTTTTATAACTAAAGTAAACTCCTCGTGTGTGCAAACACACCTGGCAATAAAGATTCGGATGTGGATTATAATTTTCGAGAAACGAGTTATACATAAATTGTAATTATTTATCTCTAAATACTGCATTCCTGGGAAAGCCAAACGAAGATGATTGGACTCCGGGATGAAAATAACTGCATTTTGACGAAATTGTGACTTACAAACACACTCGTCAAACACAACTCTTCCTCTTCTTTGTGGGAGTTCAACAAGACCACGCCCCCTTTTTTTGTATGTTTCTGTGGGCGAGGGACTGTGATAGTGATGTCACTTAGGCAGGAACTAGAGAGATGTAGTCCAAACCGGACGTTTTTCGTATGCGATTCAATAAAATATCTTGCTTGCCATTAAATATACTTTTACAGATGTTATTTATACTCTAACAACAACATTGGAGACTAATTAAAGTTTGAAATATGGAATTATGTTAACGGGCACCATTAATACAGATTTAAATCAACAATTTCGAAAGTGTTAAGGACCATTTATGGGCAAAATTAAGTTCCTGTACGCCTAAGAGGAGTGCAAGAGTGTGAACAATGCTGCGTACAGGTTGGATATGAAGATGAGAAGGTCATGACAGATTTGTCATTTTTGGATCCATGACTTTTTCACATCCTCTGTTTTTGGCCATGAGACCTAGTCACATCATATTGTGTGTCAGATGGACTCCTAATGCTTCTTTCTATTTTGGTACGATCCTCAGGACAACTCTAACAGATTTTCTCCGATCTACCCCTGAGCACACTGACCAGCAATAATACTGCAGCTATAATGTCCAAAAAATGAAGAAAATGTTGTCAAAGATGAGATGATTTGTTTCCTCGAAAGATGGAACAAAAAGATCATGATTTTCCATTCTTTGTTCCCCAAGGTTTCCTAATGCATTACACATGTTAGAAAAACATGTGTCTTGAAACATGTTGAAATATTGTTTTACGCAGAGATGAAGATATGTAAATTGTCTAAATAACTCAAATTTTTTCAAGATTTTATTAAAACTTGACTGATAAATTCTGATAAAATGCCTTTAAATATCCAAGTAGGTTTATTCCATAGTATACACTGTATATAATGCAAGCCAAAATCTATTTATTAGTTAAATTATTTAAATTTTAAAAAATTCTGTTTAATTACATTTCAGGCAGCACACCAATTAATACACTTATACTAAATTATGCTATTCTAAATACTTATGTAAAATCCGAAATGACATTGTTTTGAATTAATAAATATTAGATCAATAATCATCCCACGACCTAGACGACAGTCACTGTGTATTCATGACAAATACGCAGATTTGCTTTGTTGTGACGAAAAGCAAACCAAAGTTAATACTGTATTTTTATCAGCATCATCTCATTAAACTCTCTTTCTCGCTCTGTCTTCCTCTTACAGGCTAATAAGCTCTTTTGGTTCACGAAGAGGATTAAACTTGTTTCAAGCAAATGAGACTAAGTAGGCTCTGATGCACTCTATTTTTTAATGAAGTTGAAGCAAAAAGATCCTTTTTACAGTAATTCCCAACAATTACGAGTACTCCACTACACCTCGATTGGATATTTCTGTGCCAACTTTTTAATCCTTTTAGCATAATTCAATTTGTTTTATAAGATCTCTAATGAAATGTTTTTCAGAACAGAAATCCCATGTGAATAATTGAATGCATATGAAAGTAATGTACTGAGATATGATCTCATTGCTAAAGAGGAAATGAATGGTTGCTATCGCAGATAGTTAACTTCGTTTTTTGTTCTACAACACCTCATAAAGAAAAGTGTTTTTCGGTCTCAGAGAACACTTCTTGCAAATCTGTTTGTAAGACAATTAGATGTCAATGGCTCTGACCTTTTCAAAGAAGCTTTTCCTGAGGAGTTGATTGAGTTTAATATATTACTGCATGATATGTTTTATTCAGTTCATACCTTTTCTTGCTGAAATAGCTGAAAAAACGAAAACTATTTTAAAATAATAAGATTTTGTTTTTGCAATAAGCCCTCATATTTTATTTGGGTCTTTTTTATCTTATATCAGTGCTGTCAAAACAAATATTAACAAGCAACCCTTGAGAAAAGAAAGTGATGGTATCATATTCCTTATACGGCTCTCTGTCTGCTACGTTTGGAAACACTTCACAAAGTCTGAACTTCCCTGTGTTTATTTCATTACAGGAATATGAACGCTGGCCTGAAAGATCTCTGTCTTGTTAAATTGAGTCCTGTCTTATATGTAAGCTGTTGACCCTGGGGCTGTTGTGTCATGTTTTTGTGTTTTTAAACTCTGCCTACTGTTAGTTTTATGAGAAAGGTCACATTAAAAAAAGAATACATATCTTCATGCATTCCTACATTTTGTTATCATCGATACCACATTTGAAAGAAAACAAGTAACATATTGTACATATTTTACTCACTTCATGTTGTTTTTCCGTTTATCCTGAAACACTATTTATTTTACAATTTTTAAACCTATTTAATAAATTAAGTCACAACTTTACTATTATTAATATTACCTTAAAATTCTTCTGGGGCAACAACATGTACAGTACCTCTAAGATTAAAAAACACAATGCACAGATAAGCATTTAATAAAATATATGAAATTTTAAATATATATATTAGAGTATTCTAAATAGAATAATAATGCACCCAAACATAAAATATTCTTTGATTCATTTTCATATTTTTCTAACTTGATTTGTAGAACGCCATACAGTACATTTTTTGATGCCCCTGCAATGAATAAGCCCAATGTTACTGCTTTCTCACTACACAACTCTAAATATAGCCAACAATCAACACATGAGAACAATTTGAGTCACTTTAAATTCCTAGGCCTATGTTCTCCATTAGACAAAATGGAATCCCCATCTGTACACCTGCATTAGGTTTTATTTCAAGGACAGAGCTGCATTTTGATAGTGTGACCAGCAAAGAGCTCTCTCCCCTTCTTTGTCCTCTCTCTTTCTCTCTGTTGATCTCACTGTGTACCTGTGTGTACACATCTGCATGTGTGAAGGTAAATTCAAAGTCAGTCCGCTGTCCTCTGGCTTCGTCATTAAATGTCATTCTATTATTGGTAAGCAAACAGAATTTGAATAAAGGAATGTGCCATAAAGCTACTTGCTTTGATTATTTATTTTAAGAACATTTGATCCAGCAAAAACAACATATTTCACAAATAGACCCTCTGGCACATGTTAATTAAATTTTTATTTAATACATTTCTTTTTAATGAGGGGTTTGAGTTTCCCCAGTCCTTCTTACTTTGGCATTTTTTATCCAGTTATCCAGACTTGCCATAAGGAATTGATTGTTAAAATTAAATTATGGTGAATTTGTGCCGGGGGTAAAAATGTGCTTTATTAATGCTAATAAAAATCAGTAGGCAGACAGTGGAGCACAGAAAAAATGCAGTTATGGTTTACTAAAATCAACTCTCTTTCATTTCGTTAAGAATTTATCCTGTAAATATATAAAAGTGACAGTTCACCCAAAGATGGAAATTGTGTATTCATTTAATCACCCTATTGTCATTTATAACCCGTGTGACTTTCCTTCTTCCACAAAACATAAAAGAAGATATTATGAAGAATGTTGGTAACCTAACAGCATAGACGACCATTAACTTCTATCGTATCCACACAAAGCAAATGTAGGTGAGAAGATGCCAACACTCTTCAGAATATCTTCTTTTGTGTCCTGCAGAAGAGAGATCATACAGGCTGGACACATAAAGGAGGTGAGTAAACCAAAACACAATTTTCACTTTTGGGAGAACTATCACTTTAAAGAAACATTGCTGATACAAAGTATCTCTTCAACAAGCAGACATGTGGGAACTTTGAAAGTCCTCCCACTGTTTCTGAGAGCTCTCTTGTAAATGTATAGCGAACCCAGAAGAAATTTCTTCAAAAGGGTCGGTCATGTCTTTATATTTTTTTCTAAAGAAGTACCCGGACTGCTTTTGAAGCTGAAAACAGTGATTACCTGCAGTGGCTGCCATCTGAGCCCTTAGTTGATGGACAAATAAGCTTGGCTTGTTTTGGTATCTCTACTGTTATCATGTAACCTGCAAGGTTCCGTAACCTGAATTTGCACATGTTCATCCCCATCATATTGCATTGCAACAGCATGTCAAGTGTCTTGTGGGTAATCTTTGGATGTAAATTACGAGCCGCATTCAAAAGCTATGTGACTGCGCCATTGAACAGCAGAAGCCATTGATGAGCGCTGACAGGTGTAATTTACGCCTCTTCGACTCTGCACTGTGAAATGAATTCTATAAACCTGCTTCATGGTGTTTTTTATCAAACGATTTAGAAATGTTAAATGGCTGTGATGGCATGTATAAACATGAACTTGGGTTTCACCCTTGAATTATCTAAAAGCAAACAAATGAGTTTCTCGCAAGGGCCCCATGAGATCTCAAGCATGTCATGTTTTCGTAGAGCTCTGATATCTCACCATCGTTCAATTGCTTGGACATCATGAGCTTCAGTGAGAACATTTCACGATGTCTTTGTTTCATATAAATCTATAATGGCGATCCGGTGATCTTATCTTCTGTAACAATTTCAGATCCTTTTAAGATTATATTTAAGTATGATCTTGATTATTAATACATACTTAAGTTGTAAAGAACAGAATAGAAACTTAACTGTTCATGTTCTTTTGGGAGCCTGTTGACCTTCAGAAAATCTCTTGTCCCTAATGTGTAGTGTATTCACTGAGACACTCAGGCTTTCATTTAATGGAGAGTAATATATCGTGATGGGAACGTAATAAGTCATTTGGAGTCATTACTTAAAATGTGACCAGCTCCCTAAAAATGGGAATACCAATGTGTGACCCAGTCTATTGTAACAGCCCAAAATCCTTAAAATCCTAAATTATGAGTTAAGAAGCATTAATGTGGTTTTAACAATTCACTTTCAATGTATTTTGATTCTGAACATGACATAGTCTTATTCTACTTTAAAGATAACAAGTTATATTTTGACCAAATTTTCTTCACATGGTATATGGTTTTATGTAGAAAACAGTAATGACAAAAATTGTTGTGTTCTAATATTTTGTACATTCTTTTTTCTATTAGATCAATTTCTAATTTGGTAAATATTCTATAAATATTACAATTTAAATTGAATTTTATTAATAGCATGTAGTTTTAATTGTGAGTATGTGGTAAACGTGCCTTATGCATGTATTCTGAAAAAAAAATTAAATAAATGATAAGCTTAACAAAGTATTTTAAACATTAAATAGATTTTACTGTGGAAAATAATTGACTCTAAACCCAGTTGTTTATTTCCTTAAAAGTGTAAGATTAAGTAATGGAAAAACAGTTTTTTTAACAAATATATATTAGTATTTGAATTCTAATATAAACATTTGACACACGCATATTTACTTTATTTTCACTTACAAATAAACACAATTTAAACAATATATGTAATTCATTTCAAAGCTTTACACAGATATTTGAGTTCAAATATCTTTATACAAAAACAAATTTTTAATAATGTCTACACTGCAAGAGTTGAACATAACAGTAAAATTTTTTTTACATAACAGTAAAATCACAAATTTCCAGGCAGTAAAAAACTCTAGGCTGTGATTTTGAAGAGTCTGATTTTCAATAGAGCACAGAGACCCCTAGTGGCTGTGTGTGGGACGTGTTGATTGAGGTCCATTGAGAAAGATGTATAAGTGTGGGTGATACCGTGACGCGGTCCATTCAGTCCCAGCCCTGGGAGAGAAATGAGGCTTCTCCGGCTTGTGGAGTCTCCATCACGCGTGGACTGATAACAGACCTGCAAGAATGGATAAACCCTGTAAGTACCCATCTACAAACCTATTTACACATCTTGATATTTCAGTTGTTCATATAATTAAAATGATACATTGTACAAGATGCATTCTTGCTACATTGTTCCAATATGTTTGGTGTTTTTAATTTAATTTTCTATTACATCAATTTCTAATTTGGTAAATATTCTATAAATATTACAATTTAAATGGAATTTCCTTACAATTTTTTTTATTATTAATTGTTAGTATTATTAATTGTATGCATGTTTGCAGAAAAAAAATTTATGTGGCTTAAAGTGCAAAAATTAATGATAAGCTTTACAAAGTATTTTAAAACTAAAATAGATTTTACTGTGGAAAATAATTGACTCTAAATCCAGCTGTTTGTTTCTTTAAAAGTTTAAGATTATGTAATGGAAAAACATGTTTGGTAAAATTTATATATATATGTTTGGTGCTTTTTAATTTACACTTAACCATCTATTAAGTCATCCTTGCTTTAATGTCAATGTCTTTCAAAAAAATAATGTGCCTTACCTTTCTGTAGGTTCCAACACCACACCAAGCATGATATGTCCATTAGATGTCTCCAAATAAGTGTGGAAGGTGTGGCTCAAAGAGGACAGATTGATATTTGCTTGTGATTTGGGCACCATGGAGGACATTCTCGTGGAGCATTACTTTTGGTCCCTAAACGAATCATTTAGGAACTCCAGCATCTCCAACGGTGTGAACCAGACTGCGAATCCCCTAAAAAGGAATGAAGAGGTTGCCAAAGTGGAGGTCACCGTCCTGGCTCTGGTCCTGTTCCTGGCTCTCGCTGGCAACCTGTGCGTCCTCATCGCCATCCACACAGCCAAGCACAGTCAATCCCGCATGTATTACTTCATGAAGCATCTCAGCATCTCAGACCTCGTGGTGGCCATCTTCCAAGTTCTCCCTCAACTCATCTGGGACATCACTTTTCGTTTCTACGGCCCCGACATCCTCTGCAGGTTGGTGAAATACCTGCAGACCGTGGGGATGTTCGCATCCACCTACATGTTGGTGCTGATGTCCGTAGACAGATGTATGGCGATCTGTCAGCCCCTTCGTTCCTTGCACAAAAGGAAGGACCGATGTTATGTGATCTGTTCGTGGGCACTCAGCTTACTCCTCAGCATCCCTCAAGTTTTCATATTCTCCTTAAGGGAGGTGGGCGATGGAGTCCACGACTGCTGGGGAGATTTCGTGCAGCCCTGGGGAGCCAAAGCTTACATTACGTGGATTAGTCTCACGATCTACATCATTCCGGTGACCATCCTGAGTGTGTGCTATGGGTTGATAAGCTTCAAAATATGGCAGAACTTTAAACGG
This sequence comes from Triplophysa yarkandensis, assembly GCA_033220385.1. Classification (NCBI taxonomy): domain Eukaryota; kingdom Metazoa; phylum Chordata; class Actinopteri; order Cypriniformes; family Nemacheilidae; genus Triplophysa; species Triplophysa yarkandensis. The sequence goes on along the minus strand of CM065670.1, from coordinate 5,099,354 downwards.
AAAACGAAGAGGGACCAGGGCATCACCCTGACACCCACAGCATCCAAAAGCCACGCAGTTGCGAGGGTCAGCAGCGTCAAACTCATTTCCAAAGCCAAGATCACCACGGTGAAAATGACTTTTGTGATTGTCTTGGCTTATATTGTGTGCTGGACACCCTTCTTCTCCGTGCAGATGTGGTCTGCTTGGGACCCAGACGCACCAAGAGAGGGTGAGTTGCCAATGCGCTTTTTACACAAATGTGATGCCTAGAAAGTCTCCTCCTGCTGATTCCAAATCGATATTGGTCATCATCATACATTTACTCACTGACTTGAAGTTTACATGTGAAAATGTAGATCATGTGCTGTCTTTATGTGAGGTGAAATACAGGACACCAGTATCTGTCATCAATCATATAAAATGATGTGTCAAGTATTAGTTCTGCATCGTGTCTGGGAGCTGTAAATGTCACCACTAAATGGCTTGGCACAATATTTGGAGTAATATACATTTACAAGCCTACATGCAAATTATTCTTGTTTGTATTCCATGTCAGGGTGTTTTGGACGTGGCAATCTTGTTTCAAGACACAAGACTGATATATTTATGTTCAACCTTACATTATTTAAATAATACTGCCCTTTAGATTTCCCATTAAATAAACATTTGAGAATTTTTTTTAAATAATATTGTCTGTTAGAATTCCCTTTGCAATATGCATTTTATTTTTAAAAAAAGTAAGATTTTTTAATAATATTGTCTGGGTTGGACTTCTCATTGCAATAAAATGTCTTTTATGTTGTATTGAGGGCATCTGTAGACTAGAGAAACTCTTTGGAATATAAATAAAGTTAGATGCTGGAGGAAGAATAGAGCTATAATTGATACAACATCTTTTCTGTGATGGATATCTAACTTTGAAAAAGCTACAGATGTACTTCGCTGTAAGTGGTGGAGTCATACAGATAAGCCTTAGGGAGACATTCATATTCTGCAGGACTGCGCTGCTTGAATTCTGACCATATGAGAAATCAGCCTATCCAAACAGACTCAATGGACACTGCTGAAAAGAAAGGAGGAGGCTGTGATATATGAATGTACAGTACATACATATTACTGTATGTGTATGATTAGATAATGTACATGAGCATTTGATTTGATTTGCCTGAAAAATTGACGTGATGATTTCATTTTTATTCGTTTTTACGTGATATTATTGTGTGTGTGTGTGTGTGTGTGTGTGTGTGTGTGTGTGTGTGTGTGTGTGTGTGTGTGTGTGTGTGTGTGTGTGTGTGTGTGTGTGTGTGTGTGTGTGTAACCAATACTGTCGTTGCTAAACAAAATGTCCATGAATTAAGCTTTTAGAATCATCAGTCTCAGACAGATATTTTCATACTATAGAACATTACAATAAGGCCACACACATTTTTGTAAATGAAATATTATGAGATTATAATTAATAGAGGGGTGAATCTTAATATTTGGCCAAGCATTATGATGTCCATCACGTCGGGGTCACCATTTGATGGACTTGATGAAAAATAGTCCTTACGTGTTCAAAAATCGGAGATCAGACTTCTCGAATAAATTTAAACTTTTATTGATCAGAAATGTGCACAACGGCCGGGTTGTTCTTTATGCCTCTCGCAGGAGCAAAACACCAAACAACAACCCATATGAATGATTTTTCTACATATATATATGTGTATGTGTAAGGTGTGTCTTCTTTCTTCCGGTCAGCCTCCCAATTCCATAGCTGTTTTGGTTCCCTGAAAAATAACATTTCACACACATTCTACCCCACAATAGATATTTTCCGACACTCTCACATGCCTAGGACGCATGGGCACACACAATGGCCTTGGTTATCAGTAATTTGGTACATCTGCTAGACTTATAGGAGTCACTTTGACCCTGCTCCTTATTAAAGTCAACACATTTATAATTTTTTATGCACGTACACAGCATATCATCCTGTTTCTAGTACATTCCGTTCTTACTCTCAAAAGTTCACACACAAGGTTCCACACACTTAAAAACTAAATCATGATTTTACTACTAATCCTAATAAGTAATTCACTGTTCATATATAAATCAATAGGAGTAATCATCAAACATAGGGGTTATCACTTAAATCATAAACCATCATTGAATATAGAAGATATAATACTTAAATCATAAACCATCATTGAATATAGAAGATATTATACTTAAATCATAAACCATCATTGAATATAGAAGATATTATCACTTAAATCATAAACCATCATTGAATATCATTATGAAAAGAAATAGAAAACCCTTTACTACAAAATCTGAAAGAAATGGTCAGATGTTCAGTATGTACATGTTCACATATAAACACTGAACTGATTTATACCATGTGATAACAGTGACATACCCATAGTGGAATGAAGTTACCATGACATTTCCCAAAGCGTTTCCCAATGTTTCTTCTGGCGTAGAGTGTTGTTGTCCAAGTGAGAAACTTGAAACACAGAATTAAAACTGTATTTGTCTTTCGGTCCTTTCTGTATTTTTTAAGAGAAAATGTTTGCCTGTGTCATTGCCTGTTTATCCAATAGCTTTGTTTTGATCTCCATAGTCTCTTTCCTGTAGATGGAATTGAATAAACTGTTAATGGTAATGCACAAAAAAATAAGGCCCAACAATAATTAACATTGAAAAACTCTCCTTGCTTAGACCAAAAGCTGCAGTTTTATACTGTTGTACATTCATATTACATTTATTTATGTTTCACTTTCTAATTGTTAAACATTCACCAATTTGACATTGTCTTCTAGAGACAGTTAATGTCTTCTTAAGCTGTAAATCTTACTCATAGGTCTGCATTGCATCACAGCACTTGTGGTTTTGTTCTTTGCTGCCTGGACCCTCAATTGGATTTCTAGAAACAGCCTTATAAAAAAGAACATTTGGTTCGTCTTCTTAATTTTAAGAGGACAAACCCAATGTTCTATTTTATAAGGCTTAACCATCCCTATCACATGAATCAAATTGTTGATGTTCCAGAGAAGGTAGAGATGTACTTGTCTTGTGTTCTGTTGGGTCAGCACCAACAGGATGCAGCAAAAACAATATACATGGATGCTTAATGTATCATTGGGAAACTCAATCTGTTTCTTTATCTGGCTTAAAAAGGAAAAACATAAACGGAGGAATAATTTGAAATAACCTTGTTCCATTTTTCTAACAGCATTTTTTTGTAATGCACCACTGTTTCATTTTAGGTTGCTTTTGAAAGTGAGATCCAATATGTTTCATTATCAGATTCATCCATCATCCTTTGAGCATGTGAACATCTGAAATAAGAACTGTGCATGTTCTAATTTTACATGTCACAGTAAAAGTAAAGTCCTTCCCCACTCAGCATCACAATTCTGATCAGACTTTTGATTATAGTCGCCGGGTGGGTTATCATTTCCTCTTTGCACTCAAACAATTGTGTCTAAGGACTGCCCAAGTTGACAGGCATTGCAAAGCCATGTCTATATCTTGGAATTTTATCAGACTCTTTGGTTTGTTGGTTCCTGATTTCTTTGTGTTTTGAGTTACAGATTTACAATCTGTGTTCAGTTTTTTCTTGATTGGCTTCAATACAAATCATAACTGAGGAATTCTTAGCAGTATGTATAAAGTATCTACTAAAAAACTGATTTACTTACTATGGATTTTATAACTCTGTTTTATATAAAAGTGTCTATCTAATCCATAATTAAAACATGTTTTTTCTGGTTGAGTAAATAACAAAACAAACTTTACCAATTAACTTCTCTAAAATAAACATATATTTTTATTTATTTATTAAATGAATCAAAATAAAAATGTATTTTACACATTACTTCATACTTTTGGTGAAAAGAGTTGAGTTGTTATTATTTGAAATGTACTTAAAAGTGATTGTTCACCCTATAATGCTCATACTGTTGTGATTTACTCACCCTCTTGTCATTTAAAACCTATATGTTTCTTTTGCAAAACATAAATGAAGATATTTTAAAGTGGCAAACATCGACTTCTATTGCTTCAACACAAAACCAATGGGTGTGGGGTATGGGTGAAAGTTTCCATCATTCTTCAAGTTATCTTCTTCTGTGTTTTGAAAAAAAAGTCATAGAGGTTTGAAAGGACAAGAAGATAAGCAAATAATAATGATCATTTTTAAGTTCACTATGACTTTACTTTTTAAGTGTAGAAAGAAAAATGTAAGCAAAAGCACTAACTTTTGCTTACATTGCTCACAAACCATAAACTAATCCGTTGTTGGTTTGTGTGTTTCTAAAAGATCTTCAAGATGATAAGCAAACTTATTTCCCATTCTTGCCATTTCAGAAATGGCTTAAACACTGTTTTTATTATGTCATGTCACAGAATGCTTTAGACGTCTGGCACAAATATTTTCAATGGCATACCATGTATGGATACATGGATGGATGCCTACTAGTCTGAGCGAAGACGTCTGTGCTTAGGTTCTGAATGACAAAAAGTGTTCCCAATCTAGAACATATTGACAAAGAAAAGTGAAGATAGATTCTTGGGAAGAGGATTTGGTCTAACAAAGGTTATTTGGTCATCACAATGTTAAAGCAATAACTACATTCAGTAAAGGAGACTAGTGTATGGCGCATCTTAAAAAATACTAGTTTTGTTACTGTACTTATTGGCATAACACAGCATTGGCGGTAATGTATAGTTACAACTTATACAAAAAAATATCTTTAAAAATACATTCTGCCATTATGGGTACACAGCATGAGAAAAAAATCACACTTCAACCTAAAGAATATTAAATAGAGTTTAATCTAAGCTGTTTTTTCTTTTCACAGCAATGCCCTTTATCATCTCCATGTTACTGGCCAGTCTAAACAGTTGCTGTAACCCTTGGATCTACATGTTTTTCGCCGGGCATCTGTTTCACGACCTGAAGCAAAGCCTGTTCTGCTGTTCCACATTCTATCTGAAGTCCTCTCAATGCCGATACGATCCAGAACACGAATCCCGCAAAAGCAACTCCTCCACCTACGTGATCAAAAGTACCAGCAGCCAAAGGAGCATTACCCAGACATCTGTCACATAAGCCAGATCTACAATTTCTGACAATTCTGGAAGCTAGACAAAGGAATCCTAAAATAGAAACTGACATGGGAACCCCTTAATTGAAGCTATATTTCACAATCCATGTCGTGTTGTTTTGAGAATTATCTCACGTCTTTCGTGCAAACCTGCATTTTCATGCTCGGAACCTCGAGGGGCAAGCTCTTACGGAGTATATATTTTCTTTGATATATGTTTTGTCTTCCGAGACATCAGACGGATTTCTGTTGTGGACCACGTTTATGTGATGTAGACATGGGAAAGTGAGAGTCTCATTTTTCTTTAGCTAATAAGAAAAGAAGACAGAATCTAAGACAGAAAACATTGCGGGCCCTAGGAAGACAATTTTTGGCTAGAGAGCATTTGTGGGCTCCTACTTCAGCTTGTGCCCAATGTTCCCAGTTTCCCCCTGGTGCTTCTCAGCAGAAGGATCATATCCTTTAATAATGATACTGGGGACTGTTGGTCACATGTGGATTTCAAACAAGGACATTGGATAAAAACAAGTTGCGAATGACTCTGCAAATTCTAAACTTTAACAATATATTCTATTCCATGTAACACCCAAGGACAAACAGTTGATCTTAATGTTTTCTGTTGATTTTAAGTATAATGCTGAATTTTTTGGTACATAAATATATCTGTGAATGCTGTTTTTTTATAAATGCAAACGTTCCTATCCAGATCCAACAGTTATTTGCACAAATGGATTAAACATTGTAACCTAATACTGTATCACGAAAACCCAACGCTGGTTTAAATGGGTTGTTCTCTTATTCTCCTTATATCGCTTGGTCTTTAAATGTTTTCAGTCATCTTTTTCTAATTTTGCTCTGAAAACGTTTCGAGTCAACTTTTCTTGTTAAATTTAATGAAGAGGAATAATGCTTGTTCACGAGAGATAACAAGAAAGTTGCTTAATATCACTGCAAATGGAAAATATAAAAAAATCAAGGATTAGCAGAAGATATTTATTTTATAATATTTAAATACCATCTTAAAGAGTTTTTTCAATATATACATAAATATAAATGTTTATATATATATATATATATATATATATATATATATATATATATATATATAGCTTCAGATTTTTTTCCTCCTGATCAAATTTACATTTGATACTGTATGTGTAGCTGTAGGTTTATTTATTGAAATAAAATGTGTTTAAATATGTTAAAATGTGAGTAAATGTTTTAATAAGTGGAGTATAAAAAGGAAAGTTTATAATGCAATGAAAATATACACTCTCCATGTTTTTTAAATCCTGTAGATTAAACTGCACTAAAAAGAGTTGTTGGAATTATTCACTCTTTTTATTTTAAATTATTATCAGTATTTATCATAATATAATTTTTTGTTTGTTATTGATAAATATAGAATTCAAAGCTACAAATACAAAACAATACAATATTAATAAAATTCTTATAAACTCATGTACATGGGTCGCACATGATGTTTTAAAAAATTTTCTCTGTTAAAAACTCAATTAAATTTTTTGGAACGATTTACATGATTATATTGAGTAATTCAAACAACTTTTTTGAGCATATGATTTTTGTGTAAGCTGTCTGCGGTTGTTATTTTTAGAGCTCTGCAATTTATTTAAATTAGGGAAAAATTGCAAATGTTCATTTCCTGGTATGCATATTGCAATAATTTGCAATAACTATATAATAATTCACAAAAATTTGAGATTTGTGGAAGATGGTCTGCAAATAGAAATAATGTAAAAAGTAAGGTAAATAATTTTCACTGTTTAATTATATTTCGACATAGTTTAAGTTTAATTTTTACAGACTTATAGCAATATTATTTTACATAATCCCATTTTCTCCAAAATTGCATATTCCTAGCATTTAATAAGTGGGATAAAGAATAAGTGGAAAAAAGAAAATGTAAAATAACTAAAGTACAAGCCATGTTCACAGCATCAGTTTGTCAGGGTTATAGAATTTTATGACACAATTAGTTGGTAGTACTTTTTTCTCATTGACTTCTCATTGGCGTCTCATTGTTTTTATCTATAATCATTTATATTGTTATTTGTTGTTTATTGTAATTTATAATATTTACATTTGATCCATCGCACTCATCCAAAAAAATAAAAACAGTATTAAAATAAAAATATAAAGGACAAAGAATTTATTTCTAAATGTATGTTTAATTAGCAGTTGTACACAATATATCTGTCACAATATATTGTCATGATAAAAATACTACATCTGAAACATCCCATTTCCAAGTTGAAGTAAAGAGAGAATCCCTATGATATCTGATTATGATAAGACTTATTATCCATCACATGCATCTCTCAGAACAAATCCTGAATTGCTCCCAAAGCCCTGTGCATAAACTGGGTAAAAATATTGAAGTCTGACCATACATTTCAACATGGCACAGTATACATTTCATAATAAAACTTTCATCTCTGCCCGAAAACCTTTAATAAACTTAAGATTTATCCACATTAACACAATTAAATCTTTGTAAAATAAAAAATTTTCACTTTGGGCAATCCAAGTAAACATTGACCACTCTGCAAACACTAAACCTCTTTGCGTAAAGCCACCCGAACGCTGCTGAAAATCTTTCCTAATGCTTCAAACAGTGGGTCACAGAAGGTGTGGATGCAGAGAGAGTAAATTCGGCTCAGGCACTGGGTCTCGATCAGATAGCTCTTGATGCAGGGCATGACAGCCCAAATGTGGCAGAAGGAAATGCAGGCGAAACAAAAGCCCCACAGCAGAGCCACCGGGATGCCAAAGACTGCGGATAGTATGCGATAGCACCAGTACTTGGAGACGGTGAAGGTGGTGTAGCTGGCCTTCCAGACTCCATCCATACTGTGGGTGCCATCTGGCTCGGCTATCACATCCTCGAAATCAACCTTGAATCATTTGAAGAAAGAAGAGAAGAAACGTTTAAAGGTATGAGAAGTCTTAGATCAGTACTTCAAATGTGCATGACTTTTTCCTTTGCAGAACACAACTGAAGATATTTTGAAGAAAGTTGGTGACCAATGTACAAGCCCGAGATTGACTTTTCAACAAATGTCAGAATATCCCAAGGAGCAGATATTTGTTGATAAACTTGCCTAACTTGAATAATTCGGAGGAAATAAATGTCACTGCCAACAATAAAACACAGCAGGCTTAAGTAGTGAATGATTAACTCTCCCAACAGTGACATTCGATATCAAAATTCCCCTATCCGTAGGTGGCAGTCTGGCTCCTTACTTAATTTAGCTTCAAACTCATAAACTCATAACAACCAGAGAACTTAGAACAAACTATTAATAAGTTATTTACCATGTTCTGCATCCAATTCTAATCTGAGTCCAATTATTGAATCCTTAAAGCCTTTTATACACTTTTGATGATAACAGCTTTGTTAATGTTCCTCCTAGACCTTGGATGCCCAAATTCAGTTTTTCCGGACATGAAGAAAAAATAATACTTTTTCCATGGTTAAACATTGTTGTGTGAAAGTTGACAAGCACTTGGTTGGATATTTGCAAAACCCAGTGCCAAACTGACTGTTGAAAAATTCAAGGTTTCGGAAGGATGTTTGTGATGAAGTTATAATACCTAATTTTGTGTAATTATATGAATGGAACACTAGTGAGAAAATTCACATATCAGTGGGAGCAATCTCTCTAGCAGTCCAAACTCTTATCTCCCATTCCCATTAGGACCCAACTGTTACAATTCCACTTCTTAATATGGAACTATAATTATTCCCATGAACGTAATGCCACCAAAAATATCATTCATGCAAACAGACAGTTGCTAACCACAACCGTGTGGTAACATTTGTAGTCACAGACTTAACACTATACTATAATTCCCCATAATTTATGTTTTATGTAAATCAATATTGCATTATTTGATGTTACAAAACTGAACTAACTTACTAAAACACATTGAATAAGCTAAAGTATATTTTATAGTTTGACACACCCTTTTATCTTCATCTATATATATATGGTTAATATATGTCTCTCCTGGCACTTTGAATAGGTTTGGGGCTATTTTTAGATCATGCCAGCCAACAGTGTTGTGCTGCACACACGCAAGCATATCTGTAAGAATTCCACACACGCTATCGATTCTGCGATTTAGGACGCTGGAGAATTATCTCCTAAAAGCATTATATATGCATGCTTGATCTGAGCAACTTTGGACTGGCTTCAAATATAAATGACATTATTTTAGTGCAGGCCAAGAACTAAGGCAACCAACCCGCAGGGAAGTTGAAAGCATCAGACTTGAATGCAAAACATCAAGATCTGTATCATACCTTCACCACATCTTCATTGATCTGCTTGGGGTCCCTGTTGATCAAGTCGATCTCTTTGGTGTGACTGTCCCTCAGGATTTTCTCCTCGTTGGTGTTGTACTGGTCCGCCATACTGGGGGCCCTCGGCCCAAAACTAGTTAAACTGGGAGAGGAATAATACAGAGGGCTTCAGAGAAAGGAGCGCAAGTTCCCAACTGTGACAGTGGCCCTTCAGTCCCTCTTAATTCTCAAATCTCTGGACAGACAACACGCCTGGTATGCTAGAGACAGCTGCACTAGCCAGAGCTGGTCTAAAGAAGGGTTCTCTCTCTCTCTCTCTCTCTCTCTCTCTCTCTCTCTCTCTCTTCTCTCTCTCTCTCTCTCTCTCTCTCTCTCTCTCTCTCTCTCTCTCTCTCTCTCTCTCTCTCTCTCTCTCTCTCTTTCTCTCTCTCTCTCTCTCTCTCTCTCACGCATACTGTATCTTACCCCCACCCCTTACCTAGTTTGCCCCACACAGCTCATAAGTCACAGTCTCAGTCAAACCAGAGGCCGTGTCACATTTCACACACGGCTGTGGGGTCAGCCAGGCATGAGTTGCACAGTGGCATGAATTTCCACTGTGAAGTGTCGCTTTGGAAGCTGATGCCGGAGCCTTGTGTTGTATTGAGCTGAGACAGAAGCTTAAGAGACATCTTAGCACAAAATAATTCTGTTTCTAGTTTCAGTTTGGTTGTGATTGTACAATCATGGGAAAATGTCAACCTTACAAAAAAGCAATTTTTTTTCCGATACCCACACTGTTACAAATATTCAGTGCAGCTTGGCAAATATCACATTTATGTCAACTCATGTAAACAATATTTTAAAAATAATAGATTTTTCAGTGTAAAAAAATATATTAAAGTAATTGAATTAAAAAAATTACAAATTCATTTAATGTAATTAAAATAGTATTTATTTAAATATCTGTGTATATATTTGTAATACACCAATATTTTTGGTCAAGTATTTGAGTTTATCAGATTTACTTTTTCATTTTAAAATCCACAACATTTAATTTCAAAGCTCAAGAGTGTACTCTTTTTGTGTAATGTGTAAATGGTTTAAAAAATTTTATTTTTATTTTCTATAGTTCTCCATTTTTATCTAAATGGTTCAACATTTTTTGTAAAAAAAAAAAGGTTATTACATTTTTCTTCTGACTATACAAAGAAAGAGATGGTTCTTTAAAGAACATAAATGGGACAAAGAACATTTAACTTAATGGTTCTTTGTGGAACAAAAAACTTTAAAGATTCTTTATTTTTAAGAGTGTAACAAAAAGACAGCTTTCTCTTGTTGGGAATTATTCCCTCTGATTTGTGCATTTTAATTCTCAGAAATTCTTAAAAAACAACAACGTCCTTTTTGTCACGTCCATATTGCATGTTTATTTTTGTTTTTAAATAGAAATCTTGTTCGTAGACTGATATTTTCAGACACATTTTTAGACACAAACTTTAACCAAACACTCTCAACATGGAAATCTAAGAATTTGCCAGAGGTGTGTACGCTTGCTCTTTTAACTAATTAGAGAAATATTGTCAGCCTTATGTGAGCTGGGATGGGTTCAGTACAAAAATACCCCACCCACCCTGACATGCCATGTTCTGTTTGTATCTGTGGGACTGTTTTGGAAACAGAACCACCCTTTCTTTACTTAGCTCAGATCCATCGGCAGCTCTTCACTGCTTTGTACTGGTATGGTGCTAATTCAGAATGGAATTTGAGGCATATTTAAAGAATAAAAAGAATATTTTAAAAGAATATTTTAATGAAAAAAGTTAGAACTGAACAATGTTTGATGAACTGATATGGATAATGTGATGGCGTGACATTTTGAGGACTCTGTGTTTTAGCAATTGTTGTTTAAGATGTACTTGTGGATATCTAAAAATTATCACATTTATATTTAATTACACTACTTTGGAAAAAAATCCCACATTAAGAATATAAAATAATCATTAAATCATCTTTCAGATGATTATTGGCACCCCTGATGTAAATATTTTGTTCAAATCCCGTTTGACAACAAGACAGCACTTAATTTCCCACAACATTTCGTAAGATTGGAGAACACTAAGAGAGGAATCTTCTGTACAATCTTTCTAGATCTTTCTGTGTCCTGGGCCCTCTCTTATGCATTCTCCTCTTAAATCCGCTCCACAGGTTTATGATAGGGTTGAGATGACCATTGGAGGACCTTGATTTTGGGACTGCCAAACCTTTTTTGGGAAGATTTTACCACATGTTTGGGATTATTATCCTTCTGAAAGACCCAATGATGGCCCATCTTAAGCTTTCTTGATGCAGACATCAGGTTCTGATTTAAAATGTTCTTGTAGTTCAAAGTGTTCATAATGCCATGCACCATAGCAAGGTTACCAGGGCCCTGTAGGAGAAACCGTCCCACAGCATCCCATTTTTTTGCTTCTCTCACTTTCCGCCTTAATGTGTTGCGGAAAGATAAACTTGGGACCTTTTCCGGCCTTGTTGGTCGGTGTTCCAGTTGTTTTTAACTTTTTAATGATTCTTTTGACTGTAGACACGTGCAAGTTAAGGCAAGTGGCTATTTTATTGTGGCTATTGCCTGACTTATGAGGGTCGACAAACTTCTGCTTAATTCGAATGGTGGGTTTTTCTTTGTCTTTGCATTGTTGACAAGTGAGTAAGAGCCTCACATCATATTTATATCCCAAACAGGAAGTCATGAACTATTAATTAAAAGTTCCCAGATAACCTGACCAACTTTGACAACTTCAAAAAAATATTTTAAAAAAATGTTGACTCTGTTCTTATGTGAAACAATTTATTTTAAAAAAGAGTCTATTTAAAATCTTTTTAATTAAGTACATTTCATAATCTCAAGTGTTCATAAAAAAATTCAAGGAATATATAAAAAAATATATGAAATAAGTATACATTAATTAAAACATATTTTTATTAGATAAATTTAGAGAAACTAACTATTCGAGATTTACTTATATTTGCGACTGGGAAAATTAATTCCATATTTCTTTTAATTTCAATAAGAAAATAAATGTGTTTTTTTTTAAAATATTAACTGAGCTACGTGAAAAATGTAGAAATTGTAAGGGGTGCCAAAATAGTGGAACAGGTTATTTGTAAGATATAATTTTGATTTTGCTGTAAATGAAGTGACCCCAACTAAGCCCACAGCATCCCAGGGTTTATCAGGGTTGTCATAAGTGATAGTTTAGTAGATAGTATAAGTTAACTGTATAATAACAATTACTGGTTAATACTTTAAAGAAAGGGAAAAGGCAGATAGGCATTGTTCCTCTTTTTATGCTTGAAAGTACATGAAACTGTTTCTGCAATAGGTTTGTATGTTCCCTTGGTTAGTAAGCATTTGTAACAAATGTAACTATATATTACCTGATTTGATTTTTCTAAAACATTCAACAAAGTGCTTTAGATATCCTAAGTGATAATGCACGCCTACTGGAAGACTAAAAGACGGATAGAAATAAATCAAATAAAAAAAGAAAAATGGGTAGATATTTTGATGTATTATACACGTTACATTTTGTTTAATGTTTTTGTAACCTATCTTCAACATAGCAGGGATAGACCAAATGTGAAATCAGTTGTATAGAGCAAACACATTATAAGCAACAGAGAAATGATTCGGTAAGATCAGATTCTGGACACTTCAAACCGGGTATAACTGCACAGCCACAGCCCCTCAAAGCTCTTCAGTGATGCAGAATCTGCTATCATCTCCTCAAAGGTCACCTGAGAAGACATGAGCAAAAGTAACCTGCCAAGATAACTTAGTACATCAAAGCTGAAAGATCAAATATGCTTCATTTCCCTTATCCTTAAAGAAATATAGAAATAGGAGTTTTAAAGACAAAAAGGCAGATATATGTGTGTATGCAACTATACATTTTGACTTAAAAAGAAATACATTTTATAAATTTGATTATGATTATTTAAGACAAATGTTACATTTAAAATTGCATCTAATTCTATAAACCTTCTATAAGGTTGTCTTTGAAATTCTAGTCATGCTAGCTTTAGATCTTTAGAGGGCAGTGTTGCATTACAAACAAGTTTTAACCAATCTTGGGCTCTGTTTAGGTATTGTGTTCACTTTATAACATGCCAAAAAAAATGTGGGTTACCCAAAGGTTCTTATATTTTAAGATTTTTTGTGCAAGAGAGTTCAGAAGATGTTCAAGATTCCTGGTTGAATCATACATCCAACTCCTTTCCTCTTTTTCCTTAAAATGGGCCTGGTCTTGATGTCAAATGGGAAACCCTTAACCTAACTTGGCAAAAGTATTGTATTTCATTTAATGTCGAGCAGTTCTTAAAACCTTTTGGTCCAGCCTCACATTTTACCTTCGAAAGAATTTGAGGTACCCCAATGAAGCCCACCGAACCATTCCTCACTTTAGATTACCGAATCACTTCAAAACTGAATTAAACCATGTTAGCTTTTGACCTTATGACCTACTGAGTCTGTGTTTCTTTTGGGGGTTTTTCTATTCCCATTTACGCATGAATCCATCTTCAACTTTGTCTTATGGCTGTTTACCATTCGAATCCCCAAAATGTGAAAGAATATTAATTGACCATAAGAGCGACCATATTGAGGGTTGCATTCTGCCCCATTCCTTGTAAAGGAAGTGGTGCATTTGGTTTTATTAATGCCTTTAGTGAAAATGAAGATAACCTTATTTTTTTTTAATGTCAGAATACGAATTCGTAATTAAATTACAAGATGGCTCATTCATTTGAATTTGTACGTTGTGAATCATGCAAAACGTGCCATTAGTAAAATACAACTAGAAAGCCCCTCCCCTAATCCCGCCCCTAAACAAATCATCACTTGTGCTAGTTTATATTTGCAACTACAATATTTTATAATGTTGTTTTAAGGAATGAATATGCTGAAATGCCATTAAATAAAAAATAAGTAATTGTAAAAACAGATATCCTTTTTATTCCATTCTAATGTCTTGTGAAACCGATGAAAATGGCAAAGTGTGTTTTAATAATTATGTTTATAACAAATTAATATTTATAATATTTAACATCTATAATACATACATTTTAATTTTCATTAATCAAGCATTTAAGATGTGTATATCATGTGCAGCTTTAAAGCCAATAAAGACTTGATATTGGTGATTAATGATTATACCTACAAACTGAGAATTTATAAGATTAAAGGGTCAGTTCGCAGCATCAGGTTTGGTAACCACTTATCAGTATAAGTGTCTGTTGGCCTGAAAAGAATGGCAAGCAATACGTCTATTGATTGTATGACTCACCTTAAGGATCCTTTTGGTTCCCTTTGGATCTCGGTCATTAATGGAAGCTTTTGTGTTATTGTGAGCAGTCAATGCATTGTCCTGTAATTCGGTTTGCTTTTCATCTGTAAGACCAGGAGCATCGTTGGGATTAATGTCATGCTGATCCCAACTCCCCCACCTGTGTTATTTCTATATCTATAGAAGAGGCTGTTGAATGTGCTTTCTGGCCCGTGCTGTGCAATAGTGTGCATGTCATTGTCTTTCAGGCTAAATGTGGATGTAATGAGAATCTGATAGAAACCCCATAAAGCCTCCACAATTAGAAGAAATAAGTCACATGATAGAATATATTTGATTTGATTGAGAATCGATGGGTTGAATTATTTGTACTCGCCTCGGTGCCTTTATGATCCAAAGATGAAAATCTCTTCATCAGAGATGATGACCATAGCAGACTGTACTTCTATATTAATTACTTGAACGAACTCTATTGACCTAAATAAGACATACACATCTTCTTTAGGCAAAAATACTCAGCTTCATTGACCTCACATTACTGATAATAAAATAAATGAATAATAAAATGACAATAATGTGGTAATCTACATATTATTATTTTTTAAGATGAGGAATGAAAACATATTCTTGTCTATGCCGCTTTCTGTTTTACATCACAAGTCTTCATCTTAACAGCTCTTAAGACGTCTTCATCTTTATCAGCCCTGTATTAACAACCACCGTCAGCCTTGACTGTCTGTGTGGGGACATTTTTATTTATCTGAGAGTCTGAGCTTTAAATCTCCCTTGACAGACCTTCCGTAAATTTATATGTGCAAGGTGATTTCTCTCTCCAAAACTCAGTGATCCTTATCATTGTTACCTCCTTTAAGTGGGTAAAATCTCATCTCAAAGACTCTCTGACACTAAATCTCAATTTCTGTTAGATTGGTGTTCAGCTTGATTCAGAAATCCTCTATTACACATAATAACATAGATTAGACCCACATGTGTTGTGTAATAGGATTCGTTCAAGAAAACATCTGTTTTCTGAAAATGAAAAATAAAGTAAATGTTTGATTTTGTCTTGATGATTCGTTCACAATCATGCATTTGGCTGACATATCTTTCCACAACCTGCTTACTTTCCTTCATTTAATTTATTCATATTTGTGTTCTCTGGAATATTCTTATTCATGACCTATTGGGGTATTTTGTCCTAAAAAGTCCACTCCTCATGTTAAATGTGGCCCAATTGTCAAAATCAGAGGTAGATGCATGACGTAGTATTTATGTGCTCTGTTTATGCATCAAGGAAAGCAAACAGTTCATTTTAAGAGTGTCCAATGAATGAGATTTCATTCTTAATATGGCTGCCTTTTTGAAGCAAACAGTTTTTTTTGAGGCCTCTGGTATGAATCTTCATCTGATGTGAGTGTGGTATATCTAAAGATATTTTTTAGTTTAGATATTTTAGTGTTTTTTACTTTTCAAACAGCCACAGATTATACCCAACAAAACATCACACATAAATAAAAAGCGCTCGCTTTGTTGACATGTTGGCAGTGTTGGGGAAGATATTTTGAAACTTTAGTTAGATACAGAAGCTACCATTAAATAACGCACCTTGAAACTACTTCGATTTCGATTACATCTTGACGTCTCAGATGAAAGAAAACAGGAGGGCAATGCCAACGTTATGGATGTGACAATTTGCTTAATGGGCGCTGAGTGAACACAGTTGTACCCAATAATCCAAACAACCTGTTTATATAATACAAAACCTTTGTTGATAATGTTAAAACATTGAACATCATGGAGGTGACAAAAATGGACACAGTGTCTGGGAGACAACAAACTTTTAGGACATTTAAGATTTATACAAATAAAAATGAACAACAAGAATCAATCACATCCAGCAAACGGAGATCAGATGTTCTTCCATAAAACAAAAAGTGTGTCCGTTTATGAGCAAAATGTGTTATGGATGTGAAAATAGCCATTACTTGACTGGGAAAAATCATGTAAAAAATAATTGTACAAAACTTAGAGGCATCATATGGGTATTGGAACCACCATATGTTGACCATCAGTTTACTACGTATTCTAATATCAATGTACTAGTAGTGTATTTGTAAATGTGATTGGGACTAAATCGACCCATTTAGTTTATAAATTTATACTTTCCTGTTGTAAGTTTAAAATAAACACACAACAATAAACGTATTTTTCATAATGTATAGTGTAGTACAGTACGGTACGGTATAGTGTAGTATGGTGTGGTGTGGTTTTGTATGGTATGGTATAGTATAGCATAGTGTAGTATAGCATAGTATAGTATAGTATAGTATAGTATAGTATCGTACAGTGTAGTCTAGTGCAGTATAGTATTAAGTATAGTATAGTTTGTTATAATACTTTATGGTATGGTATGGTATAGCATCGTAAATGTACTGTTATAGTAAATGTCTTATTTATCCACAGTAAGTATTGAAGTGTGCTATTCAGCAACGTTAATTCTATAGAATACTTTAACCAAACACTGAGTGATTTTGATGACTTTAGCTCTTCCCCTATCCCAAAGATGTTAAGTGGTATTAATAGAGATCAGAATGTGCAAATTTTGTAGGTGTGTGTAGATGGAGTCAGTGCCACAAGATGCTGTTATTTATTTTCTGAACATTAAAAAAGGCTTAAAAAGCTTTTTTAATTACTGCAGTTTAAAATAGCCTGAATAATTACATTGGTTATATGAGCAGAACATAGCTGTGGAAAATCCTATATAAAAATAATGATATATTGCGTGTTTGTGTGCAATTGAAATGTCACAGTGTGTTGTCAGATATTTGAGCCAATTGTGAAGCAAACAATGCTGTTTAAAGGGGGCATCTCATTTTATTCTTTTAAAAGGGGGATCAGCTGACCACAATCCTCCTCCGACCCCCTTAATAATTTTCCTTTAATCTTCAGAGCAACATGTCCAAATCCTTTCAGCGTCATTTTTCTGCTCAGCCTTGTTTTGATCATAGCCAGAACACTCAAGTTTATGCATTTCTAATCATACAGTATTTACTCTTTCTCTTTGTCTCTCTCTCTCTCTCTCCCTCCCTCTCTCTCTCTCTCTCTCTCTCTCTCTCTCTCTCTCTCTCTCTCTCTCTCTCTCTCTCTCTCTCTCTCTCTCTCTCTCTCTCTCTCTCTCTCTCTCTCTCTCTCTCTCTCTCTCTCTCTCTCCTCATGTATGGCTCGTCTCATTGTTTGAAGTGCCAGACCAGGTCACTCTTTATTGAATCACTAATAAAAAAAAGACCTTAGGCTTATCTGGAGCAGGGCTGAATCAAGCTTCTGTGGTTTCTGAAAATATGGTTTCAATCATTTTCTGTTTACATAATAATCACAAATTCATCATATATTCTCTTTTATGAAAGCAAAATAAAATCAGGGGATAGAAATGACCTTTTATAATGCACCTCATTTATCCACACAATATTTAAAGTATCAGATACTGCTTATTTAAATAAATATCTCCAGTATTTGGGTAAAACAGTATTTATAAATAAATCATAACTTTAATGTAGATCAGTATTGAAAATAAGAAGGACAAAAAGATCTCTGCTAAATCTTAATGATCTTTCAATTTTGTAGTCTTGATATTATTTGGCCTCTTGATGCTGAGGTCAAACGTAACCTTGGGATGCTTTCATGAGTTTACCATAGATTTTAATTGTCAGCAGTTTACTTGTACATCCAGTTTCATCACAGCTCTAGTAATGATAAAACAACAAAGAAAACTTGTTTACTAGCATTAATTAAAAACTCAAGTTTCAAAATATGAAACAACTGCACCTGTTAGTCTGTATTGTGGACCCATAAAAAAACATGTTGCCTTGTAAAGTGATAGTTCACCCAAAAATGGAAATTCTGTCATTTACACACTATTTGTTCAAAATCTGTACTGTATAAAATATTTTTGTCTCTGGAACCCAAAAAAGATATCTCAATGAATGCTCATAACCAGTTTTTGAACATCATTGAGTTGTAAGAGAAATTAAAATGGTAATCAAAATAACTGCTAAACTTTTTGTAGGGCATTCTTCAAAATATTTTACAGCATTTTGTGTTCAACAAAACCAAATGTAAGTATTAGGATATTTTTTACTACTATTGTTGTCAAGGACTGTTTTAGATTTTGATTCTGTTTTCCCCAAAACAAAATAAATGCATACAGATGTGGAACATCTCCAATGTAAGTAAATGATGACAGAAAAAACATGACCTGACAATTTGTCGACTCCTTTTTGTTAAATTATGCATAATAATTAAATCCATAAATTCACACTCTGTTATTTCTATGTGATCACTTTCATTGCATGTGCATTTTTTTCAGGGAACCATTTCAATTGCACAAATCTTAAACATCTTCCCAGTACTATCATATAAATAGTGAGGAATTGACAGAATGTCATCATTTACTGGAGTTTCCAAGATAGCCTTTATGTCAACCAATCTGCAAGACCAATGCTCAAAGACATCCTGTTGCTATGCAAGTCCCTGTCTCATCACATTTCCATGGTTACAAGAGCACATGGAATTAGCAACAAACACCGAAGCCCCTTCAAACACACAGAGAAGGTTTTCCACTGATTCAAACCTTATGATGTAACTTACAGAGGTGTGAATAAAACACTAATTTTTGCGTGTGAATGTTTTCAAACTGCAGAATGTTGAAAATGTAAGAAAATTTAAATTGTTTTAACAAAAACATTGTTGTTATAAGTATTTGTGTTATGGGATCAATGTAGAAATACCCATATCATTATCAGACAAATTATTAAGCAAGAGTGATTATTAGAATGATCAGTGAATGAATGCATAAACTATTTTATAACATGATAATAAATTATTATAAAACAAAAAGAGAGAAATGTGATCTTTAACTAAGCCATATCAGTGAATATCGATAGATAACAAAATGTAACACTGGTTCGGGTGACCAAATAGGTCTAAAATTCTGTTTTTTGTGAATGCAGGATGCATTCTGGCTTTAAAGAATAACATCACATATTTGCAATCGCCTGATAATATGACATAAAAAATTCACCAAAAAAGAAAATTTTGTCAATATTACTGATTTACATGAATGCGTTTGACAGACAATTTTATTTAAAATGACTTACATTGCACTATATTATACATTTTCTCATTACTGATCCTAATGTTGTTACAAACCTTATACAAGTCCCTGATCCGTTGAACAGAGAGAAAGATATTTAGAATAATGTTCCCTTGAACTGAGAGTTCTAGGGAACTATTGACCACAGTAGAATAAAGAGTAGTCAGAGGAACCCCAGAACTGTTTGCTTCACTAAATTCTTCATAATATCTTCTTCTGTGTTCAACCGAACAATATAAATAGTCAGTGCTGCCACAGAATTAGCTACATTCTTCCAAATATCTTGTGTTTAACCCAATCAAGAAATGTATAACTTTTAGAACAACCAATGACAGAATTTTCATTGTTGAGTGTAGTACCCCTTCAAATTCATATAAATATTGATTTGTTTATTAAAAAAACAAACCTAAAAAATCTACACGTTTTTTAATTGGAATTTTCCCTTCATTCCTCAGGGATCTGACCGGGTAACCTGGCACCCTGGTCCATGGTATTCCTCGGACTGGAATTCCCACAGCTGGGCCTGGTGGTCTCAGCTGTGCTGCTGGTCCTTTGCAGAAACTGTAGAAAGTTCTCCTGTACGGAACCCTCGTGACTGGAGACCCGAAGTGCTACGGGTCTGCTGGCACAACATTTTCTTAGCTTTATCAGTTCCTCGCGGATCTGTCTGTTTAAAAGGCCGTAAAAGAACGGATTCACGGCAAACGATGAGTATGCCAGCCAGGTGACAGCCTCTTCGATATCTCCTGGGCTCTGCTGTGGAGTGGTGATGGACATGTAAAGGTTAAAACTGAAGTAGGGGAGCCAGCATATTAAAAACTGACCCACAATGACAACCAAGGTGATGGCAGCCTTCCCGCCCCCAAAAACACGTTCCGGAGACAGCCGCTGAGGCAGGCTACGGGTGGTGGCAATAATGGTGGTCTGACTGTTGATGGAATCAGAGCGATGCTTGGCTTGGCTGGTGGTCCAGGTGGGCATCAGAGCGTTCTGACGGGCAGCCGTCCTGGCCACTTTGTATACATTGCAATACACGGTGAAGATCACAACTGCAGGAATCAAGAAGCAAAAGACGCTGAAGAGAATCGCAAAAACTTTCCTGAGTCGACTGTGGCTCCAGTGTAAAGAGCAATGGGCTGCTGCGATGGAGCTTTGGTTTCCATACGCCGGCCAACCGAGGAGTGTAACCAAAGCCAACAGGATGGATTTTACCCAAATGAAGACCATAACACCAAGAGCAAGGTTTAAAGTCATCTTCACCTCATATCGCATGGGGTGTACGATGTAATAATAACGTTCTATACTGATGGCGGTCACAGTTAAAATAGAGGCACAGATGAGAAACACATTCAAAAAGATGTACACCTGACACTCCAGAACCGTAAACACTACAGTGTTGAAGAATGGAGAACTTGACACAATCCCAAGTGGCATCAGCAGTATAGCACAAAGCAAGTCAACAGCACAAAGATGGCACACAAATACGTATTTTTTGGTGTGAGGTGCCCGGGCGATGGCCACCATGACTCCGCTGTTGCCCAACAGTGCTGCAAGATTGAGAGTCACCATGCAAAATAACCCGATGAGATCCTTGACCTGGGTTTCAGAGTGGATGACCTCTTCCATGCTTGGAGGGGTGGGTTTGGTCGTACTCCGATGGCTGGACGTATCATTTGGAGCTGTTTGGGTGGTCAGGAGACCAAGCATCAGACCTGGAACTGTTTTCTCCATGTTTCACAGGATTGAGATGGAACCAGTCTTCTCCATTATTGAATGTTGTTCTGCCCTTTGCTTTCCAGCTGTTTGTATTGATATCATCTCTGGGAAGAAAGAAAAGATGTGTTAATGATGTTTGAAAAAAATGGAAAGGAAATATGTAAGAAGATGTGCAAATATATTACCAATTATTTTACAGACTGGTAACCCTAAATACAATGTAATGCAGTGCAATATTTAACACAAATAAAGCTGCTGAAAAAAAACATGCTTAAATATATAGCCCTATTTTATTTTAATTTTCTGTTCTTTTTTTAAGATTTTGTACTGCATTTTATGTACTGTCATAATGGATGAACGGACTGTTTTAACCTCATAAATGAATCACACTTTTGATTGATTTAAACTAATCGATTCATAGACTGAAACAATGCTCGTACAAACTGTTATGTGCGGGGTCTTAGAACCTTGAAACAATTAAAATAATGTAGAGTGTAATAATGTCAATAAAAAAGAGACAGTTCTAAATATTTGGAATTTATTTAATATACTGTTTAAATTTTGTATATGTTAGTAAACCTGATTAACTAAAATATTTCTATTAGAATTTACCAGAACTATTAGGTGTATATGAAATATTAAATATATTTGTTAAAAATACTTTTTTATTACATTAAGTTAAATAGTACGTAAAATGTTTGTGAAAATTAACTCTTGGATATTCAATCATTTTTTTTAATATGAAGAAATCCACTAAGGTTTTAAAAAGATTTTACTAAGGTAATACAACTGTTGATTTTTAATATTTAATAAGCCATGTGAATTATTCATTATAGTGAAACAATAAGTAAGAAAACACATTTACAATAAAATGAGATAATTCGGTAAAAGAGTTATTTCCAATGTTTAAAGGAAAATAATTTTGGTTTATTCGTATCATTATGGATTTTTGTGGTTTCTGTATAAACTCAGTTGTCAGAACCTCTATATATGTGCTTTACAAATATGACAAATATACCATGTGTCCTATGCTGTTACAGCAAAACTAGCAACAACAGTAAATATATCATCTTGTATTTAACATTTATAATAATAATATAAAATAGTATCAACTGTATAATTTGAGCGAAATATATACAATTTCCTTAATCATTAATACACAGTTTTTATTATTAATTCTATCAAATTATTATTGAAATCTTTAACTATTGAACCCAATAAATACTATAACTTTTTATATTTTAACCAACTGTTGATTTTGTCCATATTTTACCCGGTCATGGGGCTTAAGATTAAAATTGTCCTAAACCTTTTAGTGTGAATACCAAATGCAATCCAAGAACTATTTGTTTCTGCTTTTCTTTGAAATGCGGCCCACCGATTACCTGATCGTTCCAGGAGCACACTTCCTATCACTTGACCCTTCATGGAATACCTCCTCTAGTTTTTCTGCGTACTCACCAGGTCTTTCAATGCTAATTAGGGCACAACAACATCCTGTCCTTCCTTGTTGGTGGATGACGGATGGCTTTCACCCAACACGAGCATAATATGTTTTTGCACGCTCGGGTTGTTGACCTTCAGAGATCAATAAAGTTGGAGGACAACATGACTGCGGTTGATTTTTGTTAGAGGGAGTCACACATGCCTCATACCTGACTGTGTGCTGTGACCTCCCTAAAACACCCAACCCCCTTACCATGCCCCCGTCACCCCCAATCAACCATCAGATGAACTTTTCTCACTTCACCAGATGTACAAGAACACATTTTCCACTAGATTAAACGGATAAACTGCTGTCATGTAAGGTCATGGTTTTCCTTTTTCTGATTTATTTCCACAAGACGATGACATTTTTCTTACCTGTCAACTCTCTTCACTCTTCAGTCAAGATTTCAGATTGGAACCTATGGATGTATTCTTGTGGAAACATCCCACATCCCAGCAGAATCGGTCATCCTTGTGTTTCGTCTCCTGCAGTCCAACCCAGAAGGCCGATGCTTCATCATCTTAACACCTCAGCTCAGAGTCCCACAAGCATCCCAAAGTCTTATCAACCAATGTAAGCTTGTCAAACACTAAAAGCAAAGTTCAAACAGGTGTCTTTGTTTGAATTATTTATCCGAAAGTTGAAGGATGTGCCCCTACCTGCTCTTCCAGTTTCACATCACTTAAGCCAGTGTCCAATAGGATGTTCTCTGTGTCCGGTGCTGTGGAGGGCTGTGACTGTCACACATTGTATCTGTGTGATTTTTTTCATCCTTTTTCAAACAGACACATAGTCCACTGTGCTCTAGAGTAACAGCCATCCCCTGGGTCCTACTGCACACCTCAACAAGATGATGTTGGCATGATCTGTTGTCGCCTGGACATGGATTTTGGTTTGGGTGTGATGCGTGTGCACCGACACTTCCTTCAAACCATTGAAACATTTTATTCTAATTTAAACATTTCATGCATTTGACAGATGCTTCTAAAAACATTACAGTGCATTTAAGGTATACATTTTTTTCAGTATATCTGTTGCTTGGGAATCAAAGCCACAAGCCCTGTGCTGTGAACTCAATGTTCTACCAGCAGTGCCACAGGAACACTAATCTATGTGCAAATAAAGACTCTTACACAAATTATACTAGATACACACTTTGTGATAAAAAAATGTATTTGTAAAGCTAAGATTCTGGGGTAAAATAGATATGAAATGTTTGAGGGCTTGGAAGTGACAACCAACAAGTTAAAAAAGGGCATTATATTTTAGGTAAGAAAGATATTTTTTATTATAATTCAGATTTATTTTCAAATAATAATTAAGTTTGATTTAAAGTAAAGTGCATTTTTTCAACTACAGTAAATTGGGATATATACATATTATACCTATAGTTAATACTGAAATACTAAATTAAATTTCCAGGTTTTGTTTACTTTTCAGAAACAGGGCTTTGATTTATGTCTATATTTGTCTTAACTATAATAAGTAAACTCTTATGCCTTTTTCAACTTACATACCACTGTATATACCGGCTTAGAGGCATCAGTAACATCAGGACAACTAAATCAGATTTATTTCTTAAATAAGTCTAACCTAATTTTTTTTAATTAAATGTTGAAAAAGATGAATGTTGCAAATACAGCAGTAACTGTTTCCAATTTTGAAGTTTAATATAAAGCATTTGAGTGGATGAGGTGAAGGGACACAGTGTAAACTTGTGGCCAGAATTAATTGACATGTATTTTCAGTATAACTGTGTTGGCAAGCTGTATCAAGTGGGCATGTGTGGTGACTCAAGAATGCTGCTGCTCTTCAGCATGAGAAAGAGAATGTGTTTGCATTGCACAACAAATCTATCAATCGGATAGAAACCAGACATTAGAATTGATGATAAACAATCTAAAGAAATGTTTGTGGTGAAATCTACTAGTATTCAAAGAAAGTGTGCTATTTGAAAAGTGACATCTACTGGTTACAATGAATACAACCTTGCAAATCTATAACCATAATATGTTTTGTTGTAAGCTAGGATGGGCACATTAATAACAATGGTTTACCTAATAACCACTTTAATGCTAATTGCAATGGTTTTTAAATAACCGAAAAAATGAAACCAGAAAAAATATTTATTGCTTTTACAATGCAATGATTGTCAAAAGGGTATTTAATCTTTAAACATTCAATTCTTCATTGGGTTTATAGCCTCTGACATATTGTCTGCGCAGCTTGCAAGCACATACATTTGCATACATTAGTGCAAATTAAACTTCAATGAGGCACATTTGACAGGAGTTTGAATTTGAATTGAAGATGACAGATTTTCACAAAGACATTTCGTTCAATACAAGATCCAACATGCCGCAACTAAAACAGAACAACACACTCTTGTACAGGATTTACAATCTTATAACTAGAAAATTGCATATTTAAAGTTCTTTCAATGACTCAATGTGTCCACATTTGAGTTTAGTTCATAAAATAAATGCTTTGGGAAAAAAAACCATTCCCTAGTATATAACAAGTATATAACAACATAAAATGGCTCTATAGCAAAAGCAGAGATGAGACTCATAAGTGCCAATATAATAGGAAGTCTTTTAATATGGGAACTTCAGCTCCAGGAGGAATCGGATGCGACACTGGCTTTCCTTATAGATGAGATACTCACTATTATAGAAAGAACTTGTCTCATACTGTGACTGTTTTACAGCAGCCGCCTGAGGCACAGCCACCTTTTTACCATCAATCGTAATGAAGACATCTTTGGAAGGATCTGGAAAAACAACAAAAAACATGCCAGACATGAAAAAAAGTACATGAAGAAATGAACATTCATTTCAACCAATTTTCACCCAAAAATTAAAATTTGGTCAACATCCTACTTTCCCCTCAGTTTTTAAGGGAGATATTTTGAAAAATGTTCGTAAAACAGTGACAACACCCATCACCTTCTGTCATATGGACACAAAAACAATGCAACATAAAGGGTGCCATTGCTGTTTAGTAACCAACATCCTTCCAAATATCTTCTTTCGGGTTCTTCAGAAAAAAAGATGATAAAGATTAAAAATGATAAAAAGGCATGTAAATAATAATAACACAATTTTCATTTTTGGGTGAACTATCACTTTATTGAGAAGAAGGCCTATGAAAGACATTAAAGAGAACCTGGTTCTAGAATTCCACGTGCAACTACACTGTCAAAGCCGGCAGGAGCCTTCCTTAAGCTTGAGTCATCTGAGGTGATGGTGTGCTCTCTCCCCAAAGCAACTTCATTTAGAAACATGATCCCAATGTTCTTGGACGCACGAACTGCAAACAAAGAGCATTTAAAGCTGAAAGGGCTGTCAATAGTGTTCATCAGAAGACCTTACATGCAAACCGTAAATCCACAGAATTAATGAACATTAGTGATCCTTTGTTGACATATTGTATCCAAGTTTATGTGTATAAAATATGTTTTTCAGCGTGGTCTATACAAATGCAAAAAAGGTCCCGCTTCTCACCGTATGCCGCCGATTTACTGTTTTCAGAGGCAAAATAGATTCCCCTGCCCACACGGCCACCAGAATGAGGCATGATGCGAAGGCCGCTCTTCAGAATGGCTGCAACAACAGCAACATTTGTTCCGTGCCAAAGCAACTTCCGGTTCTCCAAAGCATCGTTTTCCTTGAAATGCTCAGCCTAAACATGCAAATGTGCATAGACACAAACACAAAGAATTAAATTTGGATGATAATACTTATCTAAATCTAAAAGTCTAAATCTAAACACAATATGTAACGCCTACAAAGGCTGTGAGCTCACTGTTGGCCTAAAATGAAACTCTGAAAAGTATTCGTTTTAGCGGTTATTGTTTTCTTTTGGCATTTCGCTGTTTACTTTTCAGCATTCTTACATTTTGTTTATAATGTAGACTGATAATATTGTAAGTCATTTTAAAACCTTAACTGTAAAATGCCATTTGATCTACCTCTGTCTCTCTATCAACTTGCCAGACGTCAATCAACTGGAGTCTTTGTTGTCCAGTAGCTTTTAAGTATTTCTCGATTATCTTAAAACAAGAAAACATTATTTGTTATTCAAACTTATATGTGCTGCAATGCCACAATG
The DNA here is from genome assembly GCA_033220385.1 of Triplophysa yarkandensis. NCBI lineage: Eukaryota > Metazoa > Chordata > Actinopteri > Cypriniformes > Nemacheilidae > Triplophysa > Triplophysa yarkandensis. The sequence continues at coordinate 5,072,161 of CM065670.1, read as the reverse complement.
TCATAGTTAGTCACAATATATGTTGCAAGAAATAACTTAACAAATACTGTTCAAAACATGCAAATTTCTTTTTTCCTCTGGAACACAAATTAAGATATTTTGAGAAATATTATTTACAGTGAAACTCAACGGAGGTTAGTGTTGTTCAGTTATCAATCTATTTCAAAACAACTTTTTTATTGAAATTCGAACATGTTTGACATCTGTGTGAGTACATGATGAAACTATTTTAATTTTTGTGTGATATATGAAGTACATAAAGTGAGATCCCTAATTGAAAGAACTATAAAAAGTAATGTTTTAATTTCTAGTTCCTAACATAGAATTTGATACAAACTAATCTGTTCATCTTCCTTACATTTGTAATAGATAACAATACTGATCAAATAAAATAATAATAAAGAAACTAGAAAGTTTACCAATTTTACCATTTTAAGTCCCCACTGTAAATAATACTGTATGATGTAAAATATACAATATCTATTTTGTTTAAGGGAAACCTTAAATTCTTTGCACTTCTTATCCATTAAGGTAAGATTGCATTTAAGAGACTGATAATTTTGGTCTATCGGATGTGGGACTGTCTCCATCTCCTCCTTGGCCATCTCAGATTCAGCTTTGAGACTCTGGGCGATCTCAATATCTGCGAGGACCTGCAAAAAAGTGGTACACAAAGTTTTGGATTATTTACTGTTATCCAAAAATCAAATATCATATAACTGACAAGTCTATAATAACTTCTGCGTTATCTCACTAGAAGCATCTCCTTCTTGCCCTGAAGTGTAGCATCATCAGAGATCACAGGTGGTCTGTTCCGGCCAAAGTCATGAGGAATTATGGTGAAGAATTTTGAGGTGAGATCTTCCAACTTGTGCTGTTGCTTGTTCTTTATGGCAGTTTCAATCTCCTCCAAAGCTTCAAAGCCTTTGGATATCTGATGCTTGCTCAGTTTCCCCAGTGGCATCTTCTTAATATCTGAGAGAAAAAAACATGAGATGAAACTCCATAAACTTGCAAAAGCGCTGGATTGGACAATCTGTTACTTCAGTTGACAGTTCCATTACAAAAATCCCCTGTGGCCTTTAGAAATGCATTTAAAATGGAAATTTCCCTATGAACACTCTGTCAAGTCTATTTCAGAGTTTTGTGATATCACAATTTTATTCAATGAAACTAAGTTTGAGATTTACAGTTTCACATTCAAAGTATATAAATGTAAATGTGAAAACCAAGCACACCAAGGTTCATGTTGGTCATGGCTTCTTTGAACATGTCATTGTTGAAGATGAATTGAATAAGTCTTTGAGTGTTTTCATCCAGCGTACAAGGCTGAACGTGTTGTTCACTTTTCACTTTCACATTTCTACCGTCTACTGTGTCCACCTGCAAAGGCAAACATTTTAATAACATTAAGTCCACCCCGGTTTCTCTCAATTGATTATAAAAATGTTGGAAAAACTGATGTCAAAGTCTAAATTACCTTCACTTCTGCATTCTGATCTCCATCCACGTCTATCATTGTGTACTTTCCTGAATGTGAGGTGAAGTTTTCTCTATCACTCCAGTTATTCTTGGTTTTGTCTTTGAATTTCTTTTCAAAGTTTTTGATTGCTGCATCGGCGCCAGATGGACCAGCTAAATTGTTCTGTCCTGATTCTCCTAGAAACATTAAGGAAAAGAAACAAGTGGATTATTTTCCTTTACGCGATAATTCATCCAAAAATTAAAACTCTGAAACTCCTGTAAAAATGTCTTTGTTTGATTGACCACAGAAAAATATTTTGGACAAATGCTTGAGATAACAGTTATTGGACCCCATCGGCTACCAAAGTAAGAAAAATGACAATAGTAGTCAAAAGTACTCCAGTACTATTTGCCTTTGTAAAATCTTCAAAATTGAACAGTACGGTATAAAAATATTACAAAAGAAATGTGTTCCACTAAGGGGGTTATTTAGTCCAATAACTTTTTGGTTGCAAGCAATCTTACAAATATATTTTTCCTTGTTCTTCAGAACAAAGATATGTTTGCAGATTTGTAGCAACTTAACTTGTTAGAGAACTTTTTCTTTTTACTATTAATTCAAATAAATTTCCATGCTGTCCTATTATATGTTGACTGGTGTGTAAAAGCAATTTGTACTCAAGGATAGAAAAAAAACTAACCACTCGTCCCCATCTTGTCCAGCAATAGTAATCGCCACTTAACACCAAGACTTGGATAACATAGATTTGTTGTTGTTTTGTCCAATGTTCGTCTGGTTTAGCATACAGTCATAGTCCTCATGAACCTGAAGGGTTAGATCACAATTAGTACCACAAATCTAGGTGGTATTCAAATAAACTTGTTCAAAATTAATCATAAAACATTAGTTAAACTCTTACCACAGCACCTGACAGATCACAGAAGCTGTCTACGATTCTTGTGCTTTTAAACTGCGATCCCGCTGCTTTCAGGCCTCTTTGGCAGAGGTGAACTTGTCTTTTGATGTCGTTTCAGGCTCTTCCTTTTTTATTTTCTTCCCACCTGCTTTTCCACTTGATGCTGCCCTTTTTTTAGGTGCCATCGCAATGTCTTTAATTTTAAAAGATAGATTTAAGACTTACATATTTGTACGATGTAAGAAGTGGTATATTTGGAAAAAATCAGAGAAGACCTTCGGTTTTAATTTAAACTGGTTCCACATGATTAAATTAGTATTTTTAACATAACTTTTTCAAGAGAAGAGAGAGAGAGTGAGAGAGAGTGAGAGAGTGTGAGAGAGTGTGAGAGAGAGAGAGAGAGAGAAGAGAGAGAGAGAGAGAGAGAGAGAGAGAGAGAGAGAGAGAGAGAGAGAGAGAGAGAGAGAGAGAGGAGAGAGAGTGAGAGAGTGAGAGAGAGAGTGAGAGAGAGAGAGAGAGAGAGAGAGAGAGAGAAGGAGAGAGAGAGAGAGAGAGACGAGAGAGAGAGAAGAGGAGAGAGAGAGAGAGAGAGAAGAGAGAAGAGAGAGAGAGAGAGAGAGAGAGAGAGAGAGAGAGAGAGAGAGGAGAGAGAGAGAGAGAGAGAGAGGAGAGAGAGAGAGGAGAGAGGAGAGGAGAGAGAAAAGAGAGAGAGAAGAGAGAGAGAGAGAGAGAGAGAGAGAGAGAGAGAGAGGAGAAGAGGAGAGAGAGAGGAGAGAGAGAGAGAGAGAGAGAGAGAGAGAGAGAGAGAGGAGAGAGAGAGAGAGAGAGAGGACAGAGAGAGAGAGAGAGACGAGAGAGAGAGGAAGAGAGAGAGAGAGAGAGAGAGAGAGAGAGAGAGAGAGGAGAGGAGAGAAGAGAGAGAGAGAGCGAGCGAAGAGGAGAGAGACGGGAGAGAGACGAGAGAGGAGAGAGGAGCGGAGAGAGAGAGAGAGGAGTGAGCGTCGAGAGAGCGAGAGCTCGAGACGCGAGCGGGAGAGCCTGGGTGCGCTTGGAGAGCGCGCGCGTCGCGTCTCGCTGCCGCAGCTGCGCGAGAGGAGCGTCGAGGATCGAGAGGCGGAGGGAGCCGCAGAGAGAGGAGGACGAGAGCGCGCAATCCCTGACCTGTCTTTTTAGTTAACTCAAACCCCCCAGGAGGTTTAGCTGTCCTACATTCTACAAAATCATCTTATTTTGTGTTTTTCCAACTATGGTGGTTAATAGGGTCCAAGAACTGTTGGGTTACAAACATTCTTCCAAATATCTTTTTCCAAGTTAATCAGAACAAATAACTGTATGCAGATTTGAAAAAACTGAGTACACTTTTTTTATTTAAATACAGTCTATAATAAAAGTATTCTTTAGTATATTTGTCTGAAATGTATTACAAAAATAATAAAAAATAATAATGTAAAATAATGTAAAATAATACACCGTTATATTCTTCACAACTATAACTACATCAATTTAACTCTTGTAAGGTTACAGAGTATTAAATTCAGGAGTATTTACAGTGAGTAATGATCTTACATACCAGCACGTGACGTCCGGATTTACTGTAAGTGACGTAGATCTCCTGACAGCCTATCAGTGCTTAGAAGCATTGAAAGTGTTGAAAATGACATGGGCGTGTCTAACAAACATCAAAATATTTATTAATTGGAAAATCTGTTTGCGAATAAAGAAGCACTGGCATGTAAATCATAGCGCAAAAGAATTGTAAATGTTTTAGTCATATGCAGCTAAGCTTCCCCAACGATATATAGTCTAGAGAACATATTGATAGTTTAAAATTGATTTGGGGTTTTATTTAGAAACAGATGAACTCAATCTTACCTGACAGATGATTGGTTTTTAAAGTTTGCAGATTCACTCAGCACAAGTCTGAAGCCTGCAGCCTGACTTCCGGGATTCTGAAGGATTGACGTCATATTAGACACACCCCCGCCTTCCTTCTGCTCATATTTTGTTGAATAAACATTTTTTTTCTTATTTTATTTCAATAAACAAGTTTCTTATTTAGAGTTTTTTACTGTACAACATTACAAATAATTTGTGTTGAGAGAAAAAAATTGTTGAGATATAAATAAGTGAAGAATTAAGTTAACAAAGTGAAACTGTACAGCAATTATAAATTTATTTGATTGTAATACATTATTTACAGAAACTTTTAAACATTCACAGATTTTACATTCCTGACCAATCCTACACTTTCCCTTAATTTTAACACATAATTAATATTTATACTAAATGCTTTTTTGTGTATTGTAACACAATACACACAAAAATGACAAACATGACAAAATATAGTGTTACACAATTAATTTTGATAATAAAATAACATGTAAACTAGTAAGAGACTCTTGTGTTAAGGTTGATTGAACAGGTAAGACTTGTTAAGGTAAGGCTGACAAATGTCTGCCTGTGATTGGTCAGATCAGGCTTTAGTTCAAGCATGAATTGAACAATTGTCCGTCCCTTTAGTACCAGACTTTACTCTCATAAATACTGAAATATGAAGGCTACAGATGATAAAGATAGATCAATAGATATGACATGTTTGTGGGCTTGGAAGTGATAACCAACAAGTTGAGAAATGGCATCACATTTTACCTAAGAAAGATATTTTATTATTATTCAGATTTGTTTTCAAATAATAAATAAGTAAAGCATTTTTTTTAATAGATCACTGAAATGAATGAGATATATGAAGGCTATAGATGAATACCGATAAAACCATCACTAAAAATGAATGAATCCAGTTGACGGGACAATTTCCCTTTTGTCATTTCAGCACATAATTAAATGTGCAGCTCGGTGTACATCACACATCATTTTAACTTTATGTGGTTATACGAAAAAGCTGAAAACAAAGCGATCATCATTAAAGATATTTGATATAATGCAAAGGCTGATGATAATACTATTATAAACCCATTTAAGTCAATTAAGTGCAATACTTGCTTTTATCTTAATTTAAGTTTTGGTATGAGATATGAGTTGGGTAAATTACTACCTAACTAATATCTCTTGAATTACATTTAATGTATATTATAGATTGTTTATTTTAATAAATCATTATTTTATCACTTCTTGGCCTACCTAGTTTCATGTAATGAGTATTTGTATCCTGTAGAGGGAAACATTGTACATTAAGTTTTGCTTGGTATCATTCCAACTGTGTAGTTGGTACACTATGTGGCCAAATGTATTTGCTTACCTGCATTGACTTGCATATGAACTTAAGTGACATCCTTTTCATAATCCATAGGGTTCAATATGATGTCGGTCCATTCTATGAAAATACGTTAACTTTTCTGGAAAGGCTGTCAACAAGGTTTAGGAGTGTGTTTATGGGAATTTTTAACCATTCTTTCAGAAGTGCATTTGTAAGGTCACACAATGATGTTAGACGAGAAGGCCTGAGTCTCAGTCTCCGCACTAATCATCCCAAAGGTGATCTATTGCGTTTAGGTCCGGTGAGTCAAGTTTATCCACACCAGAATCTGTCATCCATGTCTTTACGGCCCTTGCTTTGTGCAATGATGTCATTTTGGAAGAGGAAGGGGTCAGCTCCAAACTGTTCCCAAAAAGTTGGGATCAGGGAATTATCCAAAATGTCTTGGTATGCTAAAGCATGCAGAGAGAGTGTTACACATGTTTTTTATTATTTGGAGTGGTGAGCAAATACTTTTGGCCGCAAAGTGTATATTTGCATTGTATTTGACGTCATGAAAATGGATCATTGTCTAAAAAGAAGTGTTTGTAGTGCTTGGTGTTGTCCATATAACTCTGCATGTGCATGCACACAAGTCTCAAACTTTAATAGCAGGCTACATGAAAGCGTATGAAGCTGAGAAGTAGAAATTGTGAATAATTTATCTAAACTCAAGAATGCATTTGAAGAAAATCAAAAACCATAACGGAATCAAAGGGACACAGAAAGTAAAATCAGCCAGGACGCTTCATATTGATATAAAACACATTATACATAAATTTATTTACATTAATTACAGCAGAGCACAAACCAGATTCACCATAAATCTACATTAAAAACAACCTGTACATAATACTTTAAATCGGTTTACTACATTTTAACTCCATGTCTCAAACAATACTTCATTATGATTCCCATAAAAAGAACTGGTATACAGAATTTAAACTGGCATCCCACTGATATTACCTAACTAGTCAGAGAGAAAGAGAGAGAGAGAAACAAAATGGGATATTGTACTCACAGCACGTTGAGAACAACATAACAGGCAATTTTTATTCTCAATAGCCTCATCAACATTACCCGACACTTGTTTTTATGACTAGTGATAAGATTAATCTGTATACCACAATTTGGCAAACAAAGATGTTTCTCAGAGTGAAGATGTGGTTGAGTCCACTACCTCTCTGCCATTACATACTGTAGGCACAATGTTGGAGGCTGAGGCTGTAAAGACACAAATATACAGGTGTTATGAAATGGGGAATTTGATGTCACATTTAACCTAAAACAACCATGCAAATACAAAAGCATATTTTAGTATGAGACCTTCTGGTTATGGGTTGAACTAAGCTCTGATATACTCACTCTACGGTGCAACCATGATCATACACAAATGACTGTTTAACGTGAAAGAATTTATACAAAAAATTACATTTAAAAGCTTTGAAATTAAGTAAATTTTCTGTATATGTAAGTACAAAAATGAAATACTTTGTATTAGTATTCACCAATATAATTCTATATTACTATATAACAATATTTAAATTAAATATACTATGGTAAATTACACTTAAATAAGTAATATTTTTCATTATAAACACTTAACTGTAGTATTTTCAACTCAATATTTTTAGAAATACTTAAAAATTCTATCTAATGTTTTAAAATATTTTATTAAGTTTTTCTTTTTTTATATTTACTAAGCCCTGTAAAAATTTTACAGCACAGTTAGTTTCAGTACAGTTAAATCAATATCCCTCATTTCTGACTCTGATTCAAGAGCCAGTCGATATTTGCAATGTATTCACCATTTTACACTCCGTCAATAAGCTTGATCCATAGATCCGTGTTTGACTATATTAATGATGCTGATGAAGAAGATGGAGATCATAAATAACACTGTACCTTGAGAAAAACTAGAGCCAGGACCAGTGGTCACACTGAATCGGGTGGTGGCCACTCTGTGTGTGCTAACATTCTTCTGGGGCTGGAAGAGAATGATGTGGATCTTGGGAGCGAAGAGGCAACCCAACACTACTGATCCGCTCAGACTCACAGAGATACACATGGTAGTGGTCTGTACCTGTGAAATATAAATCACAAAAATCAGTCCTTTCACAAATCGATTAAGTTTTAACATGTGGTCGCATTTATTTTTGTTTTGTGTGTTTTGTGTGTTGCAAAGCCTATATGGTATAAATTGATCTTTCGAAAATGTGCAGTGTGTATGAGCCATCCCCTGCATACAAATATGGGCCTAAGAAACATCCATCAACAAGTTACATTTCTACAGGATTTATCAGCAATTTCACAAGCAAGATGTTTGTTGTGTTATGTATGATGGAATATTACATTTTTTAAGAAATCCAAATAATTTATAATATAGATTTTATCCATTAAATACGTGCATGGACTTTAATCTAAAGCCATTTAAATTGTGTTTTCCATAATTTTTTGTTTTGTTTATTTTGAGCAAAAAAATAAAGGAAACAGAATGAATTTGTAACATTTTTGGTTAAAAAATATAGTTTCAGTTATTGTAGAGAATTATGCAAACATAATCTTACTCAAGAATAATAATGAAAAATGAGCAGATTATTTGTATTCTTTTTAGTTACATAGATAGTGAAACGTGTTTTTTCGAGAGCAGCAATGCGCTAGAATAAACTAAAGTGCTTTAAATAATGCATAGTTCACAGAAAAGCTGCCTGGAAAGGTCTTGTCCCTTCCCAGCATACATTGCTCATGTCTGTATAAACATAGCCTGATCATATAGAATTCTGTGCTGAACCAGGCTGTTATGCCAGATCCGCATTCAGTATCTTTCCAAACTAACTGGTCACACGGAAAATATCAAAAAACTATTATGATATATACATGCATGGTACAAGGATGGTATAACCAAAATTATATTCTGTCAGATGAAAAGGGATGAAGCATCTCTGTCTCCAAATCACACCTTTGTTTCACAGCACGGTTCACAGCTGGGAATCAACTTCCCATGTTCTAACACCTCACACAAACACACAAGAGAAAGGAAAGTAACATCCTGACCACTCAAGGCTGTGGGGGATTCCCCTCTCTTGCTTCACCTGTTATTTTTCCTTCTAGTGTTAATGGATGATGCTGAACTGACCCTAGCACACGCTCCTATATAGCCACAGCACCTCTAGAAAATATAGCTATAGATCACTTTTGCTAACTGGAGCGGTCAAATGCAAAACGCATCAGTAACTAAATGTTTGTGTGGGAATATATTGAATCGCGATGTGTTGATCTCAAATTGGACGGGTTTTAGATTGTAAAGTAATACACAAAATTCTGTCAAGAAATACCCTCTAGTTGATTCAAACCTGAATTAATTTCTTTATTTGTTTTAACACAAAATAAATTTAGACAAATGATGTTTTAAAACAGTTGGACCCAATTTTATTTTGCTGTCCAACATTCTTCAAAATATCTCATTTCGTGTTTAGCACAACAAAAAAACAGGATCTAATTTTTCTTATACTGATTTGAAACACATCAAAAATGAGTGAATGATGAGGGAATTTTTATTTTTTGTGAACAAACCCTTTTAATTTTCTAATGGTCTTGCATCAACCCTTTTCAGAATAACATTTTTAACATGGCTTTGTGTACAAGAGACTTTTATAATGCATACAAAACAACCATTTAACTATTTTCTTATTTTAATCTATCTATTTATGTAAATTATTCAGGCATCAAAGTATTTAATGTTTAAAAGAGGCCTGCATTTGATTTGAAAGTGTATTTAATATCATTGGTCTTGGGCACTTGACTGAAGGATACTCACATGAATTGAATTAAATGTTTTCATAGGCTACTCATTTGCCAGGATGAAACATCTCACTTCCTTTGTTCTACATTGAACAGCTTTTGAGCCACATGAAATGTGAGTTTCTCCTTTCATCAGCGCAAAAGACAGGTGATCAAAGAGATTTCTGTATCTGCCATCTGAATCGGCAGGTACCCAAAGAAAGGAAAATCAATCAGGAAACTCTTCTGCTTTCAGGGAAATTGTATATATGCTAAAACGTCAGTGTTAGAAAGTGATTAAGGGCAATAAGCGAGGCTCATTATCTAAATGATGAAAAATATTCCATGCTGCCATTGTCATTGCTGTGTGATTTGAAACAGCCTTTCTGATAGTTATTCACAGGAGAGATCTATTATCCCAAGGCACAAGATTTACTTCTCAAAGAAATTACACTGTCATATAAAACAGCCTTTTTACCCAACAGTCTTTTAGGTACTTAAGGCTAGAGAACCCCAGCCGATTAAAATTGAGTTTTTCAGGACTTGTGTTGACATTGTCAAAAAAGTTCATGGTAGTTCGTAACTATTTTCCAAAGTGGCATATTTTTATGAAATGCTACAAACTTTTAATTATTTTTCAAGTACAATCTGCATCAATTCACATCGTAATTTTTTTTTTAAATTGGCTTAACGTAAAAATTTGAGGTATACCTTTGAATAATTTTTTGGGTTGAGAAAAACACCTGATCGCATGTGAATTTATAAATATTTCAAAAAATATTTCAAAACGTACAGTTATAAAATTATTAAAAAATATAAAAAATCTATACTGAAGCCCCTCCCCAAGCCCCCAGCTCAAATGTCACCAAATGTCATAATAAAACGTATGAAAGACATCCAACTGATTCAAATTTATTACCCACATTGTAAAACAGCAAATGGTACACATTTGTTCAAAGGTTTATAATTGGCTTCTTTATATAACGTTTCAAACTATTTTTTTGGTTGATATCAAATTCCTTTAAAAATATCAAGTGTTACAAAAAATATATAAGTCAAATGTGTTTAATCTCACTGCTTTCTATGTTCCTTGTCATATTGTGTATTTTGCCACAAGACATGCAAGTACCATCTGATCGGTTATTGATATAATGCCATATTGGAACTGCAACTGACTTGCACCATACCTGATAAATAAGCTCAAAATATTAAGCTTTTTTCTCATAAACTTTTTGCAAGAGTCATCTGAATTATTTTGATGATGGATTTACAGTTTTTGGTCAGTTCTGTGGAAATGTCAACCATACGATAAAAATTTTAAACGATTTTCAACCTCTTTTCCAAAGATTTTGCACTATAAATTGTAAAGCATTTGTTTTATTTGTAAAAATATTTATGGTAAAATAAGGTCTATTGTCAGGAATGTCACACCCATAATGTTACATTTTCTTTATATATAGAAATATAAAAAGGAACACATAGTAACTATTTTATGTTCTATAAAGAGCTATCCCTTGTGAGGTAGTTGGCTATTATTGCTTCTGGTTTGTGCATTCTAATTCACAGGAATTGTACAAGTCTCACAAAGCCATATCCTTGTCACGTACCTAGCTGATGTTTATTTCCATTTTCTAAATATGAAACTTGTGCATAGACTGATATTTTTCTGATGTTTAGACCCAATCATCAGGGGTTTAGTAAAGAAATATAAACAAATAGTTCTGCGTATTGTGAACAAAAACATATTTTGGAGGTTGTTTGTCACATTTCACAAAATGTCGTATCCATAACTCCAGAGATTGCTCAGTTGCTTTGTTTAGCCTTGCTATTCGAACCGTCAGGAGGCAACATTATGCTATTTAAAAAAATGATTTGTTTATGTTTACTTCAAGGATGATATGAAGGTGAATAAACTTTGAAGGATCAAAATCTGTGAACTATAAATATGTAGTATTGTACAGTATATATCTACTTACCCTCAAGTCACTGGCGGTTACATAGAAGATGGGCTGGAAAGCCAGCCAGATTATGCACGTGGTGTACATGGTGAAGCCGATAAACTTGGCCTCATTGAAATTCTCTGGGCACTTTCGAGTCTTAAAGGCGTAAAAGGTACACAGGATGATAAGGATGCAGTTGTACGTTAAAGACAACAGCATGCTAGAATCCTTGCTGTTGCACTTCAGCGTGACTACGTCTCTTTTCTCAGGATTGACCTCCTTTCTTACTCCCGGGGCCTCAACCAGTAGCCAGACCACCACTACCAACAGCTGACAGGAGATCAGCCCAGCACAGATGGCCACCTGAGAGGCAGGGCTGATGAATCTTGGCCTCTGCGCTCCATCTTTAACGCCATTGAATATTCGAGCGATCCGATTAGTCTTGGTCAACAACGCGGAGTAGCAAACGGCGAAGGACGTGCCCAGGCCGAGCCGTCGTAATGTGCACACCGCTGCGGAGGGTTTACTGATGTAGATGAAGGTTATGGAGTAACACAGCAGAACTCCAAGCAGAAGAATGTAGGAGAGTTCACGTCCGCTGGCTTTCACCACCGGAGTCTCGTTGTGCTTTAGGAAGAGGCCGATCACGAAGAGCGTGCAGAGGATTCCTAGGCATGCAATGGTAACAGGTCCAATAGCCCAGGCATCCTCCCAGTGAATGTATTCCTCGGGTAAGTCGTAACAGCCCGTCAGATTGTCCAAGGGCCACTGTCCGAAGCCACAATCCGCGCAGGTGAATTCGTCGAGGAGGTATTGATACGGCTGGCACGGAATGCATATCCAGCAGCAGACGTCTCCAGGCTGCATGCTCTTTATTTCATTTATCCTGCAAGGGTCACTGCATTGGGAGGTAGGCATCCCTTGGCTTTCCCAAGGAATTGAGCTCGTGTTCAGACTCAGACTCTGTGCCCAGTACCCCACTTTTCGATACACGTACTCGTCGTTCTCTCTGTGATAATGGAAGATGTTGTAGCGACCCAGACTATCTCCATAGGCATCGAAGTGGATGGCGTTCTCTGTGTCAGCTTGCCGAAATGGAGCTGCAGACACAAATCATAAACATTTATTAAGGGCCTTGTCACCACATGAATAGATGTTGCTCATTGGCAAAGTGTTTTTCCTTTTAAACAGAGAAAAGGTACAACCCAAAGAGACCGTTTTATGCAAGTCTACCCACTTTCTCTCTGCATCATGTCCTGCACATTTCGTATCAGGTTTGCAAACGCATTGGTCTCAGGTGCAAACAGCACATTTACATAATTGAGGTCAGGAGGTTGATACATTGTCTGGTTTCTATGATGTAATTTAGCATTCTTGGAAGAACATCAACAAAAAAGCAGCTAGATGGCAAAAGGATGTCGATTCAGATTTGTTATATGACACGGAGAGATCTCTATTGGCACAGATGTTTAATATATATATCACTTGTCGTTACATACTTGCTGGTAGTTTTTCATAATTTATTGTAAATGTTAGCATGGGGCGAATTAGACTAATGCACTATAATGAAACAATCAAAAATCATTTTAAAACACAGATCATCAATGGGCATTAATGTATCTAGTTAGTTTTCCATTAGCAGTCTCTCCCATGGGAAACCCTTCAAAATCAATTTATCTTTCAAATTGATTTTGTGACCTAACAAAGAATATACTTAATTGAATTAAGGTATATTGGTATATTAAGTCATGGCTCATTCTGATCGCAAAAGCTCCCGAAATCAACTTGTTTGACCTGAAAATATATTTGTGTGAGTGCGTTTTGACATGTTCTGAGAAGAATGTGACATTACTTTTCCAATTGCCAGACTGTCCCTGATGTGTTTGACCTTTTTATTTTATAAAGTGCTTTCCTTTTGTGTGGTGATGCAAATTACACAGTTTTGTATCATCACAAACATTTTATATATAGTTTTTTACATTATAGAGATCATTAAACATTATTTTTACCCCTTCTTGTAATTTCAAACCTTTACTTTACTACATTCTTTTGCAGAAGAAGATATTTAAAAAATGTTGGTAAAACTGCGGTACTCACTTCTATTTTATGGACCAGTTAAATAATGTCAAAAATTGGTGCTACCATTGTTTGGTTACCAACATTTTTCAAAACATCTTATGTTATATTCTACGGAAGAAAGCTTTAAAAGTTGAAAATGAAAAGAGTGTTAATAAATAAGGACAACATTTTACAAATGTAATGTAAACTCACCATCAAACTTGGTCTTTAATATGTAATCTTTGTACAGCCTCTTCCCATTCACTGGTGTCATGGCACTGCAGATCTTTGTGTTGTTGGAACACAACGCCTGTCTCATGTTATGCAAGGCGTGGGCCATGGCGAAGACAGCATTCACCACAAACATGATCTTGGACTCCTGCTCGAATTTTCCATCTCGAAGTGAATGCTTCCCACATCCAATGTCGTGCAGGCTGCACTGGAAATGATTTTCCCAAAATTCTCTGAACCAGGGGTTGCGTGTGTTGTTGTACGGATTAAGGTTTGTAAAGTATGAGGTAAAATCTGGGATGGCGTAGGACGCTAACTCAATAGTAAAAGCTCCATCTGCCACGCTCTCACTTCCTCTCACAACACTCTCCTGTGCTCCCCATCCATCGCTGGCCACCCAGATAAATGAGACGTTCATGCGCTTTGCAGCGACCAGGAGCTCCCTGGCATCTTCGCTTCTGGTAAAGAGGATCACTACTTTGGCGTTGGATTTCTGCAGAAGAGATTTGATGACCCCATCGTAACTGTAGCGGTCCATGGAGCGACTTACTTTGGCCGAAGTGGCAATGCAGATCTGCAGAGCCCGAGCCTCCTGCTGAAAGGCATCGATGCCTGTCTCACCGTAATCACCCTCTGAGGCCACGGTGGAGACATACGTCCAGTTGAAGTAGCGCAGAATTTCGGCCATGGCTTTGGCCTGGTAGAAGTCAGGCGGCACGGTTCGTGCAAAGTAGTCATAGCGGGATTTGTCGCTCAGTTTTGCACTGGTAGACGCATAGCTGATCTGAGGTATCTGGAAAAGACGGAGGAGGTTGGCCACCTGAGAAAAACAAATGAAAACTTTAAAAGATTAAAAGCCAGCGAAGTTCATCACATTTGCGGTGCAAAATCCCTTATTGATTAAAACAACAGCTCAAAGACCATTAACAAAAGAAAATTCATGATAACGGGATTACTTTAACATTGTAGGGCACAAATGATAAAAAATGTGGGCAATTATCCCTGAATTCTGCTAAGTATCTCTCTTCCCGCTGTTCTTATCCGTGTGAACTCTTATTGCAACACCTCAGGTTCTCATTCTCACAATGAAAAATTTCAGTTTCAGATCAGCAAGGGCAACTGAATGCAAAACCCACAAAATTTGCTTCTTTGTTATTCTTTGTCAAATATCTTCTTTTGAGTTCTTCAGAAGAAAAAAAGTCATACAGGTTTGAAATGAAAAGAGGCTAAATTATGACCACTTAAACTTTTACTAAAACTCTATTACTATAAAAACTTATTTTCCTGAGGTTTAACACTAGGACAGCCCAAACATGTTTTAATTTCACTTAACAGTACATACAGTTGGAGCTCTAGATCTGCACTTTATTACACAGCGAATCTCTTCACTTGGTACATCTGCACATTTTTATTATTCAAGCTCTGTGTGAATCAGTTTTGATAGTGTGACTTTAAAAGGAGTCTAGCTGGGATTTGCTTTAGGCAGATCCCGTAGGAGCCTAAGAGTAAAAGTCTGTATGAAGACAAAAAAAATATTTTTCCACTGTATCATAGCATAACATGTCATTTTCATGCAATTTGAAAATCTATGCATTAAATCATTGATTAATGTGAACATTACCATTTTTCTGTTCTAACGATCTTGTCATATCAAACTTGTTTGATTTTATTTCTTCCGTGGAACACTGCTAATGTTCCCTTAATAAATCATCAATGAGTGTCATTGCAATATCATTCATAATCACTGAAAAATACTGAACTGTGGTTATACAAAATACATTTGAAAAGGTAAATTGTTGTAGAGAGATTAGAAACCAAGCAATGGTTTTGTAACCATTAATAAAACAGCAGCCTTTCACAACCACTAGACACAAGAACAGACTCATTTCAAACAAAAGCCAACACAAATTATTCATGTAACGTCTAACCTCCTGTACATTCACTTAAACAGCTACTTGCGAATTCTCAATGCTACCTGTCTTTTACATGCTTTTAGAAATTCTGCTGCCCTGTGAGTGCACTAGCTCATGAATGTGTCGAAGACGAAGTTTTGTTATGTGGTTGTTAAAAAGCCGCAGTGACATCTTTTCCGATGCGGTTTTCACAGTTCTCAAACAGATACAAGAAAAGTTCGGCATACATTTTTGATATCTGTTGCTATAGAAACAGCAGAGTAGGGAATAAAAGGGGGCCTTTGAGAAGAGGTTAATGGTGTTATTTTGTTTCCCCAGAGTTTCCCTCCTTCAGATCATTCCTGAAATTCAATGTCACATAATATTACCCTGAAACCCTTGTTCTGAAAAAGTCCAGACTGTCAGTCTGTGTACACATATTATTTTCTTTCGGCAAGTTAAAACTGTTTAACATTTCAGTGTCCTCTAAATACGTGTAACGTGATGTTGAACTGAGGTGACTTAGTTCACAGAAAACCCTTTCACATAGCTATATGAATATAAGTGTGTATGAACCGGACAAGTACGTTCATAGGCAATACAAAAATAAAACTGTAATTATAGGCTAAATTATAGACTGTACTCTAATCACCTCTTAATTATAGTCCATTTTCTAATTTGCTCTTAAATTAGAATTAATAACAGTCTTGTATTCATTTGCCAGCTTTGTACAAGGTTAATGTTTGCATCCATTGTGTGTAAAGTTATATATATTTTTCATTAAGATCTAGAACTTTTCAATCTGATGTTTCGCAGTATGTGACTGATGGCTTTCTCATGCACTGTATTAGAAAGCTGCCTCCCGCAATGAAATGAAAGATATTTTTTATGAAGCACGCTCAGTCTCCTGGGAGAGCGTAGATGGGTTTCATGAAATATTTTTGTCTAACGGAAACTAGTGTGAAAGATGTTTGTAGGCAGAATTTTTTCTGTAAAAAAAGATGTACTCAAATCCCATTAAAAGATCACGGACAGAGTACTGTGGTGACCTGTTTTAATGTTTTTAATTTGTTTAAAATGACTTACTTTTGTGGAAAACAAAATGAGAAGATATTTTGAGAAATGTGGTTTCATGGCCATACAATGCAAGACAATGTGGCCAGTGTTGTTACCTGCATTCTTCAACTTTTTTCTGCAGGAGATAAAAAGTCAAATAGGTTTTTGGATGACACAATGGGGATTTTCCCTTTTCTGTCTTTGTTAATACTTACAGCAGGTATACTTGAAGCACCATCTAAATGTAGTAGGAATACAGTATCTTTCAATATAAATGAACAGTATATATCGAAGTTCCATTGTATAAGAATCTATAGTCAAGCATAAGTCATGTCTTTAGCGCTTTCACAATACATAGGGTTTCAAAGCAACTTTGCTGATAATGGTAATACAGTTTTAATTGTCATAGAGTCCCTGTTGAGAACTTGAGTAAGATTTTCTTAATACTTTAATGCTTTTGTCTTAACGCCCCCAAGTGAGCGAGCCAAGGGCAACTGTGGCAACGAACAGAAGCTTAGTAGTGTAGGGAAAAAACTTTTGCAAAAGCAGGTTCATCTGGGGAAAGAGTGGTAGCAGCTATACTCTGGCTATATATAACTTAAATATTTTAGATTTTAGAATATCTAAGAGTAATGCCTTTGAAAAATAACAAAGATGACAATTTTGCTCATATTTACTAACACGACAGAGCCACACTTAATGTTGACAAAAAAATAAACTGAGATGTATATCTCTATGAAAAAGATGTATGGGATTTGATTTGGTTCCATTGGGAATTAATTGGATTGTTGAAAGTTAATGCCTGTCAAATGGACAAGTCAACTTCCATCGGTAAGAACATGCCATCAGGATAAGTTATATAATTTAAAAAGGTAGGGAAGATATTGTTTTTGATAAAATATTATGAGGCACATGAATAAAAAAAGAATTGTCCTATGTATTTGCATAACAATAAGAATAGAAAATAGTATTTATTATTATATATTAATATATTACTATAATATACACAATATGAGTAATAGTATTTGTAACGCTTGCCTTGAATAAATAAGATGATGAAATAACTGTAGAGACAGACTGCAACACACCAATAAAAAGATCATCAGTTTTTCCAAATTCAAATCAGTTAGACTACAAGCGTAATGCTCTCAACAGCAATTTATATCATATTTCCAGAAGCATTTCAGTCCAATTGATTAGCGCTGATCATGCGTGAGTCGCTTCCACAATGGCTTTGTCTGACTTAAACACATTAGATATGGAGCTCATGCCCTTTCTCATAATGCCCTGATGCTTCGGAGTCTGCCTTTTGGCCTGGGATTTAATTAAGAAAATTACCAGCGACGTGAATTTGGAGCGAGGAGAGTTTGCTGTTGAGTGGATTAATCATTCTAGGAAAGAAGATGGCTCTTGATCAGAGGGATTTGTGTTTGGCAGAACAAGCGGGCATGTTTGCCATGCATCGGGCATACACGACAATATACTTCTTCGCTTGTGAGATGAGCACGTCAAAACGTTCTTATCAAAACTTATACTGCTGGATCAAATTCATTGAAATATCTGTTGAGCATCATATAGTTGTCAACGATCTACAGAAAAACATTTTTTTGGCATAACTTAATTTTATTATGTACATTATTTTTTATCCTGTCAAATTGTTTTAGGATAACTTTTTTCAAATTAAAAGAAATTCGGTGTGTCTTCATAGATTCTGAGTCCCAAATACAGAGTAATGAAGACTGACAGGGAGTAAAGTGAAAGCATGGAGATTATAAGATAAGGTTAGCAAGTTTTTGGTGCTTCTGCTCAAGATAGACCCATTCCGAGTTGAGTGGTAAAGTATTTATTTGGTTCAATGACTCACAGAAAATGGCCAAGGCAAAGAGCAGTGAGACATAAATAATGCGAAGGTATATTAGACACATTTGCTCATTCATACAGCATATCTATGACTCATCTGTTTACAGTGGAGGAATGAACACATTCATCTATATATTAATGGACAGACTATCCATGTACTCTCCTACACATTTTTACTCATTGATGCTCTTTCGACTTCTATTTTCACACATTGTAGACGTAGTACAAGATCATTACACTCTGCCAACAACACAACAGTAGCTTTAAAAAGCAATTTGTTCCCAAGCCTGAAAGTTTTACTTCATGAAATATGCATGTTCTAGGTAGAAGGAAAGCCATAAAACCCACTTTAGCAGGATTGACTATCGTCACTGTCGAGTGGAAACCCCATATCTTTATGTTCTGTAAATCTTTGCCATGGGGTTATCTTGAAATTTGTAAGTAGGTTTGAAAAGTTTTGTCTGTTTACTGAAAAGTAGTTCTTTTTAAGGTTTCCAACAGTGATGATATGGCACTTTAGGGTTTACAGCTTGGAGAAAGAGAGAAAATTGAAGAGTTTGAATAAGGACGGAATAAAACAGAAGGGATATAAATGTGGATAAATGATATAATGGATGGAAATAATGACAAAGTTTTGCACTATTTGTTGGAATTTATAATAATACAGGGAGAGTAAGCTAAAACTGAGCAAGGAGTATATATAACAAAACATAAAAAGCACACAACATCACACTTGTCTTATAGTTTTATATAAAGACATTTTAATTCATTTTAATGGTGCCCTTACTGGGATATATCATAAATCATTTCCATATCATATGTATATCATATGTATCATGCCTAAAAACACACTTGATCCTAAATATGATGTACGTGCCGAAGCAAAATTAGGATAAATAGGATTCTGACAACCAAAAATAATATTTATGAAAATTACATAGCTGACATCAATGGTAATGATGATACTGATGAACTACGACATCTCCGGCAGTAACGAAGAGAATATTAGCGACCCGGTGGATGATAGGAATGCTAAACAGTGGATAAAACTGCTGTGACATATCTGGAAGGGCTTTGTTTGCCTGTATATCAGAGGAGGTGAATTCCAGAAGCGGGATTTTGAAGAATTAGGTTGCCAGGCAACAGCTGTGAATGTGTTTGGTCAGGTGGAAGTGTGACCCTGTAAGAGAGGAGAGGATATGTCTAATCTAACCCTGATCCTTCACCCCAGCCTGACAGAGTCTTCTGTCTCTCTGTCTGTCTCTCTCTCTCTATGTTCCCTTTAGATGGCATCAAAGTCACTTAGCCTGCATCATAGCACACTTAACTTCTGAGATTAATGATGAGTTAATTTGTGATGTTTAATGTGGCTTGTTGTGTAAAATACAAATTTCCGCTATTTTTCTGCAGAACACAAAAGAAGATATTTATAAGAATGTTAGTAACCGTAGCATTTAGTTTGTTTGTATACATTACCACTATTGTTCCATAGCCAACATTTGACAAAATATCTTCTGTTGTGATCTGCAAAAAAATTATGACAGAATTTAAATTTTTTTAACCAGCATTTAAACCAGCTAGTTTAACAAACTGACAGGATATGGCTGTTTATTTCAGGGGTATCCAGTTAGTTTTGGTTTCGCCTGGCAGTGATGCAAACTAAAGGCTATTGGCTATTTAAAAATATGTCCATACACTGAAAACATATTTTGGCCCTAATCAAACTAAGCAAAATGTAATTTCGCTAGCTTTAAATATTTAAATTTAGTTTTTGAGATGTCCTTCTTGATTGCGTGTTTGTAGTTTGTACACCTACTTAAACTTTATTTGTGATGTAAGGTTGGATTATTGCTGTATTTTTTCATTAAAAACTCCTCGAAACTCCAAAATGACGTGCGATGACACGTTTGGGAAATCCATAATGTGTACAATAGAATATTATATGTTACGAGAGAAATGTCCAGTTAGTTCCTATTGATAAAATTCACAATATAGCATTGGTTATCTGAATGTGTCTTAAACTTATTATAATAGTTATAATAGTTAGACAGCAAACTGTGTTTACCTAACTGTAGCTTAAATAAATGGATTGCAACAATTTACCACAAAAAATATTGAATTTAATCATTTTTATACTAAGGTAACAAATATAATTAGTTGAATTTAACAAAAAGGGTTTGTTTAAATTTAAAATAGATCAATTGTCTGCGACCAAGTTACTTCAAAAAATGTTGTAAATTCAATTAATCTTTTTATCCAGAAACAAATAAGTAAAATAAGATAAAGTTAAATAATGAAATAGTGCCAAAATTACTGTTTTTTATACTAAGGTTACTACATTCAATCAATTAAATGCAACTAAATGTTTTTGATTAAGTTAACATCAAATCAGTTGAGTGTTACCTTTCACCTTAAAAATTGAGTTATTCAACTAATCTTTTTCATCCAGTTACAAATAAATTAATTAAGAGAACGTTACATAATTAAATAGGGCTGACATTATTGACATTTTGTTTCAATTTAGATCAAATCAATTGATTGCAACAAGTTAATTTAATAAATCATTTTTTTCAGTGAACTAAAAAGAAGACAAAAAGGAATGTTTCATGGAGAATTAAAATGACATGTAAGAGTGATGTGCAACATTTAAGTTATTTTATAACATGTCCAGCAGTGATCACATTAAAAGAGATGAATAGCTGGTCATAAAGGCACCAATAAACAGCTTAACCCTGACAACAGATCCCTTTTTTATGTTTAAACAGATAATAAAAATGTTTTACATCATACTGACACAAAATAACAAAGACAGTCTTCTGACTATGCTCATCTGCAGTATTGGTGAAATGGTATTAACTACCCAAAAATGTTATTAAACATTATTTTATGGTCTAATTAGATTAGAACATGTTTATTTTCTAGAATTACTGGTTTATTTCATGTGCAGTATGTATGGTGTACTGCATCATTATCACTTACATGGAGCTAAGCGCTTTGATGCACTATAAAGATCTGTTGTTGCCAGTGTGAATCAATCACTACAGGGCCCTTGGGCTACATGTTACTTGATCTGATTACAAAATGCAGGCAATCAACAATAAACATACTGTACAGATTTGATCTGTAAGTTTATAACTTTAACCGGTTATTATTAGGTTACATTACATTAGTTAGAGCCATTTGTAAAAGCAGAGACATGCTGAAGTTTAAAAGCACTTAGAGAATGTTAGTTAGTAACAGTCATCCCAAAATGAAATGAGGTCTTTATTTACTAACCCTCTTCATTAAAACATGTATAACTTCGGCAAAACGAGAAAAGATGATATTTTGAAGAAATATTTTGGAAACGTCATAGCAGTGGCACCCATTTAGTTCTAATGCATTAGCACAAAACCAATGCAAGTGAATGAGTGCCAACATTCTAAAAATATCTTATTTTGTGTTCTGCGGAGGAAAGCAAGTCATACAGTTCTACAGTGACTGAATAATGACAGAATTCTAAGTTGTGGGTAAACTATGACTTTGAGTATGTTGTAATCCTTTTGAGATTATCCCCTTTCCTTTTGTTTGGATTGCAAAAGTAAAGTATAAATATTATGACTAAATTTACATCTCAGGCAAATATATTTACACATTAAAAAAAACAAAAGATACAAGTTAGAATTCTGCAAGACGTTCATCTCTGTTAACAATGCGAGTCACTTGAGTATGGTGAATCATCGGCTGAACTGAAATAAACTCACTGTCAGAAACCACAGGTCAACACAGAGTGTGTGTGTAAGTCCAGATACTTTTGAACTTTCACATTATAACAAGTTTACATTCATCTCAGTGCCCAAAATCAACTGCCAAATTTGGACTGAAAGCTCTGAGTCAACACCTTCAATATTCTTGTTTTTTATATGGTCCTTTAGCAAGCTTAATGTGTTCTGTAACAGCAGATCCTGGAAGACAAACATTGTTTCCGTGTATAATATATTTCCCTTTACTTTCTAACCAAAGTTATAAAAACTGAAATGTATCATACTTTGCAGTTTTGAGAGTAATGCTGAAATTAGTATTTCACACTGGAAAAACCACAGGGAAGGTCCTCAACATGATCAATGTGTTCGATGTAAACTTTATACAGTAGTTTACATGAAAAGCATATGATATGGCCCATACTTTTCACTTTCATGAAGTTTATAATGACCCCAAGATACTGCAATCCTTTTACAGCTGTACAATAAAGAACATTCTGTCAGACAACATTGTTGCCAAGTACAAAAGTGGCGAAACACCGCAGGTTGGTGAGATCGACTGAATACATCGCCAGGGGTGTTCTGCCTGAACTGCAGGATATCTTCATCATTACAGGCCAGAGAAATTCATTAAACATTCCAGAAACCCAAACAACTGACCCTTCTTACTGCTGCATTTAGAGAAATGTTATTATATCCTGTGTTTCAGGATCTACCCCAGTATCCTTCAATTATCTGAACTCTAAATTAAGTCATCATTAGACTTGGGTATCAAAATTTTTCTGACAGTATAACAATGCTGTTAAAATAATTATGTTAATGTGGAAATCTCATACTTTAAAATTAAAAAGAACACAAAGTAAGAAAAACAGTTATAATCATCCAAGAGAGCATAATATACTGCCAAAAATTTACAATTCAGGGCAAAGTTGGATTTCAAGAACGCCATACGTACATCAGAGAGTCTGAGAACAAAACCCATTTGTCAAACATATTTTCCTTAACTTTTCTTTTGCAGAATAATTCAGAATATTCAAGAGCCACTTATAACTAGGATGTAGGAGAACATTGTATTTTGTTTTGCATAAATTGTATCATTAAAATAATCGCAATTGCACATTAATTAATTTTATGCTTTTAAGTGTACAACCATTACAGATTAAATCATGTCATTTATTTTTTATGTGTTTTAACCATAAAGTTACAAACCCAACCTTGCCATTTCTTCATGGTACATACCTGCAAAACAATGCAATATAATGTACTGAAAACCAGCAGACATCCATCTATCTGTGATGTTCTGTCAAACAGATGATGCATGTTTTTCATTTCGTGGACTGGGGCTATGCTTTTGAGAATACACTCAAACAGCACCTCCATAAATAGCTGACAGGCAAATACATGCAGATTTTATGAAATATATACCTTAACCAAAATTACAACTCCTTTATCAGACTCTCTCTTTCTCTCTGTCTGTCACTCTCCCATCCTAAAAGCTTTTTTAGCTTTGTCCGTATGCTGTCAAAGTCCCTCATTTTTATCACTCCACTGGGAGAGAAGCCAATAAAGAAAACTGTCTTAACACAGAAACCTTAAAAGTCTAAGTCAACCTCCTGGCCATTTCATTCCATCTGTTAGAGCTAATAGTGACCTGAGTCACATCTGCTGTCAGTCATGTCTTTACCTTGTTGTTAATATCAGCGATACAGGGGTTTAGAATAGGGGTGTGCAAGATAAATTGTGATAATATCGTAAATGTTGTTAACAATGTAGAAAAACAAATGATCAAGTTTGTCACTCACTTATAACCATTACACAGAGATAATATTCCAAAATAGTTACTTCTGTACTATGTAGTAGAAGGGCAGTCGTGGCCTGGTGGTTCGAGTCTTGGACTTGTGATCCGCAGGTTGCTGGTTCGAGACTCCGAACCAGCGGGAATACCACGACTGAGGTGAGTCCCTTGAGCAAGGCACCGTCCCCCCCACTGCTCCCCGGGCGCCGCGGCATGGCTGCCCACTGCTCCGGGTGTGTGTTCACAGTGTGTGTGTGTTCACTTACTGGATGGGTTAAATGCAGAGCACAAATTCCAAGTATGGAACACCATACTTGGTAATACGTCACGTCACTTCACTTCACTACAGTGTGTGCCTTGACCTTGACCTAGAAGTAATAAATAAATGTCTGCAGTCTTAGTGTGCACAAAACAGTAAGCGAGATATGATGTTGTTAAAATGCAAGTACTGGTAAATGAATTTCAAGTAAATTAATGTAATTACAGATGCCTACGTATACATTAGGTTGTTGTTTATGTTTGATAGGTCAAAGAACATACATGACAATAAAACACAGAGGAAGCAGTATGTCGGAATTGTACAGTATTCATACGATTCCCACTCGTTCTGTTTAAAAGCACTTTATTGATTTTCTAAATTTAAATGAGATATTTCGGAAAAGGTTTTACAGTTTTATGACCAATAAAAATAGAGATGTCACTTTTGCAAACATCTTATTATATCAGGAAAGTATAGCAAGCTGAACCAATTTGCATTTACTTGCACAGTGAAAACAACAGTGAACATGTATTCACAGTATTTACACATTTAAGTTTCAAATCTGTCCAGTATATAGGAAATACAGTGCCAGTGACAGAATATGGCACGTTTCAGGGATTCCCCTTTGACGTACTTTAGAGGAGACAGCTACAAGATCTCGCCCACACCAGCCCTTTAGAGAACATGGCTCTTGGCTGCCCTAAATGCAAAGAACTACATGTGTGTGTGCGCATGTGACAGATGCCTCATGCAGAAAAGGTGAAGAATGTAAAATAAAAGCATGAAGAAAGAAATAAAAATAAAGAAAGAAAGAAAGAATAGAGGAAACAAACATACAGTTATGGATTTTCCATATAGTGATAAAATAACATTTCATACAGTGTTTCACACACATCTCTTTCTATTTCTCCTGTCATCTCAGTCTGTTTTTCTGCATTATTAATACATTCCTTGTCCCTGAGCGGCCACTGCAGTAATTATGCTCCTGTAACCTTAAGAACAAATTAACATTTTTCTGTTTCTATCACGGATGCCATTGATTCTGGTGAATTATAGGAGAATTGACATGTACAATATGGCTTGTGTTGTTAAATGTATATTTATATCAAGTATCTGGTTATCTTAATTCAAGAATTCTATCAAATTAATGTACAAAAAGAATTAATAGGATATTTACGTTTATATTTAAAAATCTCATCCACAACCCTTTTTTAATGTTTGGGTCTTTTTATTAATGTTTAGGTCTTCCTCTTGTTAATTTTCTTCTAAATATTTTCTCATCTCATATTAAAATCCTCAGGGAGCAGATATGTGCAGAGCATGATCAAGCCGTCACTTTCTTCATACCTTGAAGCAAATATCTGCAGCACGTCTGCCAGGCACCACCGCGAAAGACAGAGACTCGCCACATGGTTGGCGGCAAATTGGATGGGTTGAACATTTGGATGACAGGTCTCTACATATCACACTGCAATGCGTTATCTCATTAAATTACTGCAAAATTTCCTTACTAAATGGCATAAAAACCCACAGAAAAAAGGTAGAAAGAATCTTTTTAGTTACATTTTTCTACCTAAGCTAAATGCATAAGAACAACTTAAGGTAAACCATATGTGGATTAATTCTTTATCATATTCAATAGTAATCCGTGCTATAAATATTTATTGCTATTTAATTTGTGTATGCAAAATCAGAATTTCAGATATAGTGTGAACAATATGTTTGATAAAAAAAATAAGATTCTTAAAGAGATGCAAATGTTATCATTATTGACTAAAGCTTTAGAAATATTGAACTATTAATATTAATATTTAAGCATATCTTTCTTTTGCAAAACAAAAAGAAGATATATCAAAGAATGTTGGTAACTAAAAACCATTGGTCCCCATTGACTTCTATTGGATGGACACAAATGTCAATGGGGACCAACAGTTATCTTTAGACAACAATCTTTAAAAGAAAGTCACTCAAGTTTAAAAGGATGAGAGGGTGAGTAAGAGGGTAAGGAAATTATGAATTTAGTCTTTAAGCATATCCATAACGTACAACTGAATTGTCAAGACATTCACAGTTTAAAGGCAAAAATGTTTGCTATGAATTTGTGATAGATTGCTGATAATTTTTTTTAATAAAGCTACATGAATAGTTGGATTAAATTGGACTTGTAAGCAGAAAGTTGCAGGTTCGAATCTCAGTGCCAGCGGACAATGACAGAAAAGCCCTTTAGCAAGACATCTTACCCCTTTTTGCCCTGCAGAGATATTTAACCAATGCACAACACTTCACAATGGCTTTGGATAAAAGTGTCTGCCAAATGAATCAATGTAAACGAAGGACGTACCTGTATAGATACATCACTGTACGAGCCTCCGATCACTCCAGATATAGCCAGCGGAACATCATCGTGAATAGCATAGGATCCATCCGGGCATGTATATTCACTATCGTCGACTTTCGTCAGCGAGGCACGAACAAACTCTAGGGACTGTTCGAGCGCATACGTGTCCTTCGAGCAAGTGTCTAGAATATGGGCACCTAAAGTGACCCCGGGCAAAATCTGCTCATCATGATTGATCTCGTCCAGGGCTAGCAGCATTGCCTCGAGTCTCTGAATCCCTCTTTGGGCGTTGATGCGTCCACAGTCCTGAGCCCCTTCTCCCTTTTGGTGGACAGGAAACAGGCCTCCGATCACTAAGTCTCCTTCGATTATGATCTCCTTCTTGGAAGCGTCTGTGTTGTAACCTGGGAGGGCCAAAGCTTGAGGTGTCCTGGCCAACAGCAGTAGCAGTAGTGTGAGATGAAGGGGCCAGGACGGGCCGTGCCCCCTAAAATGAGCTAACCTGTGGGCCATGGTGTGCAAAGGGTTCTGCTTTACAGGTCAATACCTGTTCAGCAGTTGTTGGTCCTTTCGATTGCTGGAAAGGATTGGTGCTCGAGACGTGCTGAGGGTAGACTTCAGTTTTCTTAGTGTGCTTGTAACCGGGAGTGGGACAACTCGAGTGTCATTTCCATCTCCTGCTTGTTAGTGGGGTTTGATTGAGCACGATCTGTGAAGTAAAGAGAGAAACTGCGTTACAAAACACAATGATTGCTTTGTCTTACCGTTGCCAATGGGTCTGTTTAAACCTTTAAGAGTTTTTTCTAGATCGAGGTTTATATTTCAGGTTGCAATAGATCGGATGTGCATGTGGGTGTAGAATAAGCTTGGGGACATGTACACAATACTTCACATAAAGGATTTGTTGAGTAAATGTGTGCGCGTTGTTTTACATCAAGCTTATATAACACAGGCTGTTCTAGAACAGGGGTTTCAAACTGGGGTCCAGGGACCCCAGGGGGCCTCCAAAAGTTTCTAAGAGGTCTCTAAAAATCTTAAAAAATGTAAAAGACATATTAAAAATATAAATGGAAATATTATTTTTTGATTCGTATATAAATGCTCATATACATTTTTACATGTTTTATATCTTTCTAATGAGTTTACTACAGTAATGTTTATCACAGTTGAAAATTGCAACAGAACAACAAAATTGGAATTGTTTCTCTTTAGGGTCATATAACCAACATTACTCGTATTATAGCTAATAATGTAATATAATGTTTAATATATATATATATATATATATATATATATATATATATATATATATTTACTCTATATTATGTCAGTTGGATATGACTTTAAGAAAGGGGTCCTCACAAAGAGTCAAACATATTTCGGGGTCCCTAGCATGGTAAAGTTTGAAAACCCGTTCTAGAATTTTCACTGAATATTCTGTTAATCTTCAGTTAATGTGTACAAAAACAAGAAGTATTAAAATCAAAGTTGCCACTTAAAAGACAATATAAATAAATTAGAACTGCAATAGAATAATGCTGACAACTTAACGGCTTGCATAAAATAATTCAATTCAATCAGCAGTTCCATAACAAAACTGAAACCATTAACCTTTGAATTATTCTCTGCTTTGAATGAGCAACACATATGCCTTAAATCGAAGGACAGTGCTGTTAATTGTGTTGTTTGATAATTCACATTCTGTTTTTTTCTCGATTGTTCTGCCTGTTTCTCAGAACTCTGTAATTTTAATAGACCACTGGATTTGTTCGCTCACAGGACTACAGTATGGACTCCCAAAGGACGCCTTTCCCTTCTGGCTAGACCATCGAGGGGTGTTCATCTGTGTGTTTGAGTGTTTAAAGTGTGTGTGTGTCAGGCTTTGTGCTCAAGGGACAGTATGATCATTGTAGTGTAAAGCCAGCTCGCCTGAATTCATGTAGAGGATCACTATCAGCCGGCTTATGAGCCAACAGCTGCCATACACAAACACATAGACAGAGCTCAGAAGGAAATTTCGTAGCAATGTTTAAAAAACTAATATATATATAATATTGAGTTTACCGTGCTGTAACCCTAAATCCATTCCTTAATGTAACCCTTTAGGGAAAACATGATTAATTAGGATTTAAAAAATATTTTTGCCAAAAAATGTAACTTTGGTCAATGATGATTCACTTTTCCCTGACAATCAAACCTAATGCTCACAGGAACATAATACTGCACTGACAAAAGTAAAATGAAATACAAAAGACCCATGCCATACACACAGTTGAAGCATGCATGCTTATTTCACACATCAGAAGAGGTGTTGAGCTGAACTTTCAGATGCTGTGAATGATATACTGTAATTATGGGGCTTGTAGCCTCATCTCCTGATGTGTGAAGAGATTGTGCACTGTAGATTATTTTTACAATGGCTGTATAACAGAATTCATTGAGCAAAACAAGACACTCACGTGTGAAATGATTCATGTTTGGTTTAAGTGGATCCAAATACCTCTGCAATACTTAAGCAAGCATTACAGTATATTTATGTATTTGTCTTAATTCATCTTTAATTACCTCTTGATTTAATTATTCACTCACGCACTACATCACTTGGGTTTGGGGTAAAAAGATAAGTAGAAGACAAGTAATAAGACCAGTTATGTTTTTACAACCATATTTTTGGCCTTTCATACTTATATGTGTGTATATATAAGACAATGGACCCAGATAGGAGCATGATGGGAAAAGATTGGAGTGTGGGATTGGCACATGCTATATTGCTACTGTGTCATTTCAGTAGAGTCTCATTTGTGATACAGATGTCAAATCAGAAAAATATACTAATTTTGTTTGTTGAAATGTAACTAATTGTTTAAGTAAATTTAATTAAACAAACAAGTATGAAAATCTAACTTACTTCTATTATGCTCAAGACACTTCAATTGTAAAAAGTTATTTTATTTAATTATTTAGTGTTGAAATATTTTTGTTAATAACTACGTGGCAGGTGATCTGAAGTTACCATCATGCTTTGCATCTGACTGCATAAATAGATAAAATGGCAGTTAATCTGGAAAGTTTGTGTAAATTCAGTTAAAATAAACATTTTTTTGTTAATTTACTTTAAGATTTAGGTGAGTTATGGTAACTTAAGTTCATCAGATTATCGTTGTTCAGAAGAGCGGTGCTTATCAGGTGCAACAATAACTCTAAAGTATGAAAACTGTGCTAATACCAGTATAAATACCACCAGTAACATCTCATTTGATCTATGTTATAAACAATATTATATTATATTAAGTATGAAATCGAAATTGAAGGTTCAGTAAGACACCTATACGTTCAACACAGCTGTTTTTATATGTCTACTTTAAGTAACATTTACTTCATATTTTAACAAATATTGTGTATTTAATAAATAGAGTTTACTTTAGTAAGTTGTACTTATGATAGCAGAACACTTTATTTAAAAATGTTCATGCAAATTGTTAAGATGATTTTAGTACGATAATTCTACAAGTTGTTTTATCCTGGAATTAAATGTTGGTGTATTAACCCCAGGGCTATAAGATCACAGTCTAATGACCTCTGTATAAACTATAATAAACATTGAATTTTAATATTTTAAGGAAAATAACAAAAGTCTTATTTTACATACAAATAACGGAAAATTCTTTCTGCAAGAAGAGGGGGACTAATTGAACAGACAAATTGACAGAACTTTCATTTTTTTGGGTGAACTTTTTTTGGGTGAAAAGTTTGGATAAATGAACTATTTATAATTAATAGAAAAAAGGGATTAAATCATACCTTTGTTAGAATGTCTAATGAATTATCATTGCCCTACGATATAATAACTAAGGCCATCAAAATACTTTTGCTAAGTTAAACAAAACTGTCCAACTGACCAGCGTAAGATTTTAGGAATCTGACTGTGCCAATATCTCATACATATATATATATATATATATATATATATATATATATATATATATGAATGTGTGTGTGTGTTCATCTCGGTGAGACACACACTCACTCATTAGGGTCTTCTTCCTTTGTTTCCATGGAAACTTGCCAGACAAGAGAGAAAGGATAGAGCAAGAGAGGTTTAAAGGGCCAATCTTGTCTGCTAGGAGGCATGGAGGCCTTCTGGGAATTCCTGCAAAGCTGGTGTAAATTGGCTATATCTTTTTATGACATACATCTCCTAAACAGCAGTTTTAAGGGATTAATGCTTCAGTCTCACAGAACCATAAACATTATTTTAAATGTTTTCCCAAACATATTGATTTATCGGAAGATGGCCTTTTAAGTAATATCTGATACTGTTGAAACAGTTAAGAGTGTTGTGAGAATTTTTTTTAAATAAAGGTCAGTCGTGGATCGGTACAACCGCTCTCATCCTAAAAGCAAAGTATTGTCAGATCAAGGTATTGGAAAAGAACAACGGAGGAGTCAAGATGAATGTATACATGGATTGTTGTGATGAGACAAATCTTAAAGTTCAAATTGAAAGAATTTAGTTTTGTCTACGATTGTCCATGAAGATTATTATTTATTTATTAATTAAACATTAGGGATACTTCAAATAGGACGCCACCAATACTGAGTATCGTTTTTTTTGACCTGGTGATTGCCCAATACTGATTCTGATGCTTCAATTTAGCTGAAATGTACGCTCTCTGATCACTGTTAACCTGTTAAATAATTACTATACATGTTGCCTTTGTGGTATTTTTACATGTTTTTGTTACATTTTACAGTAATTATGTAATATATGTAAAGTAACTATAATTAACAGAGTACTAAATAATATCAAAAAGTATAATCATGTACGTCCACACGAGTTGTTTTCATCAATTGAGGAATCAAATACATAAAAAACTATCCTTGTAAGTTTGAACATCTACCTTAACATTTGCCTTGTACTAGCATAAGAAAAGCTTCTAAGTGAGAATACGTACTTTTTGAGTTTTGGTAAAGAGTCAACAAAAATATTCTTTTGCAATCTGTTTTACTTCTATGATGTATGTTAAATGTGAAATAGGTGAAAATGTACTGGAGGACAGAACTCGGTTAAATCAGGGGATTTTTTAGACCCTTAAAAGTTCCTACATACGTTTTTGAAGACCAATGTTTATTCTGGGACAAAAAAAGTTCTTGGAATGGTGTATAACATTTTTAAACCGATTTACAAATAAATAAAAAATAAAAAAAATTAATTTAATAAATTAACAAATAAATTAAAAATCTAAATCAAACCAAAAGCTGTTTCTGTTAACTTCATATTAACACCAAAGTTATACCAATTCACAACAGTACACTCACTGGAGCTGGATATTACATTTACATTTATTTAAATTATGTTAACATATGGCAGTTAAAGACCCATAAATTTGCCTGAATATCCAGTCCAATTATTTCTCTCTCTCGCTGTCTCTCTGTCTCGCTCTCTCTACACTCTTTCTACATTCTCTACGCTCTCTACTAAACTCCTTCTACACTATTCGCTTAAATCTTCCGCTTCAACAGATGGCCTCTTTATTTAATACTGCTTTCGCCTATCTTCCATTGCTCCATCCACGCAGTGTGACGAGAGGATGGAAGAGCCCACGGGGAGATGAAAAAAGCAAATAATGGGAAGTAGGTAGAAAAGCATCATTACATAGGTGGAGGACTCATGCAAACCCCCACAAAGTGTTAATCCATTTCAGTATTTTCAATCTCGTGCTGGCAAAGAGAGCAGCATGAATATGGTAATGGTGCATCTAGAAGATAGGTCATCTTTATGTAACTGCAGGCCCGCGAAAAGAATTCCATACCGGGCGCTTCTACAAAAGACAGAACTGATTAAAGAGGAAAAACGATGTAAATTAATTTTTACATAGACCATATTTCAGATGACTAAAGGGAAATTTTCTGGATACGAATGTCTACACTTCTGTTTGGTTGTGTGATTTTACACCAAGCCAGGAATGCAATCCGATCGCTTTGTGTCAACCTGCCCTTATGTGACCAACCTGTTGCCTTATCTTTAGTGTCACACATCACTCATCACCTAGCGCTGAATTCTGAACACTTACATTTCAATTCCATTTGCCACAGTTAGCCATGCAACAAATGCACATATTCGCAAGAAATGCGGAGTCCCTGCTATATTTGAGCGTCTGTGGTGCCAAGTCCATCCTGGCAGAGATGAAGCCGAAAACAATAAAGGAGAGAATTACAACTTCATTTCCCGCTAATCGCTGGATAGCAGAGCGTTTTTGACAAGCTGACAAATGTCTTTTTAATTTGGAGCCCCGAAACCATAAATCCAATCCTAACAGCTCTGAGTGCGTGTAACGGCACGACCCAGCAGGCACTTTATTTGATAATCACTCATAAGGTGGTGGCCGCGTTCCAGATTAGATTTTGAACACCTTATTTGGGGCCCTTTGAGCCGGCACATCAACAACCATTTCAAGTAGGATGGCAATCAAGTGCGAACTGTACAGCTCACTTTAAAGGGCCCTTCAAAATGAGTTTTAGAAAAGGCTATAGAAGTTGAAAACTGTGACATTCTTAAAATAGTGCAATTACTCTTTTATGGGTTGTGAGCTTTATGTGTTTACTTAAGTGAAGCAAAAACAGAAAATAATAAGTAAATTATTTTGCAGCTAACATTTCATTCTGTTTTGTGTAGAGCCAGACCGATTTATAGTTTTGCAGATTTTTTTCCTAACCTTTGCCGAACACATTTCCCAACTCTGTACATACCTTTCCTGTACGCTCAATACAGTCTTGTCCCCAATAAAGGTAATAAAATACAAATAAACATGAAAAGAAATGGCACAAAGGCTGCATTTAAATCTGTACTGGGGCAAAATATTGTGTTTGGTATGATTTTAATCTTCGAACCAAACGTCTTCAGCCAACAAAGTATAAATTCTGTCTGGCTAGAACGCTTTCCAAAGGGCTATGTTCAAAGGCAGTCTTTTGTTGGATAAGTAATGGCAAACTAAGCAGTGTTTTCAACCACCTCTAAAAGTGGACAAAATAATTACAGGCTAAAAATGTTTCCTTTTACTCGTGTTTTAAGCATCGTCCATTGTGATCCAGTTAACCAAAACACATCTTAATACCAGGTGGAAACAGAGACTTACTGACAAAATAAAGGAGGATGAGAAAGGGTGTCTAGAAAAATGTTCACACTTGAAATTAATTTGAATCTACATGAAGAATAAACAATATAATACAGATTATACAGCATAATGTACTATAAAATACCATTCAGTCTCTTTTCTTTATACGTCCCCATTTCAAATTCATGTCAATTCTACAGTATCTTGATAGTGCTGAGGTTTGATTTCTGTCATTCTACACAATTTCCTCTTTTTTTCCAAACGCCTACATTATTTATGTCCACAGGATTTACCTTCGGCTTTTAAACACATTAGGGAGAAACTAATATGTCACAATTATACACATTTGCCTAACACATTCTCTTGGGAACTTGAAATACATGTTCATTTCCCTGTCGGTATAAAAAAGGACACCTGCTGTGATGAAATATCGCCCTGTGTCTAACTTGTTTTTCCCAGCTTTAATACAAAAAGACACACATACTTCCACCGTTGCACAGATGCACAAGACGCATTCTCCTGTCTGTGAGCACAAACGTCTCCTGGGATCTGCAGTCAGACAGTTTCTCTGTATGTCTTTTAGCAAACACATGGCAAGAAACACGGACCATCTGTTAAATGTTCTCGATGTTTCCAGAGTACCCCAAAATTTTATTTTATTGCCAAATACAGTTTACATTCAGGAATTAGAGGGTTTGTTACAAAATCGGCATTGGAAAACTATAAGACTTTGTTTCTTCTGCAAAATGCAATATTTTTAGAGAATGTTACTTAAAGATAAAAGTTGGTTTTTGATTGCCAACATTCTTCTCAATATCCTTTTAATGTTCTTCCCAAAACAGAAAGTCGTAACAGTCTAAAATGACAAGAGGGAGAAATGATGACAAACTTTTCATTTTTTCCCCATTCTCTAATGGAACATTGAGTGCACTTAATTTGTCTTGCGTAGGCAACACTAAATCCAAAGGAGAATTTGTTTATACAATATAGATATTATAACAAAGTTATGCGTCAATCAATCAACCAATCAGGTGGGTTGAATCATCTGAGGTGATGATCTTTTTCCCGCCAAAGATCCAATCTCATGTGATTTATCGGGGCAAAATATCGTCTTTTTTAACCCAAAAAATGACTTGTTGCACAGGTTAAGCAGTCTTTTGTTAAACACTCTCTACTATTATTTGTAATTTTTTTTAATGGAACATGGAGTGCACTTAATTTGACTTGCGTAGGCAACACTAAATGCAAAGGAGAATTTGTTTATTCAATATAGATATTATTACAAAGTTATGCATCAATCAATCAATCAACCAATCAGGTGGGTTGAATCATCTGAGGTGATGATCTTTTTCCCGCCAAAGATCCAATCTTGTGTGATGTATCGGGTCAAAATATCGTCTTTTTTTAACCAAAAAAATGACTTGTTGCTCAGGTAAAGCATTCTTTTGTTAAACACTCTCTATTATTATTTGTAATACTTTAAACACAATATTTGTAATACAAAAAAACTTTTACATACCATTTTTATAACAACGCACCTTCGACATAAATGGACTCCCAGTGACATCTGAGTCTTTACTTGTATTTCTCTTTTTTCCTGGGTTATTATTCAGTTCCACAGGTAAAACTGACCTCCATTATAGATGAGGAGATTGTGTGTGTGGCGAGAATTTTTCCCGCGCAAAAGCAACACCTTTAATTATTTAAGTAAACCAGCAACATCCCAGCTGTTAGGACTGTGTTTTACCTGTCAATTCTTTTATTCTCTCAAATGCAAACACTAAAGAATAATCATAAACTATTTAATATTGTTTTGATGTTGCATTTATTTTAATTGGTTTATAGGTCCAGCTGTGAAAAAGGCCGGAACAAGCTGGCAGCATTGACACGTGATCGAACGCCGAGGAGACACATAAAACAATTCACTTTATTGTGTTTTTTATGGAAAAACACCAGAAAAACTCGAAAAGTGGTAAAGAAATTCGCCAAATGACCAAAGGCGCACCTTTGTCTAGAAACGACGAACATGTGACACAAAATTAATTTTAATACAATTTCTCACGCCAATTAAACAAACTTTTAAGTGAGAACAATTCATTCTACACAATTTCCGGTTCGCAGGAATTGAGTAATAACACCAGACTGATGTTTTGTCTATACACAAACATTGTGTTAACAGACACACCCCAGCACGACTGTGTTACCTGTGCGCGTTAAAAAGTAGAATTCAGTGTAGAATTGACACATTCATGACGACATTTCGAAGATTGACAACCCTTACCTGTCGTTCCTGTCCTGTGCAGCTCGCGTCCACGAATTCCAATAGGACACGTTTGAACACAGCGTGTGTAAGTCCGTGTTTTTTCCTCGTGTTCCCTGTGAACGCTATGGCTGTGAACGGAAGACTGAATGTTTCGTTCACAGGTTGGACTTTGCGTTAAGCGCGCGACTCTGAGACGCTGTGCGCGTGTGGAGCTGTCCGCGGTGCTGAAGACGCGCCGTGCGCGTCATTGGATTCCAGGAGATTTTGCGCTCGATCTGATTGCTTTGAACACTCCAGCAATACTCCCACCACCGTACCCACGAAGTTAACGCAGTATTGTTGAGGCTTGGGTGTGTTCTGAACCATTCACCTCTTTAAAAGTGTCTCTGAAAGCCCATGGAGAGAAAAGAGTCTTGAAGATGTCCAAGCGTCTGGGATGCAGACCAGATGTCAGATGATGAAGATGTTGCCAATCTGCAGTGTCTGCTGCTCAAGGACCATATGTAAACTAGACGTCAGATTGTGTGGGATTGGTTTAATTGGATGAACCCCAGTCTTCAACACCGGTGTATTAAGGTTGGCTTGTCAGAATCACACTTTATAGAACCAATGTTCTAGAGTGGCTCTGTGGACAAGTTCTAACAAGATACAAGTGCGAGATCCCAAGGGGATGTTCTCAAATGAACTGATGTTGACCATCACACATGGTGACATTTAGTGATCCAAACTATGCATTATATGAAATATCTGCACTGATGATTCATCCAGTCCTGTTTTATGCAAAGGCAAGGAAGAATCCTAACCATGTTCTTCATGCCAAACACTGGTGTACACTAATCTCCATCAAGTGTCTGAGGTTGTTAAGGCAGCGACCCAACTAGAACCTTCAGAGACCCGCTGAGAGATAAACACCGGGTCATTTCAATGCTCCTCCTTTTCTGTTCCTCACTAAGCTCTTCACAATCCAGAGTGTTCAGAGCCTAGGAAACCTGCAGGAGCTCTTGAGATATTGCACTTATATTGATTTTTATTGTCAGTGACAAACACTAACATATCAGCTGAAGAAAAGTTCAGGGTAAATTGCAACATCAGAAAAGAGAACACAGTACTGGGGCTTAAAATGGCTAGAGACAATGTTCTCATGAATCAGTGCCCTTTAAGCATGCATGAGGAAAAACAGCATGTGTTCCTGCGAATAAAGTACAGAATAGTGAACGTTGCAATTGACTCTGTTGATTTAAAGTGCAAAGACATTCGACACGCACACACATTGGCCTTATAGATACTTTACTTTCTTTTATAATAACAATATGACTGAGGTTAATGTTTTCAGA
The DNA here is from genome assembly GCA_033220385.1 of Triplophysa yarkandensis. Classification (NCBI taxonomy): domain Eukaryota; kingdom Metazoa; phylum Chordata; class Actinopteri; order Cypriniformes; family Nemacheilidae; genus Triplophysa; species Triplophysa yarkandensis. The sequence continues at coordinate 5,034,866 of CM065670.1, read as the reverse complement.
GAGACTACAAATCAGTATCAAAATAAAATGGCTATATGATACAAATGATATTCGTACATTCCGACACAAAAAGGCTTATGGCAGAACAAAAGTCAAATATAATAGAGTTCCTCGAAGCCAAGACAGAAAACATGTTTTGAAAAAATACAAAGCAAAGAATTCATTAAATATACTGATATGCTTGTCATATTTTGCTATATATCTTTAAATATCTCCTTCCAAACAACCCACAGATCAAATTCATGCAGGTGACAGAGAAATGTCATGAAAATGAATAAAACAACAATTGTAAATATCAACATGCCCGCTGCATTGACATGATATCCATTGTAAAGAATTCATACAAATAATTATTACGGTTTCCAACCAACACTACAAGTACATAATCCTAAGAACATGTTTATAAAATAAAAGCCTTTTTTACTTGTTTTAACGGTGTTAGCACATATTCAAAATCTTCATAATTATAGTTAAAGATCACATGGAATGGAAGACAATAGACAAGCAGAACACTTTTTTAAAAAATAAATACAAAGCCAAATAATAATATGCATTAGGTCTTTAATAAAAGCCATATTTGTTAATGATATGGGGTGTAAAATTTCCAGGTGTTTAGGTATACTCATTTCAAACATTCAGAGAAAGAATGATTATTTAAAAGATCCAGACAAAGTGCACAACATTCACCCAAATTCCCTTAATAATACACTTTATCCCATCTCATTCCTCCCGGTTTTCCATCGTTTCTCCTTCTTTCTCCTTCTGTCCATTATAGTTTTCCTCCTCTGCCGGTTCATCAAGATCAATCTTCTTCTCTTCTTCCACTTCCATGTCCAGCTCCTCAAAGGAAGAGCCACTGCCTACAGACTCGCTAGATCCCTTGCCCCCTTGGTCCCCATCCTCACTTTGACCCTCTTCCTCATTTGAGCCTTGATGGGAGCCTTCAAGAAGTGGGACTGAAGCCTCCGGCAAATACCTGTTCTCTTCAATTACTTCCTGGATCACAGAGATTGACTCTGGCCTTAATTCTTCACCTGGAACACAAAGTATAAAAATTAACATGTTATAAAGGGAAAGTTAAGTAAAAAATTTAAATTGTGTCAGCATTACTCGTTCTCTTGACATTTGAAACCGGAGACATTCTTCTGCAGAACATAAAAGAAGATATTTTAAAGAATGTTGGGAATTGGCGCCTATTTCATTGTAATGCTTTTTTGTGTCCACACAATAGAATAGTTGTGGCGCAAACGCTGTTTGGTTACCAACATTATTCAAAATATCTTCTTCTTTGTTTTGCAGAAGAAAGTCACTGATGTTCTAAGGAGAGTAAAAAATTACATAGTTTTTGTTTCTGGGTAAACTATCCCTTTAACAGACGTATTACTAATTTTATTCACAATTTGATTTTACTGATACTTCCATACCATGAGGAGCATTCGCCCTGATCATGAATAATCATTAAAAATACATAATAAATAAGCTTGAGGAACATTTAGGAATTGAAAAATATCAAACTAAAGAATATGAAATGGCATTCCTGCTGTTAGCACTGATAGCCGTTGGGGACCTTTAATGGCATGTTTCAGCATCAGAGGGTAATAGTCATTTACTAACAGCAGTATAATTGCAAGAAGCTGTGCTGTTACGTGAGACACACCAGGTGAGAGTTATAATTGCCAAAAAGCTAAATATGAGCTAAAACAACCCCCTGAGGCGGTATTTGTGCCAAATTAAAACACCTCTAAAGAGATTTCAAACATTTAACTTCAAACTAAAGGTGAATCTTGGGTAAACACTTGTGATTTGATCAGGAAAACAGAGAAATTCCTAAAGGAGTTATAGCGGCTTTATAAATTGAGTTTGGTGGTCAGTACGTAAACATGGCAAAGGCTGGTGCTTGCTTTTTAGGTGTCTCTATTGTAGTGCAACACATTTCTAAAGCAAATTGTAACATAGTGTGTTTAAAAGTAAACTGCACATTGATATTGAGTTTGGGAGTAAAAGGAAAGACTGATGGGAAAAAATTACAAATTATAAAACTGTTCACACAAATGTTTGAAGAATGTTGGGAACCCCTTCGCTTGCACTGGTTTTGTTTCCATACAACAGAATTGAATGTGTGCCACTGCTGTTGTGTTATCAACATTCTTTAAAATATCTTATTTGGTGTTCTGTGAAGGAAATCAAGATATCTCATGCTGCTTAATTCCCCTAAAGACAGCAATGAATTTGACCCTCTGGTCTCTTCCTGACAATATTATTTTCAATGGGGAGAAATGATTCCTCTTTCATTCAGGCCATCTCAACTTATTAGATATTAGATAAGCTTTAAATCTCTGCTCGCTGTGGTGATCTACAGGAGCAGAAGAGAGAGAAGAACCTTTTCAAACACCGTTAGGTGACACAACACACCTTTCATTTGCCAACAACATAAATATGTTTCTATCATTTCCAAAGTCAATCTGTGTTTAAACATGGAACATTTTGTTTAATTTCTGTTCTCGCACCACATGTCTCATACCCATGGTAAAACCAATGTGAGTTAAAAATCTAATGATATAAAACTAAATATACTGACACGTGAACTTAATCAAGGACCCAAAGCTCTTTTTTTAACCCTACATGTTTGGCGGCAACTTCCTCCCAAACAAGCCCAAGTCACTACAACTAATTATAACCTCTCAGCCCGTGAGAAATCTTCTAAAAGCCCAAAAGGGCACTGCTAAGATTAGACTGAGTTTTTCCGGCCATGGTAAATTTGCCTCTACATGTCCTTCCCATTGTACAGAATGTACGCTGTTTTCTTCAGTGTTGTGACACTGGAATTAGTTTGGTTGACACCTTAAAGATCTTCAGTGGCACATCACAGGATGGTCACCTGGGATCATGATGTGAGTGTCATTAATTCACAAGCACTGTCAAATTTTCATAATCATTTCCCCGGCCTTAATAACTCACCCTACTGTCATTATCGGTTTCAATTCTAGACAGATTCTGGCCTGTCTAAGCCACCACAAGAGACAGACACAAGGGACTGACGTGGAAAATCACTCCATAAACGTTGCAAAAGTCATTTTTATCATTATGTTTATGAGTGGAGGAACAGAACAGAAAGACAAGCAATAAGGTTTCTCAAAAGTATTGGAAGTCATTTGTAGATACATAACTGTACATAATACAGTGTTGTTAATATTGTCCAAATTTTCTTTTTTTTAGGAAATGTAGAAAACATTGTGCTTTTAAATAGTTCATTCATTCACAAATTTTTTTTTTATTTGTCTATTTAAAAAAATACAGTAATGGTTAATATCAATATTTTATAACTTGAGCCTTTAACAAAAACTGTTACTTGTAAAACATGTAAAAAACTATGTTTTGAATTGAAACACAAACTATTACTGAATGAAGAATTTTCCATGTCTGTTTCAAAGATTCGCGATACCTAGTGACAGTCATAAAAATATTTTAAATAATAAAAAATTATCGCAATTCTTTATAGTATATTAAAACAGATCTAATACATGAAATACAACAGAGAACTTCCAAAACGGTAAAACCAGCCTTACTAAATCTCAACAAATCTGAACCGCATCTTTTCTTGGAAAGCTTCTTATAGCACATTTGCTTGAATTAGTTTCTAAATTGGCTCCAGTGGGATTGTTAGTGGAGCTGCAAGGATTTTTGTTCAGTAAAATGTTTCAGATGAAAGGGATTTTTAAAGAGAACAGGTGTGGGTGATTATAGGTAAGAAAGGAGTAGTGAGAAAGAGAGAAGGTGAGCTTCAAATCGGTGTGTGTATATGGTATATAGGGGTATATATGAAAGTAAACACAAAATAAATGTATAAAGTTTAGGTAAATATAAATAAATCCATCAGCTTCATAGTTAAACAATTTGGGAAGATTAACAACCGACTGCATGTGATATGATCTCTTTTTTAACTAATTTTATAAATTACACTTACACATTATCAAGCTTGTTAGACTTCTTAAAAGCCGACTTTCAATAGCATTTAAGAATTTATGACTTTTATCAAAAGCAATTCTGTTTTGAAGATTGGTTTAGTAGATTTTTTTTGTTTGTGTGCGAAATAATCAGGTCCAGGTAAAATTATACTACGAATAATACAGTTTCATTAAAGGTCTAGTTTGAAAATTCTAGTGGCACCTAGTGGTGAAGTACCCCTCTCTTTTGAAGCACTACGGAGGCTGACACAGGACAAAGATGTTATCGCATTTTTCCTTCTTTGCAGAAACAGATAACATATGTGCTGTTGGTCTGTTTAGGGCTACTGTAGAAACATGCAGCAAATTTCAATAAAGAGGACCCACGGTGTACGTAGATGGAAATAACTGAACATATAGTTATGCACACAAAGTATTTCTGTCCATAGATCATCCTTCGTATTACACATTTCACCTTTATTGCAAAACATAAAGGAATAGCACTGAATTTACTTCCCCTGGTGGCTCAGAAGAACTTCTCAAAGTCAAACCTTCAGCAGTTTCGGTTAAAATACCTACAAGTCAAAACACTAAAACCAGCTGGAAAAGAAGATAGAGCAAGAGGAAAAGAGGCAGGGAGATCTGTCTTGCGATCCCTAAACTGAAGCAGCTTGATTCACAACCTGCACTTGTCAGATCCAAGCTGAGCTGATGTGATTGAACGCTCTTTAATTAAGAAAGCCGAAGGCACACACACAAGCTCACACGATGTCCCTGTGTGGATGTACAGAGCAGAAAACAGCCTACGGACCCTACCATCAATCTACACAGCTATTTGTTTTACTGACCACAGAGTGAATTGTGAACTTCCACAGCTGCAACTGAGCCAAGCTCTTTTATTTCGAATGTCAGCTTGAGATGAAGTCACGGCACAGCGGACGAAATGTAAGCGACATGCAACTGAGTCTTTACGAAGGCATGCATACTAGCACACGTCAGTTTAATGAAGCTGATGTGTGTTGCTGCATAGATGTAACAGGGTGACAGCTGACCGAGGCTGAGGTGCCAGCACAGCGCTTTTGTGTAGTGAGGTACTGACAGATTTATAACTTTTGGAATCATGTTAATGGTTAGAGATCCATGCTGCTAACAAAGTCTAATGATAGCTGACTCAAGTGCTGGAGATTGAATGTGGCAATGACATGATGATTTTATTTATACCTGTACTGTACACCAATCGAAGCATTGCCTAGCAGAGCAATGATTGTGTGTTTGGTTCACAACAGAACACAGATACTGGAAAAAGAAATGTACACCTTGAATGCTCTTTAAGTTGCATTAGAAAAAATCAAGTGACAAAATTCTACATGTAAATGTCACTCTGCCTGTGAAATCCCCGGCTAAAGTCATTAAGTATTTACTTTTTTATACATAAAATCATTTAACAAAATATAACGAACACTCTGTAAGTAGAAAACATTAATATCTGTCAAACTGATTAAGTAAGACCATGTCAAACTTAAGTCTGACTTTCACAAGCAGGGTTACAAATTATAATATGATAAAGATTATACATTATAACAATCTTTAAAAGTTACATTGGAAGAAACTAAAGAATACAGAATTAGTTTTTACAAGAGAACATAAACTTTAACAAATGTAAAAAAATATTGATGTCATTAATTACTCACATTTTGACATTTTAATCCAAACTTACTTTCTTGTGCAAAACACAAAAAAGAGAGATTTTGAAAAATGTTTGGGACTGACAGTTTTGCTTATAAACATTGTTCAAAATATCTTCTTTTGTGCATTTCAGACGGAAATCATATAGATTTAAAATGACATGAAGGCGACTATATGTCTGACGAATTTTACTTTTTGCATAAACTACTCTTTAAAGACAACAGTTTTTGTGTTATTTTAGTTAAATTTGAGTTGTTAGCTTTGTGACATTTTTATTAAATGAAGAATAAAGACAAAAAGTGGGAGTGTTTTGAGCATTTTGAAGTTTACGAGTTTGAAATAACTGAGGGTAAGTAAAATTAGCATTTTTTGACCAAACTCGTCCTTTTAAATATTAAATGTGTTTAAATGTATTTTGCATCAAAACTGGTACATTGCTTATATCAAACCGCTAAAGGCCCTATTTTGGGCTTTCACGAGTAACATACCTGTCCCCGACTCTGTGACATCAGCATCTCTGTTCTCCACAGATTCTTCTGTATCCTCAGTTGTCTTCTTCTCATGAAGTTCTGGTACACAGAAGTCTCCTTGCTTCTCCAGAGGGCACATGTAATGAATCATATCACCTCTGCATATCTCCAGGAACGGGTATGCGTTTAGACCCCTTTCCTTTAGGAAAAAACATTGGGAAAACCAAGTTTACAAGCTGCCCTGTGTGTTTCTGTAATACAACAATAAACAACTTGCTTATCTGTAAATATCTCATGTTTTACAAAAATATAAAAAGAAATATTTTGTCAAGGACATGATGAGAAAAACATTTAAAAATTACACTACAATTAGCAAATTTGGCAGACACTGGTCTAGAGTGCAAAGACTTTGGCGAGTAGCCATGGCTCATCAGATAAACAAATTGAATGTAGCCTGGGAAGATGAGCAAAGCCTAAAGAAAGATTTACGATGATAGAACAAGGATTTTTGCAAAGAATGTCAAGTTAAGTACATTTTCGAATTGAAATGCTATAAAACACAATGTATCTATAAAACGCATTACATGCTTTGATAAATGCACTGCTCATGGGTCCTCTCTCCCCATTGACTTTAAGCAGCAGCAAACAGATCATCAGAAAGGCTGAGATGTTAAATGTAACAATGTATCGTTGCCCTCTATATTGAAAATAACCTGACTATTAAATTCCAGCCCGAAATAATTGTCTTAAATGTTTACTGAAGTACAGCAATGATGTCGCATGCATTTAATTGATCCATTATGAGTTAAAATAGAAACTACATTGAAAAAAAGACGTAAGTGCAATTTGCAACAGTGACTACATGGCCTGATCGAAGGAGAAGTTGTTTCCATCCACCTGTTATTTTACAGCATAAAAATGCTACATGAAATGCCAAAATGCGCATTCATTAAAAAAAACATTAAATAGTCAGGAAGTGACGATTTTGATCTGTTCCACTCACTGGAATGAAGTTGTGCTTTATTTGTAAATGTTTAATACACTATTCCAGTTGACACATATGTTTAATAGGCACGTTATATATAGGATATATAGCTATGCAGCCCATATTAATAATATGCCTACAGTCTTGTTACTGTATTAATCATAAAGTATGAACTGTCCAGGGAAAATGTCAAACTCAAACTCAAATATAAAGTTCTTACTTAATTATGTCCATACCCATGTGAGGTTTCTAATTAGGATTTTACAAATTATTGTTAATTTAATTGCCTGATTTCTCAACTAAGGGCTATTTTAAGGATTGTCAAATACATAATGTTACATGTTGCTAACATGAAAATTAAATACAGTAATTATTTTACGTTATATAAAGAGGCAATTGTTCTCCAGTTGTTGGATATCCTAGCTTTACATTATAATTCACACAAATCTTATCTTCTAATCTCGAAGTTTGTTGTCTCCCAAAAGTGGCGTGCTTTTTAGGCACGAATATAACACAGAATTATTTCCATTCTTAAAATAGAAAAAGTGTGCATAGTCTTGTGCTGCCCGATAATGAAAAAAATCATAATTGTCGATTATTCACTTTGATATTGTTATTCGATTATTATTGTCAGTTAATAAATGTTACATTTCAGTTTTAAAATGTTCTGTGAAGCAGCTGCATGATACATTTAAAACGTCCCAAAATAAACATAACATGTAAATACAAAATCATTATTGGTGTTATGCTGTTAGTAAAAAAAACATGTCAAATTGTCAATTTCAAAATCTTTGATTCACTACTTTATTTGTGACATATATCATTTGTAATTATGCGAATACATAATTTTCACCAGTAATTGTAATCCCGATTAGTTTTGCGATTAATTGGGGCGCCAGCATAGACTGATATTTTCCCATTATTGAAACACTATCAAATTCAACAAGGTTTTATCAAATAAAACAGCTGGATCAGTTGCCTGGTAATAATTACATTGCACCATTGCCGATGCACCATAGAAAAAAGTTAGTGTAGAGCCCAGAGACACAAAAATATTTTAACTTGACAAATAGAATGATGTACTGAAATGTTTGAGCAATAGCAACATAACTATAGAAACAAAAAGCTAAGGAATGAAGAATTAATTGTGACACCTAGTTATTTGCTCTTTAATACACGGGGTACAAATTATTTTCATTCATTATTTCCAAGAATGGACTGACACCTCTGCAAAAGACCTTCAATGATGTCCCACCTCATTAGAATCAAACTCAGGTCAGACCTTTCTGGATCAAACACACCAGCCCTATGACAACTTTGCAGCCAGACTAGGCAGGAGTTTACACCAATTAGCCTGCTTTTAATGAAGTGCCCTCATTAGGGATGAGAGCAAATGCCACTGTAATGATCTAGAAGAACAATACCAAATCTGAAAGCCCATCAGACTGTTACGCAAATAAAACCCTCGAGCGTGAAAAGCTCAACTAAGGTTAAGACATTTGGGACTGTTGTTCGGATAAAACATTTCTTGCAGCTCTGTTAAACTTTAAACAAGGGTCAAAAGCATTTGGATGCAAATAAGCCGCTGTCATTTACCATGCTTAAGTGCTAAATCTTTATTTATTCCTTTCATTCTCAACCATAAGAGCCTACACCGTTGTGCATTTGCATGCATCTAACATCTGTGGCTTATATAATGATGTACTGTATATCATAAGCTTGTGTAATGCAAGTAATTCAGAATGCATTAAAGCATCGACCATATATGACAAATATACAAAGAATAGAAGATTATGAGCTGTCATAAAATATCATTAACGTCTTGCTATATTACCAGCATATGTGTAAAAATACTTTGCTATGTATAGTAATAAAAATCCAACTCTTCAATCCAGCAGGGCTGTAACATTATTTTCGGCTGAGAATTATTCAATATATAAAAGAGATTTATATACATATATTCACAGCTAGCAGGCTTTTAAAAATAGAACTGTGCTGTTATAATTGTGCTGCCTTTACATGCTGAGAACTTTTGTTTGGATACAATAACATTATTAAGCTTTATAGAGGTGTCAAAGAAAACACACAAAGACTTATAGGCGGTTTTATTGGACGTGTGTGCATGGCTCTAAGTTAACTCATGGTTTATTTATAAATTGGCTATTTAATTTATATTTACTTTAATATACTGTGTATTATTAGTGATGTATATTTTATTGTTTAGTCATTGCAAAACTTTTTTACTTTGTTTATTCTATTTATTGTGGATGAGTACCAGTACTTAGCTTTGGCACACGTGTAGGTAAAATAAGAAATTAAAAACAATGTAGTAGATGGGTTTTAAATACTTGCTTTCTCAAAGGTAATTGACTGATTTTATTCTAATCCTCTTTAAAGGAAGCGTATGCTAAGCACTATGAATCACCTGATACACATAAAGACTTCAGCCCTTAGGGGCTCCACATGCAAATGAAGCATATCTCCTTGAACCGAGAGAGATAATGAGAACAGGAGAAAAATACAAAGACACCCACTCCATCTCCACGAAAACAAGGTGAGAACAATAAGAAGAAAATCTGCACAAATCTGTGTGTAACTTTTCTCCGCCATCACTTTACACGTCTTGTTTTGAAAGCATATGTACGTTGTACTCCTAAATGACAGACACGTAGTTAAAACCTTTAAATCTAAAGTATAGAACTTAACAAAAGTTTCGGAATTTCACTTAAAAATATTTTCCAATTTTTCCCTAACAAAGCAGGATTGTGAGACTGTCAACCTCTTTGCACAAAAGGTGAGATGTGTTTTCTCTTATTGAAGCACCATATAAATTCTTAAGTAAAGCGTTGAATCATTCTGCAAGGACATGAAGATTTTTATACGCATATAATCATAAAAAAAGCATTAGAAAATGCAAAAAAGTAGCCTCATACTGTAAATCCGTTTTTAATATAACCAGAAACAAGAGCAAGTACAATTTGATGTATTTAATATTAATTTTTTTGTAATTTATATATATAAGTAAATATAAATTTTATCCACAAGTTTATGAAAGTGATTCTGGTATCATTTACTCACTGTCTAAATGTTTCAAGTCTGTACGGCTTTCTCTTTCCTGCAGAACACCAAAGAAGATATTGTTTAGTAAGGACTAAATCTGATAATATAATGTTTGTTACACCTGAGCACCTCTACAATGCGAAATGCAAATAATCCCATCCATCCACGTATAACATCTGACAGTTACAGCATCCTCCAGCGCTCAGAGCGTTGTCTTATACACAATATTTTCATTTACCTTACATCACAGAAAATAAATAAATATTTAGCAAGTAGATTAACAGACCTTGTATAATTGAAAGTATGCTTGCAGAATTTTTAATTATGGTAAGATGATGTCCCATTGTCAGTTTTGCCCTTTTGGATGAGATTCCCCCCTTGTGATGTAAATGAGGCATGGATGTTACCGAGCCTACAGTCCATGTGTCAGACAGGGTGCAAAAGAACAAAAACCTGTTCTAGACCATGATTAAATGGTAGGGGATGCCCTTTATACTTTTATGCAATGTAAACCTTAATTTTTTTTTCATGTGTAAATTTAACAAATTAGTTTCACTTCGCCAGCGGTTCTCTAACTTTAAACAAGCAATTAGCTGGAAGCTGCGCCACACAATGGCTCCAGCTCTCTCCTGAATATTTAATGGCATAATTTGGTAAAAGTCTATATGTGTTCCACACTTGCTGAAACAAGATTTTACTAGAAAGCCATGGTGGTAAAAGGCTATTTATTCCCAATCGACAGTTACGATTTATGTGGAGAAGGTCGATGCCTACCGATAGATCACAGTGTACCGGCTATGATTCAACTCCGTATAGGCCAATTACTTCTTTATAGATCAACCCGTCTCTTGTGTAGCACAATCTAATACATGTGATTTCTGAGACCTCTTTTATTTTTGATGGGCTTAAATCAAGACCGTACAAATGAAAATGACTTTAAGCTTGGTTGGAGTTTTTTTTTACGGCAATTACACATTCATGTTCTTACTTTTAATGTTGAACTGGTTGATTTAAGAAAGGCTACAAAATAAATTTGAATTATATGTGCAATGTTTGCAAAACAACATGACTTTTATGAGATAATTAGATGAAAGAGACAAAAAGAGTACAAGCTTAGAAACTAATTACATTGAACATAATGGTTCACATATTAAATAAGTAAATGAGGAGCTCTTTTCCAAATCGAGATAAATCCATTTCAATAGTTTACTGAAAATTATGTTTTTTACCTGGACCCATCCAAATCCATTTTGTTAATATTAAATGTATTCCGTTTAAACTGTCTGTTGACTGAGTATGAATATGTTAAACAATCATTGTTAAATAAGACAACAATATTGTAGAATGTAAATTCAAAGTTAATTTTTTCCCAAAATGCTAACAAATCCATCATTTTTTGTTGATTACAATGTTGGTTTATGTCTTACGAAAAACTAAAACTAAATAAAATAAAATGTATGAAATCAGGGACTATACATCACTACTATAAACAAATAAAAGCAAACGTCCAGTCTGCCATTTTATTATCCCAGGTCTCACCAGCCTATCCAGGCCATCAAAAGTGTTAATAGAGTTTAAAGCATTCATTTTAGAAGATTGAATACAAAAAACACTTCAAAGCATTGCTATGTTGGACTGCATTGTTTTTTGCACTTTGAGATTTGCTTCAAATGTAAAGTGCATTACAAATAAAATGTAAAAATTATTATTATTATATTTATTGCATTGAACAAATTAGGATTGGTCGAGAGGACGTATCTCATTTTGGCATAAAACAGTTGCAGTACATTTTCGATCAAGAAAATATAGTGATTTGGCAGGAAACATTAATGGAGCAGAGAATAGGTTCACTATGGCATGACAAACTCATATTTTTTAAATTTATTGAAATTTTGGAAAACAGCTCTTCGAATACTGTATGATTAAGTCAAATGTTCATTCAATCATTATTTGATTTATATTATCATGTTATAAACAAATATTTGCTTACTTTTATTACTAACATGTAAAAAAAATTACATTTGAGAGAAATTAACTGTTGGATCTTTACTAAATTATTTAATGTGTTTAAAAAAATGTTTAAATTAATTGTACTGTTTATTTAAATTATATTTACTAAGCTATGTGAAATAATTTTTACAGTGCATGAGCAAAAAAAAATCTAAAACAAAACGTGTCAAACTTGACTAACTGCATACAAAAAGTAAAGCAAGGAGAGATGTAAATGTCTGAAAGATGTTATTGTAAAGAGTAATACTACAATCCACATGGTGGATTAAATATCAATTTCTAAAAACTCTACAAAAAAGTCATGAAAAAAAAGGCTTTTGCATTAATGCATGCAATCTTTTATCTCAAGTATGAAAGCTATGCATGTCTGGTCATATCTTAATTCAGACTAAGTGTTGGTTCAAGAAAGCCCAGCCATGTTCTATAGATGAATACAATCCATATAATGCCAGGTTATTTTAATAGCAAACAGTTTTGTTGCAAATGAACCGATGCTGGTTTATTTTAACCTGTTATTGTGGGTTAATTTAACTCAATGCTAAGGTATGACCCTTTTGTACCATCCATAGGCTTGAAATAATTTAATGTATGGAAAATATGCACAAATAGTTACTTTGAATAAAATGTTTCTGTAAATGTAAACGTAAATCTCATTTAAAGTCTGTATTGTGCTGCTAAGAGGTGAACTGAAGGAGCACATTTATATTCAAATATAAAGGTGCTTGACAATGCCATAGAAGAAGCTTTTTTGATTAAATGATTTGATAAAGAACCTTTCACATCTGCTTCACAAAAGCTTCTTTGTCGTGAAAACAGGGTTGTTAAGATTATAAAAATGTAAGAAAAAGCTGTGAAAAAGATGAATCTTTGAATCTACTGTGTGCAAAAGCAAAACATTTTACAACAAGATTCTGTTCAATCCTCTCCGCTGCAGAATGTATACCGAGCATACAGTCCAAAACATTTCTTTATGAAGCTTAAACAGGATTTCCCAGACGCCACAAACCGATTTCAATAAACAAACCGTACAATTTCCTGCACAAGCCTTAGAGGAAGAGCGAGAGGGAAGAGGCGAGGAAGAGCGTGACAGAAGGGCAATACTCCAGGGAAATGTCGTGACTTTGTTCTTTCAGACAGCTGCTCCATGAAATCCTCTCCTCCCATAAACAGAATGCGAACATTTGCAGGTAAGCACATCCACAATGCTTGTTACATTTATATATATTTATATTTAACTACATTAACAACTGTTGGATTTTGAATCAATTATTTTAATATGTCTCAGTGAAAAAGATCTATCGAAATGATTTTAAAAGATTTAATTCTGTTAATACAACAGTTTATTATATCTATATAGCCATGGAATAATATGTTTTAATATGAGGACATATCCATGCATGGCAAGTGTTTAAAATTCCCTGAACCTTAAATCCCACATGTCTTACTATACAAAGTTATGTATGGACAGATGAATGAATCTACAAGTATTTAAACCATTTTAACTAAATGGTATTGACTTGATCTGACACCGTGAAACATTCAGATAAGCAAAGTTCTACACAATCTCAAAACTGGTTCATGTTCAGAGAAACGGCAAATCACTACAACCCACATGCTCTCCTTACCTCTGAGGAAATAATGTGGTGACAAGAGAATGAGAACAAATTAAAATGTATAAAAGTATGAAAAACGCCACAGAGGGTTGATTTCAGCTCAGTGTTTTAGATCTAACCATCAAAGTTGTTTTTATGGTAAGTTGCTGTTACCTAACATCTTTGGAGGACAGAAATGAATGATTTATTCAAAGATTTTCAAATGGGATGGAAATCAGTCTGAAAAACTCATGAGCGATCAATCTGAATTGGTTTAAAGGCTCACTCACAGGCTCAGTCGGGACTGTTCTTAACTGAACAGAAAGTCATTACTTTTGACACGTCTTACTCGATATTTATCAATCATAATATTAACAACAGCATATGTTATATTATATTGTGGCGTAATGATTTTTTTATTTCATAGGCAAAATTTAGTTTGAGCATATAACCGAAACAACCCCTAAAACGTACCCTTAATGTTTGTTCAATACTCCATATTTGAGCATATGACCCAACCCCAAAACCTAAACCTTAAAGTTTTTACACTATACAATATAAACACAATACAGGCAGATACATCTACAAGTGTTATTTATTTAAAAAGCTCAATGATTCTATTGCGACTCTCTTCTTTGTCTTCAATAAAACTGTGATCCGTATAGTCGGCTGTGCACAATGATGGAATTCAAAAATTGCAGGGCTGATGTGAAGAAATGGCAAATGGCATTTTGCGGCATGAATGTAAGGAAATTAAAATGAGTATTATATGTGACAAAAAATAGATGTGACTCTAAGGAGATTACATATTTTGAAGAATTTCTGTGAATTAAAATGCTCAAACCAGAGGATTAACACCCAACAAATTGACAAGAAATTGCTGTTTATAAAACAAAGAATAGGTCCTATACTTCCTATACTTGTCTACGAATAAAACATATGCAATAAAAACTTTAAGAGACACCTAAGATGGGTGCTATAAGTATAGCAAAAATCTTTGGTAGAAACGTTATTGTTGGGTTGACATTTTCTTTGAATTACCTCGATTAAATAGAACAAATAATGTCACAGCACGCATTACAGTATATAAACACATACAAAATATAATTAAAATATTGCATTTAAATGCCAGTATTTTTTTTGATTCACAGCACATTAACACATGACTTAAACTAATGTCCAGGACAAAGAAAGTCACTTTGAATACAGGTTCCTATCTTACTCATGTGTCGTACTTTAAATGCATCGTGAGTTGGGTTTGTGTCTGCTGACTGAATGAATGTAAAGTGAAAATTGAGAGAAAGAATACAAGGTAAGAACACAGACGTGCCTTTAGAAAGTAAGTGAGAAGAAGCCTATCGCTAACCTGCAAGGAATACAATACAAGAGAACAGCAACTGACAGCAAGCTCCTCTACTTGTAAGACAAGAAACGAGGCAGACAGTCCAGGAAATAATGAGACAGAGGTCACCGAGAGAAGAGATGAATAGTTTTAGCACAAGAGGGGCAGATTAAGCCTGGTATAAAGAGTGACAGGAAGTAGCTTCAAGACCACCTCAACAGCATGCAGATTTCCTTTACCCACAAGCTTTAGACGCAGGGTCTGATCATCCTTGCTCGTAAGCTCTCCGGCTAATATCAGAGCCTATTCTTAGACCAGTGATATCTTACAAGATCCCTGGGCAACACATAGACACATGAATTAATACATCCACAAATCACAGTGACAATTGACAACAGTCCCCGGAGCCTTTCCTCCCTTCCTATTTACTTTCTTACGCTGTCATGAGCTCGCACGCGCTCCCAGACACACGGATCTGTGAGAACAGAAGCAAACTCCATTTCACACCTCTGGTGCTGTTCAATTCCGACTGTCCCTTGTGGTCGCGGGCATCATAAGAGGCCTGTATTTTTATCTTACATGATAACACCTTTATCCCCCCTCCGTCGGCGTGGGCAAGTCCAAACCAACGACGGAGTTCTGAAAGTTTTCTTTTTTTTTGAAAGAGAACAAATGAACCCACCAGGGACGACGTGCACCATTGTGAAGTGTGTCTGTGTGGGTGTATATGTGCACCGTTTGTACCCTGGCAATCGATACGCCACGTTTCCCGATGAAAGGTAATTGCGGGGACTTAGTCAACAGCGGTGGCCGACTTGACACAGGAGCCGTAAATCGATTGGCTGAGCCGGGGGAGAAAGCGGCCAATGAACACTGATCAAACAGGTTTCATTATTCATTGTTTTAGAAATTCTTTAGAAGGAAAAGGACTTTAAATCTGTCATTTTATAAAGAGATGTTAAGGACACAAACATTATATATGTTGAGTATTGTGAGATTATCTTTTGACAATTAAACTCAAATTCCTCAATATAGTAATGAGTAATATGTTTAGTTAAAAAGGTATTTGAGTTATAATAATAATAACAACAAGTATTATTAATATTATTATTCTGTCAATATTCATGCATTTAAATTATAAAATATCATCAATTATTAATTAGGGCTAAATAATTTATAATGTATTAACATAAGTATATTTTTGCTTTTCATATTTATTAACACACACAGTACACACACACAAATGTTTAGGATTTATTTACATGTATTTTTGTTTTTATTTAAATATAATTGAGAGATTCATATATATTTTTAGTATATACTCCATGCGCATGTGTAAAAAAAATAGCAAATAAATTTACACAGAATAATCGTTAAGCGATCTCATATTTCTTTAATTTTACTGAAACATAAAATCAGCTTATTAACTAATTAACAAATGAATATATTATATTTTTAATAATAATATTTATTAATCTTGGGTATAATGAACTCATGATCAAGTCATATGCCCAAACAACATTTACAGATTTGCCAATGTTTTACAGTTAACATTCCCAACCCTTTCTAATTTTATCAATATCAATCAATGTCTAAACCAATCTGTATTATACACACAACTTCCATAATCCCTTCATTTTCATTTTACTTTACACATAAATAGCCCAGCACAAACAAAACTGTCTTATAGAGGACATGTCTATACTGTCTGGTTCCTAACACAAAAACACTATGGAATGTGGAAACTGCTAATTAAAAATCCATTTACAGTTGCCAGGAACAAACACATTTGTAGGCATACCAACAACAGTCCTTAACTTTATAGAATGAGCAGTAGTGCAGAGACATGAAAATCTATCAAAAAATGTTCTACAGGTACTGTCAGATTCAGGTGCCGTGCATGTATTTATGACAGATATGACAAGGATAGAGAATAAACTAAAGGAAAAGAACAGCCTGACAGCCATGAACATCCACATAGAAACTGGAGATGCAGACATTGTCCTCTCACAGCTGTCAAATACCTACTTGTTCTTTGGGAATCACATTTTTTCCTCATATATCCAAACAAAACATGTCACAAGAACACATGGCATTTTGTCAGTTAACAAAGTTATATGATGAAAGTAATCAAATAAAACTTTTCTACAAGACTACTGCCAAGCAGCTTGGTGAGAAGATTGTAAGAAACACAAAACCTCTGTCAATCTGACTCAGTCTTGGGCTACATGCAAGATCTCCCCTTTTAGAGTTAAAATTGTAATGAGAACGGTAAGGAATCACCCCAGAACTTCACAGATGCATCTTGTCAATAATCTCAAGGCAACTGGAACCGCAGTCAAGAAAGCAATCAGTAAAACGCAATGCCCTCAAGGACTGAAATCCTGCAGTGCCAACAAGGTCCCATTGCTTAAGAAAGCACAGGTACATGCCCGTCTAAAGTTTGCCACTGAATATCTGAAATTTCCAGTGAAAGACTGGGTTAAAGTGTTGTGGTCAGATGAGACAAAATCCAAGCTCTTTGGCATAAATTCAACTCGCCAAGTTTGGAGGAGTACGAAATTCTGCATATGACCCCGAGAATACCATCCCAACATTCAAACATGGAGTTGGAAATATTCTTCTTTGGGGTATTAAGGTGCTGGAGAGGCCTGTCTACAAGACACGCTGATCTCTGTGGTTCTGGAGAGGCCGACTACAAGACACGCTGATCTCTGTGACTGCAAACAAGAGATTTGTCGACAAGTACAAAGTAATGTCTTGCGAAGCGGTCAAACACTTACAGTGGGGTCAACAAGTATTTGATCACCATGTGATTTTACAAGTTCTCCTACTTAGAAATCATGGAGGTGTCTAGACTTTTCTGCATAGGTACCTTTCCACTGTGAGAGATCGGGAAATCACATTGTATGATTTTTAACAATTTATTTGTAAATTACTGTGTTAAATAAGACTACTTGAGTCAAAAAATAATAATATTTGGTACAGAAGCCTTTTTTAACAATTACAGAGGTCAACAGTTCCTGTAGTTTTTCACCAGGTTTGCAGACACAGCAGGAGTGATTTTGGCCCTCTCCTCCATTCAGATGTACTCTAGATTTGTAAGGTTTTGGGGCTGCCGCTAAGCATCACAAAGTTTCAGCTCCCTCCAAAGATTTTCAATTGGATTTAGGTCTGGACCAATCCAGAACCGTGATTTCCAGATGTTTCTTTTAGATTCGGTCTCCGCAGTGGAAATGCACCTATCCTGAAAATTCAAGACCCCTCCATGATTTCTGAGTAGGAGAACTTGCAAAAGCACAGTGTGTTCAAATACTTAGAAAACTCACTGTACTTCAGTCATTAAAATGAATACCTTATTGGACATGCATTTTTCTGATCTTCATTGTTGAAATAAACCTACCAGTAGAATTATAGACTAATCATTTCTTTGTCAGCAGGCAAACATAAAAAATCTTATACTTCTTCCAACCACCATAAAAAATCCTTTAATATTACTCAACATTTAATTTAATTAACAGTAGAAGTGTACAAAATGGGTCATGGCCATTGTTCAACTTTGGCTTGTTTATTAAAACACGTGTGGATTGATTTTTTTCAGAGCTCTGAGAGCCACGGGACAACAAGATGATGACAATAACAGAAAAAGACAAAACGTAATACCTGGAGACTTAAATGTTTCTGGTTGGATAGTCTTGTGGGATCAGACTGTGATTGAAGACCATAATCGTGGTAAACTACAAATGGAAAAACTGATATTTTAGATGAAACTTTCAATTGGGGATTTTTCAAGTTCACTCCAGCAGGCAGAAACTAACTAAAAAAACGGTATATTTGATCATCTTCAGTGTAGTCCCATTTTGAATTGAATTTCAGAAATATTTTCTTGTTATTTTGTCAAACAACTTCTTAAGGTCTCACCTGAGATGCTTTTCAAAGAATTTTAAAGATTTCCTATCTACACTATTATGTGTTGTTCTTTCTTAAGTCATCCATTTTAGAATTTTTTGAAGCATACAAAAGTTTGTCATGTAATTTCAGACACTTGGCAATTTTCCTCAAGTGTCCGAAAAGCTTTGACCTGTAGTGTACCTGCAAGATTTAGTCCTCTGACCTCTTGTGACCCCGCACCTGGACCCCAGTTTACCTCAGCCCGCCGATTATAAGTGCAAAGAGAACACAGCACTAATAGTCTGTATTTACTGTCTTTCCAGCTGCGAAGCTTCTCCGAATCTAACATTACTGTTCCTGCACTAATGACTGTGATTTAGAGAGAAAAAGAGACTGATAGAGAGATCATTCCCTTATTATTTACTCTCATCATGTCATTTTAAACCTGTATGACAATAGAATATATTTTGAACTCTGTTGGTAAACGAACAACAGCAGCACCTACACACATCTGTTATATTTGGACAAAACCAATACAAGTCAACTGTTGCATTAAATAACTACAGTGGGTTACAAAAGAAAAAAGGCATCACAACAATCAATACTTAATAAGTCTTCTTCCCATTGCCCTCACGCTGAAAATCTTTACGATTGGAAAAAATGTTATGACATAATTTGCATCCATACCACCAACAGTGCAGAATAAAGTATGGGCCAAATACAGCTGTACTGCTTTCCATAAACAGCATTTAACACAATATCTGGCAACCATCTACTCGATCTATCTACTGATTTTCTGTCACAAGTTTCATTAATGCACCGTCTCAAAAATCAGAGGGAGCTTATGCACCCCACCAAATCACTATCTACAACACAGAAAGTACTACTTAAGATTTTTTTTAGATTAGATTCATCTTTATTGTCATTGCACATGTAGGATACAAGGCAACGAAATGCAGTAAGCATCTTACCAGAAGTGCAATAAGCAGTAAATACAGGATATATATGTTATATATACAATAATGATAACAACTTATTGCAGATTGTTCTCTTTTTTTTTGTTCTGCAGCACCGTTAGCCGTGAAGTTTACATGCAGACACGTAGTGCTGTGAACGTGCGAACAGACCCGGATTCCCATCCCGAGCCCTTTTGCCAGCCCCCAACCCCTCTATCTGTCCAGGTGTTTTCTGTCTGCTGTCCGCTCTACTATCAAATAAATCCGGCAAAAAGCCAGGCAAAAAAAAGAAAAAAAATTCATGCTGGTTCGAAATGACAAAATGTAGATTAAATAATAAAATGTTGATTGAGTAATGTTCAGCTGTTCTAAAACAAATCCAGGACCATACCCAATACATCCATGTTTTAGGTTATCTTCACACTGTCAAATAGGAAACAGTTCCATTGTTTATCTTCATGCATTTGACAGATGCTTTTATCCAAGCATTATTTTATCAGTGTATTCTTTTGGAACGGAGCCAAGGACCTTGCTGTTGTTGGCGCTAAATCTACACCACCAGCTGAGCTACAGGAACAGACTGCGGTAAACATGTGATAGCAAATTGAACAGCCGATAAACAAACATCTGTTGATGCAGAGCTAGATCCAGCACCACTGGAGGTAAAAACACACAACTACATTGTGACGTGTGAAACGAAGCCTGCAGAATCTCATTAATATCTAAATCATGATACTATGTATAGTGCTATTTTTGTGTAAGCTTGCCTGTCGTGCCACTTTGAGAAGTGCCCTGCTAATTGGGTTTGGAGTTCCCTGTTGGGCCAATAGGGAGCTTTGTCAGCAATGAATTGGTGAGAAAAGAAATACGGGTCAAAAAAGCTTCTTAAACCTCAGTCCCCATCCGGTTCTCCGGTGAGAGCTTGTGCTGCTGTGGCCAGAACCTCATGGCCTAAGGCTGAGGAAAATAAGCAAGTGAATGATGACAGAGAGGAATTTTAAAACCCAGTGAAACGAGAGCCAAAATCCGGTCAGGCACCGGCACCATGCCATTTCTTTTGGGAGTGCATTAACTAAATGTGAATAAAAAGTTGGAGTGTGCTGGTGTAGAAAATATGTCTAATGGTGTGCTGGTCAGGCTAGTGTGCGAAAATTTCAAAGACCTACCCAGGAGAGTCCTTTTTTTCAAAACTTTTTCTCAGAATCATCTAATTCTTACATTTTATCCATTCAGAAAGCCAGCAAGCAGAAATAAGAAAAGGGTTGTTGCAATTCCACTTAAGGGCTGACAAAGACTTGACAATACACTGCATTTTTTATTAGGACGATACACTACACTGAAGTAAAAAAAGTGAAGCGAAAAGTGATGCTGAGGACATGGTTTACCGGCCTGTATTGACACAAAACCAATGCAAGTCAGTGCGGTCCCTAACATTCTTCAAAATATCTTTTTTGCTCAAGAAATAAAGTAATCTGGGTTTGAACTGAGAAGTGGTTAAATAAATGATGACATCATTTTTACTCTACCTGCGGTCGATATCAACTAAAGATTTGTAAATCAATGCATTCACGCTGTGAACCTGTGGCTTTCCTGCTGTCATTTTCAAACACATGCACACAAAACTTGTCCTGTACCCAAAAGAGTGTCTTGGTGAGGTGAGTAATAAACCATCTTGAGTCAGTTTGGCTGCACTTCCCTCTTTATCCCTAGGCCTGTCTTAAGTGAGCCTGTTGCCAGGGCAACCGTCTCCTCGGAGCATCACTTTTCCACGGAGACAAAATTCTTTGATAATCCAAGGGATTGAGGGAGAGGAGGTGGGTGAGAGTGCTTTGCTGTGTCCTTCGAGGCACAGGCACACTTGCACACAAGTAGAGTGTTAACTTGAAGCAGCAACTTAACAAATGTAACGGACTACATAAAAACCAGTCACACAGATGCGCACACACAGCAAACCAGGAATGGGTATCTGAGAGTAACCACTGCTAAAGATATGCTGCCATGAATTATGACTTTAATCTTTTGTAGACCGAGGAAAGAAGACATTTTGAAAATGTTGAAAATACTCAATCATTGGTGACGTGTCCATAAAACAGAAATCAATGGGTACCGCCATCATTTGTCTACAAACATTCTTTAAAACATCTTCTTTTGTGTTCTGTCAAAAAAAGAAACTAAAGAAGATATTTTGAAGAATGCTGAAAATCAAACGCTGGTGGTACTTATGGACTTCTTTTGCAAGTCAATACAAATATAAAACGCGTGATTTTCTTTCTTTGGCATAACACAAAAGAAGATATTTGAAAATCATTGGAAGATAAACAGCCGCTGTCACGAGTGACAGGAAAAACATAACCAGGAGAGGCAGAATCATGACAGCAGCAGTATTTGTTGACTTTTTTTGTATGGACGCAAAAAAAATTCAAGTCAATGGGTCTAACCACTGTTCGTTTTTCAACATTCTTCAAAGTAAATTATTTTATGGTCTGCTAAAAAAAAAGAAAATCAAACAGGTTTGAAATGACAAAAATATGTAAATAACGGAATTTATTTTAGGGTTAAATATCACTTAAGCACCAATGTCGCCAGTAGGTCCTTTGGAAGAAGCGTAGTCTGCAGACAGGGACATGATACAAGAGAGGCAAAAATATTATGAGAAATCCAAGGGTGAAGATTGGGTATTGTCCTGTGATGTGTGAATCTAGCAAATGGAAATGTTATCCACATCATTAGTTCAACACTAACACTTAGAGCCCGGTACAAAGCAATGCTTCCTCATTATAAAACTGCATTTTTTTGTTTGTTTGTGTATGTGACCGAGTGCATGAGCATGAAAGTAATAAAGGCACAAGGTGAGATATATGTTATATTATTATGCCTTTTTTTAATCATATCAGCAGGTAAAAATTATTCTCCTAGTGGGATAAGATAGTGTTGGTCATGAATGTATTGGCTTGATTTCCATAGATGCGTTTGCACATATCTTCAGTTCTGTATTTGAAACTCAGGCCACTAAACGTAAATGGTGTTTCAGATGCCTCAATGTTTTTTTTCTCTGGCTAATCTACACTGACACTTGTCATAAGGAAAAGTTTATTTTGTTTTGAGTTAGAGAACATAAAATGAATAAGAAATAAAACTGCTCTATGGAGGCTGTCTTTTTCCTTATATAATACATATCAGTCATTATTCTCATGCCATACATTATCTGTATATTATGTATCTTTATGCTGTTTTTGACACCATTTACATGATTAACACCATTTTTGATAAACGTCCATACATTGGAATTCAAATAAAGTCCAATTTTGTTGTAAACAACAATAAACAACATTCTTTAAAATATCTTATTTTGCAGAGGAAAGAAAGTTATACAGGTAAGAATGTGTTAGTTAAGTATTTGGTTAAAGAGTTAACCCAAAAATGCTTTTTAATCATTTCGTCACCCTCATGTAAGATTTACTGTAATCCATGCTTAAACCGTTCAACCACATTATCAAATTTGTAAGAAATTCAATTTTTATCTCTTTTATGGATTAACATAGTCATCATTTGTTTAATATTTATGTTATGTTAATGGTAAAAAGGGCAACAAGCATTTCTAACATCCGATTTTTCAGACCAACCACATTCCCTTTCCTCATTTCTTTCAGCTTCATTGACAGTACCAGAATAATGATTGGGCGTCTTGTGAAAATCCAAAGACCTTGCCTTGTTTCACTACAGATTTTCATTACACATAATTTACAGGCCTTCTTTTTAATCTCCATCCTTGCATCTCCTCTCCATCATTCCTGTGACTTTTTCCATCTGGGTCCTGTCCTCCTTCCATTCCCACATGACCTCTTTACCTCAGTCTCCTGTCTGGAAATCACTCACCTCCATCGACACGACACAAGATGCATTTTAGCATAGCTCAACGCCCTTGACATAAAGCTGCACATTCCCTTGCCACAGAAACGCGACAAATTAAACAACCATCAACATCATAAAACCATCTATCGATTGAGATGTCCGTTTCGCGGTAACCCACATGATAAGAACTTGTATAAATCCTTTCCAATCTGACAATGGAGGAGGCTGTGAACAGATCTTACACATTAACTGCTCCACATCAACTTCCACTGTCATGACCAACACCCCACAGTCTCATTGGAAGATTTAGAGGCGGGTGGATGGAGGTCTGTGGATCCATGTCGGTGGGCAGCATTTAAATTTTCCTCTTGGGTGTCCCAATCCTCTAATGTGGTGAAGCCAATCATTAAATTTGAATATTATTAACAGACAAGCAAACCATATCAAGTTACATTGTGTTAAACCCTAAATGAGCAGGTTTTGCCTGATGTTCCTCCCAGGGCCCAAAACCCTAAACAGAGTTTATTTAGTTTCTTACTCATGGAATCTGAGAAAAATACGGTTCAGTTGGATTTACTTTTTTGGAGCGGCACACCTGGGTACCCTAAATTTCCACACCTAAGTGCTTTTCACATATAAGTGATAAAGTGGGAGTGGTCAGAGATGGATTTGTGGAAGTCAATAGACGCTCATAAATGAATCTAGCTGTGTTAAAACACTCCTTCCGCTCCTATGAGCTGAGCAGACCAGCGGCACTCAGGTGGATAAATCTCAGCCTGAGGAGGCGGACCGAGGACAAGCTGTGAGATTTCCAGTGTCTCACCCTGAAGGGATGCTACAGGAAAAGCCGTTTAAGCATCTCTTTGAACTCTCATTCCGAATGACTGACATCTGCATTTATCTGGCCTTCCTTGGATATGTTCAACTTCTGACTTTTATACCCTTCACTTTCGATTAATAACAGCAAGTCGTTCGGTCTCTGTGTGAAACTTGACCTGTGGGTGATAACACTGGAGCTCGGTTTCAAAATCAAGAGAGCTGTCAACACTGGAGAAATTTTAAAAGCACATAAAATGAAAATTCTGTCAACATTCACTCACCCTCTTGTCATTTCAAACCTGTACGACTTTCTTTTTTCTGCAAAACAAAGAAAGATAAGAGCGGTAGTACTCATTCACTTGCATTGGCTTGGTTTCTACCATTCTTCGAAATATCTTCTTTTGTGTTTAATGGAAAACAGAAACACATTCGGGTTTGATATGACAAAAGTGTCAGAAAATGATGATATCATTTTCAAGCCCACAATTTTAATCACTCGAAGACATACACAATATCATTTCAAACAGTAGGTGACAATGTTACAGTGTCAAATTTTAAGGAGTTTTCAAACCCAAATTAAAAAAAACGCCAGTACTTATTCACTTGCAATGGTTTGTTTATCATTATTTTTCAAAATATCTTCTTTTGTGTTCTGCAAAAGAAAATACTGCATACATGTTTGAAATGAAACCATTTTTGGGTGAAATATGGTTTTAAGGCGTACCCAAGATAATTTCAAACAGTAGATGAGAATGTTACCGTTCTAGGTAACTTCACATTCAAACCCAGAATGCAATGCGATAACCTTCATTATCATTTTAAACAATTTGTGCAATGTTTGTAACCAAACAACGGAACTTGCATTGCTTTCTGACCATAAAACAGAAGTGAATGGGTGCACAGTTGTTAGGTTGGCAACATTCTTCAAAATAACTTGCAGGTTTAAAATTGCAGAATTTTTTGGAGTACTATCCCTTTTAAACCCTAAAACAAAAGACACTAAGGACACTAATAGCCTAAATTGTGCTACTCACCCTCAAGTAAAAAAAGCAAATCTTTACTTCAATATTCTATTAGTCTCACTACTGTTTCATTTGGGACCTGAGGTCTTATACTATTCCACACAGGATCAAAAAGACCGCTTTCCCACTGCATATTGTGCCACAATAGTATCTGGCATCAAAAGCTTCACACTGCCTGGATGCTGTTGAAAAGGTCGCCTCATAATAGTGAGACATCATGCCTGATAGCATATGAATTTACCATTCGCTTTCTATAGACAGGTTTGATGATTAAAGAAAGGTGTCTATAGATTTAGAAAATGTGACAAAAACACACATGATGAGAATCTATATTCAAACTGAATTTTAATAACAACTGAATCTGTCTTAAAAACCAAACGGACGACTGTGCAGCTGACCAACGCATGAAGAGTCTCCCTCGGAGACCATAGGGACACCAAAGACCAATAGGTGAATAGAGATTGAATAGCAAGGATGAACAGAGAGAGAGAGAAAAGGGGTTGGGGTGGTTAAAGCCCCATAAGGGTTCGGCGAGAATAGAGAAGCTCGTTCAGAGATGCTAATGTGATATTTGAGGCTAGATCTTATATGAGGGAATAGACAGGACACTGCAGAGATGCTCTTGAACTTTGCCAACTTTTCATTATGAACAAGAGCTCAATAAAGAATAAGAAACATCACTTGAATTCTAAACGCTTGGTGAAAATAATACATGATACTTTTGGTCGATTATAAAACAGTAGTCTATGTGTACTAATTCTTAAACTGTAAAATAAGTGTCAGACATTTTTTAAATTTTGAATAATAGGGCTTTCAGTTCCTGTTCCTGATTTCCAACAGCAGTGATAGAAGGCAGACAAAGAGAATTGAGACAGTAATTGATGGTTTGGTCAACAGGTCTTCAAATAGACAGGACAAATACTGACAGTCTCTGAGGAAAACTGTTCAACCCCCGGCAAGGTTAAAGAGATTATTCATAATATCAATCAATTTGATGAACAGGAAGTCTTTATATGCGATAAACGAACCAAAATGAAAACGTACAAATATTCTTCTCATTCAGAGTACTTTGGTTGGTTCGGGGCATGTGTGGACTCGTGATAATGTTTGAATAGTTTATTAAAAATACTTACAAGGATTTAAATACAGCATGTAGATAGTTTGGAGAAAGATCCTGTTCTCTGTCAATGATCTTGTTGATTTAACAAATTAGAAACATCATTCACTTGCTTTAATGAAATAATGAAGATCTGTGTATCCAACTTTAAAATTATTTGTGTTCCATGGACATAAAACGGAGTGCAGATTTAAAGCAAAGTGAGTGAGCAATGACAATATTGTTTTTAAGCAACCATCCCTTAGCCCACCAGGTAACACAAGTTTCTATGTTTCCTCTAATGAGCATCGATCATGCAAAAACACTTACACCATCTAAATTATATCACCATCAAATCCACTCAATCTCTTCAATTAATTCCAATGAACAGAAATACATATTAGATTAGGGCTCTGCATGTTCACCTGTGACAGCAACTGTTACAAAAACACATTCAATCGGTATTCACGATCAAATCTGGTACATCAGTAAGTCCACTTGCATTGTTGGGCTTTGAACCTCATAAAAATGCAGCAAAACACACTGCTGCCAGATGATCCACAAAACCAAACAAGATGCTGAACACACACCCTTGCATTCAGGGCAATGAAATTCTGAAGATGAAAGTCCGCCTCTTCTCTCCCCCAGCATAACAGAGAACAAAAGCATGTGATGGGAAAGCCGCAGGGTCACAGGTTTTAATCAACATCGCACAATCAGTTCCAGCACACAAACAAAGCAGCTCATGTGCACACACAAATTACACAAATCTCTTATGAGAAACTGATGACTTTAATCTACTAGTACAACATCTACTTGGCTGGTATTTAAACCACAAAAATATGTAATACCTTAACAGTAAAAAAATAAACCTTTGAATTCAGGATTGATATCTGTATGGTTCTAATTTTGTATCAATGTTATTTCCTATACAAAAAACAATGCATAACAAGTTATTTCACATTTTTGCTTTAAGTACACAAAAGACAACACTCTTGTTAAATGTTTCTTAATACAAATACATCACGTATTATTGGAAAACATCAAACGTTGCTATCATAAACATTAAATATTTATCAATAATAAATGATTGATAGCGAAAATCAAGTTTTTAATGTTGTTTATATCATATTGTGTTTTTAATAGGTTTTCAGATAAACCATGCACTTTGAGTTCATGACTCCTTGTATGCTTTCTGAAGGTAAAGAGTTACATTCAAGCTATTCTAAGCCAAGAAAAATATATTCATATTTTTTATAAATGTGCAATTTTGAATGTCAAAGATTCGTTTTATTATATAAAATTATCAACGCAGGGGGACTTTAATTTAAACTAGCTAATTTATAACTGTAAAATATGATGGGTTTTGGATCCTGAAAAGAAATGTGTAGTCGTGACGCAATTTGAATGTTAATGGAAAACATATTTTTAAATCTAAAGAGTTTGATTCAGATGAAAATCACACTGCAGAAAAGTAATGTTTAATTGCTGGTTTGGTACCCTGTGATTCCGTTTATCTCTTGTGTACCTACGATCTTCTCTGCTGGACCTTTATCCTGAACTTCTACCCCCCACAGTCTACAATTACATCCTGAAATACAAACGGGCCGTTTACCAAAAGTGCTTCATCTCCCTGAATACGAAAAACCCCATTCTCACAGTGCTGGAAGGCTTGCATCGTGTTCGGGACTTTAATGACTGTAGTTAAGCAAAATGGGATGTGATTTATGTTCCTTTAAACATCTCTGATGATGTACAGCGCCGTGTGAAGGCTTATTACGGTTATTGAATGGGCGTCGTGGAAAATTTTACAAAAGTTGTCATAGTGGGTCAAATTGTCATTTTGTTTGATCTCAGACTGTAAAATCAACATTTCATGTTTTATTTGTTCACAGCACAGTACTTTATAATATCAATTCTCCAACAAAAACAAACAACCCACATAAAAATGATAGGGTGTCCAGTCAACATCTGACACCTCAACAATGAACCTTGTATTTCTATAACCTAAATAGTAAGGTCATTAATGTGCATTAAGGCACATTGAGAGAGCATTATGGTCTTGTTGAGTCGTGCCAATGCAATAAAGATGATAAAGCAGAATGCCTTGTCGCATGCATTTGTCTGAAAGCCTATTGATCTCTCCCGAACTAAATCACACAAAGGCCCAAAGAACTAAACTGACAACCTAGATGTCAAGCTCTAAAGACGGACAGACAATAATAAGGAAGAGTTAGCTTATCTTTCTCAAAACAGATGTGTGCCGAGGAGTGTTAGGATGTAATGGTATCGTATTGAAATTCAAATATACTAAGACAAGAAATCAAAAGTTTGCCATAATTATTTTATATAACTATAGGGTTTATATTGAATGTCTAAAAAACATAAATGTCTATATGTTTTTTCTTTGAATGGATTTTGATGGTCAGAGTACCACTCGGAGATCAATTTGTAATCTCAATATGTGCAACAAAAAAAAAGGAGTGGTCTGACCCCTAAAGCACTCTCCCTCTGGGGATCATCTGTCGCCGGAATCAACTTATCAGGAGATAGTATATGGGATCTGTGGTTAACAAAAGTCCTACAGTCTTTTCAGGGTTTCTGTATTGGTCTCCAGGCAAAACTGCATGTGTCAGTATATATTTACAGGATTTAACATCAAACTTTAATCATAATTGGCTGAAATGGATAAAGTAAAATCTATGTATTTTAGAACAAAACTATAATAATTTCTTATGCAGAACTACAAAGATATTTTAATCTATTTTTATAGATGCAAAACATTGTTATTAGAATGGTATATTAATTGAGAAAGAAAGAAATGATGGCAGAATTTTTGCTTTTGGCTGAACGATCCCTTTATTGTTTACTATTCTAAATCTTTTGGGTAGTTGAGCCTGTCTAACTATACATTCTTTATTAAAAATTATTATTTTTCTGTTCTGCAAATCACTTTAGCCTGAAGGAATCTTTTGCTGAACTTTTCTTAACCTTGAAAAGAAAGTAGCATGAATACAGACATGGGATCTAAAGCTTCAATACAAGGCACACCAAGGGTCATTGCTATGATGGACACATCTTTGATTCGGATTCAGGCTTTGGTGTTTCAAGGAAAAAGAGACAATATGTTAGCCTATAACAGCACAGCATGTGAATGCTTCCAGAATACAGGATTATTTATGAAGAAGCCATATATGGCACACACCATAACCTCGCAAGAATGCATATGCACACAAACTGGCTCACTCGCTGATTAAGTCATCGACTATCTGTCTGTCTGACTGACGAAAAGACTTACTCTTCACTAAACAGAAAAACAAAAGTCTAATAGACTGCACAATGGGCGGCTTGAGTTTATTACACTTTACTAAAGGTAGAGAAACATGTCATATAAACTTGCGTTTGGTTGATGTGATCACAGGTGGTCAGGTGAGACAAATAGTTGTACTACAGTTCTGTTGAGTTTCTATTTTTAGGAATGTCAAGTGGATGATGTCTTCACCAACAGCCTTTAGTGTTGCAAACTTTAGATTTTGCGACTAGAAAGTTACTTAAAGCAATAGCTAACATGTAAATTCTACAAAGTTTGTCATCTTGTGCAAAGCATGTACATAGACATTTTTTAAATAAGGTAGACTACTTTTATGTTAAGACAACAGGAATGATCAGGGAAAGGTAATAAAAAAGAAGTCATGGTAGAATGATGGTATAGTCTTATTAAAGATGTAGAGCTACCGGTGAACATGAAACAGCTCTGACGCTCTGTCGAACGGACCACCAACCCTCATCGCCATGAAAAGGATAAGTATGGTCATCAGTTTCTCTCCTTTTACCTTCATATGCTCTCTTCTCTTTCAATGAGTTTGTGGTCAATACACTTCATAACATGGCATTATAAACAGATGGGAATGCATAGAGCTTTCCATTCGCTTTTCCACCAGGAGTGTAGCAGTGGGAACTAAAATCACAATGTCACAAACAAACATGACTGCAATAGATCGTAGTATATAAGATTCAATTTGCGGCTATATGTTAGATTAATTGATGTAATGCAAGATAATTTACGTAACTCTGTTGTAAAATTAAAGTTCATAATGGATCATTCTATTTTTATTACCTTAAATTGAGCTATTTCTATCTATATGCACAGCAGGTCCTCGTACATGGATTTTACTGCCATGCTTCTAGGGTATGGACAAACTGCTCTTCAGAAATTGTTTCATAAATATGTTATTGCCTGCAAAAGTACCAAATACATGGTGATGTCCTTGTCCTGTTAGCCACTGTAGTGATTCAAAAGGAGGTGGTTAGCAGTGGACATAGATGGGATTACAATTTGTTTTATCACCACTAGATGTTGCTTGATTTCACAAACTGGACCTTCAAATTATATTACAATTTTGATGCATATTTTCCTTCAATGCTTTTTAAGAGAGACATGACCGGGGATTTTTTTGGCATTTTTGGCTTATTTCTTTTGCTTGCAACAAAACAAAGTTGCAATTCAAAATATAACAGCTCAAATTAACTTTTTTGATTGTTTATGTTTGTACTTTGCTGAATTTTTTTTATATCAATGTTGATTTAATTGATTTAAAAATGCATATATAGAACCATATATATTTGCTGTGTTAAGTTTGGTAACATCATACTTTTGCAACAACAATTCTTAGGTTCTGCTTTAGTTATTTTTGAGCATTTCTTTTATTTATTATAATAAATAAACATTGGAAATGCTTTTACTAATTTTAGTGTTTGTAGGCATGGTTAAATAAGCAGTCTGAATTAGTAGGCTGACATAAAACTGCGTACACATTAATTTAAAATCTTTGAAATTAAGTTAAAACACTTTTAAAATGTGTGTATATGTAGGTAAAAATAAGTTACTCCAATTAGAAAATAATAACAAAAATAAGCATTATTTTTAAACGTTAAATACATTTTTTCAGTGGAACATAATAAAACAATTATTAAAAATCCAACAGCTAATTCTCTAAAATTTACAATTTTTTTATAGTTTATGTAATGAATATGTGTATATATGCACTATATTGTCAAAAGTATTCGCTCACCTGCATTGACTCACATATTAACTTAAATGACATTCAATTCCTAATCCACAGGGTTTAATATGATGTTGGTCCACCCTTTGCAGCTATATTCAACTCTTCTATGAATGCTGTCCACAAAGAGTGTGTTTATGGGATTTTTTGTCCATTCTTCCAGAAGCGCATTTTTGAGGTCACACACTGATGTTAAACGAGAAGGCCTGACTCTCATTCTCTACTCTAATTCATCCCAAAGGTGTTCTATCAGGACGAGGTCAGGCCAGTCAAGTTTATCCATGCCAGATTCTGTCAATCATGTCTCTATAGACCTTGCTTTGTGCACTGGTGTACAACCATCTTGGAAGAGGAAGGGATGCAGCTCCAAACTGTTCCCAAAAAGTTGGGAGCATGGAATTGCCCAAAATGTCTTGGTCTGCACTCAGAGTGAGAGGGATTGTAACACCTGATTTTGATTTGGATGGGCGAATACTTTCACCAATAAATATATTTGTAATATAAAGCAGTATTTTGGTAAATTCTAATGGAAATATTTTAATTAATGAGATTTTATCTTATTAATTTCAAAGACAATGTTTTTTTTGAGTGAACAGTAATAAGTGTTTTCAACATGTACCATCATAATACTATTGTAATTCATTGGAGTACCATATTTATGAGGTAATCATTTATCATTGTATCAAGGACAATTTTAATGATACATGTTCATGTGGCACTTCCTTGCAAAGTTAGAAATGCAACAAAAAACTTTTGAAATGGAAATTTCACAAGAAGTGTCACTAGATTTAATTGATCCTTTCAGCAGGTTTGTTTCTTTGCCCCTCAAATTCACTACACATTTCCAGCTGCCCACGCAGAGCAATACTCTTTAAATATTAATGCCGTGTACAACCACAACCAATTTTCCATGTTTAATTCAACAAATAATAACATCAAAGAGGATGGGGAGGAATACACCTGAATTATTCATGAGCAGATCGGACCAGAGGGAAACAGGAAATCAGTATCTTTCAGGTAACAGATCAGGTGGGTAGAGTCATATCGAGTTTATTAACACGCATGTATGTTCTAAGAAAACAGGTCTTGCATGAATGTGGAATATAAAATAATCACGTAAATATCTTGATTATCTCAAAAGTTTGAATTTTACCTATACTTTATGTTGATTTATATTTTAATCCTCCACCTCTTTCAACAGGTTAAATCAAACTTCCAACACTCAGCGGCAACTTGAAACACACTACATAAAATCCCTGTAAGAATGTAACTGCCTACGTGTTTTGTATAGGCCGTAATTTTTGGCGTGCACTTCTGTGTGGGTGCAGGAGATTCTGCCCACTCGCTGTCTAACAGATGGTCTACGTCCACATACGTTTATCATCTTCTGAAAGGGCCCGGCCTTTCAGCAGAATGAGAATAATGCGTCTACTAGTGATCAGGGGTGTAAAGTTTATTTCTAAAAGAATGTTATGAAATGGAATTCAGAGAAAGGGGAGAGGAACATGAATAAAAATTGTTTGGTCAATGAGGAAGATGGAGTGAAAGGGACCCATAATAAAGGGAATTCAAGGTTGTTTGGCATGGGACATTTGTGTGTTTGACCCACGCCACAAGAGACGACACCTCCCCACGCTTCGCAAAAATCAAAATGAGCTGCACAACACATGTCTGCTCTGCAGGACAGAGAAACAGTAGAGGAAAGTTGGGATAAATCTTAAAGGAAGTAAATGTTCCAATCCTCAACATTTCTTTTTTTCGTTAAATTTTTTTTTATAAAGTGCATTAAAACAACAGTTTTCAAACTGTCATGGATTTGAAGTAAGCCTAAAACAATGATTTAAAAATTGAGCTATCGAGTATAATTTCACAGCTATTGCTAGACAGTTTGACAGCTAATGCAAAGTAATGACTGCAAAGTAACCTGCAATTTATTCTAAATGTTTTCATTGGAAATAGAGAAGCAAAAGTTAAAGAAAAAAGCAAAGAAATGTAAAACAGGACTTAAAAATCTTCACTAAATTCTTTGGACACTATTTTTTTTACTCAAAAAGATACAAATACTATACAAATTATGGTCAACTTTTTAGCGAGCACCCCAATATAAATCTTGAAAAAAATATTCGCTAAATGTAAAATAATGTTTTTAATTGCACAAATATTGTATTTTTGTACTGTACTTCCAGAATTACCCATCTCAAAGCCTGAACCACTGCTATAGCTTATTCAATAAATCTTTGGAAGGATGTGTGTCTACCTACACACACAACACATAAATCTCTCTTCATTATTCATCTGCTCCGTACAGTCTTTGTACACTGCCACTCCATATACATCACATTACAAACTCTTGCAATCCCATAATGCACCAGACATCTTGAGCTTACTCCCACAGAACACTGGTCATGTAAGTATTGCACTACTGCTAATAAGCTCTCAGACAGGCCGGGTCAGAAAAGAAATGTGTGCGAATTGCAGAGAGAGACAGAAAGTGAAAGATGCGTGAAAGAGAGACTTGTAGTAGGTCAACAAGTGAAATTGCTTGGTTTCACTGTTCTTACATCATAATTTTTGTTGATATCCAGGGAATTCTTCTGCTACTGTAAACTGACCTGTTACTGCATTGTGCTTCGAGTTTAAAATAGTTTTATGAGACCCCGAATTCAATAAAGTAGTAGTTATTGCAGTCGTACAGTATTATTGTGAGTGCAGTTTATTAAATATTGTACAGTGTAGGTAAAAAATTACACACTGGTGTGTAAACATCAGAAATCCTTCTGTAAAAGGATATTACGTAGATAGAAAACTGGCTTTCATCAAGGGAAATAAGTGACCATCTGCTTCAGACTGCTCTTTGGCTGTTTGGCCCATGTGCCGGCACGGCATCAAGGACAGATTGTCAAGCCAATATTACAGCCAGTTTTGTCTGCTCTCGTCATATTGGTAACCCAATGTGCATTTTCAGCCATCTGGGGGTTTTCTAAATCCGATCAAGCAATACATTGCCAACTAAAGGTTATTGTGTAAACAACAACATACTACTACATTACTACTCCTATTAATTTTAATCTTTGACCCACAGCTATCCAGCAAAACACCGGTCTAAAAAATCAACAAAGTGAACACCAAACACTTGAGAATAAGCTTGTATTAGTTAACAAGCAGCTAATGCATTTGCCAGGGATGTTTCAACGGATCAGCCGGAGGACGGTACTCACTAAACTTGGACGATCTTATGATCTGATCTAGTTCTGTGTTAAAACAATAGTTACAATATTTTGTACAAAACAAAACAAAAATATTTGGAAATATTTGTAACAAATATATAAACTTTTTACGAAGACAACATTTCTAACATTTCTTTATCTGAAAAAAGGTTAACGATGATCTGAGAACTCACATATCTGTTATAAACTACAGGATCAGCATTGGTATCGGCTCCTCACCATGACAAAAAACGGGACATATATCAGCGCCAAAAATCCTGATTGGCGCACACTGATTAATTAAAAAACAGATAAATAAATTGTATGTAGAATTGTGCTGTATGATAAAGTGAAGAAAAATAGAATGAAATGCAGAAATATAAAAAAATGTAGGGTTATTGCACAAACCTATATTTCACATGTGCGTTTATGCAAAGGTTGCGCACACATCCTAGTATGATATCAAAGATGAGAAAAGTTTACAAAAGGCACTTCTAAATCTGTTCTGGGGACTTGTATGCAGATCGGTCTGTACATCATTGGGGTATTTACTCGTTTATAAAGGGGACTGCTTCAGGAAAAAAAAGTGTTCCTGTTTCTGGCTTTCCTGGTATATGGGACTCTGAAGCGCTGGCCAGATGGCAAAAGTTCAAAAGGGGATGACAAGGATGTGAGGGATCCAGAGTGATTTCAGGGTGCTGTTTCACACTGAATGTAAAAAGTTCTTGGAGGATGGGCAGGGGAGTACCAATAATTCTTTCAGCAGCTGACTGTTCTCTGTAGTTTCTTAATGTATGATTTTAAGGGCAGGACAAGAATAATGAAATATTAGATTGTTTGGAAGGCTTTCGTTTTTTGAGATTTTATTAAAGCAAATTAAGAGTTTTAGTTTAGTTTCATTACTTAGTTAATTAAGAAAAATGATTGAAGTGTTTTTACTTATTTCACAGTTAGATGTGCTCAAGTGAGTCTATGTTTCAACGAATAAGACCGTTTATACTGCTGCAGCCACTACATTTAATTTTACTCGGTTTTATTAAAAGGATATTTGTTTCCCTTTATGACATTAACTAAGAAAAAACATTATTGTACATTACCATTACATGTAGCTTTGTATCACCGTGTTCCAAACAGCTTCAAATATTATGTATTCCAGATGTCAATGATGTGCAGACCCATCTGCATACAAGTCCCCAGAAGAGATTTAGAAGTGCCTTTTGTAAACTGTTCTTATCTTTGATATCATACTTGGTTGTGTGCGCGACCTTTGCATAAACGCACACTAAATTACATAATTAAATTTACTCTATTCTGTTAAGAGTGTGGTTTCAGTTCTAAAAAAGTGGTCATGGTTTGTTTCTCACATTGCAATTAGACTGGAAGTTTAAAACAGGCAGTTTAAAAAAATAGTTATAGTATGCTAAAATTTTTAAAAACGCCTGAATTTTTTCTTCTTGGCGTTAGGCATTGACAAGAAATATTACTAAAGGCTGAAAAACTATTTAAACTATTCAGCATTAGTTTATTTATTCCTAATGTTAGCAAAAACAACTCTTCAAAGCACAAAAAAATGGGTTAGGGATTAGGGTAAACACAGTGAACATGATCCATCAAATCAACCCACAGAACCACTGAGAGACGCCAGACAGCAAGCTTGCACAAACTCTATGCAATTATCTGTCCACTTGTACTGTACTTAAAAATTTGCTGGAGATGCCCATTTAACAGTCAATATTTATAAACCATTTATGACAATTATCTAGATATTTCTATATATTTATTATTATTATTAATTTAACAGGTCAAATTATATATTTGATTAGGTCAAATACTTTAAGTTGGTAATGTTTTTATTACCATTGTTAATAGAATAGGAAAGAATTATTACCTTAACATATTGATCGAGTTCAGGGTAGACTCTATATGCTGCACAGACAGGGGACAGGGAGCATCTGTTGGGAAACGAAGAGGTCACCGCACAGGTGACTTCAGGGAAGGTGATGATCTTGTAGCCAAACTTCTCGTACAGACGCTGAAGTTCTTCATCAGGTTTCTTTTCATCTTCGCTCAGTATACTTCCTACTGCATACCGGCATTTGTCTGCATGCGTCTAACACAAAAATAGACAGACAAGTATTGTAAAACCAAAAAATAAGAACAAACCAAGAACAAGAAACATTCAAGTAATATCAATGTTTCTGGAAGTCCATCACTAGAACCAAAGAGATGAACATATCGTGTCTAAGACTGTTTAAACAGTTTCTCACACAATGCAGTTGAGCTTGCCATGCACTAAAACATTAATGACAAAACAATTAAGGCATTTATTAAGTTGTCACATGTAAATGCCTATCTAGCATGTGTTCTTCTGTTCACCCACTATGGTGATAGAACTGATAATGTCCGTAATTCAAATGAATGCTGTGTGTCAGAGCTGGTGAGCAGTGATAAGATTATCTACCACGGTCAGCTCTAGGCACTGGCATCAGAATAAGTAAAGACACTGTGACACTTATTTCTATAAGTTGGGTATTGATTTAAATGTAATGTGAAGAGGGCTCTGTTTTAAGCAGTACAGAAAAGGGCTGTACATTGCCCTGACCATGCATAAAACAACAACAGTAATATTGCATGATTTTGATTGGATGATCACTAAAAAGGTGAGCATCAGCTTAGGTAATAGTCTGTCTCGGAAAAACAGGTAATAAGGGTCTCACAAAAATAAAACGGCATTAAAATATTTGTGTGTTGTTGCAATGCTTAGGTTTTTGGTGATTATAAGGAGAATACATTAAGCTCCAGAAGCAATGGTCATGGTGTGGCTGCTGTGGATTTGTAAACTTCAATTTCCCAGCTTCCACTTAAGAAACAAATGCGACTCTTTCCTGCTCAACCCCCCCCCCCAAATCACAGTGCTTTTTGGAACCGAAACACTGGATCTAAAGTCAAATGCTGCCCAGTTGCGCCAACAAGTGGGCCGCGGTCCCGGGTCTGAACCCTTGTTTCGTTCTTTCTGGATGGCAAGACAATAATGTCATTTTTTTGTAAATTGAGCCGCCCTGTCTGTCCGTCTGTCCATCTCTGTCCATCTAGTTACCTTTCTTCACTTCTTATATCATCATGTATTTCGTGTAACTCCAACATACTCAAAATGTGATGCTTAATTAATACTTAAAAAATAAATAATATGCCTAATATAAACATTAATTGATGTTAAGTGATGAGCTGTGTAAGGTAATATTACAATTACTAAATGATTTGTTTTTAAATTTAATTATTTTTGTATGTTGTGAAATAGGCTATCCAGAGCAGTACAAAGTAGAAAAATATCAAAATTCTTTCAGTTTTGAACCATGAACAATGATGTATATAAACTGTATATTTATATATTAAATCTGTTTTATTAGAGAAACTAGCCTTGAATGAAGTAGCTTCCAGATTATTTTTAATCCAGCAGGTTTTAATATAACTTGAATTAATTTATTTTTTTGTATATTTTTAAATATACAATATTTAATATTTAATACGATTACTTGTTTTTGTAGAATTCAAATTGAAAATCTTTGAATTCTCAATATGTTTCAATAAATCATCCTGTCCCACATATAACCCTTATCGTTTAGTTTTCTTAAATGTCTACATTTCCTTCCATCAACTTCTGCTTTCTTTTGTCTGTTGTCCATCTACTCAGCAAGAAAAGCTTGTTCCTCCAGCCGGGAACTAATGATGGTACTCAAGATGCTCTCCATCTCTTCCTTCCTACACAACTGTCAGTAAACAAGCAGGAATCCGCAGCAATTCTCCGGATAGAGCACCCCGGAGACAACAGGCAATTATTAGGAGCAAGAAGGTCTCCACATTTACTTCCCTTCACTTTCTGTTTGTCTGTTTACGTCAAATAATTTACCGAACTGATGCACACCAACATGAAAACGCAGTCCCAATTCAAATAATAACCCTGAGCACACTCAAACTAACCAACTAATTTTCACCCTGCCAATCAAAGTTTACCCCGCACGTTCCTTTCCCAGACTTCCACGAATCAAATTTTCCATCAAGGTCGCCCCTCGGCTGCCCCTTATTCCACTACGCGAGGAGAGAACAACATCTAATGGGCACGTTCTCTCAAAGTAATTGGCTTGAGTTACTGGGACTGCAACACAAGCTGAGAAGAAGCAATTCGGTGTGTTACACATCTACACGAAGAGCGTCAAGGGTTCACCCCACCTCTCTAGCTGTTCTAAAAATGGCATTTACGTACAGCTACGTTCATAACCGGATCTTTCTCATTCCTCTTACGAAAGCTTTGCATGCTCATGATTCCAACTGGATGATGTAGGAAGCTGTCTTTAAATGCATTCTTTGCCCTTGGGATACCAAGACGGCCACTAAAACATAGAGCATTGCTATTTCCTTCCTCATCTCTGTATTCCCTCTGGAGACCTGCTGGAGGGAAAAGCAATTTTCAAAAGCAATTCTCTGCTCGGCTTTGCAAGAATCCTCGGTTTTTTGACGGATGAAGGCTACGCAACAATAAAAAGGTGGTAACTCTTTATAAGCAGACATGTAACAAGGATTTACTATACTCATCTTCTCAGTCCCATAGCGTATTCCCCTTTCTTCCCTACGGGGCCGTGACTTCTGGGAGTTCCCCTGGCCGTGATCGACGCAGTTTCTGAGCGTGCATGTTCACCTTTTAAGCGATGGCAGAGAAATGGCTAAAGTTTTTTGCATACCAAAGGAGTCCCCAAAGTGTTCGGATCTGCATAATGGTAGAGGGGCAACCGGGGCGCCAGAAGAGACTCATGAAAATTCAACAAGCATCTGCCTACTTCACCCCGACTGCCACAAATCAGACACAGAATCATCTAAATTTAGCAAAATTAGCGGAACCGGATGATTTAGAGCTCCATAAATCATTTTGAGGGCGAATCTGAGGACTGCATCCCAAAATGTACACATTTGGGATAGATTGCCTGCTGCATGGATAAGGGTTAAGGGCAAGCCGTTTTACTCCTATTCAGAAAAGCAATTCTATTACAAATTCTTAATGCAGTAATCCAGAATTTGGGCTGCAAGACAACCTCGGATCAACATGCTGTAGCCATAAAGTGTGCGGCTGTATTCGTCTGATTTCAATTGAAATGAAAGTTACACCGTTTGTGCTCGAAAAACCCTTTTAAAGGGTTTAGTTCACCTTAAAATGAAACTTCTGACATCCTGTAATCCTTTAACTTTTAAACCCTTTATGACTTTCTTTCATCTGCTGACAACAAATAAAGGTAATTAATAGAAGGTTTAAATTTGTAGGTAACCATTGAGTTGCGGTGGTATACGTATCAGATTTTTTTTGGTCACAAGCATTCTTCAACATATCTTATATTGTGTGTAAGAAGAAAATAAGTCATACAGGTTTTACATGACAAGAGGGTAATTTCTGATTGAATTTTCATTTATGGGCGAATCCTCCCATTAGGATAGATTTATTAATCAAGTGGGTACCGGTTAGTTATGCACAACAAAAGATTTTTTTTTATTTGGACATTAAATAGCCACTTTCTTGCCATCTTTTGTCTTTCTTCACATCCTACAGTTCCATGATGAATAACCAGCCAATTTCATCCTAAAAAAGTCATTTGAATAAACACACAGCCTAGTTCGCACGTCCGGGTTGGATTCATTTTGCCAGGTTTGTGTTGTGTGAAGTTGTATGCATGTGTCACTGTCCTCAATTTCCCCTAATAGAGCACTTTTGAGAACCTGCCCTTCAATTTATGCAATCATGTATTCAGACATCTTTCAGAGAGAAATGAAAATGTGTCTGGAATCAGTATAGGAGAAGCAGTTTTAGAAGCTGGCAGCTTATGATATTTGAGGTCAAGATGGTATTGAGCACAGAGCATGATTTTTTTAAATCATAAACTTTTTTACATTATTAAGGGTAAACCAAAGTCACCTTCTCTGCATCATGTCAGTTTTGTTTGTTGTTGTTGTTTTGCAGTATTCAAGATCTTGAACACCAGTTTGTCTGGTTTTATTTTCTTAAAATAAAATGTAATATTGATCTTGAGAGAATTGTTGTCACCAGTTCAAAGCAAGAAAATATTATTTAAGGATTCCACTTAAACTTGTTAAATTTTTGGTTTGGGAATCAAAATGGAAATATATTGCAATGGTCTCTTCTTTTTATCCCTGTTTGTGATAATACTGGACAGTGGCCTGAATTAACATACAGAGACCTCTGGTGGACTGCTTGAAGAGTTGCATTAAATTACATTGAAATGCAAAAAAAATACAAGACTTGGTTCAAAACAGTCCAGCAAATCAAGCTTGACTTTGGCATCTTCTTTTCACATTATAACTGTACACATTCTAGATTCTGTGTCTAACATCAAAACAGATCTACATTATAAATATGCAACAGTTAACCTAAAGGTGCATTTGGCTTAAATGTACTAATGTAGTCTTGTAGAGACAGAGAGAGAAAACAAAGCTATGAAAAGCTAAAAAAGCACCTGAGGATAAGCTACTTGTGGGTCACAGCATGAATAT
Source organism: Triplophysa yarkandensis (assembly GCA_033220385.1). Classification (NCBI taxonomy): domain Eukaryota; kingdom Metazoa; phylum Chordata; class Actinopteri; order Cypriniformes; family Nemacheilidae; genus Triplophysa; species Triplophysa yarkandensis. The sequence goes on along the minus strand of CM065670.1, from coordinate 4,993,320 downwards.
GCATAACCCGACAGATCCTCAAGATGATTCACCGCCTTAAGATGTTGAATAGCCTCTGATGCTGACTGAAATTGAAAGTGATGGCGTTTCATTTCTGGTGAACCGTAGGTGCGGTGTCCGATAAGGGCCAATCGGGACAGAATTACTGGGGCAGAAAATAGAGTATGCAAAAAAGATCCGTTTGGGATTCCTGTGATAATATTTCACAAGGGTCACAAAGCTTTGCCCTTAGATTTTTAGGCACGTCAGTTCTTTCATTGGTGTAATGGCAGAAGTGTGTAATAAGTAAATACATTCTAAAACAGTCAGAGAATTTTACAATTTAGCACTGCGAATAGCTTTTCAAAGTATTGGCTGTAGCATTGAAGGGAGATGTCTTGAAGAATCTCGAAGACATCAATATGGGTCTTCTTGATTTAGTCTGTTTAAATTTTTTATCTATTTTTATCATAATATAAAAGATGATAAAGATGACACTAGATCTCCGTGCGGAGCACACATCTTGTGCATACAATTTTCTGTTTACAAATAATGCTAAAATTATGTTTAGAAATCTAAACCAATTTTTTTAAATGCCACAGGTATATAAATGTTTTAAATAACTGACTAAAAACATTTTGAGCTGAAATTGAAAAAAGCCTTTTGCATAGTAACGTTAATATTTTCTACCTATTTATATCTATATCTATTTGTATTTAAAATGTATATTATTTATGAATTTCCTTACTGTTTGTATGTCTCCTTCAATCTCAATTACAACAAATGTGGTTGTGATAAATAAATAAGTGCATGAAAGTAATTCACTTAACAAATAATCATTTATAAACAGTTAACATCATTTTAAACAAAAGAATGCTTCAGATAAAAAATTTAAGGTCTGTGTTACCAGCACTTGATGCCAGCTTCATTAGCTGACTGACACTGCAAAACTGAAACGCCTCGGACCACAACAACTGTCCCTCAGTAATGTGTTGGATCTCACATACGGGCTATAACAAATCATAACTCGCAGCCCAAGGCAATGTTAACGTCATCTGTCTAATTGAAAAAGGCAGAGGAGGCCGACTAGCATTTTTAAAAGTCAAAGATGTAGGACATTTTGCTACTGGCTGGCAAAAACACTCCTGTTTAATTAATTTTCACGATTGCGTGAGCTTTTTCTGTCATGTGTGTGGCACAGCCAGCAGGGTGAATAAAGAGAAGATCCACAAACTTAACTTTAATTCGGCTTTTTTATCATACAAATATGAATATAAATATGAAACTTATATAAATATAATAGAAATCTACCAACAGAGTGTTCTTAATGCTGTCACCTACACAATAAGAAATTAAACTATAAACTTTTATATTTTACATATATAGACAGCATCTTTATCATTACTGCAAAAATAAACAACTAAATACATAATTGAAATAATAATTCAACAATAAAAAAAATAATAATCACAATTATCTCACCCAATGTTTAGATTATGATTATTTAACATGATCATTCAACTGACTTTGGTAACATCAGTATCAATAAATTAATGAATAATAAAAATATTTACATTTATTACTGATTAAAAAGAAATATAATGAATATTATTATTTTAATTAATAAATAACATAAGATATAAGTATGGTAATTTTTATTATATTCAAATTACTTTACATTATAAAGAAAACAATACAAAATAATATAAATACATGAAAAAATCCCTGCAAAAAAGAATATGGCACAATTATTGTTTAGTATTCACTTATTTTTATTTTTATTATTTTTATTTATAATGGTTGGAAGCTAAAATTGAAATTCAAGATCAATTTTGTTTAATTACACAGCCCATTAATATAATAATTTAATAATTACATACGATAATATTTCTAATAATAATAATTTTGGTTCTTAAAGGGATGGGTCTTAGTTGTTGAAGAATGTTGATAACTTGCACTGGTTTCATGTCCATACAATATAAGTGAATAGGTGCCGCTGCTGTTTTGTTGGCATCTTTTTCAAAATACCTTCTTTTGCATTTTGCAAAAGCAATAAAGTTATCAGGTTGCATGATTTAAACAATAATAAATCAGCAAAAGAGTTACAACATAAACTGGTTTCATGGAGGCACTTCACGAAACTCAAAGTCACTAAGGTGACAGAGCTTAAAACATTTGAAGCATAAGTCATAATATCCTGAATGACTTACAAACCCTGACACGTGTCAGTAGTTCTGTGACTTTATGAAGACCAGTATCAAGATGGCACTTTAAGGAGGTTTTAAGGTGAAAAATTTACACTTCATTTTTTAAAAAGGTTTAAAATTAGGTTCAAACTGGTTTGAATTTTTTGTATATTCAATTGAAAAAATAAAGCACATTAGATTTTTTAGATAAAGATTAGATAAAGCACATATTTTTTTAATATCTATAAGAATTCAGCTAAATTATTTATTTGTTATATACATACTTATTTTATTATAAAAATGTTAAATATTGTGCTCTTTAGAGAAATTATCTGTTGGATTTTTACTCACTTATTTTAATATTTAAGTAATTTTAAAGATTTTTATGATAAAGTAAAGCGTTTATTTTTGTGATTTTTTTCTAGGCCACATGATCAATTTTTACAGTTTATGCTAATACCTAAAAGTAACTACAGCCAGAAACAATATATACATATATGCAGTCTCCAACCCTCTTGTCAGCATCATTACAATAAAAATCAATTTCAGTATAAATTCTTAAATTTTACTCCTCTGACTTTCAACAGTTTGGTTCCTCTGGCAGCTGACCTTCTGAAACAGGTCCAACCACCGGCTCTCCCAATGGTGGGGGGGCTGAGCATGCTAATAAACAAAGATCATTATGCCAATTAAAACTGGACGGTGAACACAGCGAGGTCTGTCAGCCTATGACAGTCAGATTGGAAGCTAATTGGCTTTGGGGAGATTTTTGTTGGACACTAAAGGTGAAGATGCCAATAACAAAAACCCCAACGCTGTCACGATCAAAACAGAAAGAAAAAACATAAATAAAATCAGATGGCTGAGGTCGCTTTTATGCAATCAACATTTCTATCAGAATCAAAAACATTTATCTAAATAAACAGTAACAAAATAATACCCAGACTATTTCACTAGAGGGGTTTGGTAAATGAAATCGGTTAATTGAGAATTAAACCATATCGTGGAATTGTGCGTTTATGTTAAAGGAAGGTAAATTTCAAGCGAAATATTTTTTCATAAAAAATGTAAATATCTAAATAGGCAAAATAATTATATTTCGGTGTCATCTCCAGATAAAAAAAACAGGCTATATAGTTAACTACATTGAATAAGATAATATTTCCCTGTACTGTAAGCGCCATCAAGTGCTTAAGGTCTACAATTGCACCTATATGCAAATTACACAACTTTTTAATTTTTTTTAACTATTTCTCAATATATGCTTTTCATTTAACAGCCATAAAAATATATAATTATATTATCGTATGTATATTTATTTAGATATTTCCTGTTAACTCCAAAAAAAGTATTTTCCAAACAAACGAAAAACTATAATAATATTTAAGTATATGGTAAAATGTTAAGTATTCAATAACAATAGTAATGCAATAATAATTTAACTTTTTTGAAATTTGAAACAAATTATACTCAAGAAACTTAAATAAATTGTGTGTAACCAACATACATGATTAAACTAGTTAAGTACATTTTTTGTACTCATGGGAGTGGTGCTTCCGTGGCAAAACTCAGAACTAGGCAGTAAGAGTCTCTAAGCCACAACTGAAAAAAGCCTGTTTCAACATAATGTTCTGGTTCAGAGATATAAGTCTCAGTAAATGGTTGCTAATGTAATGTGTTTGGTTACTATTGGTGTGGCCTGTGAGATTAAAATTAATAATAGGCCAAGCCACACAAGTGAAACAAACCGCAACCCCAACTGCTCTATGACGTTCTGATGCAGAGATGTAAGACTCTGGGCAATGACCAACCCATCAGACTCTCAGAATGACTTCGTATTTTATATATCTGCAAAAAGCACCACTTAATATGTAATTCAGTGAAGGTTTAGAATGTCAAAAGAGTATGTAAACAACGATAGAATTTCCTTTTTTCTGTGAATCACCCTTTAAGAATGGTTACAACACAACACTGTAAACAAATTGCAGACACACTTGTAATAATAAAACGTAACAGTCATATAAAAATAGATTATCATATAACAAGGCTTTAAAAATAGATATTATTAAAGACATTGTTGTACCGGAATGTTATCATTCTTTTCTGTAAGGGTCAGACCTGTTTGGCTTGAGTGTGCACTGGTCATGAAGTTATATATTCCTTACCCACTTCTGCCCAAGAACTGGGCACATGCCACACCTTCCCAGACAGACAGTCTAGAAATTTATTTTGCTGGCATTTTTTGCACTGCTAGTGCTTCCTTTTTTAGCCACATTACTCAGTCTTGTCTGAAATTGTATGGTTTCAATTGGCCACATGTTGAATGCCCCAAGATTTTACTGAAGCCACGTTTTATATTTTCCCATTCTGAATGAATAACACGTGTCAACGTTGTGTCTCACACACAAAAGGTCTAAATTAAGACAACTCATGCACATGTTAAATGTACATTTACTGTCAATGTTTCCCTACATTTTTATATCCCAGTTTAATATGTCATTAATAGGTTTTATATTGGTAGCTTCTAGAAGAGCAGCGCAATGTAGGAGTCTGGATTCAAGGAAGTAAAGTTTCTGTAATCTTTGGAAAAAGCTTAACATTTAAAGGGAATCGTTAACCCAAGAATAACTCTGTCATCATTTACTCACCTTTGAGTTGTTACCAAATGTCTTTGTTTAGATAAGCACAGAGAAAGATATTTGGAAGAATGCTTATAAGAAAAGTTCTTTGATCCCATTGACTACCATTGTAGAAAAAATTGACATATTTTGAAGAATGTAGAACAGAAAATAGTTCTGGGTCACTTTTAACAACTTTTTATTTTTCCAAATATGGTAGTCAATGATATCCAAGGACTGTTTGGTTACAAGTATTTAGATGGATAGTTGACTGCCACAATTTTTTCACCCTTATGTCATGTAAAACCTGTCTGGCTTTCATGTTTATTGAGGAACACAAAACACAACTTATTTTGTGTTGCACAGAAAACTGTCATGCATGCATGGAATGACACAGGGGTTAATAAATGAAAGAATTGTCCTTTTTGTTTGGACTTTCCCTTAAGTAACATACTGTATGTTGTTAACCTGTTTGCTCTTTAAACAACAGAGATTTTAAACTGTAGTCTACTTCTGTATCAGCAAATAACAAATTATGTAAGGAGGTCAGGGGAAGAATGAATGTGCAGGAAAACATCTGCTACGCCTACCACCAGGTGAGATTAAACAACACCCAAGCTTACACTGAAAACAAGCAAGCACAATGGTCAAACATACAATCTTGTGGTGCATTCCTATCATGTTTTGGGCAGCTAGCTGTTGAGATTGGCATTGACTGCCACACTTATTAGATTATTGAAAGATTAGACACCTTAAAGAACTGGTTACTTAATCAGCAGTCACTTTATTTCCAATGCCCGACCTCAAAATATGAATCCACAATTACTCAATAACTACCAGAACAGTCCTAGATTAGTAATATAATTGTAATTACATTGACTCTAGGAATGCAGCATGACCTGCTCTAATTTACGTTTATGCAGTTTAAAAGCGTTACTTTGCATCAGTGTATATATTTCCTCGAATAAAGGCAGGAAGGGTTAAAGGGACAGTAAGTTCACACAAAAATAATATATTATCCTCAAAACCTGTATAACCTTCTTTCTTCTGCGGAATACAAAGGATGATTTCTTGAGAAATGTCTTTGTGTCTTGTGTTTATATAATGAAAGTCAATTAGGGCAGGTTTTTTACAATAACCAAAGGTCTTCTTCTATTGTGTTATGCACAGGAATTAAAGTCGTACATGTACACAATAGAAGTATAATAAAGTAATAAACAAATAAATAAAAAGTAAATAAAGTATCAACCTATCACTTAAAGCTGTTCTACGCATACTTGTGTTTAAGTAATAGCCCAAAAAGAACATTTCTGTCATCCTTTATAATAAATAGTAAGTACATTCGTCTACCCATACATGTGTTAATTTAGATTTAAATTATTAGATTAAATAATATAAAAAACCTTTATAAATGTTAAGCTTTAAACATATGGATGTATTTATAAACACATTTACAGACATCTAATATGTGTAAGTTCACTCTGCAATAGGTAAAACAGGCCTATGTTGATGAATGCTAGTAACTGGCACCAATTTACTTGTTTTGTGTCCCTACTATAGATATAAAGGAGGCCACTACTTTGTTAACAATATTCTTCATATATTCTTTTTTTTAATGTTCTGAGGACAAGGTGCATTTCATGTGAATTAAAATGACATGATTGTGAGTAAATATTGACAGCATTTTAATTTCAGATTAACTATCCCTTCAAATACTTAGTCGGGTGTCTTCTGCAGTGAATTCCTGCAAAATAAGGCCTGTTCCAATACACCTTGAGTCTTTAAATCAGTTCTCTTGATTGTATGTGTATGTTTGTGTGCAACTGTGTGCCTGTTTTTTGTGTGCATGCCTGTGTCTGACTGTGTGCATTCCTGTGTCTGTGTGCATGCCTGTGTCTATGCATATGTTTGTGTGCATGTGTGTGTCCCTGTGTCTGTTTGCATGTGTTTGTGAGCATGCCTGTGTGCATTTGTCTGTGTGCATCCCTGTGTCAGTTTGCATGAGTTTGTGTTTGTGTGTATGCCTGTGTCTGTGTGCATATGTTTGTGTGAATGTATGTGTTTGTGTGCATGCCTGTGTCTGTGTTTGCATGCCTGTGTCTGTGTGTGCATGCCTGTGTCAGTGTGTGCATGCCTGTGTCCGTGTGTGCATGCCTGTGTCTGTGTTTGCATGCCTGTGTCTGTGTTTGCATGCCTGTGTCCGTGTGTGAATGCCTGTGTGTCTTTGAATGCCTGTATCTGTGTGCATGCCTGTCTGTGTGCATCCCTGTGTCAGTTTGCATGAGTTTGTGTTTGTGTGTATGCCTGTGTCTGTGTGCATATGTTTGTGTGAATGTATGTGTTTGTGTGCATGCCTGTGTCTGTGTTTGCATGCCTGTGTCTGTGTGTGCATGCCTGTGTCAGTGTGTGCATGCCTGTGTCCGTGTGTGCATGCCTGTGTCTGTGTTTGCATGCCTGTGTCTGTGTTTGCATGCCTGTGTCCGTGTGTGAATGCCTGTGTGTCTTTGAATGCCTGTATCTGTGTGCATGCCTGTGTGTGTGCATGCCTGTGTTTGTGTGCATGCCTGTGTTTGTGTGCATGCCTGTGTTTGTGTGCATGTGTTTGTGCTTGCGTGCATGCCTGTGTCTGAGTGCATGCCTGTGTCTGAGTGCATGCCTGTGTCTGTGTGCATGCCTGTGTCTGTGTGCATGCCTGTGTCTGTGTGCATGTCTGTGTCTGTGTGCATGTCTGTGTCTGTGTGCATGCCTGTCTCTGTGTGTGTGTTTGCGTACGTGAGTGTGTACCTAGTAATCTAATGAGACAGCGCGATTTGGACCTGGACAAACCCACCCTACAGCATTTGCGGTCTCGTGCTGCTGCAGATGCCCAAATCCCGCCGATCCGAACCGCAAACCTCCCAACATGACCCATCACAACACAGCCAACGTATCCGCACGTGACCCCAGATGACCCTGTGCATTTTAAACCCCACTTGTACCTTTAATAAACGACCCTCACGTTTCAGTGCCTCACCTGGTTTGGGTCATCGTAAAACACACCGACAGAAGACAGTTTGGGTCCAATGCTGCAGCTCTCTGTGAACGCAGCTCCGCTGGCCCGGTAAGATCCTGTCGTGAACTTGTAGGCGATCGTCATCTTCTTCACTGGAGGAGTTCCGGTTCGAAGCACAACTTCCGAGAGAAGACCGGTGTAAAACACGAAGCCCACAAGAGTTAAGACGAGACAGACGACCAAAAACACAATCAGACATAAAATTATAAAGTCAGACATTCTGACAGGCTCTCGTGTTTGTTGGTGTTCCTCAAGCACAGTTAATCTGATGTTATATTTACAGTATCGTTTCTTTAACCCGCTGTCACTTTACAGCCGTCTTTAGGTTTCTGTTGACACAGCTGACGGTTTATTTATCCTCAGAGACGCTCGACCAGTTACTTCCGGGTTGTACCATGTGACTGAGTCACGGGGGAGGGGCGGACCAACCAATGGAGTTGTTTCCTACAGGAGTTGTGTCACGTGGATCTGAAATGATAACATGTGTCTCAAATCTGTCAACAACTGACCACACACATGTGGGAAAAGTATTGGCTCACCTCATAGTGACATCCAATTCATAATCCATAGGGTTAATGTCGGTCCATCCTAAATAACAGCTTCAACTCTAAAGGGAAGGCTGTCCATAAGGTTTAGTTGTGTGTTTATGGGAATGTTTGACCATTCTTCCAGAAGTGCATTTGTGAGGTCACACGCTGGACCAGAAGCATTTGTGAGGTCACACGCTGGACCAGAAGCATTTGTGAGGTCACACGCTGGACCAGAAGCATTTGTGAGGTCACACGCTGGACCAGAAGCATTTGTGAGGTCACACGCTGGACCAGAAGCATTTGTGAGGTCACACGCTGGACCAGAAGCATTTGTGAGGTCACACGCTGGACCAGAAGCATTTGTGAGGTCACCAGTGGACCAGAAGCATTTGTGAGGTCACACACTGGACCAGAAGCATTTGTGAGGTCACACGCTGGACCAGAAGCATTTGTGAGGTCACACACTGGACCAGAAGCATTTGTGAGGTCACACACTGGACCAGAAATATTTGTGAGGTCACACAGTGGACCAGAAGCATTTGTGAGGTCACACACTGGACTAGAAGCATTTGTGAGGTCAAACACTGGATCAGAAGCATTTGTGAGGTCACACACTGGACCAGAAGCATTTGTAAGGTCACACGCTGGACCAGAAGCATTTGTAAGGTCACACGCTGGACCAGAAGCATTTGTGAGGTCACACACTGGACCAAAGCATTTGTGAGGTTACACACTGGACCAGAAGCATTAGTGAGGTCACCAGTGGACCAGAAGCATTGGTGAGGTCACACGCTGGACCAGAAGCATTTGTGAGGTCACACACTGGCCCAAAGTATTTGTGAGGTCACACACTGGACCAAAGCATTTGTGAGGTCACACACTGGACCAGAAGCATTTGTGAGGTCACACACTGGACCAAAGCATTTGTGAGGTCACACACTGGACCAGAAGCATTAGTGAGGTCACCAGTGGACCAGAAGCATTTGTGAGGTCACACGCTGGACCAGAAGCATTTGTGTGGTCACACGCTGGACCAGACGCATTTGTGAGGTCACACAGTGGACCAGAAGCATTTGTGAGGTCCCACACTGGACCAGAGGCATTTGTGAGGTCACACACTGGACCAAAGCATTTGTGAGGTCACACACTGGACCAGAAGCATTTGTGAGGTCACACACTGGACCAGAAGCATTAGTGAGGTCACCAGTGGACCAGAAGCATTTGTGAGGTCACACGCTGGACCAGAAGCATTTGTGAGGTCAAATGCTGGACCAGAAGGATTTGTGAGGTCACACACTGGATCAGAAGCATTTGTGAGGTCACGCACTGGACCAGAAGCATTTGTGAGGTCACACACTGGACCAGAAGCATTTGTGAGGTCACACACTGATGTTGGATAAGAAAGCCTGGCTCTCAGTCTCCGCTCATCCCAAAATTATTCCCAAAGGTTTTCTATCGGGTTGAGTTCAGGCCAGTAAAGTTCATCCACACCAGACTCTGTCATCCATGTCTTTATGGACCTTGCTTTATGCAGTGATGTCATGTTGGAAGAGGAAGGGGTCAGCTCCAAACTATTCCCACAAAGTTTGGTGCAAGGAATTGTCCAAAATGTCTTGATATGCTGAAGCATTCAGAGCGAGAGTTAAACCTGATACTGATTATTTGGAAGGGCGAGAGAACACTTTTGGCAATATCGTGTATGTTTGATGTCGGCGTCTTCATCTGCAAGACATCTTACAGACACTATTTGCTAATCTGCAACACATCTCTAAGACATCTTCTGGCATATAATATATAGATCTCTAGAAGATGTTTGATATAGAGTGGATGTAGAACTGATTTTTTTTATGTCAGGATTCATGATTTTGCACAGCAGATACTTTCCTGATCTTTATCTCATAGAAGTATTTTTGCTATTGAAACTGTCAGTTTACTTGCTCTTAAATGTGGATCAAAATAACATTTTAAAAATATTAGCTGTACATACATGGACAACAAAATGCCATCTCCTGCCCGGTTTCACAGTCCTGGCTCAAGGCTAGTTATAGATTAAAATTAATGTTTGAAGTGTTAGAAAACAAACAGGCATATCAAGTTTTAAAATTTGCAAAGACTATGGCTTTGTCCCGAGATTCACAATGCTAATGTTATTTATCAATGCATTTTTATAAAAAGGATTTAGTGCGTAGTCATGACTCAGGCCATGCCCTATCTATAAACCATGTTCTGGATTTGAATCAAACTGGTCCAATTAGTCAAGTCATGATGTTTCTCCTCTAATGTAACAGTGATTGAATTAAGGACCAAGACATTTTTTTTCCGAGAGAAACCACTAAATGTCTTATAAAAGCTCTCACGAGGGAAATAAATATGCATGTTTATTACAGCTCATTAAAGGCAACAACAGACTTGAGGCATAATGCTTCTGCCTAGTGAATTGATACAATGCACGAGAACACTTGATAAACAGGACAATGACTGCTGAAAACATTGTGTACATTTACAACGAATGCATCTTTACATCGAATGAGCATGCAAGATTACCAAAAATACAATAAAGTATAGTAACCAAAAAAATTTAATCCACATTTGGGCAATACCATGAAAATGCCAACCATGAAAATCGAGAGCTTTTACCAAAGGTTTTTACTCTACTCAGAACACAGATGTAAACATTTGTTGGTTCAGATACCCATGCATTGTCTCTCTTTAAGTTTTAATAGCATTATTTTTATTTTTTGTGCATGATTTTTCATAGTTTAGTTAGGGCTATTTCCAGGTTTGTCAAATCCATAACACTACATTTTACTCATAAACTGATTCATAAAGGTTTAAATACAGTAATTAGTCTATGTTTTTTTAAAGAGCTATCCCTTGTCTTATTGAAATTATTGGTTTGGGTTTGTAGATTGTAATTCACAGAAATCTTTGTTTGCTGTCCTTTTTTTGTCATGTCCACAATTTACCTTTTTAATATATAAAACTTTAAAATACAATGAAGTTTTTCTGATGTTTAAACACTATCAAAAGGGTTTTGAATGATACAAACAGTTGGTTTAATTCTAACAATTTAATTGTAAGTGAGTTTTCATGTCACGTCTATAACGTTGGAATTTCCCATATGTCTTCTCTTATAGCCTCTGCTGGAGAGACAAGCGTGACTTTGACACAATGCATGTCTGCTACAAATGTACAATATATCTGTACATCAAATGAGCAATACAGCAAACCTACAACACTTCTTTTCAATTGTTTCGCAGTGTATGCAGGTTTATTTTAGGCCCCTAAGATTACAAATACTATAGAAAAGGATTGTTGACCAAGAAAAGTATATATTTCGGAACTTCCATTTTAAAGACACCGAACAAATGTGACATTTTTCAAAATATTTTCTTTCGTGCTACAACAAACAAAGCCTCACAGTTGATTAAACGGCACAATAGTGGAGAACAATTTTGGTAGTTGATGTATTTTAAATGATGTTAATTATGAATTATATTTTTATTATGTCCAACACACAAGACTTTTGTTATAAACCTTAATGTAAGTTTATATTCTCAGTTTCCATTAAGAGAAGCACTAACCTCTCTAAACCACTAGATGGCGAAAAAGTTACGTCATCTGTGTATAAAGTAAGCACAAAGTTATAACAGTAGAACAAAAGTCCCTTCCCAACCTGAATCAGAATCTATAAGATAGTTATAAAAATGTGAAATTAACCTCTGTTTAACATATTAAGTTTCAAGAATTTAATTTATACATAAGTGAGTAAAGTTAGATATCCCTTAGAGTAAATGAATTCAGATTTAATGGTCCTTGAACCAAACTAGACCCCAAAAAACAGCCACATCTTAATAAAACACTTTATAAAATATATTTTAAAAAACAAGCACTCGTCAAACCAACACAAACAATACGCAGCTTTCAGTTTTTTTGGCAATAAATATAATATTTAAAAATATTATATTAATTTGAAAATATTAACATAAGAGAAAAATGGAAAAAAATAACTGAACAGAATAAAGAAATAATTAACAAAAATACTCAGTTTGCCGCGCCAGTAGTTCGTCAAATGAAGGGAGCGTGGTAAAACTCATAACCCTGTTTACATCTGAAAAAGTTTGATGAAGTGTAGCAGGGATATGTTGTTACACCAGATTATTCATTTTAATTGAATATAATAATTTATTTTATTCATTGTTATTTTTTGTGATTTCGTTATTTTATTTTGAGAGAAGATTGAGTGCTTCATATTAAAATTAATGATCACACTAAGCATGTCGCTTGACGTCATACGTAGATGAGAGAATAGAACTGCAGCGCAATTTTGTGGTTAACAGGCAATGCCGGAAAAGCAATGCTGTATTTTTTTGTTCACGAATACAGGTATGTTGATTGATGTCTCAAACAAAAATGTATTTGGATTTCCCTTTGTAGTATTGTTTAACATTACCCCTATTATCGTGTATACTATTATATTATTATTTTATAAACAATATTACAATATTGTATATATAATGTAAATGTGTGTATGTGTAAATCTTATGCTGCTTTCACACCAGACGCAAATTTTGTGTAGTGTAGTTTGACGCTTGAACATTTAAGTTAATTTGCGTGTACAATTTGCCTCATTCGCGTCCAATGAGCCACTCACGCAGGGGGAGGGGCTTCTGTCAGGGGGAGGGGCTTCTGTCAGGGGGGGGCTTATGTCAGGGGAACTCCTCAATATATCAGAGGAAAAGTTATTTTATTGTAAAATAAAGCGATTAAACTTAATGTGACGGCTTTATTTATAGTCTCAATATGTGTATAAAGCTCAAATTGAGTACAGAGAATTTTTTTTCTTCACTAAATTTCTTCCAGTAAATATCACTTTTACTCGTGTCTATGTTGAAGTATAATAAAAGTACAATGTGGATTTATTAAGCCCTGATGACTTTCTCCTCCATGTTTGTTTTATATAAAGAGAGCTTCTGATTGGTTAACGCGGTGCGAAATTTTGGCAAAGTTAAATTTTTTTCAACTAACACGATCATGCGTCCAATTCTGCTTTCACACCAGACGCCAATAGCGCGTCAGGCGCGAGTGATTTACGTGTTAAGTCAATACAGAGACGCGAATAGACACGAGTAGATTTCCTGCGGCGCGAATGGCGCGAAATGCGCCATTCGCGCCGCAGGAAATCAACTCGTGTCTATTCGCGTCTCTGCATTGACTTAACATGTAAATGGCGTTATTATCTTGTTGGCGATGCTTCAAATGGAGAGAGGCAATGCTGAGTGTGCCTGTGTGTTTTTTGTTCACAAATACAGGCTGTATGTATATTTTACGACGTTCCCTAACATTCTAAGGGTGCGTTTTAGAAGTAGGCGTGATTGGTGACTACGGAGTCCGTTGAATGACGTCAGACACCATGTTTATACTTGAGCCGTTTCCTTACAGCGCACTTGTTAACAGCGAGACAGGATCGCAGCAAACATGTCCGGAATTAAATCTGTTTATGACATCACGGTTAAAACCCTCACCGGAGAGGACTTTAAGTTCTCATCTTTAAAGGGTAAGGTGGTCCTCATCGAGAATGTGGCTTCTCTTTGAGGGACGACCACCAGGGATTACACCCAGATGAACGAGCTCCATGAACGCTTCTCGCAGAAGGGGCTCGTCGTTTTGGGAGTCCCCTGCAATCAGTTCGGCCATCAGGTGAGACGCTTACGTCACGCGTGCCTACAGGTGCGTGTGACGCACTTGATCCATTGTAAATCATGTCCATATGCTCATAGTGAGTCTATAGTGTACTTTTACTTGATCCATCTGTGTAGTATGTTCATAGCACACCTTTCTGTATTTAATGCTTAGTATTTTAAATCTGTAAATTATGTCCATAATCTATTCTGTATAATTGGTCATCTAAAGTAATCTAATGTAATCTAATGTAATCTAGTGTAATCTAGTGTAATGTAATCTAAACTAAACTAGTGTAATCTAGTGTAATGTAATCTAAACTAAACTAGTGTAATCTAGTGTAATGTAATCTAAACTAGTGTAATCTAATCAAATCTAATCTATTGCAAACTAATCTATTGTAATGTAATGTAATCTAACGTAATTTAATGAAATGTAATGTATTGTAATCTAATCTAGTATAATCTAATCTAATCTAGCGTAATGTAATGTAATCTAACGTAATTTAATGTAATTAATCTAATGTAATCTATTGTAATTTAATGTAATCTAACGTAATTTAATGTAATGTAATCTAATGTAATCTATTGTAATTTAATGTAATGTAATCTAATCAATTGTAATGTTATGTAATGTAACGTAATATAATGTAATGTAATGTAATCTAATCCATTTAGATTAGTAGTAGATATCTAATCTACTGTAATCTATTGTAATCTAACCTAAAGTAATCTAATTTTATGTAATCTAATGTAATGTAATGTACTGTAATCTAATCTAATGTAATCTAATCTATTTTAATCTAATCTAATGTAATCTACTGTAATCTATTGTAATCTACCTAAAGTAATCTAATTTAATGTAATCTAATCTAATGTGATCTACTGTAATGTAATCTAATCAAATCTAACCGAATGTGATCTAATGTAATGTAATGTAATCTAATGTAATGTTATCTTATCTTATTTTATCTTATTTTATCTTATCTTATATTATCTTATCTAATCTAATGTAATCTAATCTAATCCATTCCAATGTAATCTAATCTAATCCACTCTAATGTAATGTAATCTAATCCAATCTAATGTAATCTATTGTAATCTAATCTAATGTAATCTCACTTTATCTGGGATGCTTACTATATAATACAAAAAAGCACCTATAAAATACAAAAAATATCTATTGATAAATTGTATTAAAAAATTATCATTTGTTCACGTTAAATAGGAAAACTGTAAAAACGAGGAGATCTTGATGTCCCTAAAATACGTCCGTCCTGGAAATGGCTTCGAACCCAAATTCCAGCTTTTGGAGAAGGTCGATGTGAACGGAAAAGACGCGCATCCCCTTTTCGTGTTTCTCAAGGAGAAACTTCCGTTTCCCAGCGATGAGCCAATGGCCTTCATGAGCGACCCCAAATTCATCGTGTGGAGTCCAGTGTGCAGAAACGACATCGCTTGGAACTTCGAGAAGTTCCTCATCGGGTCTGATGGAGTGCCATTCAAACGCTACAGCAGAAGATACCTGACCAGCAACATCGAAGGAGACATCAAGAAGCTTCTCAGCATCGCCAATTAAACGTCTTTTCATGTACGTGATAACATTTCATAACAGGTTGTGATGTCTTGTGTGTGATGCTGCTGTGTTTGGACTTTCACTTTATGAAGATGTTCCTGGAAACTTGTCTGTGAGGAGCATCTGATGTCATGCAAAAGCTCAAACTTAACAGCTGCATTAAACCCATGTGTTGCACGATGTGTTTTGTGAATCAATAAATGTTTTTTTCTGAGTTGAAGTCTTTGTTTGGGATTGTGGAGCATCAGGTGCTTTTAAATGCTTGGTTCAACTATTAATGAGTCACAATGGAAACTTATCTCCAGAGGGTTGGGGGGGTTGGGAGTAGAATTTCTCTTGGCAATGAATCCTCTGAAACACAAGTCCACACATTCATACACCTTTACAGCATACTAAAAGCTAAAAGCTGCAAACGTGCACAATTGGTCCCAAAAAATTAGCACAATCTGTCCCAAATACATGCTTGTTTATAAAAAAACAGTCATATATGCTATTTATAAAAAAGTTTCTAATAACAATCATATAAGAAGCCATTCAAATAAATTAATATCCTGCACACAATTTCTGTCAATGCAAGAAAATAATTAAAAATGTAGAATATAGAAAATGAAGGCTGTCAAAACTATAAATCTTTACTAATTGTATTCAGGATAACGTTTACGTAATGTATGTCTGTGTTTTGTTGTGCATATTCATTTTGTATTCATAAACACATTTATATTTTAAAAGAACATGTATATGTGTTTATGAATACAAAATGAATATGCAAAACAAAACACAGTATATATATTGCAATTATTATTTAAATGTAAAAATAACAAATATTTTATCAAATAAACATTGGTACAGTACATTAAAGGCGAATGCTCAGCACACAGGAGTCACCCTTTGGCTTTTGTTGTATTCTAAATTGCACAACCTTATACAAAATGTTAAGATTACTTTTAGGTAAGCTAATAATTGCCCTAGATGTCAATGTTCGGATTCCTTTACTATTATACTTATAACATACAATTATAATATGACATAATTATAGGTGTGTCTAGCCTTTAATGGTTCTCAGCACAAGACAGTAGTTATTGTACTGTCCTGTGCTGTCTGCACATTATGTAATCCTCTTGAGCCTCTGTGTTGTTCTGTGGCTGTCTAATTTAGCAACTTGGTCCTGGAGAAATGCTCTTTCATTTTACTTTGTACTTGTATATGGTTGAAATGACATTAAGTTCCACTTAAATTTGAACCAGTTTGATCTGTATCCTTGGGGTTGTTATTAAATAAAGCCAGAAGTTCTCTGTCTAAGCAAACATAACAATCAATGACAATCACTAAAAGTTTGTGAAGCACAGCCCTAAATAATCATCATCACAATCACAATAGATCTAAGTTAGTCACAAACATTATAAATGATAAAAAATCAAAATGTATAATCAGACTTTGACATTTTTATTACATTTTAATTCAAATATGCTTAATCAAAACCTGGTGTTGCACATCTTGGCATGATAAATAAACACAAAGCAGCTATGTACTGTGCCCCAGATATTGCTTATGTACATCTATGCAAAAAAAACTTGAAAGAAACATCCCAATAAAATGATAAACGGATGTTTTTGAACTTTGAACTTATTAAAAGGCAATTGTAAGGGGATAGTTATAATTTATCAGTGTTAAGTTCACCTTAAATTTAAAGTGGAATACATCATTTACCAGCTGGATCATTATTTTGTCATTGTCTTATAAAGGTTGGTGTGTAAAGTTCTCATTAACTACTAACCTCAAAGAAACAACAGGAATAACGATATAGTTTCCCAGACAGAGAGATTTGCATGCCACGTAGCCATAATGACAAGCTTTAAAACTGTGTGATGTGCATTATTCTCTTATGAGCATGTTGCATTTGTAGCATCTGTGAGTTTTCAGATTTGCCAGGGTTAGGATACCCATCATGCTACCGCCAGATCTGCCAGTATACAAATTCCGTATCAATGTCATTTCCATTGTTGAATTATAGACTCTGTTATGCCCATGCCCCTTTAAGTCTCTTTAATGTAGCACCATGTTTGGCTTGATATATCTGTCTGGAATAAACCTGGTAAGAAAAACTCCTTGTGAAACTTCACCATTAAAGCACAAACCACCCAATCAGAAATGGGATACTTCATAAGTGCTGTTAAGATTAAAAGCCTTTTCAGGGCAGTAAACATATGAACATTACGTTTAATGTCCTTTATCATTTTCAAAACACACAAGCCTTTCTTGCACAAGCTTTTGGGAATTTGGTACTCATCCTGGCATTTTGTGGCATCAGTATTGTAAGAACAACATGGAGAGAATTATTTCAAAACAACATCTGCTTTCATGGCATAAATAACAGAACGGCTTGTGATAGGACCAATAAAAGATGGAAATAATATTGAATATAAAGCAAAAGCGAAAGAAGAGTCTCTGTGCTTTTTACCTTATAAGAACTCATACACAGATAATCTGTTCTTCATAGGAGGCACGTTACAAGATGCTGATAGCTAAGAGTCCAACATTAGTGGGAAAGGCAAAAACATTTCAGATGAGCATAATGTTGCATACATGTCTATTTCTAGGCATTTCCCCTTTCCATAGCTACGCAAAATTTCAACACACATTCATATCGTCCAAAAAAAAAAGAGGTTATATTGCCATTTTACCCTCATTTCAAACTAAAGAAATTCACTTCTATCAGCAGGCAGCAAGGTCCAAGAATAAAGTCTTTCATGTCACACGTCAAACTAAAAATCTCTTTATTTATTATTAATATTCTTTTTTTGGCTCTGATGCATGTGTGAAAGAAAATTAAAATAAAGCTTAAAACAAAAGGGCCTGTTCGTGTGCATTTAATAGTCACTGAAGTAGCCAGGGATGTGTGATGATGCATTGTTGGTTTATGTAGTTTTCTTTCAGTGCCTGTTAATTTTCTTAAAAAGACTAAAGAAACTCAGTTGGTGTCCATGTGGTCGTCCAGGCTCTCTGGAGCTACACCTAGGGAGGCAGAGGGAGGAGATTTGGATGGTGTGTCCGATTCTCTGCGTTGGTAAAAGAGCACGTAAGCTGCTTTTGTCTGTGAGAAAAAGATATTCCATCAAAAAAATGGGCACGTCTAGAACCAATTTTTCATGAGCCAGACATAAGTGTATTTCCTGAATTCTGCTGTTGTTTAAGACCATGAATTAATTTTAAAGTATGCAAAATCCTCACCACAATCTGATCCTCGGTAGCAGCAGAAACACTACTGTCATCGAAGTAATACCATTTTCCATCCATTTTGTTCTTGCCATATGCAGTGTCTAAAAAAAGTAAAAAAAAAAGAGGAGGAAATGAGTTTATTGACCAACCCCTGAAATTTAAACAAAGTCAAGCGATCATTTCCAGGTATAATTCCAGGATGACACACAGTAACAAAGGCAAATTATTAACTGTAACAGTGTCTGTAGAAACAAAGCAAACATTTGATACCGAATACTTAGAAAAACTGATTCCAAAAAAAAACTAAGCTTGCTTATAAGAAAACTGAGATAAGACTCATAAACACGAACAGGAAGTAGGCCGTTTCACAAGGAATTAAGTGTTGTGAAATAACAGAATAAACAAGAACTGAGAGTGACTTACAATGGCCTCCACCCATTCCTCCATAATGGTTGGAAACAGCAATGAGGTCATAGACATATGGGTCAGCTTTGGGGTCACAAACAAACTCAGACATGTTTAAGTCCCTGTGTGAGAAACAATGCAATGTTCAGACTTATCAACATATTTTCCTGAATTCAGTACATTTAAAATAAACATTTAATTCTCGTGAAGATGTTGTCAAATATATTATTTTTACACATGTATTGCAACCTTGATATAAGACATATGGGGTCATGGACTCTGTACTGTGCCGTTCTGTATCAGTTTATCACAATGAACAATGGATGTGTTTGTCTATGAATCAGCACTTCAGAAACTGTAACCTTCTTCCTTATTGCAACTTTACGACCTGCCAACAAACCACTTAAAAAAAAAGCACCTGACAAAATAGGATAAAGGCCAACTGCAGTGAAAATATAACGTAAGTTACAAAGTTGCAATTTTAAAGTATTGTTCACATTGAAGTAATAAAAAACATCATACACAAATCTAGACTGGTGAATCACCTCATAGTCAAAAGTTGATCAGTTAACAAATTAGGCTTTGATTCTTTCCTGACTTTTGTACGCCAACAATGACCAAGAAAATGCTTCCGCTAATTTAAAATGGGCACACCATCCTAAGCCTTCCCTTTTTGGTATCATGACACAATTCTGGAGTTTCCATCACAATTTCTTACTACAAAAGACAAACTGAGATTCTGCTGCCATCTAGTGGGAAAATCACGATATGGCACTTTCACAAATGATACAATTTAGTTTTTATAAAACAAAGAAATCCAAATCATATGTAACTGTCAGTTAGCACCCATTTTTGTGAAAGCAACTGTAAAAATGATTATTTGCATAAAGTTTTGAAACTAAAAAACAAAAACATCCACTAAAACAAGTTGAAACATTTAATTTTGCAAAATCCCCAGCTCCAACTCTCCTAGCTTTTTTTGGCCATTGACACCAGACATGAGAATAACTTTACTAACCATTATATAAATACAAGCTTAATGTATATTTTCAAGGACAACACACTTAACAGTCTGAGGCCTAAAATAAACCTGCATTCACTCCACTTGAAAACAAGTGTTCTAGTTTTGCTGTATCGCTCACATGAAGTGTATACATATTGTGAATTTAAAGCAAATGTATATTGTTACAGGCAGTAGTATTACCTGATGGGAAAGTCCACAACAGTGTCAAGCTTGTCTCTCCAACAGCGATTATAAGAGAACCGCTTCAGATGCACAACAAGAATGCGCGGGAGAGACCACAGATCAAACTTCTTTGTGGCCTGCTGGTGTTTCTTACACGTGGGGCAGTACCTGCAAAATAGAAATCAGCGTATAAGAGTCTATAGTTAACATATGCTCTCATCTGAACAATCAAATCTACAGAGGCATGTGGGCAATCTCCTTACCAAGGGTCATGTTCTCCTAAAGTCTCCATTGTAGTAAAGAGTTCGATGCATTCTCGTAAAGCCACGGTTGTCTTCTTTTTCTGAGTGTGCAGCATGCTCTCGTGTTTGTCGTAAGCCTGAGAAAAGACTTCATATTAAAGGGATAGTCCACCAACAAACGAATGTTCGGTCATGAAATACTCTTTACCAGTTCAAAATCTGTATAATTGCCTTTATGATTTAACAGAGATAAAGACATTTGGACGAACGCTTAAAAAGGCTTACATGAATGTTTTATTGGTCTGATTATTTGCCATAAAACACACCAGTAGGTTTGAGTTACTAGCCATTTTAAATATATATATATGCGTCAAATGCAAAACACAGGTATGTGGACATGTTTTATGGTTATTCGCCTAATAAAAAATTACACTGCTATTACGTTTAAGTTGTTCTTACATTTGTGTTGTTTATTTATGAAAGTAAGGACCAAAGATTGTTGAAAGTGAATTGTGTTGACGATAAAACTTCACAATCATTACTTTGCGCTTACGTTGTATGACAGAAGCATATGTGCACGTTGGTCAAAGCAGTATAAATGCAATTAACGTGTTTACTTGCCAGTACATTTCCATTAAAATCGCCATGTGCCACCTACGTTTACATGATTATTAGCTTAATCGCATTATTTACATAAAATTATTGCATTTACATGAGTTAACGTCTTTTCATAATACTGCTTAAATCTCATCATAATCTAATTTATAGGGTCCATGTAAATGTAGTAAATAAAGATCAACTTTTTTTTATAACTATTTTTTTTTTAAATAAATAACCAACCTACAAATTTTGAAAACAGGAATATTGGAAGAGTAAGGATTACCTCAGCTTCATCGTCATCATAGCACATTTTCTTAACGTCCGAGTCCCAATCAATAGCTACAGTAGAATGACCTGTGAAAATTAGATTATTAGCTTTCATCACTGTGGAAAGATTCTTTTTCATATTAAACAATTTGCATGGACTTAGTGCTAAAGGTCATAAGCAGATAGTTACTTGTGAGTTTAAGATGATTGCCATCAAAAGGCAAAGAGCTTATGTTGGCGGTTCCGTATGAGTTGACCATACTGAAAGAAAAGAGTTTAGGTTTGGAGAACGATTTTCCACCACTGCTGTTGGGTCCGTTTTCTGGTTCCGAGTCATCCTCCCCATCCACAGTGTCTGAGTGGCTATTCTCGTGTTCTGGACTCTCTTGGTGGTCCATGGCCTCTTCGTCACCTGTAAAAGATTTTGGTAAAATTGGAGAATTACTCAACTGAACTTGCATTTCCATGTGCTAAAAAGATTTAAAGTTAAATTTCTTTGAGAATCCTACCATCACAAAGTCCATTAGGGCCGTTGCAGGATCCAGAGTGGTTGCTGCCATTTGATGCGGCACTGCAGGAAGCTCCATCTGAGGCTGGACTGCTGCAGCCGCTGAGTGCTGTGTTGGAAACCGAAGCGATACATTCTGGTGATTGGCTGCTGCTAGACGAGGTTGCTGACGCCTTACTGTCAGTAACGGTTCCCTGTGAGCGCTTAACGTAACGCCTAAAGCAAATTAGACCGGATTAAATACAAGTAGTCTGAATTTTGACCAACAAAACACTTAACAAACACACTCACGCAACCCTCTCCAGCACACGTTCATAGAGAGTATCCACGGTAAGGTTTTGCCGAGGGACAGTGATGAGGAGAGGCTGGCCGAAGAGCATTGTGCCAGAGGAGCCTCCGCTGTGCTTTGCATGCCTTTCTCTGAAGTACACGGGAAGGTTCATCTTCTCGCTGTCTTCCTCTAATACCTCGTAACTGTTACCAAAAGAGACACAATGAGAACACAAGCAATATTAAGCTCAAATTTTGATATATGGATAATGTTAAAGGTTACTTACACAAAGATATCATCCTTCTCCATGATATGATTGAGACCATCATCCCGTTTGTAGATTTTATGAAATCGGTGATTGTAAACATCTGCCACAACCATCTAAAGGTCAGATAAGAACAAGGAAACATAAATCTATCGGGTTGCAAAGCACAAACACTTTTTACTTAATACATTTTTCAAAGGTATTTATTTTTATAATAAAAATCGTACATTTTCAGGAGGTACGCCAGATTGTTTGGCCAAAGCGCTGCAAAGATCTGCCACTACACCCATTTTTGGAACCACAACACGATGCTGAAGGATAATAAATAGTGAAGATAATATAAGTCCAGAGTGTGGACCAAAGCCTGTGACTAAGCAAAACAAGTCTTACTTTCATAGCTCTGGACTGAGGGTCAGTCCGGACCAAGAACACCTCCATAGTGCGGTCTTTTTTCATGGGTAGGGGCAGTGTGAGGTAGCAAAAGGGGTCAAAGGTAACAGAAACTTTGGAACACTCTGGGCAAACCAGAGTTGATTTGAACAAGCCGTGGAAGATGTCCACAATTATGGAGTCGTTCCGCAACCTGTGGTTCGCCCATGCTTCCTTGGCAACAATCTGAAACGATAAAAGACAAAGCACTTAAGAAAGAACCATTAAGAACATCCATAAAACATTTTATCATTTAAAACTTTAAGTAAACATTTGAATCAAGAGTAATATTTATAGCTTTGTCCATGCTTTAGGTTTACCTCATCAGGTCGTCCCTCGGCATCTCTCAGGGCCAGGTAAGGCTTTTTCTTAACACGGTTAAGGTCCTCATGCAGGCCGTCCAACAAAAACGCCAGCAACTCTTGAGAGTCTTGTTGCTGGTACCCTGAGAACTGAGGGGCAAACCGACCCACCTGTGTCTATCCAGAAAGAAACCAAAAATTCAGAATCTCTAGCTTCATTACAATTATAAGCGTTCAACTGTTCATGCTCTTACTTTAAAAGTGCGGGGAGCCACATAACTGCTCCTACTAAGCCACATCTGTTTCACCAGATCTGCGTAAGCCTCTGCGATCTCCCCTCGCATCCCTAACGGATTTTCCCGGTTAATCTCCGCTTCGTACCGGTCCTCCAGGAAATATTCTGTCAGTGGGGGAGTGTTGCTCAGGCACTGTGGTTACAAGAACATTCCAACAAAAACAGATTAATAATCTAATGATAAACAACCATGGAGTCAGGTAAAGATATATTTCATGTACCTGGAGAGCAGAGTTCATGAAGCAGGTGTTGCCCAGGTTACTCAGACCACAGAGTCCTGGCTGAGCAGCAGATTCTCTGTAACTATAGGACGAACTGTATGAGTTGTAACCTCCCAACCTGCAAATGTAAGCTAGGTTAGGAAAGTTATGTTGTACTTGATAATATTTACAAACAGTATCACAGTATTTACATCAGTATCAATACTAGAAAACTGAAAACTAGATCAGTTCGACTTCCCGTGAAAACTAAATAGAGAAAGGAACAATACCCACACAAAGTTGATTTATGAAAACCATGAGAAGCTGATTTTAATATATTGGTAAAAGGTGTTTTATAAAATATAAAGAAATTACTATGACATTGTATTATTTGATCTGACCTGTTACCAGATGTACTGTTGTTCAGCATGTAGCTAGAGTTGCTATTGCTATCTCCATTGGTTATTGTGGAGGAAATGGTGGCGGACGAATTGGAGGAGAGTTTGGGGGAAGTTGTATAATTTCGAGAGGTGGAAGTACTGGACCTGAAAATGACCAAAAGAGTTAAGTTCATTCTTTATTTACAAATAAAAAAACAAGTGACAGCAAAATCTTCACATCAAAATGTTTTATCAAGAAACTTTTTAATGAAATATGTTTTTATACATGCATTGTTTTTGTTAAAACTATGTTTTGTTCAGAATTAGAGTCATTTTCATCACACAATATCAAATATAAATGAAGTCTGAAAAAATGGCTAGTACAAACTTGGAATGGCTTTGCCTTGGCCACGTGCCATCCTCATTTTTCTTCTCAATAACCAGCACCTGACAGAGAAATATCAGTCGTGTGAGACTCGTATTGTGAAACCAGTCACAAAGGTTTTCAATAGAAACAAAACTGAAAATGAAGTGCTATGCTTTACCTGTCCTTGAAAAAGTCCTGCGTCCTGTACAGTGCTGTCTAGTTTGTTAAGTTGTTCGTACGTGTTGCTCATATATTTATTCCACAGTCGGGTCTCCTTTTCTACTGGAATTTCAAATAATTTCCTCATCTCTTTTTCTATAATATCTAAATCAAAAGAATTAAACATATCATTAGAACTGCAGAGATAAATATCAAAGGACTAATAACCTTTGGGAGCCTCAAAAGAACATATAAATTAGTCGAACACCTTGAAAATATATGCTTAACGGTATAAATGAGGAAAAGGTATGAACAACTTTTTTTAATAAAAAATAACAAACTGCATTTTAAAAAGGCCTTATTTATTTTATTTAATGGTGATCATATTAGGATATGATTATAATGTTTTCTATTATGAATCTCACACCTATAGTGTCTGCTTTGCTGAAGTGACGGGTGACCACTTTATCCATGTTGTCATTTTCACACAGGTTTAACTCCAGCAAATACACCTCCACTTTACAATGTTTCACAAACATCCCGTGTTCAACCACCTGAAAAACATAAAAATAATCAAGTTAATATGCATCTCAATTTAATACACAAATACCTTTTCCTTAATTGAGTTTTAATTAAATAAAAAAAAAATCACATTTAAATATAAGATTTAGGCTTTGAAAGTGGAAACTTGATCCAAGTGTCTACAATACAGGGGACATAAATCATATTACATTGCATTAAAAAAACACCACAGTCTCAAAGCTGTTTCTGAGAATGCAGGATTTAAAATCAATGCTTTCACAAAAGGAAAAGGTGTAACCTTTCTGATGATGGGCTTCTGACCCTCCAGACAGCCATACCAGCTGACCAGTTTATTCCAGGCCTCTGTAGGCACCAACACGTAATCTAACTCATCTATAAGATGTTCTTTAAGCGTCTGGGATTCATTATCTGCAAGAGAAACATAATTTAACACCATTATTATAAACTTGGCTGGGAGTAAATGCTTTTCAAATCAGACTCAAACCAAAATAAGTTGAATAAAAGACAAACAGGAAGGTAAAAATGCCAATTTTAGATCTTTTATAATGTGTCCAAAAGGATCCATCCAAAAAATCCCAATACAACCTTCAACAACAACATGGAAAAACAAAGGTCAGCTTACATTCATTACCTGAAAAGAGCCCCGAGTTGTCAATGGGTCCCGGGTACAGATTGTGCTCTCCAACATTGTACATATCCCAGCTGTCAAAGCCCACATATTTCTTCCACTGTTTAAACCACCGGCTGTCAATCAAATACCTAAAGAGTGGAATATTGGGGAGAACAATGTGTAAATAAGTTGGACGAGAGTAACAAATGAGACAGTCTCCTCAATATTAAGGCAAGGGATAACATTAATAAAGAGGAATCCTTAAATCAAACCTCACGCATCTACTTATACAGAAACAGTCAGCAAGGATGTCTCTTAAACTCATCTAAAGTTGTGACATGTTCCTCCAAGTAAGCTTTTATGATTCCACTCCAGTTAGACTGTACACATTAGAAAAATGTCAAAAAGATGACATTTGTATGATACTCACATTAAAAATAAAATAATTTGGGTAGAATTCATGAGATTGGGGAAGAGGGGAAGTCATGCCTTAGTGGTTAAAGAGTTTGACTCCTAACCCTAGGGTTGAGGGTTCAAGTCTCGGGCCGGCAATATCATGACTTAGGTGCCCTCAAGCAAAGAAACGAAACAACGTCCCAAGGTGTGTGTTCAAGGTGTTTTTTGTGTTCACGGTGCGTGTGTGTTCACGGTGGGTGTGTGTGTGTGTTCACTGTGGGTGTTCAATGTGGGTGTGCGTGTTCACGGTGGGGTTGCTTGTTCACGGTGGGTGTGTGTGTGTTCACGGTGTGTGTGTGTGTGTTCACGGTGGGTGGATGTGTGTGTGTGTTGACGGTGGGTGTGTGTTTACGGTTGGTTTGTGTTTTTCGATTAGTGTGTGTGTTCACGGTTGGTGTGCGTTTACAGTTGGTGTGTGCGTTCACGGTTGGTGTGTGCGTTCACGGTTGGTGTGTGCGTTCACGGTTGGTGTGTGTGTTCACGGTTGGTTTGCGTTTACAGTTGGTGTGTGCACTCTGGATAGGATAAATCCAGACAACTAATCCTGAGTGTGTCCCACCATACTTGCCTGTATGTCACTTCCCTTCTTCTCACTTCTTTCTATTCCAAATTATTCTTGCTAGATTTTGATCATCTTAAATTGTTGGAAGAGTTTTAACGAGGGAAATGTAGAAATGTACGTGAACCGTCTCTCTAATCTGAAGCGTTAACAGAGATCTGCAGATAGACAGTCCCTGATTGAAAACTCAAGCCAGGTAAACATTCTGTCCCCAATGCTCACATTCATCTCAGCTATCATATACCTACATTATACAGAAGTGCCTTGTCCACCTGTTTACAAATATATCAGCATGTAAACACACAATTTGTACTTTAATCTCATTCTATTCCAACTTCATCCTCACTTGCAATGTACAATCATCAGTTGCCAAACAACATTTGAACTGGGTGTTATCCAGTGGCCATGACAAAGCATTGCCTGGCTTTAAGACTACTTTCCATGGCTCCAAGTTTATTTAAACGTCGCAGCAAGTGGCCAAAACGTCATCAAAGTCTCGTTTGATCCTCACTCTGAAACGAGATTCACGTCTGACACGATTGTTCGTATAACAACACATTTGACTAGCAAACTAGCCTTGCTAACTAGCATCGGCTAACAAGTGCTTAACATTCCTTTTGCTGTGTTGTCACCCATGAGCTGTAATACATTATAAAGCTAATAACAAACTATTTATTTAACTTTCCCATGCTAAAATACATGTTTACAAATGTTTGTTTACAATGGTGACATTGTATAAAAAGAGATGCTAATGATACACAAGTGCTAACTAGCTTCAGGACCTCGTCCAGTGTTGTTATGATTCACACAATGGTGTTTCATCACAAATAAGGATTTTATTGATGTTTATAATGGTGGACTGATTAACGGACGCTGGCTGTCAGTTGCCCCGGCTGGTGAAGGGATTTCCGGCAGCCGGTGTCTCGTAGGCCTCGCTGATTCCTTCGGTTAGAATAAACGTTAAAGCGGCTTACCACTCGTCTCCCTTCCGCAGCTGCGTCTTCAGCAGAGTCCCGAGGCTCTGTTTCTGGTTCTCGGTGGACGGTACCGGGGTCTGCGTGAACGCCGGCTGCTCGTCAGGATCTGAAGCGTTACCCGACTCGGGTCCGCCTCCCTCCGCCATCATGCAGCGAGTGAACCCGCAGCGACCGCGCGCGCGCTCATGTATATCCGCGGGGGCGCGCACGGCCGAGGGGAGCGCGCGCACAGACAGACACACACATGAATTCTATTCAATTCGACACTTTTATGGAGTGCGGTTACATTTGTTGGGGTGTGATGTGTTGACACAACTTGAGCCTGCTGTAGGTCCGATATTATTATTATTATTATTAATAATAATAATAATAATAATAATGTGTTATATTAATTTTAACTAGTGAGGAACAGACAACTGCATTTAATAATAATAATAATAATAATAATAATGTGTTATATTAATTTTAACTAGTGAGGAACAGACAACTACATTTAATAATAATAATTATAATAATAATAATAATAATGTGTTATATTAATTTTAACTAGTGAGGAACAGACAACTACATTTAATAATAATAATAATAATAGTAATAATAATAATAATAATAATAATAATGTGTTATATTAATTTTAACTAGTGAGGAACAGACAACTGCATTTAATAATAATAATAATAATAATAATAATAATAATAAAACTGTTATATTTATTTGAACTAGTGAGGAACAGACAACTGTATTTAATAATAATAATAATAATAATAATGTGTTATATTAATTTTAACTAGTGAGGAACAGACAACTACATTTAATAATAATAATTATAATAATTATAATAATAATAATAATGTGTTATATTAATTTTAACTAGTGAGGAACAGACAACTACATTTAATAATAATAATAATAATAGTAATAATAATAATAATAATAATAATAATGTGTTATATTAATTTTAACTAGTGAGGAACAGACAACTGCATTTAATAATAATAATAATAATAATAATAATAATAATAAAACTGTTATATTTATTTGAACTAGTGAGGAACAGACAACTGTATTTAATAATAATAATAATAATAATAATAATAATAATAATGTGTTATATTAATTTTAACTAGTGAGGAACAGACAACTACATTTAATAATAATAATTATAATAATAATAATAATGTGTTATATTAATTTTAACTAGTGAGGAACAGACAACTACATTTAATAATAATAATAATAGTAATAATAATAATAATAATAATAATGTGTTATATTAATTTTAACTAGTGAGGAAGAGACAACTGCATTTAATAATAACAATAATAATAATAATAATAATAATAATAATAATAAAACTGTTATATTTATTTGAACTAGTGAGGAACAGACAACTGTATTTAATAATAATAGTAATAATAATAATAATAAAAAATTTGTTTAACTAGTGAGGAATAGACAAATGCATTTAATGATAATGATAATAATAATAATAATAATAATAATGTGTTATGTTAATTATCAATATTGAGGAACAGACAACTGCATTTAATAATAATAATGATAATAATAATAGTAAATGTGACATATTAATTGTAAATATTGAAGAATAGACAACTGCATTAAATAATAATAATAATTATAATAAAAATTTATAAAAATAATTTTAAATATTGAGGAACAGAGAACTGCATTTAATAATAATAAAAAAAATGTGTTATATTAAATTTAAACTGTGAGGAAAAGACAACTGCATTTAATAATAATAATATAAACTATATTTATATTACATTTAAACTTTGAGGAACAGACAACTGCATTTAATAATAATAAAAATGTATTATATTAATTTTAAACTGTGAGAACAGACAACTGAATTTAATAATAATAATAATAAAAATTTGTCATATTAATTTTAAATGGTGAGGAACAGACAACGGCATTTAATTATAATAATAAAAACGTTTTATGTTAATTTTAGATAGTGAGGAACAGACAACTGCATTTAATAATAATATTAAACAATATGTTATATTAATTTTAAATAGTGAGGAACAGACAACTGTATTTAATAAAACAAAAACATTGTTATATTGAATATAAACAGTTAGGAACAGACAACTGCATTTAATTATAATAAAAAAGTGTTACATTAATTTTAACCAGTGATGAACAGACAATTGCATTTAATAAAACAAAAAAATGTGTTATATTAAATTTAACCAGAGAGGAACAAACGACTGTATTTAATTAAACAAAAAATCTGTGTTATATGGAATTTAACCAATTAGGAACAGACAACTGCATTTAATTACACAAAAAAATGTACATAAATTTAAACCTGTTAGGAACAGACAACTGCATTTAATAACACAAAAAATTTTACATTAATTTAAACCTGTTAGGAACAGACAACTGCATTTAATTATAATAAAAGTTAATTTTCACCAGTGAAGAAAAATGTGGTTTTACCAACCTCTGATGCTTAAAATACAAATAAATATAAAGACATGCCCACTCAATATAAAATATTTCTCCGTATGATTTAATGAATTTTGAATTTGAGTGTCTTTGATTCGCGGTCCACTAAGAGATCTAATAAAACAGCGGTGAGTACATCAGAACATGTTAGAGTAACGGAATCCATTTTTAATCATCACATTTCTCCCTGAAACATATTATTACTTGGTCCAAACACTCACATAGTCCTTGTTAAATAAAAACATAACCTATTCAAATTAACTACATCTAAAAGGGAAAAAACACCAGTTATCTTCGTGGAATGCTTTTGGGAAACATGCTAGGAAGCACTGCAGATGATCCAGGTGTACAGTTGTTTGAAACAGGCTTTTCTGTGAGTGTGGCGGAACACACATAATGGGTGGAAGGGTGCATGTGTATGACACAATATGCAACGTATGCAGTGAAGCTTAAGTCACCGTGATAAATCGTACTGGAAGAGTTTAGTAACTTCCAAATCCAGTCCAATCATTCACTGTCATTCTGACTTGATGAGGTCCCTCTGGACCTCTCGGGAGCGGAGAGGCACTTAGAAGATGCCCGTTGGCAGCTCTTTGCTGAACATTCCTGACAGGTCCAAGTCCTTACTCATTAGATCCTCCTCAACATTCTCCAAGGCCCACTGGTGGTCAGTCAACTCCAATGCCTCCCATTCAGCCTTAGAAAAAGAGACAGCACATTTAAACTCTACAAGCTTGTTACACGACATTCTTCTGTAGACGTGGTGTACACAGACACTAAAGATCCTTGTTAAACAATCCTAAATGACAGGTTAATCATAGCATACAATATCGAGTATACCTTAAAAGCTTTGTTTGTGTCTGCAGGCATTGCCATCGCAGCTCCACTCATCTGTTCTTGCATGATGCGAGACTGGTCTGCTCCTGTTGTGCAGAATATTAATCAGTATTACAAATTTGTATATTTCATCTGAATTGAGTGTTATCTATATTAGGAAGGTTTTTTTGAAACAATTTTTTATCTAAAGTATTTACCATTGTCCTGTCCGAGGATTAGGGAATACATGCTTCTGAGGCCAAAGACATTCAGGAAATACCACGATGCAGAACTCACCCTATGGATGTACAAGACTGGTTAACATACAGTGCTTTGTGTAAAAAGAAAAAAAATTGACACAGGTATGTGCACTAACCAGGATGCATCTAGTGAGAGCAACTCAATTCCCTGCTGCAGCATCGGCTTGAAGCGGAGTGTGAGAGGAAATGGTACCTTTGCTTAAGAGAGAACAGATTTACGAATCTATGTGTGATAAATGAGTGTGCTGCATACTTGATAAGATCTGGAAAGATATTGCATTTCTTACTAGTGACAAAGCCAGAGAAGGTCCAATTGATCCAACCTCCAATAAGGATCATAGGCAGGACATTTGTTACGTTGCCTTTCATCATGTCGGTCAACATGCTGGGATCTAAATAAAAGGTCATATTGCAATTCGGTAAAATCAAGTTGTAACGAAACCCATTGTGATGTTAAAGAAATACTCACCAGTCATTGGAGAGGGTGGAACAACCTTTCTTTTAGTTTTCTTGAAAAACCCATCTTCTTGATTATTGAAGAAAAATTTTCTCATCAAGAAAGACTTTGTCAAAAGAAAACATTGCTGTGAGGGCTCAAGTTCATAAGAAAGAAATGCAAAATAGTCAGTTAAAAACTCATTTACCTGTTTAGGGATGTACTTTCCATTTTCTCGTAAAACTCTGCTCCTGATGAGAACCTGACTGTAAACGGAACATGAAACATAAGCAGACATTTCCTGGAAGTTGTCACGTCAAACAGGAAAGTGAAGGCATCGATAAAGTTACCTGTCTGAAACCTGTTCCAACGTGAGCTTCTTGTCACTTTGTAACAGAATCGAGACGTAATGACGTATTACCCCAACCAGAAAGGTGATGAACACGATAGGCAGCACAACCCAAAGGCGAATGTTGGAGTCCAGGAGGAGCTCAGGCTCAGCCATGTTTCTGCCGAGGGATGCTGAAGGGAAAACCTGAAATATATAAAACAGTAGAAATATATAATATAATTTTTTGTGACAATATTCTAAACATCATTTAATGATGAACTGTCCTAGATTTTCCAGTAGATGATGTGGTATTAACTAACTGTCAAAGAACATATTATAAACACAATAAAGCAAGCATTTGTTAAATGAAACAAGTTTGTGGCACCACAAGTGTTCTCTATCACAGGCTAAACATGCTAACCCTGCAAATCCCATAACATCAGACATCCATAAATAAAACCAATATATGATTACATATCAGATAAGTAAAGCTTACAATATACCATAAAGTACACAAACACCAAGCCCTTAAGTGTTTATGTTTAAATCCTATTGTTTTATCATTAATACACAAAGACAACAGCAGGTGCTCACATCAAGGTTAGCTTAAAGCTAACAACCTTCTCTAGGGCTCATGACGTCATCACATCCCTTATGCATTTAAAACACATCCTAAGCTGTTTGCTTAATTTTTTAACCCTAAAAGGTGCAAAAACGAGCCACTTAATATGTCTAACAATTAATTTGTTGTACCTCGCACTTTATGTCCTTAACCCCGGATAAAGCTTGAAAAGATGCCCCAACATCCAGCCTCTGCTGCTCACTGTGGTGACTGCGCTATGCTATTTCTTCTGTGGCTCCACTGTAATGTTTTATGTGGGGTGTAATGCACATACTGCCACCTACTGTTTCCAATGTGAACAACACAACTGCATTTCTCCCACTGTCTTGAACTGGTCATTTATTTTATTAGTATTCATTTTTTATTCTAGTAATTCATTTTTAGGGTTACACAGTTATGAACAAAGTTTTTTATTGAGAATTGCTTAAAACACACTGATCAAATGCAGGGCGTGCAAAGATGATCAAACAATGCAGTAAAGCAAAACACATTCAATAACCTAAAAAAATTATAGGACATTAGTTTAAGAGCCTATTTTAATATAGAAGATTGTATCTGAGTAGATTCCAAAGGTTTGTATGTGTGGATGTATTTTGCTTTGAAAAGGAAAATCTTGACAAATGTATTCGCACACCTGCATTGACTCACATATGAATTTAAGTGACATCACATTCCTAATCTATAGGGTTCAATATGATATGTATCTGATAGAAGCATTTGTGAGCTCAGACGCTGGACCAGAAGCATTTGTGAGCTCAGACGCTGGACCAGAAGCATTTGTGAGGTCACACGCTGGACCAGAAGCATTTGTGAGGTCACACACTGGACCAGAAGCATTTGTGAGGTCACACACTGGACCAGAAGCATTTGTGAGGTCACACGCTGGACCAGAAGCATTTGCGAGGTCACACACTGGACCAGAAGCGTTTGTGAGGTCACACACTGTGGACCAGAAGCATTTGTGAGGTCACACACTGGACCAGAAGCATTTGTGAGGTCACACGCTGGACCACAAGCATTTGTGAGGTCACACGCTGGACTAGAAGCATTTGTGAGCTCAGACGCTGGACCAGAAGCATTTGTGAGGTCACACGCTGGACCAGAAGCATTTGTGAGGTCACACGCTGGACCAGAAGCATTTGTGAGGTCACACACTGGACTAGAAGCATTTGTGAGGTCACCAGTGGACCAGAAGCATTTGTGAGCTCAGACGCTGGACCAGAAGCATTTGTGAGGTCACACGCTGGACTAGAAGCATTTGTGAGGTCACACACTGGACCAGAAGCATTTGTGAGGTCACACACTGGACCAGAAGCATTTGTGAGGTCACACTCTGGACCAGAAGCATTTGTGAGGTCACATACTGGACCAGAAGCATTTGTGAGGTCACACACTGGACCAGAAGCATTTGTGAGGTCACACACTGATGTTAGACGAGAAGGCCTGGGTCTCAGTCTCCGCTCTAATTCATCCCAAAGGTGATCGATCGAGTTGAGGTCAGGCCAGTCAAGTTCATCCACTCCAGAATCTGTCATCTGTGTCTTTATGGACCATGCTCTGTGCACTGATGTCATGTTAGAAGAGAAAGGGGTCAGCTCCAAACTGTTCCCACAAAGTTAGATGCAAGGAATTGTCCAAAATGTCTTGGTATGCTGAAGCACTCCGAGTAAGAAGGATTAAAACCCCTGATTTTATTTTACTTTTGGCAATATAGTGTAATTCAATTACATAAAATTCAGCATTTCAATATTTCGTCTCGAAATCTTTTCCTGTAAAATGTTCTCCATTCTATTCCGGGGGTCAGTCGTAGTCTGGTGGTTAGAGAGTTGGACTTGTAAGCAGAAGGTTGCGGCTACAAATCTCAGACCCAGCAGACAATGACCCAAATGTCCTTAAGCAAGATATCTTACCCCTGTTTTTCTCTGCAGTGATGATTGAGTACTGCATAATAATGTAAGTCACTTTTGATAAAAGCATTAGCCAAATGCATAATTGTAAATGTATTCCATTTACTAACATCACAGAAAGTCTAAATTGAATCCATGAGAAAATTGAATGAATATTTATATTATTTTTCAAAATGAAATTAAAACACATTCGGCATGCATGGGTGTCAAACCAGTCTGGATCGGGCATTTCAGAATCTTAAATTATAATCGCCTTTAACTGCCCCTTTTCACCTATTGTTATCTCTGCTATTTACAGCTTTATTGTCTCCTTGATTCTTTGTAAGTCGCTTTGGAAAAGTAATGTAAAAGAACAAGACACCAATAGGGTTAGCAAGACAGCATTTTTTGGGTGGGAGAGGCAAAAGCATATAATTAATTGTGATCTGGTGGTAAAGAGGTGGACTTAAGCAGAAGGTTACTGGTTCAAATCTTAGTGCCAGCAGGCAATTAATGAGGTCCGTTGAGCAAGATACCTTGGCCACTGCAAACTACTTGTAAGTCACTTTGGATAAATGCGTCGACCAAATGTTAATGTAAAGTGAAAGAGAATTCTTGAAAAATACACAAGTAACCATCCTGATTAACTACCACGACATTCCCTTACCAAAGCAAAATTACAAATGGTAAAAAACTGCCTCAGAGTGTCAAGTGCAAATGTATGGACATTACATGCACACATAGTTTAAAAGAAAACCAAATCACAGTTAGTTAAAGAAAAATCTTGACAGTTTATTCATTATGGTCTAAATTTGTTTGTTCTATTACATGAACCGTGTCAGTTGTGATTCATACACAGACATTTGTTCATTATGTAGATCAAGAACAGTCATCAATGAAAAAAACAACCGATATTGTTCCCAAGCATCCATGAAAAACTCCTCATGAAGCCAGGAAGGGGTAGCAACCGCCCTATTGAATATTATATAAATATGTCAGCTGAAATGTTCACGCCATCTGAAGAAGTTTTTAGAACACAGATGTGATATTTTGCCTGTTTAAGACAAAAATACATTCCTCCACAAAACATATACTCTCAAATTAACACGGGCATATGTTTTAATAGGCAGTCTATGCATCATTTGGTCCAATAAAAGACAGAGTGATTAGAATGGACCACAGATACCAGAAAAAAATATATACAATGAAAAACTGTTGGCAAAGCCAACTTAATCATCTCTACACTTTAACACACTCAGCAAACACAAAAGCCAAAACAGGCCTATGCGCACAACAATGCACACACACGCGCTCCAATAACCTGTCTTTATTTACACTGAACCAGTAGTCTCCATGGTACATTTGTTTACTTTAAGTGTGGTGTACATGTCAAAATTTCAATCATCAACACTTTTGTATTATGTGATTTTTTAAACAAGATTGATTAACTTTTGGAAAACCCTGTCAGATACCAGCTAGGACTTAATGGAAGGTTTGTCTGAAGGTGAAAATGACAGATACATTCTCCTGCTTACTGAAAATATCAAGCTGCCACATTTTCATCAAGAGAACATAATACAATAATATATAGTCTGCAACTTTGGGGAGGTGAGCCGTTATGGGTGAAGTCGCGATATAATGCACTGTGGTTGCGATACAACACAGAATTTGCGCATTTGATAAAATCAAATTCATATAAAAAGAACTCAACCCATACAAATTCAGTCAGTCTCATGCAGTCTCGAAATGACTTTAAAAGAGAAGAGCGCCCATACTGCCCATTTCACTCTGTTCCTTGACAAAGATCTCAAAGTACTGATAGATGATGGTCACGGCTAATAAGATTCCAGTTCCTGATCCGATGGCACCCAGAAAGTCTGCCATGACGGAGAGGCCCCCTATACATAGACCTCCAAAAGCAGCTGCTGTTGGTATGTACCTGCAACAAGGATACAAAGATGCTCTCATTAGACAGAACTCCAATTATTATTTAATGTCTTATTCATAATGACTTTACCTGTTAAGTTCATGAACCATAGAGGTTTCTCTGTGTCCCCTCATAACCATCTGCTGTTCTTTCAACTGTTTGGCCACCTAAAGAAGAGAAGGAGTACATCCTGTAAGTCCAGTGTATAGAAGGCGATTTTGCTGTATGAATTGACCACAACCAAAAAGCAGGAATAATAAAATGTTCTTACATCTTTGGCAGAGGATCCAGATACTTCAATCCAGGTTTTAGAGAAGAATGCACAAGATCCCAACATGAATGTTATGTAAATGACAGCGTGGACAGGATCGTCTAATACCGTGCCAAATGATTCTGGAGGTGAGAGGTAGTAGCACAAACCACCTACAGGGTAAGCACGTGCTGGACCTCCAGTTGAGGTATCCTGTTTACAGAAATAAACACACATTTATTCTAAGCAACTACACCATGACGGCAATGCAAAGAATAGGTAAATATTCAAAACAAAAGAAACCTGTACCAACTTTAAATGCTGATATAAAAAACAAATGTTACTTACAGACCAAGTCCCCAGCAGGTTAACCAGGAAGTTTCCACTAAAGCGTGTGGAAAGCATTTGAGAGATGACGTAGAGGTTGGACACTAGAGCGGACTGCAGGATGATGGGAATGTTGGAGGTGTAGAAAAGCTTGATGGGATACGTATTGTACTGGCCACGGTACCGTGCAGATTTAATAGGGAGGTCTACTCTGAAGCCCTGCAATATAGACCATAATTGATTTAGTACATCAATGCATACTTACATTTTAAAATCATATGTAAAAAATTTGTCACCAATAGTTGGCTACTGTATCAAAGAATTGTGCCCATAATATATTAAACCACATTTTACATTTCTTTGTATGATTTTATGTTAATGTTAGTACTAGTAAACAATCTGTGAAGTTACAAATCCTAAAGTTCACATCTTGGATTACATGCAAGTGTTTTTCAGGCATGAGGTAAGACGCAAAGCAAATAAGTAAATAATAAAATTAATAAAGCATTCTTTGAAGATTTAATGGCATTTATGTTTAGTTGAGACACAAAAAATATGATTACTATGTTAAACACACCTTTAGAGCACTTTAAAAAAAACATGTTTTATTATGAACATATGGTTTTTTTTAGAAACTTTTTCAGGATAAATGCCTTTTAATATAATTCCCATATCTACATTTACATTTGCATTTAGCAGACGCTTTTATCCAAAGCAACTTACAATAGTCGAGGAGACAATGAAGCGGTAAATAGCCAATTCAACAATAGGTGAACAAGTGCTACAACAATGTTACCAAAATACACAAAGCGAGATAAAAACCTGTAGGTAAAAAAGTATTTTTTTTTTTCTTTTTTTGATAAAGTGTGTAGGTTAGAAAAGAAGGTACTCCTAGTTTATTAGGTGTAGCCGGAAAAGATGAGTTTTTAGGCGTTTTTTGAAGATAGAGACCGAGTCCGCCAAGCATGAAGCCAGAGGCAGATCGTTCCACCATCGAGGAACTGATGCAGAGAATGTATGAGAGAGAGATTTCTTACCATCTGTTAATTTATACTTAATATACTTAATTAAGATACTTAATATCTGTTGCATAAACTATTTAATTCACACATAATAAATAACTCATCTTCTAGACATTTCAACCCTTGGGTGTTTGGCAAAAAAACAAATGTAACTTGCGGATTTCTTTTACAAACATTTTTTTATACATCTGTTGTGTTCTGCAGAAGAATGAAAGTCAAACAGGTTTGAACTGAGTTTTTCTTTCAGGTTGAACTATACCTTTAATAGAGATTTAACAGAGGCTAACCACAATCATTAACGATTACACCACTAACCTGGAAGTATATGACCACAGCAAAAACAAAGATGGTAGCGATGAGGTTCATGAGGTTGGGCAGGTTCTGTCTGTAGAAGGCTTCTCTGAGGGCTCGCACTTTATCTGTACGGGTTGCCAGCAGGTGGAACAGAGCAATAATGGCTCCTTCAAACTCAGTACCTGCACACAGACACACACACACATTATTCAAACTATGCAACAGATTACAGGCATCCCAATATTAAAACAGAGACGCAGCTACTAAATACAAACCTCTTCCTGTGTTGACCGTTGTTGGGCTGAACGCTTTCCATACAATGGTCTCACAAATGTTAGTGGCAATGAAGAGAGAGATACCAGAACCCAAACCATAACCCTTCTGGAGTAACTCATCCAACAGCAACACAATTAAACCTGCCACAAACAACTATAAAAAGAAAACAAGAAAAAAAGATCTGCATTTAATTAGTTGTTTAATCAGAATATAAATAAGAATACATTTATAATCAATTTAAAATATATACAAATATTAGTAAATATTAAGTATTTATATCTAGGAAGTATTTTTACAAAATACTTTATTCTGAACGTGATTAATTACAATGAATAACCCTCATTTATTGCCCAGGAAAGAGAATGTGTGTGTTTACATAAGCTATGTTTATGCCTGAAACTGATGTTTTTTTATCTTTACATGACCCAAACTAGAGACACAGGAAGAAACATCTTTGATTGAAGATACTACAGAACTTAATAGAAAGGACACAACAGAGAAAGAATTACACTGAACCTGGATGATGATGAGAAGACAGATTCCAGCACCCATCTCTGAAGGGTCTCCATACATGCCAGTCATCACATAGACAATAGCCTGACCAATGGTGATGATCATCCCAAAAACTGGTGGAAGGAGATCACAGTTAGAATTCATACACAGTAATAGAATATCAAGAATAAGGATAAGATATTGCACAAGAAGCATCATTAAAGAATTTAGTTGGCAGGGATCAAAATCAATTATTTCCGAGAGCACTTTGATTACAACCGGCATGAGAATATTAAAATAAAGTGACGTACGTTTCTGAGCTCCATTAAAGAGCGCTCTGTCTTTAGGTGTGTCTCCAACCTCAATGATTTTAGCTCCAGCAAGCAGCTGCATTATGAGACCAGATGTCACAATGGGAGAGATACCTAACTCCATCAGAGTACCTAAAACACAGGCATTATGATTTCATCTCAGCATATAAAACAAAGCCCAGAGAACCAGCAAAAGAAACCTGATAACATCACTTGTCAAACACAGTTCTGATTTAATCACTGTCTCGGGTATACACACCTCTGTTGGATGCCAGGATAACTCTCATCCAGTAGAATGGGTCCGCAGAATCTGATGACATGATTCCAAAGAGAGGAATCTACGGAGAGGGATGAGTGGTTAAACCATACAGTTAACAGTATGTGGCGTAAAACACACCCAAATCTCTCAGTGCAAACAAAAGTTTTGTCAGATTTTTCGACTGACAGCCGTTCCGGACCGATGAACACATACCTGGCAGCATACCAGAAATATAAACAGGGTGATGGCGGTCCATAGCACCTTTTCTCTGAACTGAATCTGTAGGAGCGAGAGTAAAAGTTAGTAAAAATACAAATACAGCGGAAGCTTGACGTACACAGGAAAGCAACAAGGTTCACAAGGTCAGTCATAATCTGATGGAAGGAGTTGGAAGCAGAAGGTTGTGGGTTTGAATCCCAGTGCCAGCAGACTATGACTGAATTGTCCTTAAACAAGACATCTTACCCCTGTTTGCTCTGCAGTGATGAATGGCATATGCATAATATAAGTATGTCACTTTGGATAAAAGTGTCTGCCAAATGAATAAATGTAAATCTAAGCAGAAGGTTGTGGGTTTGAATCCCAGTGCCAGCAGACTATGACTGAATTGTCCTTAAACAAGACATCTTACCCCTGTTTGCTCTGCAGTGATGAATGGCATATGCATAATATAAGTATGTCACTTTGGATAAAAGTGTCTGCCAAATGAATAAATGTAAATCTAAGCAGAAGGTTGTGGGTTTGAATCCCAGTGCCAGCAGACTATGACTGAATTGTCCTTAAACAAGACATCTTACACCTGTTTGCTCTGCAGTGATGAATGGCATATGCATAATATAAGTATGTCCCTTGGGATAAAAGTGTCTGCCAAATGAATAAATGTAAACGTAATCAGAAGGTTGTGGGTTTAATTCCCGGTGCCAGCAGACAATGACTGAAGCTTCCTTGAGCAAGACACCTCACCCCTGTTTGATCTGCAGTGATGATTGGCATGTGCATAATACAAGTATGTCACTTTGGATACAAGTGTCTGCCAAATGAATAAACGTAAATGTAAATGCAACACAAACCCTTCTCTCTGGTTTCTGGATCTCAGGCAAAACAGCACAGAACGGCTTGATCACTTCTAAGAATTTGACTGAAAGAAAACAAGAAAAGTCATTAGATTACAATTGTTATCATGCATAGAAGGTTTCTGTCCAATGAGCTTGCTGTGATTCAGACTACGTGGCTTTGGGATAGCTGGAGTTGAGCTCAGTGTGGGACATGATGCCCATGCAACGTCATCATTCAGCACAAAAACTACAGACCAACTCTGACAAACACAATTATGATTTTAAAGATAAACATCAGTTTATACAACGTGCTCCTTAAGAACAATACCGGGAACTTACACGTTTTTCAAAATAAAAGTCCGCAACTTTTATATTCAATTTTTAACTTTACAATTAAAGCAATAAACGTGATAACTAATAACGTCTCGTGTTTCACAATAAGCAAACGTTTTAAATAAAAATGTAAAAAATTCAAATGCCATTTTTCAAGTTGCTACTCGAACCCATTGAATGCCCAACGTAACCACCCGCTATATATTTTTAAATAAAGATTGTTTATTATTTATTAAGGGAATAATCACAACAAACATGTTCGATACTTACTGCCCATGGTTGTGTCTCCAAAACGCCGATTTCAGTTAAGCGTCGACCGGTGAGGTCAGCGGCTCTCTGCTATGAGGAGCGCGTTCAGGACACGTCATCATCTCGAGCACAAATACACGTCAGTTTGGAGCAACTATGGAAGGCCACCAGGGCCAAAACGAGTCACACTAACATTATGGAACGAAGAAGACAAAATGTAAACTCTGAAAGTTTATTTTTTTGCTGTAGGAAAGCTTTAGAATATTTTAATTATCATTGTCATCGTCATTGTAATCAAAATGAGCTTAAATGCCAGGCGTGATTATAAATATTATTATATTTAATATTTATAATCACAACTGGAAATTAAGCTCATTTTGATTCTGATTCTCTCAATGATTGCACTAACAGATTTAAAACTTAAACTGAATTTTATTCATCAGGTTTGGGAAAACTGACCATCCTATTATAATCTATAGATAGATAGATAGATAGATAGATAGATAGATAGATAGATAGATAGATAGATAGATAGATAGATAGATAGATAGATAGATAGATAGATATTTCATATGTATAATCACACCTGGCAATTAAGCTAATTTTGATTCTTTCAATTATTTTATAAATATAATGATTTACACTCTTCTTATTGCATAGTATTTTGCTGTGGTACAAAAAGTATTTCCACTGTTTAAAACTTTACCAATAGCATATAAAAACTATTTACAGTTAATTCAAACAAAATACAGCTAACTTCACTAGCTAAATAGCATAACTCAGAAATGTAAATAGAACCTACTGCTACTTAAACTTATATTTCTGTATATTATGTGCCTAATATTATGTATATTATGCATTTTGGAAATAAAATAAACATTTAAGAATACCAAATATGTTTGTTATACTGTTTCTGATTTATAAAATATTCATCACATTACTGGATATATAATTGTGGATTGAATGAATATGAATAAAAACCGAAATATAGGCTTATATATCAATCAGCTACAAATATCGAGAGCAGATCTTACAAAAAATATTAATTGTATCACATTACGTATATTTCAAACTATTTTCTAACAGAACCCATTCAGATGTGTTTATTTGAGACCCTTAGAAATATTTTTAAATGGGGAAAATATACATTCATCTCTAGTAAAGAGTTTTATTTAATTGTAGCATTAAATTACATTTACATTTAGTCATTTAGCTGACGCTTTTATCTACAGCGACTTACAAATGAGGTTTGCAAAAGAAGCATTCAGAACAAGAGGTAACAAAGTTAAATTAATTCCAGTCTTAGTAAAAAAAAACATTTGTGACAAGGGAATATTTATTATTTTTTTAATAGAAAAGTGAGGATGTCAAAGAGATTTATCTGTGTGAGCAAATGAATAAAACATCACATTAATTCAAATGTCAATATAGGCCAACATCAAAATATCCAAAACAATTGCTATTGAAAGTCCAGACTTTTTGTCACTGCAACAGTAAAATAAATTTAAGCTTATTTGCATTTCACCTAACCTACTTGTGTTTCCCAAAACAAATGTGAAGACAAAGAGATTGCCGGATGAGACTTTTACTTTGACACCGGAAGTCCCACAGTTTCCACGTCTGTACAGGAAATGACGCGTACAGGCGTCTAGAGCAATATTTGAGGACAAGGCGTTCCATAGAATCAGAACAGAATAACATGGGCGGAATTAAACGCTATGAATACTAATTCCCTTGTGTCTATACATCTTAAATGATGTCGTATACACACTTAATGTTGAGTATTAAAAAATTAAATATAAAATATAAATTCACACATAGAAATAGCGAATGGCTGTCATGTAGCAGTTGCTACGTTTCTCATCGCTGTTTG
The DNA here is from genome assembly GCA_033220385.1 of Triplophysa yarkandensis. Taxonomy (NCBI): domain Eukaryota; kingdom Metazoa; phylum Chordata; class Actinopteri; order Cypriniformes; family Nemacheilidae; genus Triplophysa; species Triplophysa yarkandensis. The sequence goes on along the minus strand of CM065670.1, from coordinate 4,949,964 downwards.
ATAGGAACCAATCACAGTTGATTTTGAATAGTGACGAAAGCATTCGTCACTGTGGTCGAAAACCTGATTTTTAAAAAAATATTGTTTACACAAAAATCTGTATTTTAAAAACTTTTTAAAATTCATTTATTATTTATTAATTTATTAAAAGAATAAGACGTGTTCATTGAAGAAGCCCCATAAATATAAGTGTGACACGATTGGGCTTTGTGACCCTCGCACGCCCTCTGGTGGTTAACTTTGATATTGCGAAACTTTCATCTGATTTACACAAATATAAGTTAATAAAGTATAATATAAGTTATATACAGATAATAGTGTTTATTCCCATTCAATCGATTCCATTACTACATTATTAATTTGTATATGTTCATTCACATAAATAACCACCAGGGGGCGTCATTGTGTTAGGAACTAGGGGTTGCTTCCTGAAAGATCTTTATCCTTCAAATTTAAGACTTAAATGTTTCTGTTTTCCTCTATAAAGTTTGACAAGTGTTAACATATTTGTGCCTTTAGATTTTGCCATGTCTGCAGGAACTATTTTCTTTTCTGCATTTATGCATGAACAGAGATATTATGAGAAATGTCTCGCTGCTTTTGTGTTCATTCAAGCACAGTGAAAAGGGTCTGATTTTGTCTTGGTACCAGCCAAGGTGGGTAAACTAGCCGTTTAAATTAAACGAGAGGATCATGGTCCTTCATTAAAATAGTTCCTGCAGACATGGCAAAATCTAAAGGCACAAATATGTTAACACTTGTCAATTCAAGTGCATTTCTTATATATATATATATATAAGAAATGAAATGTCTGTAGTTCTTTATAAGACAGCAGCTGTCATGTCCTTCTGAACATGCATGAGCTCAGGTCTCAGGTCTTTAGTCAGTCTTTATTCAGACTGTATTTTAAGAATGTTTCCATATGTGTTGAATATTAATCATATTTATATAATATAATATTAATCATATTCAACAAGTTGGTTTAAAATGTTGTGTCATTTTTCTCGACGATTTTGTCTGTCTGGAGTTTTGAGGCTTTAACACAAGGACTGGATGTTTTAACACAAGAAACAGAAGTTTCTGTTATTGATGCTTCCTGTGAGATTCTTCTTTCTATGCATCTGGCTAACATCTATATAGCTTTCACATTGTGTAAAGGAAAGGACATGTTGTTTTGTATTGTTTTGTTGTGCAATACAAGTTATAATAGGCTTGTGTTTTATCCAACATAGTTTTATCATTTTAGTTAATTTCTATTTTATATATATAAAATATATATATATATATATATATATATATATATATATATATATAAAATATGGTCTTTGATATATGATTATCCTCTGAGATACAGCCTATAATAGGATTATCCTTTGAGATATGGTCTATTTAAGCAATCAAAGCAATTAAAAGTAAGGTACAAAGGGCCCGGCTTTATGGTGTATAAATCACGGCTGAAGGGCATTGTTAGGCACAACACGAACATTAGAGAGTTGGACTTGTAAAAAAGTTTGCTGGTTCGATTCCCAGTGTCAGCAGACAATGACTGAAGTGTCCTTGCACAAGAAACCTTACCCCTGTTTGCTCTGCAGTTATGATTGGCCACTGCATATTACTTGTAAGAAAGTAAATGAATAAAAAAAGTAATAAGATAATATACTTAAGTTTGCTGTTGTGCCAACTCTTTGATTGTTACCCCCATGTCATCATTTACTGTCTTTATTTACTAACACGGCTCTTTTCTTTTCTGTATTTATGCATGAACAGAGATATTATGAGAAATGTCTCGCTGCTTTTGTGTTCATTCAAGCAAAGTGAAAAGGGTCTGATTTTGTCTTGGTACCAGCCAAGATGGGTAAACTAGCCGTTTAAATTAAAGTGAGGATCATGGTCCTTCATTAAAATAGTTCCTTTTCAAATAATACGATTGCCTCTGAATAGTTTGAATAGTATGCTATTAGACATTTCAAATGTCTGAGACAATGTTACATCACTCATGTTACATCAAATCTACTAAACATTCATCACTTTACCGCACAACTATGCAAAACCCTAAAACACAGAGACTTTTATGCAAGTCAAGTTTAAGTTTTTAAATATTTTGTGATAAAATTATTGAAAAATTAAATTGGATCTACATAGTCATACACAAATATTGTAGTTCGCTTTCACTAAGAGCAGCCTATTATGTGTGCTTCTTTATTGCGGTGGGTAATCTGGTTTTAGATCAGACTATTTAAAAAAGGATGAACATTTTCCTTCAAGGCATAATTTCAACAACAACGAAATCTCACAAAGCTTTTTATTCATTCCTAAAACGACATATAAAGTCACCACAACATATGTTAACTAGTTATGTTTGTTGCGTATGAGGTTATCTTGTTTGTATAGTTGTCAGACGTGATTAAATGCATGTTGACAGCATGATCGATGAATGAAGTCAACAACGGCCTACAGCTTAACTCTGATCTGCTATAGGAACACCATTTACGTCATAGCAGCGATTATCTTAGATTCTAATTCTTTCTCAGCTTGATTTTCTCTGTTTTTCTCTTAAGGTCATCTCTAAGGGATATGCTTGACCCTTGACCTCGGCTGTCAGACAGATTCAGTATTCGTTTCAGACCGGATTCTTCAATAAAAACCCAATAATTTTAAATCGCTTCTTTTGTTGAGAGTTACTACTTCTATGTAAGGTTTTATCTGTGGTGTTAGATTCCAAACAGTAGATTGAGTCAAATTGTGTTTGAAATTTCCTTTCCAATGACAAACACAGTAACAAAAACATGTAATAATGTAGAACAGCAACCGGGTGAGATATTGATTACCATCAAGGGGGAAGTCTATGAATTGATTGTCCTCAATAATTGTTCCATAACTGTACTCAGTATCACATAAAGTACTACAGTATCCATGACAAGATTCTTGTACCGTGTTTTGGCATTTGCCTATTATTTCCTACAACAAAGTAATACTTCACCTTAAAGGTACATCATCCCAAAACATGAAAATCGGTCATGAATTTTTTTGTTTGGTTTTACACAAAGAAAGATATTTGGAAGAATGTTAGCAACTGAGATTTCTGGGGCACCATATTTGTTCTATTGAACACAAAAAAAACATATTTTTTAAGTATTTAGGAACCATTCTAGGGCACATTTGACCAGCAAATTTGGGGCACAATTAAGCACTACAGTAAAAAAATATATGTTTTTTGGTTTTGTTGAACACAAAAGAAGGTATTTTAAAATATTACAAAACCAAAACTTCAGGGACGCCCTACTTTCGATATCTCAGTTGGTAAAATTCTTCTTAATATCTTAGTTCGTGTTTAACAGAAAGAAAGATCTTTGGAAGAATGTTAACAATTGAGATTTATTGTACACTATTGACTACAATAGTAAAATAATATATGTTATAGTTTTGTTTCGTTGAACATTAAAAAGTTTTTTGAAGTTTTTAAAAAATAGCGGTTTTGGGACCCCTTTGACTGCCATTTTATGTCAGTTGCTAACATTCTTCTAAATATGTTTATTTTTGTTTTAAAGAAATAAATATATTTTGCAAGAATGTAAGCAATTGAGATTTCTAGGGCTGAATTGACTAACATAGCAAAAAATGTATCTTACAACATTTGAGTGTGTGGCAACATCTCAGTTATGCTCTGGTGGTTAGAGAGTTGGACTTTTAAGCAGAAGGTTGCAGGTTCGATTCTCAGTGCCTACATGCAATGCCTGAAATGCCCTTGAGCAAAGCACGTTACCCCTGTTTGCTCTGCAGTGACTACTTCTAAAGACGATGTTACATCACTGCATACTAAAGATGATGTTACATCACTGCATACTAAAGACAATGATTGTATGAAGTATTTAGAAAACCAAACGTCAACATACCATTTTCCAACTTTCTTCTAAATATCTTATTTTGTATTCGGCCAAAAAAATATACTTTGGATGTATCTAAGAAAATGAAATTACTCTCGTGAACTGCAGAAAATATATGGTATTTATTTTTTGTTCTGTTGAACACAAAAGATTCTGGTGGAGAATTGACTACATAGTAATAATGTATAACTTCAGTAGACAGCCTTTGAAAGTTAAACTAAAACTGATAAAAATGTGCACTGTGAAATAAAGTTTCCATATGAAACAATGTATGCCAAATAAAACACTGAGCAAAGCTTTGTCCTCTCTAGTAGATTTAAAAAAATTAACAAAGGTAGAATAAAAGGCATTGATTTGAACTAGAGCACAGCTGAGCAACTTAAAAGAACTCTTTTGAATGAGCCAGCTGTCTGCTGGAAACCAGTAATTCAACAGCAATTATGTAACAAGTACAATTCACCCACGTACTTAAAGAGGAATTCATTTGATGTTAACATTTTAGTGTTTCTAGGGCAATATGCAGTATCCCAATATACTGCCATACGAAGAAACTGTTCTGTTGCCATAGAGATAACAGCAAAGGCCTGTTACCATGGCAACCGATGTGGGTGATGCAGAACTACACTGTCACACACATTTGGATACAGACAACAAAAACACGCAGAATTCTGCACGTATACACCATGCATATCTAGTGCATGAATAAATGCACACTGGCTCTTCTCCATGTTGTTACATCACATCGCTGGAACAATGCAGTCCATGGAGACTGGAGATTAAACAGACAAATAGCACAAATAACCCTGACTGCTCTATAAGCCTATCATTTGGCATCCGAGGCCCTCTAATTAGAATTGTCTGATTATGAAAGAACAAGGTTACTCATCCATGTACAGCATAATCATGGTTGAAAAAACATGTTAGACATTAAGATGTTTTAGTTTTGCAAAGATACATTTAACATATCACTGTTTTTTTACATGGAACAGTTTACACAAAAAAAATACATTTTCAAACTTTAAATTAATTAAACATACTGTGTAAAATTGTAAGTGAGTGATAAAATCGGAACTCTTTGATATTGTTAGTATGGTTAATATTCAGACAAGATATAAGGAATATATTAAATATATTTATAGCGGATGTCTTACAGATCCTAAAGGCACACCTGTGCAATCTGGGAAAGGATGTTACATGAAAGATTAATGCAAACCTGCTAATTAATGTGGCTTTTGTTTGACATTTATGTTCCAGTCTCTTTGCATTGACCTAAAAAAATCTAACTTGAGTTTTATTTTGTTGGGATGGGCAGATTTACTGTGTTTGATTAATTAGTATTTCAAGTCAAGTATTTTGTCGACTAATGGCTTTCAGCAATTTTAAAATGTTGGACATTTATTAAATTCAGACAATCATGAAGTTTCTATCTCAAGGAGCAAAGGGGAAAAAGTATCTGATAGGAAATTTTCAGCCATCACATACCATACTTTGAGTAGGTTGTACCCACCTTTGCCACATTGGTTAGTGCTTTGGGATTATGCATTTATAAAAAAACGCATTTACAATCCGACATTTAATAACAATATCAATTACAAAGAGGGTGATAAACAAAACAGCACGCAGTACAGTTTTAGAACATAACACAAACAAAAGTTTTATTTTTCCTCCAACATACTGTGTAGAACAGATATAAGACAGAGGTATCATTATTGTAACATTAATCATATGGAATGTAGTCTTCATGTCTCCATTCACTTTTTCGTTGCTTTTTTAGTTTTATTTAGGAAATATGACAAATAAATAAAGCTTTATTATAGACTCTGTATGTCAACTAACTATATAGACGCCTCTTCACAATGGGAGAAGGTGCAAGGAACTTTGTAGCAGAGCAACAGTTAACAGTCTTCATTTTCTCCGCCCATAGTTCATTCTCATCCAATAAGGATCGTTCGGGAGCGGGAGAGTAGTTCCGAAACTTTCTCGCACAACGAGCATGGAATCGTTATCGGTTTTCAGGAAACATCTTCTGCTTTGCATTTAAACTTTTTAATAAATAAAACAAGCATTGGTAACAGCACAGTGGGGTTGTGAGTGAAGCTTCTGAATCACGGGGTGAACGCAGATCGATTGAACTCTGAATGTTAGCCTCTCTAGATCTCCTAACTTGAAAACCAAACCAGCATAAAGACACCAACAAAAATAACAACTGAACAGGTGAAACTTTGAAATTTTACTGAGTTCTGGTGGACTTCTTCCATTGTAATGCCATGCTTTTTTTAGAGTTCGGACGGAGTCGGCTGAGCCATGGCTTAGTCAGTGCTTTGATCCTCTAGTTGGGAAATGATGGTTATGAGGTTCTCCAAGCCAAAAATGTATCCGCTATCCTGACCTTCGTGAACAACACTGTCCTCTCCGTAGTGGCGACATGTGGTATGGGCAAAGTCAATCATGCGCACGTCCACCACTGGCCCGCTGTCTGCCCGGGCAATGCGTCGCACCATCGCAGAACTGCCGCCGGCTGCACAAGCCCCGTGAGGGAAACCATATGCACCGCCCTCTTCCTCCTCTTCTTCCTCCTCCTCTTCCTCCTCCTCTTCCGAGAGCCCATCTTCCGGAGAGTGGCGGGACCTTGGAGGGTCTCCGTCATAGATGATCAGAAGGGAACTGGAGAAGAAGCGGTAGCTTTCGCAGGCTTCCAGGGCCGCCTGCATTTCACGAAGCCGGCGCAGGACAGGTGAGAGGAGCTCCTGTCTCAGATGCCTCCCGTCGTGGAAGAACTGATAGATGGCCTCTTTAAAGCCAGACAGGGTCAGTTTACGGCCGTGGTACTTATTCATGAACATAAGCTGGCCCGTGTCTGAATGGTAGACCTGTGGGGAAAGTGAAGAGGGCTTAGCGGATGAATAAAACATTGTTGGGTTTATTACATCTAATTAATGTTCATGGTTCAACAAAAGTTAAGCAAAAATGCAAAATTAATTGTATAAACTATTAACAAAAATTTATTAACATAAAGATGTTAGCAAGATGGCAAAAATATTATAATGAATAATTTATATTCTGTAAATAATCATTTAAGCTTGAGCTTACCTTTATAAAATTTAAACATTATATATAAATATAAATATTTTAATATTAGAATATTCAGTTATTTGTAAATGAATAAAGATAAATAAATATGTAAAATAAAATATTTTAATGATGCTTAACCAACCTGCATGCCACAGAGTCGTACTCCAATACTGGCCGATGTGCTCTGCTGACACTTGCGAATCTGCACGGCCTTCTTCTCCTCGGATGCATCGTCACCATGCTGCCTGGTTCCCATCTTCAGATCAAGCACGCATGGTACCGTGTAGCGCCACGTCAGGTTTTCCAACAGGATGAATTCTGGTTCTGGGTTAAGGAAAAGTCCTTTTTCTTTTTAATATTGCATTACATTGACCCTTGTTTTATTGACCCAAAACAAAATATTTGAAATTGTCGACTAGCATTGCAATGCAAGCATTACTGTTTGCTATTCTGCCATACTACAGAGACCCCATGTATTTGGCTTTACATGCAGTGCAAATGATATCTATAGTTTATTTCTAGGATTAAAATTGGCCATTTCTCAACATTCTAGATTCTCTTCTATATTGTTACATTTCACACACAGACTTCACATTCCTGATATGCTATGAAGAATCTAACGAGGGAACCAATTCAAACCCATCCGGTCTTTGTTAAAAAAAGATACTGTATTGGTTGCGGTGCTTTGCATTCTCCTTCATCCTCTGCAGGTGTTGCTGATGGCACTTTAGGCTCCAGGGGTTGTGCTTGAACTGAGGGCCAGAAGCGTTGCTGCTCTCCAGACTATAATAGAAGACTTCAGCCTGCTGGAGCCGTTCCAACTCGTCTTCACGTTTTGCACTGTGGGAAAGACGAAGGCGAGTCAGTCAGAAAGACAGTTCCGGTATACTGAGCTGACTCAGATTCATGGGTTCTGACTTTTCCGATTTGTTTATTAATTACTGTCCGATGGTACATGCTTGCTGTTATGATCCTATAAAAGTTTATATTTTGAATGGTAAGGTGCTTTAAAAATGTTGCTTTGCTGAGGTGCTCTGGCAGCTTTTTTCCTGATCAACATTAACGGAACCCACACATTTTATTACTGACAGTATGCTAAATTTCACACAAAGTGTCATGTAATTGTGGAGAGGAATAGGCAAGCCACACATTATTGCTGAACCTCTTGAGTAGAAGAACATATTTTGAAAAATAATGGTAGCCAAACACACTGGTAGTGCCTGTTTGCTTCTACTGCACAGACACAAAACTAGTGCAAGTCAATAGTTACCAGTGTTGTTGGGCTACCAACATTCTTCTAAATATTTACTCTTCTTAAATAGGGTGTCATTACAATTGTTCATCTTGAAAAGGACAGGCAAGCCATACATTCTTGCTGAATTTTTTACGTACATACCGACGTGGTAACAAATTCATCTATTAACTGACCCACTATAGTTTAAAAAAAATAGTCACACAATTTTGAAATGCCACAAGTTTTGATTTTTGGACGTACTATCCCTATAAATCCCAGAAACAACTGCCTTTCTTCAGTCCTGACCCAGTCACTCTGAGGTCATGAATGAATCACAAGCTATGCCCGTTACATAACCTCCAGCTAAACCTTGGCTCAAAATGCCGATTTGCACCGGTCAGACAGCCAGGATCTTTGGGTGCATCTGTTCGGCCCAGCTGGGCTTTGTGTGGGTCAGTGCGCTCACTGCGTCTACATAAGGACGGGTATGTTGTAAACGTCCACATTCCCAATGAGTCAGATATGTGCTGAGCAGTGCAATTATACCAGGAGAACAAAGACTTCTATTATTCCTTACTTAGGACAGTTCTTGTGGGTTTGTGTGGCCTAGGGCTTAAAACTTAGGACCAGTAACCAGAGGGTTTCTGGCTAGCTCGGCACAAAGAACAAGACTTGAGTTTTACTCATGGAGTCCTTGAGATTGTATAGTAAGATGCAACTTATAAATTGATTTCTGTAAGTGTCAAGTGATTCCTTTACATTAAAAATGATCTGCTACATTTAAAGGAAAAGTTACCACCGAGTTAAAATTCAGCTTTGGTTTATCCCTGTACGACTTTCTTCTACAGAACATAAAATGGATATATTGATGAATGCTGATAACTAAACACCAGCAGCAGCCATTCCCTTTTACAGTATGGACACAAACCAATGCCATAGATATCATTTCAAAATTACAGTATATGACTTTCTTTTGCAGAACTTAAAATAAGACATTTTGAAGAATGCTGGTAACTTAACAACAGCAGAAGCCCTTCACTTAAACAGAATAGACACAAAACCAGTTCAATAGGTATCATTGATGTCATTTCAAATTTGTGTGTCTTTCTCCTGCAGAATACTTTTACAGATACAGATATTTTGAATGTTGTCAACAGAACAACTGCGGTACCTATTGCATTGGTTTTGGGTCCATACAATAAAAGTGAATGGGAATTGAATTCTTCAAAATATTTTATCATACAAGTTTGAAGTGTCAAGAGGGTCATTTTCTTTTGGTTGCACCACCTCTTTAAAGGCAAAACATAATTATACAAAAAAACAAAATATTTAAATGAAGGCTCTTGCAGCACTGGCTATGACGATATAACAATCTTTTGGATGGTTGCCATAGATTTGCTATTTGGTTGCTAGGGTTCCCAGACATCCTCAGGATCGTCATTTAAAAAAGTTCAATTCTAGATTTCTTTTCAGCTAAGTCAAGTACTCACAATTATTTATTTACAAGGACACATTGTTTGTTACAGTTAAAATAACTCAAAAAATTATCTCCGTGGTGGTAAAGCTTTTATGCAAGGACACATACAACAAAACAAAAGCGATCTAAAACGTGAACGTTACCTTTTGTCCTTCTCTTTGCGAGAATTTCTGGATCTGTCTTTGCTATAGCCCTCATTGTCCAGCAGCATCTTACTGACCCATTTCATTTTATTTTTGGGCTCCAGGTCGGCCGAGGGGTCCACGTTCTCCAGGTTGCCGAGCTCGCTGTGCAGGGGGTAGGCGATAAGACACAAATTCCCTTCCTCATCTTCCTCGAAACTCACCGATACAACACCTGCAGAGACAGAGACGGAGCGGGAGAGAGCGAAACAGAACAAGGTCAGAGGCAGCATCTTTTTCATGAGCAAACAGGAAGTAGTGTTCCAAGCTGGGAGGTTTTTAACATCTCTTACCCACTTCTCATTTTTTGTGCTTAAAAGCTTGGCAGTCTTTAACAAAAGCTATAGCCGACAGCACAGGCTGCTCCCAACCTGATAGAGATCACACAATCCACAACAAATAAACAAACAACGAGAAACACTTGCAAGAAGAGGATGGATCATAGATGAAGAGATCGAGGGGAGAGAGAGAAGAAAGAGAGAGGCTGAGAAAAACAACAGCCAGTGGAGCTGTGCTTTTACTGACACGGCACTTAAGAACAAACCACAGAAGAGGTGTTTTTCCGACCGATGACCACATCATATATAAAAACAAGCAACAAATGAATGACATACCAACACTATTTTATTTATTTGTTAAAGATCAGATCCACAACACTTCATGACTTTAATTCAAGGCATCAGATGAAGCATAAAACGTAGATTTGTTAAATATGCTTACACAGGTCATTTTATAAACACGCAATAAAAATATGATGTTTTGCATGTGTTAAACATAAAATGACACACTGTGGGGTTACAGAAAGTACATTATTACAAAAATACGTCCAAGTCACATTACACCTCGAAAGAAAATAACTCATCATACTTCACAAATTTTTCACGTTTCCAGTCTATATTTTGAAAACGTAAGCCACACACGATTACTTTCATGACAGTATCTGCCGTGTTCTTCGTTTTTTAGTCCTCAAGAAGAGTTTGTCACATTAAAGCCCATTGGAGCAAGAAAAATGAAAGTGACGTCGAAATTGAGAAATGTTCTTCAGTTTCCCAACAACAGCGTCACAAGTCTCTCTTTCAATAAGAAGCAATAACACAGAATAAAACAGGAAACAAACAAGAAAAGTGACAGCAGAGCAGGAAGCATTTTGCATCACACCAAAGAAGATCAAGATGTCAAAACAGTGTCTTGTATGATGCCATCCCCCACCCACCCACCCACCTGACAAAGAACAGATGCCCTGTAAAGCCGGGCCGCTCCAAAGTGCATGGGATGCTGCAGTGTGTGACAAAAGCATTGAGATGCCGGGAAGATCTTGTATCCACACTTGAGTCCCATCTTGAAGTCTTGTTCGTCAACAGTCTTTGTGTGCCTTCATGATTTCAAGTCCAGGTAACTTGGAAAGGTCCACAATCAGTATCTTCTTCAAAGCAAGCCTTTCTGACATTATAACATTAATCTCAGTCTGTGAACACATCTCTGTCTGTCATCCCAGCATGTCTTACCTGAAATCTGCCTTTACATTTTAAAGCCCCTTTATTAAAAAGTGACGCAGCAACAGCGCCCCCGTGCGGACACCGACGGTACCTCGACCACAACCGGCCTTCAAGGTGTTTTCAAGCCTTAAACACAGTCGAAACGCGTACGGTCCGACAAAATCACAGCCAAACGGCCTGAAAAAACGCGTTTAATGCCAACTTACCTCTATATTGCGGCGTGAACTTCCGCATAGCCGCGGGGAGGCTCTTGTAAAACTGATGCTCCCGGGGGATCAGGGGCTTGCATATCGTCTGCTCCCCAAACCGTAGGACACACGAGTGCCCCCCCACCTGGTGTACGAAGGGCTCAAGCAGCACCCCTTTGCCCAGATACCCCTGCTGCTCTGTCTGCATCCCCTCGATGGCCGGGCTCATCCTCCGGGGGCATTAGACTCTCGCTTCCGGTCCAGCTGGACACAACAGACGATTTTGGGAAGATCTTCGTTTATATTTTATCACGTTTTTGCTCGATTCACTCGTTTATTTGTTTAATCTGTGACGTCCGCCGGACAAATAGAAGCGGGGTGTTGTCGAATCTTCGTTTTTTGAGCGGAAATGAGCTCTCCGCGGTCGGGGAAGCGCACTGACGGGGCGAGATTTGAATTAACGGCCGCGTTCTGTGCGCGAGCTCTGCACTGACTGACGCTGCGAGCTCTCCGCGAACTGACAAAACGTCACTGGTGCATCGCTGGCCCCGCCTCCGGCGACGAGCTGACCAATCGGAGCGGACGCAGCGGTGCGGGTGGTAACCGACTAGGACAGAATGCGAACAAAGAGAGAGGAGGGTGGGGGAGGGGAGCACGTCAAAACAAAACAGGCCGGATGGAGGAGTGAAGTTTTTATTATTTCATGCAATTATACACATGTTGTTACTAACATATACAGCCCATAATAATAATAATAATAAAGTGAAATAATATCAGTAGATATAATATGGGGGATTCATGGCCTTGTTCGAGAGTTTGACTCATTGGGTTGTGGGTTCAAGACCCAGGTAATATCATGACGTAGGTGCCCTTGAGCAAAGCATCGAACCACTAGGCCACGACTGCCCCCAAAAACGCATTTTTTGGCAGTCGCTTTTATCCAATGCAACTAACAATTATTACGCAGGTGCTTATTACAACTAAAGAGCAAATGGGGGTTAAGGTCTCTTGCTCAAACACACTTTAGTCATTGTTTGCTGGCAGTGAGATTCGAACCCGTAACCTTCTTCTAACAAATCTTTCTCTCCAACCATCAGACCACAACTGACCCCCAACATAAAATCAACAAATGAATGCCAGGACAAGTGAATTAGATTAAATTAAAGTTAGATAGTGCTTCTTATAATTTTTCAACTTTTCTATTTTTAATAATAATATTCAAAGTGTTACCATAGTGTTTAATTTCTTTAATAAAATATTCACAATTTGGCTTAGCTTCAGCCCATTTCCTTACATGGATATGATATTTTCCAAGTAAAATGATACATGCAGAATTAAGATGATCTTGCACAAAAACAAATATGACATCATACATTCAGGAGGTGTGAAGCTGGACTCAGCTGTTTTTCTCCGTGTGACATGGATGTCTGAGAGAAGCTGGTGGTCTGCATTCTTCAAGAAAATGCATACTGTTGTGGAAATTTGGGGAAGGAGAACCAAGAATGGCGAATAAAATTTTGTCGTTTATAGAAGGAGGTAAAGTGGACAGTTGTCAGAAATACAAGGGGCCTAAAACAAGATTGGCCCAATCCCAATTCTATTTTATACCCTTTCGTCTACCCTGCAGGTTGAAAATATATCCACTGAGAAATTGGATACCACTACTACAGCAACATACGTCATCACTAGTTCCTACATCGAAGGAGATACAGCAATGTTTATCACAAACATTAAAGGTGCACCGTCACCCATAGTCCGACAGTTTCATAGGTCACAGCATAAAATGTTCTATGTACCTCTCTGTTTGCAATTACAGGGGTCCTCTCCCCTTGAAGTCTGCAACTCTTCTGTTATCTTGACATATTTCTCCAGATTTTATTTTCGGCAAATACACAATATTTATAATTGAAATGTGAATTTTTTTTTTACTGGTTTTAAGTAAACTGAGTATATTTGAAACCAGAATATTTTTTTAGAAAATCTCTCTTCTAAATCTTAAAAGATTAATTCTGTCTTAAAATTATTTACAATTATTTAAGAAATTATTTCCACAAATAATTGTGACTAAATTTATCTATATGCAAAGAAAAATGTATTTACAGAAAGACATTTGCTAAAGAGATGGACTATAGACAGAGGGTTTGATTTTATTCTCGCCTTCTTTAGCACAACTGTGGTAAATTGGCTATGGAATGATTTTTTAATATCAATAGAGAATAAAAACATGCATTACCAACTATTGCAGGCCAGTGGACCCCCTGTCTGATGTTACAAGCAAAGAGCGATTTGCTTATATTACACATTTACATAGTTTTGGCTTTTATCCAAAGCGACTTAAATGGCATAATTTTATACATTTATATATGAATACGTGCAATCACCTGGGGTCAAACCCATGACATTGGCACTGCTAGTACTGTGCAATAACCACTGGGCCACAGGAAAGCTATATATTTACATAATATAGATTTCTTTAAAGATAAAAATGTTTTTTTGCACAGCGGTGCTAGTAGTTCAGACTTCATTTATTCATTAATGGAACAAATGCAAATTTGGGTGGTGGCCCTGGTGGTTGAGGTTTTAAGTCCAGTGACACCGTGCCTTAACACATTGATCTCAGGTATAGAAACCTGTGAACCTGAGTGTCCCAGACAACCTTCTGTCCATTGGGCCTTTAAATAGAATCCATGAACTCAAATGCTATTAGTAGCAGGCCCCTTGCTATTATTTAACAGTATATATAACCCAGTCTGCCAAACAAATGGATTCCAAACCAAATATACTACTGTACAAACATTATGTCTTTATAAATGTCTGAAAAACACTTGTTCTAAGTAAAGCACTGAAATGAGGACGGATGCCAGTTTAACCTTCAGGGAGTCTGAAACATCAACCTAATTAGTAACCTGAGATAGAACAAGAAAGAGAACAAAACGTTTTCAAAATCCCAAATGAGATATGAAACATCGTGAGCTTTGGCACCGGGACTGTCATGAGAACGAATGCGATGGTCCTGAAATTAGTGATAGCTGTGTGCTTTTCAGCTTTTTGCTGATGCCAGGACAGTCCTCGACTCCTCTTAATTCAATCCCAGTTGGTACACCGAGATCCAGTGACGAACAGAGGGGACCGGACGGCCTGCTACGTAACCCAATAAGAGTCTGAGACAAAAGCCAAGACCAGTTTCTGAATGGATATGGTAAGACTCTAATGCGACTGAGGCTGTGCTTATCTATCAAAGTGGCTATCAATGGGTTAAAGACAAATAAAGCATTGCTTTGCATGTCAATTTTTGATTTATCTAAAAACTAGTTACTTCGAAAGCACTTTTCATATTTGAATTCTTTCAAAAGTCTAACATTTAGTTTTCATCTAATGGGATAGTGTACATAAAAAATTCTGTCTACTTTTTTTTTTACCGTTGTGCAATTCGAAACCTGTTAACAACTCTTTTAGTTGTACACTGGAACACAGAAGACGACATTCTGAGAAATGTCTCAGTGTTTTTTTGTCATTACAATGGAAAACGACGGGGTCTCAAATTGTCAACAGCATTCTTCAAAAGCTTCTTTTGTGCTTGGTAAAAAAAGTAGGTTTTACAGGTTTGGAATGACAAGAGGGTGATGAAATGATAAAAACCTTCAATTTCACCTATCCATTTAACATCGTGTTTTGTTAAGAAATCATTTTACAAAAATAAAATCGGTTGCTGCCTTCTTTCATTGCGAGTGTCATTCTGTATCATGTGTTTTATCTTAGAGAGCGAGGCCAGAATTTGAGCTGTCCAGAATGTCATCATGTTGCAATGTTGTTTTTGTGTTTGAGCATATGGGAGAAACGGAGAGAGGACGGTATGACCTTGATTTGGCGACGTGATGACAGTGGCATGAACAGTAAGCCAGATTATTGCGGTGTAAATAAGATGGTGATGACTGACTCACCTGAACTTCAACAGACAGGACAGCTGATAAAGTTTTGGCTGTACTTTACATTGAAACCAAATAATGTCCCAGGACTAAGAATGTTGACTTCTGCAAACAGAAATACATCCACACATCACCAAAAGACCATTTTTTTTTTCAATGCATATCATCAAGAGTGAGATCATACTCCAAGTACACACATAATTGATCGGCCAAACCCAACAACAATACAGGCCCCCTGCCAAGAATCCCAGTTCGGCCATGTCCTGCCCTGGATGGAAAATAGCTGAGCTTAAGGTAAGTCTATTAACCAGACAGCTCAAAGCAAATCCGAACAGGTCATTGAATACCTGCACAGCCAACTACATTCTCACACAACACCTAATAATAGAGCTGTTGTTTCCACACATTCTTAAGGTGAACACCAGAAATCTTACAAGGCTCTTGAATAGAAAAGACCTGGACTTAAGGGCCTGAATGCCAGGTCGCTTGAACGAGCCGTACGTGTGTAGCCGTAATGGCTTCTACATTTAGAGACTGAGGCATTCAAACATGCTTGTGTTTACATTATTGCCGAGCCATAAATTCATAAACTGGGCATCGTCTGCTTCTAATGCAAGTTAGGAATCTTATTTTAGAAACTTTCTCATAAACAAAATCCAAATGAGGTTGTAAATCAGAATTTAATGAGATTTAAAACATTATTTCATAACACCTTTAACCAAATTGCTTTAATGTTCACAAAAGTGTAAATAAAGTCATGAAAAAATAAGATACCACTCCCATTTTTTACTTTTGAATTTAAATGTATGTGTTGAGGTAGACTCATACATTTTGTTTTATTTTGTAAACTTGTGACAATATTTTTTCCAACTGATATATGCGTCTATTTAAAGAAAATTGAAAGAGGAATTAACAAAAAAGCGAATTCCTGGAAATAAAAAGAAAACAAGTTCATAACTCCACAATACTTAAGTAAAGTTCAGGAATGAATATATGGTGAAATAATTCTAGACTCTAGTTCCACTTTGCATTCCATCCGTCTCTCACATTGCTGTTGGATGACTTTATCATTCTTTATCAGAGGTTTTTATTGTTGAAATTCAACAAATACTGGACTGACCACTTTATGTTCAGAAATTCTGATCCATCTGGAGGGACATTAAAAAAAAAAGTCATAAATTTTTTTTTTTTTTATAAATTGTGATTGTAAACAACAATAAAGAAAATAGTTTAAAAATGCTGGTAATGGAACAACAAAGGTACATATAAATATTCACTTTTCTTAACGGATATAAAGTTCTATGGCTACCAGTATTGTTCCGTTGCAAACATTATTCAAAGTATTGACTTCCACAAAAGAAAGTCTTACAGGATTGAAATGTCAAGAGAGGGAGTAAATGGCGTTAGACCTATCGCTTTAATATTTTGCACAGGTCACATAACACCAGTATTGTCCATAGGATTATTTTTACTCATTTCGAGTAAACTATTATTTTCAATTAATCAACTTACTTTTAACACCCATATTCTGTACATTAAAACAATAACATCTAAGGACAACATGTATTTAATTAAACATACAATTATAGGCTGTAAAAGTTTTTTAATATTTTACAATGTGTTGTTGGCTGTATTGTGTTGTTTCATTGAGGAAAGTTCACGAATAAACAGGCACGTCTGTACGGATGTCATTTTTGTGCTGACCAGACCATAAACTGTAAAACAAATTGTAAAAAAAAACTGTAAAAATAATTGTTAATATGATCATTAACACGAAATGCGTATGTATCATAAATGTCATCACTATGGCTTTATCCACAAGTGAGACGGTAGAATGACAAACATGTCTTGAAGTCTTCATTGTGAGAATATTAGTCAGGTGAGATGCTCAAGGCTGTCTGCACTCGGCTTTGTGAGTTCACACCATAAAGACAATCCATCACGTGTAATAAACACACGCACGGGCCTCAGAGATAATCCATCTTGAATGTCAACACATCTAACCTAGAATATCACTTACATCGGTTTATATATGAATCTGCAGCAGTGAGATCATAACACTTGGTTTAAAATAAGCCATGGCGGACACAGCTAGAGTTTATTCTGATGTCTTTATTAAGAGTTTTTGACCGTTGAACAAACTCACATCCTTTTCCAGACAAAGCCTTGGACTTCCTTGGAAACTTCCTGAGTGAACTCCACCCATCCTTAGAACAGTAAATTCTGCTGAGATCCTCATTCTTTAAATAACGAGTGTGTGTGTTCTTTAACTACTCACCCTTGTGACCTTCTTAAACTTTTTCTTCCACAAAAAACAAAGATATTTTGAAGAATGTAACCAAAAACAACTTATTCTGTATTCTGCCGAAGAACTAGTCGTTTACAGGTTTGAAGCACATGAGGGTTATTAATTATGACAGAATTTTTATTTTTTAGGGGGAACTATCCCTTAAATTAAAAGAAGATATAAGTCTGAAGTCTTACTTATTGAAACGAAAATAAACAATTTTCACGCTGTGAAGTTAAAGTGGTTCAAATAACGTAGGCCTCTGCAATATTTCCAGGTCAAAAGTCAACTCATTCTAAGAAAACTTCTGACTTGTTAAATACTTCAAATCCTTTTTGGGGCCCAAGCACATCACACTGCCCTCAAGGAGCTGTGAGACCTCTAAAAACACCCAACTATTTCTAAGGAAGCCATTTGACAGTAAAAGAGTGCTTTAACTGTCAAAACACATATGAAAGATTGCTTTGTCCTCGCTGACAGTTTTGGAGTTCCAAGAATTTTGAGAGAAAGCCTAATTTAAAGTGCGTTGCTTTACATAGAGGACACAAAACCCAAGAACCTTATTCTTGATGCAGTTTTGCTTGTTTGATGAAGAAGGCTAACACACACACGGGTGCTCATAAAGCCACCTATGCACCTAACAACCATACTTAATATTAATATTCACAATACTGATGTTAGTTCACCCTACAATGGAAATACTCCTAAATCTCCTGTACACTGTTATGTACATTAACTGCAGAACACTAAATAAGATATTTTGAAGAATGTCGCAGACCAAACAACACTAACCCCCTTAGATTTCCTTATATGAGACAAAAAATATTTCTCTTTTTGGTTCCACAGAACAAAGAGTCATATACCAATACTGAATGACCTGAGGGTGAATAAATGACATGAGTTGTATTTTGAACAGCGCACATATGATTGGCATTGACTTGATGTTTTATATACACTACTTAAAGTGCTACATGATGATGTGTCGCACAATCCAAAGAATTTCAACGAGGAGAGACTGATCATTACCAGACTCCTGGTGTCATTTCCTCAAGAAGAATTTAACACAGAAGGCGAGAGATACAGATAGACAGTGAACAATGACTGGTGACAGTTATTTGGAGAAATGAGGCATTCCAAAGTGCTGATACCCCAAACACTTACACGAGGAATGAGCAAACAGATCCAGCTTATTATCACAACTATCCAGGAATACACTATAAGCTCATCATAACTATTTAGATATAGAAACCAAATAATGGCAGTTACATTATTATAATAGTGGAAGCTGCAATATTATTAATATAAACAGAATATTAACAGCATTAATAACAAATGTGATGAATATTAAGTGATTATACTGCAAATTTAAAACATGAAAGTTACTTTTATTGCCACCACATGATTTATATTTTAATTTAATATGCCTCTGTCCCAAAATTTCAAAGTTCACTCTTAAAAAACAGAACACAGCAGAATATATTTTAAAGAATGTCGGTACCCATTCATTTCTTCTGTATGACAAAAAAAACAATGTTAATTTAGCAACATTCTTCCAAAGAACTTCTTTGTGTTCTGCAGAAAGAAAGACAGTCACACAGGATTTTGGACAAAGCATTCATTTTTGTCCGACCCATCCCTTTAATGTACTGTAACTTTCTGCCATCAACAACCACTGTCATTTGAGACGAATGCCGGTCTTAAGAAAACAAGATTTAGGTGATAAGGTGAAAGTGTGAACCCAGTGTAAACAGAAGTACAGTCTCATGTGCAGACGTAAAGAGATCTCGCAGCGTGAGTTTAAGTGCAGCCAAACTGTAACCTTAGATACGCTTTTAAACTTTTACATGGAAATCTGATCGTATTAAAATAGCTACGCCAATTCTTCACCCGCTGTCATCTTTCAGCTAATGTAATTTAAAGGTCCCACTGCAGTTACATGTACCTATATAGCACAAAACACGTCTCTATGGACTCAAGTGAGCAGATCACTCAAAAGTGCTTTGTAAGAGTGTGTGCTATGCAGGTGTGTGTGGCTTCCTGTAGTTTGTGTTGATAAAAAACTTATTTGATAATATTCAGAAGCATACTGTATGTATACAGGTGTGCTTTGAGAGAGACTGTTCCAGAACATCCTTGTGGGAAGTGGTGTAATGTGTTTCTGTGCCAAAAGTATCAAGGGATTTCTGTCTCCACCTCTAGTACACCTGCACTGCATCCCTTGATGCTTTCCTTCTAATAAGCATAACAAAAAGAAAACAGATAAATAGTTTCAAAGAACACAAACAAGTAGTTTAAAGGGTTTTAAAATGTCGGTGGAGTGGATGGGTGGCAGAACACAATAGAAGATATTTTGAAGAAAGTTGGCAACCGAACAGCAGTGGCAACCATTTGAATTTACAGTTTGTTAACAAAACCATATTTATTAATTTGCCAAACGCTTTTATCCAAAGCAATTACAGTATTTTGCAGAGGTCAATCATTAATGCAAACGAACAGGGGCAAGGTATCTTGTTCAAGGACACTTCAGTCGTTGTCTGCTGGCACTGGCATTCGTACCCGCAACCTTCTGCTTACAAGTCCAACCCTCTAACCACCAGACCACGAGTGACCTCAAATGATTGCCAGTTACCAGTCTGTTTTAAAATATCTTTTGCTGTAATGTGCCAAGGTTCTGGACAGGTTCAAAATGTCAGGAATTGGTTTTGATGGATTGACGAAATTAAAATTTTTATATCACTTACCCACTCATATTTAATATTAAATATATTGAACGAAATACATGAAAAAATTAGTTTTTATTTTATATTATTTTTAAAACACATCTATTTTTTCTCCCTGTATAAGTGAGAGTAGCGTCCGTGATGTGACTGATACTGAAAAAACATTTGGGTAACATGATGCTTACTTGTCCTGCAGCCAAGTAGCTGTGAAACTGATTGGCTGATGATTGTTTTTGAGAAAGGGTTCAGATGCTATGATTGGCTCCTGATTGTTTTTGGGGAGGGTGTTGATGTTCTGACTGGATGGGCTCCAGCAAGCAGGGCACACCTGAGACAGAATGCTGAGTATCTGCAGGCTGCAGCTGGCACAGTGGAAAAATACAGAGTCACGACTCTGCCAACCATGAATTGGAAGGATCACAAACGCATAAAAACACGGGAATAAAACACCAATAAA
Source organism: Triplophysa yarkandensis (assembly GCA_033220385.1). Taxonomy (NCBI): domain Eukaryota; kingdom Metazoa; phylum Chordata; class Actinopteri; order Cypriniformes; family Nemacheilidae; genus Triplophysa; species Triplophysa yarkandensis. The sequence continues at coordinate 4,929,041 of CM065670.1, read as the reverse complement.
TGCACTCTATATTCATCTTTCCAACACCTTTGAAGTAGAAAATGCATGTGCACTTGAATGCAGAATGCCCTTTAGAATAGGTTATTATTATCACACCATAACATTTTCCTGTCATTTACATTCTCATATCTATGTCTGAAAGGAAATGATAGGGATTATTAGCAAGTGAAATACATACAGAGTCGGTTTAGATAGGAGGGGTGTAATTTCAATTACAAAATGATCTAAATTCATTGTAAAAATCACAGCTGTCCTTTCTATTGATGGAAAAAACATGCAGTTTCTCACAACATAATAGGCTGTTTAAATTTATTCTAAATAATGTTAGGTGGTTGCTTACATGTTGAAGCTCACACACGCATAACAAGAATATTATAGTGTTTTTCTCTTATATTATCCTTCTTAAAAGGAAGTCTAATTTCTTTTCTATTTGATCATCTGTTATAAGCGAATGATGAAATAGAAAAGAAGGTAACAACAAACTACTAAGCCTAAATATAAGCAATAATTGCAATCCATGGCATACCAAGCATCTTCAAAGCCAAGTTCTATACATAGTGAATTATGTCGTTCTATTTCTCTTTCCATTACTGTTCCATTAATCCATGCCTTCATACAATAAACCTGTCACCTTTGTGCCTTTCCAAAATAACTCCAATGCCCAATGTCGAATTACTCAGGATCTGGCAAGAGAAGCCCATTTAAACCCACTTTATGACCATGTGTGATACTAAAAATACCTGTCCTGTCCATGTGTCCATTATACAACAGTCATAGTTGACCCCAATAAAAAAAATACACAAAAAGAAACAAAATGGGGCCAAAGTTGAGAGAATGATGAATAAAGTTTTCTGAATTCATTAGACTTGGGCATTTAAAATAAATAGAGTGGGTAGAGTTCTATATATCTCTATATTTCAATGATCAGTGGTTTATCATAAAAAATCAGAAATAAATGTTGACCATTTGAAAAATTATTGTAAATATACTGTACTAAGTACTGTTATGTACACTGTAGTAAATATCACAAACACAATTGATTAAAATCAAGCAGTTAATACATTTTATGTAATTAAATAAATTAAATGTTAATTTAACCAATATATATCTGTAATATACAACTAATATTGTTGGTGAATTCTAACAGAAATATTTGAGTTAATCAGATTTAAAAAAAAATGTTTACTTACACTGAACAACATATTTGATTAATTTCAAAGCTTTTAAGTGTACTCATTCGTTTTGAGTCTTGTTTCAAGTAAAAAAACAGTAAAAAAATGTTGAGTGTAGCCGGACTGATTTTATAAAGAGAAGATGATGAAATCATAAATGATGTAACTGATGATTGGGCTTTTTTATATACATGTTAATTCTTTTACACATAAAAAAAAAATATTTTTGTTTGTTTTTGCACAATTAAGCATATTTACTAATAAATATATAGTTATTCAGTCAGTCATAAAATACAGAACAAATTTTTAACTTTTTGCCTGCAAAAGTTATTATAAACTGTTAATCCTTCATATAAAAATCATCTGTTTAATAAAGCAATCCTTATTTGAGAAAGTACATCAGAGAAAAGAAACAGGAGAAGAAAGATAAACTGTAATGGAGAGGTTAGTGTGACATAACAGGCAGACTGGATTCAGCAGGGAGTGAAAATTTCATGGGAGAAACCGAGGAAGCGCATAAACAAGCATAACAGTCTTGTGTTAAGAGATGGCCAGAAGAGGTGATTCTTCAGTTAAGCCAATCAAGTTATCCAAAGCAACACCTATGAATCATCCATGGCTGATCCCACAGAGGATGATTGGCTGGGCCTGACTGTACATTCTGTACACACAGAAAAACACTCGCATACACACAGACATGCACAGAGAACTTCTGCAGGGCAACAGAATGTCATGTGTGCTGCATGCACAAAGCCAAGCTTGTATTTCCTGCGATACAATGTAACACATGCACTATAGTTCCCTTTATAATGTTTTGATGGGTTTCGCAGACCGCAAGGCCCAGGAGACTCTTAGCTCTGGAGACCTTTCTGTTTTGTTCTATAAACTTTGTCCTGCATGTTTGTTCTGTAATAAACTAATGAGAGGATAACTCTGAACATATGGAGGAATAAAGTAAACATATATTAGTTCGTATTCCAATCTTTGACTCTATAATTTTCATTCTTCAGTTCAAACATTAAGCTATTTGGATGTCTCTCGAAATTCAAAAAATAAGACTTATTGAGAGTAAAACATGCAGCTTGTAAGTTTTTGTTTCAAATTATGAAAGTATGTTATTCATTCTTTAGAGGAAACTCCACCCAAATATGAAGGCTCTGTATTTAAAATTAGAGACGTGACCCGATTATGAAAAGTTTTAACGTTAAGTCAACTTTAGTTTAATTGTAAGGCAAACTAGATCTCCAGCCTGTGTCCTTGTAACAAAAAAGGACTTTCCAGGAAAATTTCTTTATTTGTGTTCAGCCCAACAAAGAAATTAAAACATGTTTGTAACAACCGGAGGTTAAGCAAATTAACACCATATTTAAAGGGGAAGTATTACCCTGTTTCATGCTTGAAGTGTTTAGGTGTGGATCACAACCAACACGCTTTCTGCGGTTAGAAGCGACTCTTTTGAATGGATTTCAAATGGCAGCGAGTGTTAAGCGGAGTGTTGACGGAGTGCTCTGAGCCCCTTAAGTCTAAAATAGACAACTTGGGTCAGAAAAGCGCTGGACGTAATGCACATTTCTTTCATTGTCCAACGGGATGTAGAGAGGGCCGAAGCTTCCAATGTGGTGACAGAACCTACCAGAGTTTCCAAAGACAGCAGTAATGGAGGTGAAACTTGTTTTGGTTCTCGAGGGTTACTCAAGCATAGTTAGATCAAGAACCAACTTCTTTAATATTTTAATGTTTTTGCAAACATGACAGTTAACAGCAACTAAACCGCTCGCTCCATAACTCTTGACTGACAGGACAGTGAATTAAGCTGTTGCCTGGCAACATTAAAAAGCGGTGCGCTGCTCTTTTCAAATAGTTAACCAATAAGGAGCGCGGCACGTTTCCCATTGCCAAACAGTAAAAGTGCCTTTGGTATGATCAGCGTTAGGAGACTGTCGTAAAATCTATCTTGTGTTAATGTGAGTAAACCTAAGAGTTTTCTGAGATACAAACACCGCGATTCTAAACTACAAGAACTCAAGATTAACAAAAGGGTCATGAAACCTGAATGTGACTCTAACCGTTTAACTTTTTCTTAAAATCAATGAAATATAATAATTTCTTATTCGTCATATAAACAAATACATATAAAAATACATTGATGATAACATGCAGATATTAAAGAGTTTTACCACCTTTATGTGTTTATGATTAGACTACACTCTGGATATAACCTTGCGTAGAGAAGTTTAGTACTGGATTGTATAACATTTGTATCGTTCGAACACATTACGTTAGGTCTTAAGGCTTTCAAAATAGTGTCAACTATTTGTGCAAGGCTTTCCTCGTATACAACACTTCCAAATTTAGGGCATTATTGCAAACATAATTTTTACAAACTGAGAGATTAAAGCACATTTATGATGTCTCCCGTTAACACTATAATTTTTGTGCCGTACTTTAAAACATTAATAAAAAAGAACATCTAGAAATCCGTTTCTCTCTTTATAACATAACCTTTATGATTCTTTTCCATTCTGTCTCTGGAATCAAAAGCGAGAGATCTGTTCTCAAGCCATTACAAACTGGTACACAGTGTTCTATACAAGGGAGTCCTGCTGTGGGCAATCAACATTACGAATCAATCATTTCAAACAGATGACAAAATCAGAGAAACAACGCATTGCTTCTCAGATTTCACAACAGACAAGAGACTGGTCTCTTTAGTCTGGTGACCAATAAAGAGAGAGATACAGGATAAAACAACACTGAGGATCGCCTACGCTCTGTGCCATAGCTGGCATTTACCGTGCCGGTCTGTCTGTTGTTTAAATATAAACATGGTGAACCACCATCAAAGGGCACACCGCGATACAAAAAGCAATTTGGAGGTGATGTGGTCATGCACACACTAAGGAAATAAACCCTGTGAGTTAACAGGCTTACAGCCCAGGTACACACATCAGTCACTCAATAACACACACACATAAAACATCCAACACACATACCACCCTCTCACCCCTGTCCCACCTGTCTGTTCTTCTCAGTAAACCTGAGGTTAGAAATTCTGAGAGGTTATCAACTGTGCTGATCACTAAATCATACTTAAAACATGTATTAAAGTCAATGTATTACTGCACAATTTACAAAAAAAACTAATTACAATTACAATTTCGAAAATATTTTAGGCACTATACACTTTGGTGAATCAGGGATTGTTATTGACGTGTGCTTTAGTTTAGTTGTTTCTACAATTGTTGTTATTACATAATATCATTCAGTTTAAGAATGTACCATGCAGGTGCTTCTCAAATTAAAAGTATAAAAGAAAGTATGAACATCTCAAAACCTCAATATAAAACTTTTAAATCAACATTAATAATGACAAATACAATATCAAGTTAAATAATTCTAAATTATTTTTGGCATAATCATGCAGTCCTGCAATGGGATATATTATAAAATATCCAACAAGGTCTCTAAAAAATGTAAGATCCAACGTTGGGTCAAAAAGGGACCAACCCAATAGTTGACCTAAAAAACCTATATTGTTTTTATATTTCACCCGACAATGATGTAAAACATACAGCATTTCACAGGAAACAATCCAGGAAAGGGTACAAACCAATGGTTGGGTTTTCAAACTGATGGCTCTTTTAAAGAAAGTACAATTTTACATCTAAACAGAAGTCTGCTATTAAATCTCAACAGTAGGTATAAAACATAATGCACTGTGCATATTTTCAAAAGGAACATTTCTAAGAGCCGGTTTAAAAAATGAGTACCTTTCAAAGCTTCGATAAGCAAAACAACATGGATGATTCATTTATTCCACAAGCAAAAGTATCCAGCAACAGGAGACAGATTGAGATAAGTGAGATTGAGATAAATGATGTTATCACAACATCCCCCATAAAGCAACCTGTTCCATGCTTAAAAGAACTGCTTTAGGAGTGCCAAAATGACATCATTTTCTTGTCTTGTAAACATGAATTTTAACAAGAATAATACAATTATTAATTTGCGTGTAACACATTTTTCATTTAACAATTAAGAGATTTCAACAATCTTCTGTAATTTTGATTTATAATATGAATCTGCTATAATTGCAAAAAAATAAACAGCGATGCAGTTTTCACAACACTTTTCTTTCAAATAACATGGGATTGGTTAGATGAGATAATGGGAAGTATGGGTTACTAATGGGTAAGTGCTAATAAATCACACACTTTAAATAGAAAGTGAAAGAGCACAAGATCGAATGAAAGCACTTGAACAGATGTGGGATCCCCCTGAAGTCCCCTTCCTCTTTCATTCAACAATCCTTCTGTCTCAACTTTCATCCTCTCACAGCGTGTATCTATGAAAAGAAAATAGGTCTCTCCATGTGACTGTACATGTGAATTAGATTGTCAGGAGTTACAAGGTGTTAACAAGAGATCTCCTGATACGCCGTATACGCTTTATGTCTGTACATTTACAATAGTAAGTCTCTTATGTAATGATCAATCAATTGCTGTTCAGACTAACAATGATAAATAAAAAGATATCAAACTATATTAGCATCCACACCAAGAGATAACATTGTTTTTTTCAGGATTGCACATTAGGTTTACAATGCACTTCATATTTGACAGACTAAGTTTGTCAATGTGTTATCTGTCATCAACTGGAAAATAACCATGTGCATGTTCCAGTGTTTGTGTGTGTGTGTGTGTGTGTGTGTGTGTGTGTGTGTGTGTGTGTGTGTGTGTGTGTGTGTGTGTGTGTGTGTGTGTGTGTGTGTGTGTGTGTGTGTGTGTGTGTGTGTGTGTGTGTGTGTGTGTGTGTGTGTGTGTGTGTGTGTGTGTGTAATCAGATCTCAAACGTTAGATGGATTCAACATTAACAGGAGATGAGAGACTCACAGTGGTTGAAGAGAAAACAGGATCACACGCACGAAATGACTTGCATATAAACTGTCTATTCTTATACATATATACTCTTATAATTCTTAACATAAAAATAACTTATTTCAATATTTCATGATTCGTTATTTTTGAATAATAAAGAAAAACCTTTGGTTCATAATCTGATTGTGGGAATAATCTGGTTATCAAATTGTCCTCACAAACCTGGACACACACACACACACACATTTTTTTGGCTTTTAATACGTTGTCTGTAAAGTAAGCATTGCAATGAATGAAACTACATAAACTGACTAATTTATGCAAAAAGACAAACTGAGATGCATAAATTAGCTCACAGGGAACTCTCATGAGGTTGATAGACATCTCAACCTCAGGCCCGAACAACTGTCATTGACGTTTTTTTATTTTATAACATAATTGTAAAATTGTAAAACCAGTTTAAAGGTGACAAAATTTGTCTTCTAGAGATTATAACGTTCAAACATAACCTATACTATCTTTTATCTTTAAAATATCTTATAACTCATACCAAAACAAAAATCAAGGAGTTTTCATCCTGGATTCTTCGGATCACTATTTATAGCACTGACAAAGCTTCTAAAGATTTATAAAGAACCCTCCACTAATATGAAAGACCAACCCTAATCTCCGTGCTATTCTAGCTATTCAGAGAAGTCGGCTAATTTTACAACACAACACTTTCCATGAACTGTGAGCTCTTATCACATTCTCTATTTGGCTGCTGTGTGCCTTCCATCCCATAAATGACAAGAAAAACAGTATCGTGTGTTCCAGACTCTTCAGGAATCTGAATTGATGAATTGGAAAGGTTACAGGTTAAAGACCATGATCCTTTTTTAAAGCACTAATCTGAAAGTTTAATTTGGTAAGTTTTTTCATGTTGTCAGGGCTGTCTAAACCCAGTCTTCTTTGTAGCTGAGTCTTTAGTTTGTAAATTGGTCACAGCTGATGAATATAAATCCCACAGCACATGTATGCATTACTTTGTCGTTGGTTGAAACGCCTTTGGTCCTAGGCCATTTCCAAATTGGATGTAACACTCGGGATCATATTAGATGTGATTACTATCCTCCAAAGTTTGGAGACGTCATTTGTTTTCAGTCCAACACTCCTTGGATCATTCGAAAGATCATGGGCAAGAGTTTGGATGCCGGAGGAGAGGTCATGTAAAGTTAGTGCCTGCGTTTCCCCTTCAGGATGCAATCTTATGCAATGTTGAAGTGACTCTGAATTACTGCCTCGCCCTAATTGTTTTAACATTAATCTTATGAATGTACAAATGATTCGAGGCCTTATTCATGTTCACAGTACTAACAATGTGGGTTGAATTACGCAAGTAGATTTGGATACTATGACCCTAAATTATAAATCCATTTGCTCACTCTCTTGTCATTTAAAACATCAATCCATTCTTTTTCCAAGATTTTCAAAGATAGTTGTTAACTGAGCGACGGTTTTGAGTCCATACAATAGGAGTGAATGGGTGCCAGCGATATTTGGTTACAAACATTTTTCAAAACATTTTCTTTGTGTTGTGCGAGAGAAAGAAAAAGTCATAGATAGAAATGACAAGAGGATCAATAAATGAAATTACTTTTGGGTGAACTGTCACTTTAACAATGAAAACAAAATAAAACCAACACAAACTGTGGAACACATCACAAACAAATGCAAATTATGTAATTGTTATTTGAAAACATTATTTGACTTCAAAATAGCCCAACTCGAGGCTCTATAAATACATAAAATTCCTAATCAACAACAGTTTGGCTATTCAGTAGGTATAGGTCGTATAACTCGGGTCATTGGGACCTGCCCGGTCAGCTCTGAATTATACATGTTAGCATGGAGAAGAGAGAAGGTCATGCTTTGTAACCAGAACCCGGTAATACAAAACCTCCAGGGAACACCAGCAGGGAAAACTAACACTTACACACACACTGATAGGTACACAGTGGCACAAAGAAAGACAAACAATTGCACACACCTATAAAAGTCCTTTTTAGAGAGGTACAAGTAAAATAGCTGTTTAGAGATAAACAGCCATCAGTCAGCATTGTAATAGACACACACACAACATTGGATCATTTTACAGATATTGTGGCTTATTTCATAGCAAAGACTCAAAGCTGGGCTGTACCTTTGGCCAGACAATTATTCATCATTTAAAAATTGTTTAACAATTCAACATACAAAATTATTTAGAGAAAAATGTAAAACATCTCATTCGATATTTGATTCATTTATGTTTATTCAGCATTGTTTAAAGTACAATCACCACGTTAACCTTTGAATAATAATATATTGTATGTGTCAAGCATGTCATTTTTAGTATGCCTACACTGTAAAAATTTACACATTTATTGGTCACTTTCTGCTTCATCCCTCATAGATGATCATTTCTTGGACATTTCTGTTAACCCTAACCCACAATACAATACAATACAATAAACAAATTTAAATGTAAAAAGTATTTGGTCACATGATTGCATTGTGCATGTTTTACAGATTTTTACAGTGTATTATCCATTTAATGTGATATTCATAAAATATTAGTCTTTCATTGCTACTGTAACAGATAAATATATACTGTAAATGTAAATATTTAGTATTTTTGCTTAAACGTTTTACAAAAATTATGAAGACATATTTCATTTTCACACTGAAGTAGATTTGCAGCAAACATTGCTTATTCTCAAATGTTCATAGTTGCATTACGTGCATTATTCAAAATATACTTGCATATTTTGCAAATACTTGCAATATCATTTAGTTAAATAAAGTTAGTCCAAGCTTGTGAAGACCGGACTTAAGATTAAAAGTGTTATTTCTGATTTCTGAATTCTTGATTTCAACCAATTATTTCAATTTTTATTTCATTTCCTACTCAGTCAACGTTAAATACATCAAGATTTTAAACAGAATGTTCTGCAGTAAAGTACAGGTATTTTGTTTGGTATTCAGTGAGCAGAACGTGAAAGAAGAATGTAGAGAGAAGTGATACGGTTTGAGGAATAATAATCAAATTCTGTATTCCAGTCTTTCTTTGTGTAAAACAAAAGAAGATATTTTGAAAAAATGTCTTAGTGGTTATGTGTTGATGGTAACCATCGTTCTTCCAAAATATTTTGTTATAATCTACGTAAGTACTAATCCTCTTAAAATGAATAGTGAATGTAAGCATGATTGCTGCAATTACCAATGCTGAGACCAGTTATTACTATCCACTCCATCACATGTGAATCCACCTTGCAAATGGGGTGTAGAGTCGGTAAAAAGCTTCCTAATGAATGCATTACAAGCAATTTGAATTAATTTAGGTTTAAACCTGATCTATGGGAGCAGCGAACAATTCTTTTCAATTCACCTGCAGAAATTCATGTATCATTGCCAATGGCAGTGCTAACAGAGGAGGAGTAGACTTACATAACAGAGAAATACAAGCGCACATTCATGCAACAGCACGTGCCCTCAATGTTCCTGTAGAGGCGGAGACCAGACGACAAGATCAGACCAGATGTTTTCAAGATCAGCCTGGATAATGGAAGAACAGGCAGCCAGGGTCGGGTGTCATGTAGGGCTTTATATCTGTTAATGTCTGTTTGGTAATGTCTGGATATAACATACCTTTGCAAAACATAGTGAAGTGGTTAGACATCTTGTTTATCTAGAGAGGAGATATTTGAAAGCATGTTTATGCATACTGTAGATAGTGTGTAAGACAAAAGCGTGGGAATGTGTAAATAGTTAAAGGGGATTACTAATTCATTAACATGATCATTTCTCATTCCATGAATAGTACACAACACAAGGCGCTACAAATGCATTGATTAAACTGATTGTTCACCCAAAAATTTAAATGATGTCATAATTTGCTCACTCTCTTGTCATTTTTTACACATGTATGACTCTTTTTTGTTCTCAGAACACAGAATAAGACCTTTTGAAAGAAGTTGGTAGCCGAACAGCAATGCCACCCATTTCTTTCTATTGGAAATAAAACCAATGCAAGAAGTTACATTCAACATTCTTCAACATATTTTCTTTTGTGAAAGTCTGGCCATGAAAAATGTTTTCACCTGCTAAAATGTTGTGAAATTTGCACCTGCTCTTATAATTTAAATATTTTTCACTGTGCATTGTAAAATAATTATTTGAATAATGGTTGAATGATGTTCTTTTGATGAGTATATTTGGAAAACCTGTTAACCTTGTCTTATTTTTTTGTTTTAAAAATCCTCATTTTTATTATGCATTGAACTCGAACATAATGAATTAAATGAATATAAAGAATCATTTAAATGGTCTAGTACTGTACAATAACGATACCCAATTTTAAATCTCTATATGTACTGTATGTTATATCACATTAATATGCATTAATATTTTAAGCAGAAGTATCATGCTGTTTCATGCATTAGAGACCGCTCAACATGTTGAGTTCTAATGTTCAACATGGTATATTTATTAATACTGAGTTAGGGAGCTCGGCTTTTCCCAGAAACAATCGTAAAGCTGTATCTTGCTTCTGTTAATGCTCATAAAACAATTTAGGAACAGATAAATGCATATATGGATATGTGGACAACACAATTCTACACTTAGAATTATATAATCTGGTTTAGATGCGTATTGTCAAGTTCCTCCCAATGACCTCAAGTCATTTAGAAACTAGGTGTGCAGTTTTTATACACCCTGATGTGAATCATTAACATCGAAAAAATCACAAACCACATTGATATCAAAATATTTAAAGCAGTTAAGTCTTGCAGTCATTCCAGACACTGAGTAAACTGAAGCAAGTGCTCCTTATTAAACCTAGGGTCAATGGGTACACATGACGTTAAATGTTCATTTTGAGTGACGCACAGGATCAAGTGAAACTAAACATTAGCCTTTGTTGGGCATCCAATCGCAGGCTTAAGACAAACATATGTGCTTAAATATTGGTCTTATCTTGATCTGAAAGTTCAATGGTTTTAACAAACGCATGACAATGGTCGTACCGGTGCCCCGAAACATGGCCCAGTGTTTTCAGAAGAAGCACTGACGCAATGCAATGCAAAGGTCAAGCAACTAGGCGTGAGCTAAATGCATCTCACAAGAATATCCAAATATTGTGACGTGAACAGTCTGGGTCTGAGAGAGAAAGTGTGTGTCTGTGGGTAGTTTATTTTTCACTCTGTTTCTTGGATAGACAATGAGTCTTTTACTCATAATACAAAAGAGGATCATTCACATTCTGTTCCCAAACTCTAGGCTTGTCCTCCTACACATTTGGGTTGAGAAAGAAATCCTAGTAATGTGATCTAGGATTCTGTTGTTAAAGTTTTGAGCTGGGCATGTGATCCTTGATGTGTGTGCTGTGCACTTCAACGAATTCTTGGAAATATGATGGTAGCTGGTACTGAAAAAAGTACACGTTCTCATTGATGAAAGTAATGCCGGAATCCAACAGAATGAAGTATTGACCACACAAAGGAAAAGTAATAAAACTCACATGGAAAGCAGGAAACCAAAGTTATTGTAGTTCAAACGTGTGCTTTAGATTTCAGTACAGCTGGAGTGTAGGGAACTGAAAAGGGGAAATGGTGATGTTGGGTTAGCGGTGTACATCATGTTGCTATTACTGTATGCTTTGAAGGAACAGACACATGTCTCTCCACATGATTGAACGTTATTAACACATTACTTCATCATAAATGACGTTTTTTGTTAGTTAAACAATTGATTCACATTTGTGTTTTCAACTTGAACCAGAACTACAGTTGAGGCAATGTTGCATTATATGATTATTTTATTGCATCGGATAATAATATTAGATTTGTCTAAAGTTCATCAGATCATTAACAATTTACATCCAATTCAAATCTAAACTGCGAGACCATGTTTAGGCCTCGGAACTTGGAAAGCAGTCAAGTAAAAACAGCTGTGTATCATGACTGCGGTTAGTCTTGCTTTCCTTGACTTCACCTCAACACATTCTACATTCTACGACTGTCAAAACAACTGGAATCTGTACTGTTTCTATGGTAATCCTAATATCATAACACTGTACCGGACATATTTTACAGTGAAAGATGATAAAGACATCGATTTTGTAATTTCTTTGTTTGAATATCATTTATTTTTTATTGTTTCTGTACTTTTTTGGTATGTACTGCCAAGAACACTGGCTACCCAAGAGAGATGGGAGAAAGACAGAGAATATCAGAGACAGAAAATATGCTTGCAATTGCTGCTAAAAGAAACTGAAACATCAAAAGAAAACAAAATTAAGCTTTGTTTGCAAGAATGTTTGCAAAAGATTGTTCAATAAATTCAAATTCATGACTGATCTCATTTGTTAGGGTGTAGTATCAATAATACATACAAATGTAGATTTGTTTCTTTCCATTTGTGCATTCCTCTTTCACTGCATAATGCAATTGTACTTTAAAGTACGAAAAGTCTTATTTTCTTTACACAAATCGAATCAAATCGAATCTACTTATCATGCATCTAATTTGCATCTTATTGCTTTGGTAGTGTGGTGCCAGTAGTGAGAGAGAGAGAGAGAGAGAGAGAGAGAGAGAGAGAGAGAGAGAGAGACAGAGAGAGAGAGAGAGAGAGAGAGAGAAATGGAAAGAGATAAAGAAAGAGAAAGAGAAAGGGAAAGGGAAAGGGAAAGAGAGAGAAGTCTTTTTTGAGTTCAAATCACAGTTATGCAATCCGGAAGGTCAACATCAACAAATCCAAAACACCAGAGGGAGCCTTCAAACAAATAACAAGCTCAAAGTGAACAGGGCAAACGGAATGGAGCACCATGCTTCACCTCATTCAAATTGAATTGGTGGTGAAAAACCATTCTAAAAAACACCTGTTGCATTGACATGGCAGTAAGAATGAAAGAGTAGGGCACAATAGATTCAAATGACAGGATGCCCCCTACTGTCTGTTTTCACAGGATGTTTTTGCTATACACTTCTACAACAATCTGACCTTTAGTTAAAAATGAGAGAAGCTTTAAATCACTTAAAATTGTGAGTTGATAGAATGAAATACATGAACATCACTGGACAATGGAGAAAAAATAACCAGTTTCATATTAAAAGTTGCACATGGAAAGGCTATATTTTGTACAGATATTCTTACTGTTATGTTCACAATGCAGTTTATGATGAACATTTTTAGTGCAAGTTGAGCTTATGACATTTCTTGGAAACAAAAACTGAATTATAACTTCAATGAGCACTTTAGTATTCGAAACAGCCTTATGTAAGACGGCAAAAGTCACAACATTCAATTTCAAAATTCCATTTTTAAATATTCCATAAACTGCAAAATGTTTCATTCTACTTCTTTCGACTTCTTGGAAAAACCTTATGAATAACCCTTTTTTCAGAAACCGGAGTTGTACTTTTGGACATGATTAGACAGACAGCAGGAGAATGGCATTCACTCCGGATTGAATGAGTATGACGCAGATTACTGACCAGTGAGGTTTACTGGGACCTCAGTTCAACAGCAGCTCTATTGCTAATGTTCTGGCAAACAGACACAAACCTAAGAGGTCCAAATAGTCTGCAAACAGAGTCTAAACGGACAAAAGGAAGTCTGGATGACCTTTGTCATGTTGGCTGTCCAAGAAGGCCAGTTTAAAAACAGACTGTTCTCAAAAGATGTAACCACAAGCAAACGGAAATGTTTTAGCATTTTTTTTATATACTGCTCTTATTGTTCGAATGAATGTTAAAGATATTTTCTTATGGCTTTTTGTTAAAGTTAGATACATTTAAATGCAAGTAAATGTATCATTACTTTTCATCTAGTTTCCATGATAAGAATCTACACCATGCATATCAAGAATAATAAATATTTACATACACATTAATATTTATTTATTTAGAAGATGCTTTTACCCAAAGTGACTTACAAGTGTTATGCAGTGGTCAATTATTAAACAGGGGTAGGTGTCTTGCTCAAGGACACTTCAGTCATCGTCTGCTGGCCAAGGGGTTGGAACCCCCTGCCCTTCTGTTAACAAGTTTAAATCTCTAACCACCAGACCACAACTGACCAACTGATATGTTGGGATGATAAATAAATTAGACAACAATTTAAATAACAATAATATCGTCCGTATAAACTCATGGGGCAATAAAACAAATCCCAAATGTTAAACAAATCTCAATTGTTTACAAATGAACAGTTCGCACAAAAATATAAAATCTCTCATCATTTACTAATGTCATTTTTAATCTTTCTTTCTTTCTGCTACAGAACACAAAGGAAGATATTTTGGAAAATGTTGTAACAGGGATAAAACCCATTCACTTTTATTGTACTGACACATAACCAATGCAAATCAATGGGTGTTTGGATTCTTCAAAATATCTTCTTTTGTGTCTGCATACAGAAGGTCTTAAAGGTTTAAAATAAGAAGTGGGTGAGATTTTCATTTTGAGTGCAACTGTAATTGAATGTAGATGTTGTGGTGCCACCATGTGGGCAATGTTTTTCTTCAAAATGTCAGTTTGTCAAGCAAACTATTCTCAATAAAATGACAATGACAGACCTTAAAGACATAATGAAAGGTTCTAAATCGAGAATCTTATTCTATTCTTAAAGCTGATTCAATGGTTTTGAATACAATATTGCATGTGTTTTAAATTGTGAAAAAGATGAGTCAAGAGATGTGATTTATTTTATAGAAATCCTCCTTGGTTTGGATCAATATAACACACAGTCACTAAAAACAAATCTTTAAGGCTTCTAACCCTTTAAAGTGTACTATAATCAAAATAATGATGCATTGTTTATTCCTAGTGTGAATTATGTCCTTATGAATTCATTTATGAGAGCATTCTTCAAAGCATTGGATATGTTAACAGACATGTGTGCTTTATGTTTCTATCATATTTATAGCAATAAAAGTTGAAGTATGTTTCCTTGAGGAATACTTGGATAGACATGGGATTGTGCAACATTACTTCCTCATGAGGTGTAAAGGCGTGGACCTTCAATGCTCAATCTCCTGCAAATACTCGAAACTTACCCATGTGAAGAAAGCAGAAAATACTTCAGTCTGTGAGTTTACATTTATTCATAATCTATCAACTTCACGTCACATTTAGGATATACTTTTACAATGGATTTGGACTGAACCCACATTACTCCTTCAGCTTCATGAAAGCAGGACTTCTGGAGAAGTCAGGTGAGCCTCAGGTCAATGTGTCATTTGTTTTAAAACTAAATAGACTTGTTATGAACTTTTGTCCTGTTTGTGTGTAAACTTTCATTGAAAGAAAGGTTTTGGTTCATTGGCATTTGCTTGACTGAAGCAGTGCTTGAAAAAAGTTGGTTTCAATTTGACTTTCAGTGGCTGTGGAACTTTAAGCTTTTATGTAAATTGCATGTTTTGTTTCATGAATTCTGTCAAGATTGAATCACCGTCAAGTTGTTTCAAACCTGTCTTAAATTTTTTGTTTCGAATAAATGAGATATTTGGAAAAATGTCCTTAGCAAGATAGCCGGGGAATCATTAGCGACCATGATGTTAAAAACTACTCTTTCACTCTAATTCAGATATTTAAAAAATTATAGACAAAGAAATGTAACTTTTTTTTCTGTGATGGTAGTCAATGGTGCTCCAGATATCTCCGTTGCTTATAACATAAGAACCCAAGAACAGGTTAAAACAACTTGACAGGAAGTAACTTATAACAGAATTTTCAGTTTTGGATGAACTAGTTATTGAACACCAATACAACTGTTATTAAACACATTGGAATTTTGGATGGTTTATTGCTTTTTTTCAGAAGGTAGAGTTTTAATCGCTGTATGGGGATTTAAGGACAAAAAGAGTTACACATTTACAAGTTTAAATTGTGACCCTGTCTGTAAAAAAAACGCTGTAAAGTCGTAAAATCAAATTCTTAGAGAACAAGTATTTAAGTTTGGTTTCAACCATGGTTTAAATCGTTGACGTAGTATTACATTTAAGATGGCGATGCCGATACTTACAGAATGTTTACTACAATGTGTAGAAGGATTTTAGATGATGTCAAAAAATAATGACCATAAAAGGATTTTAACTGGGTTTCACAGCGCTTGGTGTACAATAAATAGCTTGACACAACAATTTTAACATTTTAACAAGATGCATGTTAACCTCTTCTGTTTTTGTTTTGCTCCATGCAGAGGTTCTTGGTTTTTTCAACATGTGTTGAGAAGCAGTATCTTACCATTTCCTCACGCCCCGCAGGACATTGGAGATGTTCGTGAGCCCTAGCACCTTGTTAAAATGTGTCTGGTTCCAGATACATCTGACATGTGCCCTACAAACTCTACAGTGCCCTCCAGTATTGCAAACCTCTTTGGACTTTTCTGTCACCTACCCCGTGTCCTTCTACCAAACTGCTAACTCAATACAGAACATTGTAGTTCATGAGTACTTCAATGAGGTTTACGTGGCATCTCGAAATGTAATCGAAGCTTTGGACGGTCAGCTCACCAAACTTTGGGAGGTAAAAACCGGCCCAGTTGACAGTCCAGAGTGTGAGACCTGTCATTGTGACATTGTGAATGAACCAGGAACTTTACTGGATACGGATAACCAGGTTCTTGATTTAGAGCCTTTGGAACATTTGGATTACTTGTATGTATGTGGGAGCACCCAGTATGGAATCTGTACCCTACTTGAACTCAAAGAAGGAGAAAAACACCATAACCCTACATGTTTATTCCAGAAAGATTCCAACTCACTCTCAGATTGTGCTGACTGTGTCGCCAGCCCTCTGGGTACAAAAGTCAAGGTGGTAACAGACGGGCATGCAACATACTTTTTCACAGCCGCTACCATCAACAGCACCATTGCTGGATCTTCCAAACGCTCCCTTTCCATCCGCCGCCTTCTGGCCACTGAAGACGGTTTCGACAGCCAAGTGAAGGGTTTGACGGTTCTTCCTCAATTCCAGGACACCTTCACCATTGACTACGTCTACACCTTCTCCACACCAGAATATGTGTATTTCTTATCTGTACAATGGGAGAGCCCACGGAAACCGTACGGGAGGTTACAGACCCATCTCGGGCGTCTGCCGATCAAAGACAGCGAGCCGTGGATGTATAGGGAGATAGTTCTGGAATGCCGCTTTGAGCCAAAAAGAAGGAGAAGGAGTTTCCGGGATACAGTGTACAACTCGGTTCAAGCTGCCCACTTTGGTACAACGGGCCAAGAGCTGGCCCTTGAAATGGGAGTGAAGGTGGATAGCCCGATTCTGTATGGCGTGTTCGCTGTAACCGATAATGAGGGAAATCCCACCAGGCAGTCGGCCTTGTGCGCTTTTCAAATAGACGACGTGAATGATAAAATTGAGAAGGGGGTCGACGCCTGCTGTTCCAACGGGCCAGAGCATCTCTCACGTGGACTGAGCCATTTTCAGCCATTTGAAATGTGTCCTCATGAGGTGAGTATGTAAAACAATTCACGTTTCCTTTTTCTTTGATTAATATATGTAAGTGTTTCTTGCTCCTGAGGAAGGTGAACGACAAAGACTTACGTATCTGTTTATGTGATTCAGCCAGTTCACTCTAAACATTTGTGCTTGTTTTACACTCATGTCAGAACCTGTATTTCTTCATTTCTTCTGAAGGACACAAATGGAGCTGTTAATAGCCTACTTTACAAACTACATATATTCATCAAATAAGATCGGATGGTTTGAGTTAATAGCAACTTAAAATTTAATTATCGACTGCGGTAATGTGGCTTCCCAACATTTAGACTTTTATCATTTCTTAAAATGTTGACACATTTATCAGTTTGTGTATTATACTGAATAAAAACCACTCCCTTTCCCGCATCTTACACAATGCTGTACATGATAATCTAACAAAAACAATATACAGCAGATTTTGAATTACATGAGTTCAATCCAAGTGATAGTTAACTAAATGTCATTGTTTATGGATGTATTACAAACCAGTACCTTTCTTCTGCAGAATATGAAAGAAAATATTTTAAAGAATGTTGGTAAACGTCCAACAACCCTAAATATTGGCTTGCACTGAATTTGTGTCAGTACAGTAGAAGTTAATGGGTACCCCGTTATTCAAATACCAACATTCTTCGAAATTTCTTATCTGTGTTCAGGTTTCAAAAGACAACATGGTGAATAAGTAATAACATAATTTAAATTTTGGGCTAAACTATGCATATAATTGAAAAGGCATTGTTTACGTATGTTTATGTCTGCTAGTAGTATGCTTCTCCTGCACATTTTTCTTAAAATCTTTAAATTGGGTTATAATATAATTTTTTATAGTCACAAAAATATGCACATAAACAGTGCATTCAATACCTCAGAAGTACATATTTATAAACAATGTCCCAGAGAACTTTATGAACACTATTTAATGTTGTTTTAAGTTGTATATTAATAAAAGAGAGCCATAAAAGAATTATGATGGCAAAAACTGTACCTAGGTCCAGGAAATGACTCAAATGTTTAATATTTGTTTAATGAACGCAGAGCTGTACTTATTCTTGAAGCACTCTGAAGAAACCAGGCCTTGTCATATACACTGATTACAGATTTTTAAAGATCGTGTTTTGTTGGTGAATTCGTAATCTCACATTCTGTTGTGCAGTTACAAGTCTACGCATGTTCATACATGAACTTTTATACATCATTACGTTAGACCGTAAGTTTCCACGGCCAGAAGTGTTTGCCAAGATCAGCTTTATCTCTTAGTATGTTGAACAGGCAATAAGCCAAACCAGAGATGATTAATCAAATGTGACGTCAATAGTTTGTTTTTTACCCATAGAAACAGATATAAAGAAAGCAGAGGCCAGAAATGTTGTTTGTGTTAACATATTAAAATAACAATTGAGCCCAAGATATCACTAACTTTCAAGGGATGAATTCTTAAAAAATAAAGAACGATTTACTGTCATGTTGACAAACATCGTATATGACTTAAAGAAAAGATACTTTGGTTTTGTGTATATAGGATGGAAATCAATTGGGCCTATATTGTTTATTCAAAGACATTCTTGAAAATATCTCCTTTTATATTCTGTTGATAAAAGAAAGTCAGGTTGGAAAGGACATTGAAAATCATTAACATTGATGGCTGAACTATCCCTTTAATAAAGTTTTTCGTTTAATACCTTTTTTATTTATTGTATCTTGAAGTATATTATGTTCCAATGGTATTGCGCAACTTTTGGATTTATGACTACAGGAACAGTTAAAACTCTAACCTCCACCATTTCAGAATATTTAAAAATGATGATAAGGGTAAAATATTCTCTAAGTTATAAATAAGATTTTGTGCTCATAGATCATAAATTCCTAACATACATTTGCCTCTGCAATGCACAGGAGAGTTTCCAGATACAGCTATAAATGACAGAATTTGTCTTTCATCCTAATTTGGTCAAACCGAGTCTGAGATTTAATAGCAGGAAGTCATTTTTACTGCCAGATGCCTGCAACCTTCATTTTACAAGCTGTCGCCTCCTCCATAGCAGTATACATGTATCCCAAAATTTCCATGGGTTATATGTTTACATTAAGTAGACACTTTGACCCCAAGAACTACACTGTTTAACCAAAGTGTAAAACGTTTGGCATTCGGAAATAAAGAAATATCGCTGTAATGTGTAACCTGACGAAGTGTAAATGAATTGGTGTCATTTTTTCTTTTATGTTGTCCTTTTTGATGGATGGGATGTAATTGATGTCATTTAAGAAAATTCTAATTATTTTATTCATTTTACAAATGTTCTGTTCTGTTTTGTGTAGAATCCAGATAGTTTGGTTTGTAAAGCCCTTCCCACCATGGTCTCCAAACCTTACTACAGAGTGGACTTCTTTGATGGCCAACTAAAAGATGTGCTCCTCACATCCATTCTGGTCACTACCATCGAGAGTATAACTGTGGCACATATCGGGACGGATCAGGGGAGGCTCTTTCAGGTACTTTCATCTATACAAATAAAATTCAATCCAAGAAATGTATTCTGTAAAGTCAAATTGTTCTGGTTCCATAAAATGGATTTCGGAAAAACAAAAGGGTGTATTTTCATTTGTGGGTGAACTGTCACTAAGAATTTGGAGGATTAAAAAAGTGCTCTGTATTGCTTTAAACAGGTCATACTGAGCAGGTCAAAGCCTGTAATGTTCGCCAACTACTCTCTTGTGGAAGAAGAGCAGAGAGTGTCACGAATAGCTGCTGTCCTTTCTTCAGAGCGTCTGCTCTTTGTCGTTGGAAACAAAGTATGTATGCCTCAAAGCAGACATTTGTACAATTTTGTACAATTGAAAGCAATTGTAACATCAGTCTAAAAGATTTCTTTTCATCTGTAAATGATCTGCATTTAAAATACTCTTTTATACAGTTACTGAATGTGTCCTCCAGAGGTCCCGGCTGTGCCCATTTCCTCAACTGCTCAGTTTGTTTAGAAGCACCTAAGTTTATGGGATGTGGCTGGTGCAGTGGAGTCTGTTCCCGAGAGACGCAGTGTGAGAAAAAGTGGAGTAACAACTCTTGCCCTCCTGTTATCACCCAGGTAAACACATCGCCAGTGGACTATTATGACAAATAGGCAATAAAAGTCATAATAAACATGTCTCATCATATACGACAGCTATGAACCGGTGAAGCCTGCAGTGTTATATTAGGGCAGGGTGGGGCTTTGTTAACAAGCACCATACCTGTTGGACTTTTACCCTATCTTGCATAATTGGAATGCCAGATTTTCATAGAATTTGGAAAAAGTTTAGACAAGGCTTATTATTGTCTAAATTGTCTTTAATTTGTCAATAAGTGTAGGAACCATAAAAATTATACGAATATAGGAATAGTTCAGTGACGAATGAAATCTATAAGTTATAAGTTACAGTTTATGCCTGATATTATGTTTAAGTAATATTTAAAAGATGTGTCAAAACAATTTTGTTTAAAAGGTTAGAGTATGGTAGAGTAAACTTAGAAAGCGTTAGCTAACTTAAAGAACAATGTAATTTATAATACATTTATAATACATTTTGTGGGAGTTCTATTTCTATTCTAAAACAGTTAAAACATGTTACAGTATCTCACAAGTATTATGACTGTAAAATGATTTTCTTGGTGTTGTTTGTCAGTTTTTTCCCTGCACAGTGCCCTTTAATGGTAAAAGCGAGCTCACTCTGTGTGGATGGGACTTCCAGTCAGCCTCCAGGCCTGCAATCACTCAGACCTCACATCAGATTAAAGTGGGAAACAGCATCTGTAGTGTCATACCAGAGAAGAGCACCAGCTCCCAGTAAGAAACATCATTTTCTCCAGCATTTATGAAATGAGACTGGAAGTTGGGCATTTTAGAGGGCTTGCCCTTGAACAAAAATATATTTACTTCGGCTGTGTGACAATCTGTAAAAAAAATATTATTTGCTTGTTATCGCTAATCAAAGACTTATTTACAGGACAAATAATTGAACACCTCTGTACATGTCAAGTTATTATACATTTTATTATATATACAGTCTATTTATAAAAGAAAAAACTTGAACAAAAAGCTACAGAATATCAATTTTCTAAGCTTTGGATAAAAATGTCTGCTAATAATAAATGTAAATAAATGTAATTCAGCCAAACACATTGTACACAGTCTGAATGTGGACTGAAGTTATATATTTATAAATCATAGGTTGGTCTGTGGGATTGACAGTACGAGCTCAGAACTGGACCAGAGTTTAAATATAACAATGCAGGTGAATGAAAGAAAAGTGGAAAGTGGATACACTATCTCTGGAGAGGCATATACACATGGCTTCAGTTTTGTGGTGAGGACCATGACATTTTCTTAAGTTAACTTTGGCTGCATGATGATGTTTGACATTCAGAGTTTACAGAAATAAATTGAGATTGGCTTGCGTCTCCCATCAGACCCCAGAAATCACAGATATGAGTCCGGACTATGGACCTAAGATTGGGGGAACCCTGGTCACCCTGTCAGGAAAGCACCTGGACGCTGGTGTGAACAGAACAGTCCACATTGGGGACAAAATCTGCCCTGTTGAAAGGTTATTGTGCCAGGTTATTGAATTCAGTGTTTAAAAGTTATATAATATATATGCGTTTCAGCAGATGCCTTTTCCAAAATATTACATTAAACTTTTTATTCTGAGTA
The DNA here is from genome assembly GCA_033220385.1 of Triplophysa yarkandensis. Classification (NCBI taxonomy): domain Eukaryota; kingdom Metazoa; phylum Chordata; class Actinopteri; order Cypriniformes; family Nemacheilidae; genus Triplophysa; species Triplophysa yarkandensis. Next base: position 4,906,782 of record CM065670.1, on the reverse strand, counting down.
TGTTCAATCCCTGGGGTCAAACCCATGACCTGCGCAATTATTAGTGCATTGCTCTAACCGTTGAGCTACAAGAAAGTTATATAAGTCACAGTCGGAAAATAAACTAAAGTACGTGTATCCCTAGAGAAGAATAATCATTCTTAAATTATTTATTCACTTTCGAGTTGTTCCAAATCTGTAAATATTCATTTGTTCTAATGAACACAGAGGAGGATATTTAAAAGAATGTTTATAATCAAACAGTTCTTAGACCCATTGGCAACCATAGTTGGAAAAATTCCTTTAAACATTTCTTTGTTCTGTTGAAGACAAAATTAGATATTTTGAAGAATGTAGGACCATGTTCTCTGGAAATTTTACTACCATTTCTATTATCAATGGGATCAAAGAACTGTTTGGTTACAAGCATTGTTCCAAATATCTTTCTTTTTGTTCAACCAAACAAAAAAATTGACAGAGTTTTCATATTTGGGTGATCACTTTAACTACTACTTTCTTAATTTTTCCTCTAATGTCTTCACAGTGTCTCCAGCGATGGCACGTCTATAGTTTGCAGGTCAGAAGGTGTGGATGAGATTACTCAAGTAGACGTGAAAGTTGTAATTGATGAATCAACTATTTCAGCACCAAAAATGTACAACTACAGGGTAAATCCTGAGGTGATGGGATTGAATCCCAGTTGTGGTTTTAAAAGGTAAGTAAAAATACCTTTCGTGCGAATAGTTTATGTGTTGTATTTTACAAAAAAATTCTAAGGATAAATAATACAAAACAAAATTTAGCAATGAAAATGTAGAAAATAAAGTTTGTAACTATTAAAACTGAGTTGCATAATAATGCATTGTTGTCAAAATTGTTTTGTATGCTGTGTATGTTTTAAGTATTTTAGCAAAAATACATCAAAGATGCTATAAATGGTGATTATATTTTTACTTTTTTTTTGTAAATATTTGTTTTGCTGCAATAAAGAGGATCAAAAATAACTATAACGGGTCAGAATCTGGACTCAGTATCCCAGGCCATTATCACCTACAAAGGCAACAACACAAGATCTGTGCAAGCTGTAAGACCCCTACATTTACATTCTGTATACTCTTGTTTTTTACCTCTGCATGTGTCACATTGGATATTGGATCTCTACAGGTGTGCATTTCACAAGGTAACCCCACACATATCGACTGCATGACCCCTGCGTGCGAGGAGTCGATTGGGATCATCAGCGTAGATCTGGATGGAGCAAAGGGACTTATGCCTCAATCTTTCACCTGTCATCCTAATGCAGAACCAATTCCTTTTGAAACAGAAGGACACGTGCTGGAGCTCAGCCAGGGGGAGGATGAAGTCTCATTGCATGTGTGTATTTTCTTTTCATCATTTCTTCTTGTTAAATTGATAGTTTTGCTGCAGCATATTAATGTACAACGTTTTGTTTTCATTTCAGCATAAAAAATTGGGCTTGGTGTCTGCTTGCATGAATATCATCATGACAGTAAATGGAGTGGATTGCAAGCCTACAGTTTTGGACAATGAGATCACCTGCAGGATTCCCAAAAATATGACCATCCCCAGACAAGGGGCGCCAGTAAAGGTCTGTAATCCACTTTATTCAGCTCCAATAACCTCATGTTGGATCTTTCACCATCCATTTAATTTTTATTCTTCAGGTGTTTGTGAATGGAGAGGTATATGACATTGGCAGTGTGGTATTTTCTGAAAATAATTACATCCTGGGTATAGTGCTGGGCATCCTAGCAGCACTAGGAATCGGGGCAGCTATGGCATATATAGTGATGGCACAGAAGAATAAAAGAAAGAAAGGCAAGTCCATCTTTTGCAAATGTTTTTTTTACAACTAACATCTCTTTAAATTGCCATTCCTTGATTTTGTTTGATTGACAGCTGCATTTGCTGAAGTTCGACTGTCCATGCATTCAACTCGAACAGCGGCTGAGAGTTATGACAGATCACCTGATGGTGACTACAGAAGAGGTTAGCCCTTCAGAAGTATTTCGATATTTTTTATAACAAAACCCTACATTCATATACATTCTTATAAATGTGTTTTATAGGTCTATCACCCTTCCGTGAGTCACAAGCGACATTCTCTAGTTTGCCCTACCCTGGGTCTATGGACTCTGCAGCAGCTCCTCTGATACCACAAGCCATCTCTATTTCCTCTCTCCGGCCAGATCTGCTGGAGGAGGTGAAGGACGTGTTGATCCCACCAAAAAAACTTAAAATTCAGCATGAAAAGATCATTGGAAAAGGTACTTTGAGCTTATCTATTTTGTTTTTAATTATATTATTTAATTATTATATATTATTTATTATTTTAAATGCACACAGTCATCAGCTTATCTTGTTTGACATCAATTCATAATTTCCTCAGGTCACTTTGGGACGGTTTATCATGGCTATTTAACTGACAACAACGACAAAGAGATCCACTGTGCCGTCAAGTCATTAAACAGTGAGTTCACATATATATATAAATATATATATATATACACATACACACACAGATATATACATCACAGCCACAGGCTGAACAGTTTATCCTAGTCATTATATTGTAACTCATGTACAAGCAATATGTTTGTTAGAACAATATAAAAGATGCATTTGATATTTAAAGGGATCACTGATATGGAGGAGGTGGAGCAGTTTTTGAGGGAAGGAATCTTAATGAAGGCCTTTCACCATCCCCATGTCCTGTCTCTCCTGGGCATTCTGCTTCCCAGCGATGGACTTCCCCTGGTGGTTCTGCCGTACATGAAACACGGAGACCTCCGACATTTCATTCGCTCTGAGCAGAGGGTAGAAACATTGCTTTAATGCATGTTCGTTCTCTTTAATTGAATATGTTCCTATTTTGTCAGACTGTTAAATTTTTACATCTGTCTTTTATGTTTAGAATCCCACAGTGAAGGATTTGATTGGTTTTGGGCTTCAGGTTGCCAAAGGGATGGAATATCTTGCAAACAAGAAGTTTGTGCACCGAGACCTTGCCGCACGCAACTGCATGTTAGTATCTACCGATCTTGTAGCTTTTTGTATTCTCTCTTAACATTTAGTATACACATGTAAGGTTATTACATATGTGATCAAACCTTTTCCTAGGCTGGATGAGTCATTCACAGTTAAAGTGGCAGACTTTGGCATGGCACGTGATATTTACGATAAGGAATACTATAGCGTTCAAGACAGTAAAAAAGCAAAGCTCCCGGTCAAATGGATGGCAATAGAAAGCCTGCAGACTCAGAAATTCACCACCAAATCAGACGTGGTGAGTAAAAATTAATTTAGTAATTTCTTAATGTTTATAAATCATACAGATGTACTACGATCTGCCAAAAGAGTCTAAATAGAATAAAATTGTATTTTCTTTATTTAACCTTTTGGAGTAATGCAGATTGTTTAAGCCATATGATTTTTCCCTCTAGTGGTCCTATGGAGTATTGATGTGGGAGCTTATGACCCGAGGGTCCAGCCCTTATCCTGATGTGGACCCTTATGACATCACTCGCTATCTGATACAGGGCCGTCGACTGCATCAACCACAATACTGCTTAGATTCCCTGTATGATTGTGTTATTTTAATTTCATTTCATTTACTGATAAATTATTAATAAAGGAATACATTTCTTTGTTGATCTTTGAAAACAAAAGGGGTTTATTATACCATGACAGTGTACAAATACCCCAAAACATTCTTCCAACATCAGTGAGACTTAAACATATTTTGAATCTTTATTATAGGTGGTCTATCCTGCTGCAGTGCTGGCATCCAGAACCAGAGAGGAGACCGGACTTCTCCACGTTAGTAAAAAACATTAACCACATCCACTCTAGTCTAGAAGGGGAGCACTACGTCAACCTCCAAGTCACCTACGTCAATCTGGATCAGCCCAGACCCTACCCCTGTCTCTCCCCATCCCTCCCAACACTACCAGAGATCGCCTGATACTTTATCTAGACTTTATCAAGAGTATATGTCCTATAAAGTCTGAGAGACAAAGAAAGTACAAGGAAGAATTTTCAAATGTGTGTCTACATTGGTCTCACTGTGACAAAATTGGACAAAATATGGCCACATTTTAAAGGATTTGCTACCATTTTGGACCACTGCTTTTTTTAGTGTCTTTGAATGTTTTTTTTTCTAATTTTTTATACATTTTAAATGCATTTCACACTGGAAAACAACAGCTGTTATTGTTCAAATTTTATATAATTTATAACAAAAAGGAAGAAGATACTTGAAACATAGATACATTTTTGCTTAAAGTGTTTTATTACAACGCATTATGGAATTGTTTGTATGTGCCATCCTTGAGATTGAGGTACAAGAAAGCCCTTATCTGTCTAATTTAGTTTTGTATTTAGATTTTCCTTTTTACATTTTGTTGACTGTGAATAAATCAAAAAGACAAATGTAACTTGGCATGAACTTCTACACAGTGACTGGGATTACTCTTTTAGATAAAGATGCTTTGGCTTGATGTTGAAAAATGTCTACAGGAAATCGTAAACTTGTTAGTGCATAGTGGCAGAAGTTCAGTTTTAATGTTCTGGATTGGTAATGATTTCTTACTTGCATTGAAGATTAAGGCAGTTTCTCTTTTAGTTTTATCTTGGATCGGTGGATGCCCTGTTTATATATTTGAACTGAATTGAGCTTATCGATAGCTTTTCCTAAAGGGTCCAATTTTAACTTAGCTCACCGGCAGAAGTGAACTGTGACGTTTGGACCTTGGCCTTCTGCACCTGAATGGCTTTCTTACATCTGAAATACAAAAGTATTTTGAAGAACATCGGTTGAAAGAAATCTGGTCGTTCTTTAAATAAACACACCTCTCTTGGTTGAATTAATTGAAATAACTTTAAAAATCAGGAGAACTCAAGTTTCTGAATTACTGCAGAGAAAATCACTTGCTGCCCTACAGCCAAACTTCGAAATGTTCCGTAAAAACATATGCAAACAACCTATTAAAAATTATAGCGGTCAATAATGAGTTATTATGCATTTCACAGGGCAAGAAATAAATGGCAAATTCAGTTTAGGCTGCCCTATTAAAGTGATTCACCCAAAAGCAAAAAATATTTGATGAAATGATAATTTTGGAAGAATAAATGAAGATTTCTAGGGCACAATTGACTATCAAAGTTATTCACGAGATTGAATTACTATAAAAAAAATAGATATTTTTGTCAAATGGTTCCCAGGAATGTTAGCTAACATTCTTCTAAGTATCTTTCAAATATCTACATACTGAGAACCACTGAAAAACTGTTCTGTTCATGGTAAACGTGTCATCAAACGACTGATTTCTGCTCTTTTAAATGCACAGTTTTTTTAAATGCACAGTTCACTTGATTCAACTTCTTGAACTCACAGAGGTGGAGAGACAGAGGGCTCATGCCTTCTAAAGGATCCAGAGGCAAAAGGTACTGGAGCTTGTGCAGGTGTGACCGGAGAAGCTTGAGACAGGCGTAGTCCCTCCAGCTGCCTGCACAACTCCTCCATGATGGTGTCAAAGTCTTTGGTTGCTCTGCCTTTATGAACATATCAGAGTAGTTATAGAGAGTAGACCAAAATTAAAGAACACTTAAACTGTTGGCCGGAGAACAAACAAACTCTATTTCTGAGATGATTTGCCCTGAAATTTTCCAGCTTTAGGTGGGGGCTTTGAGACTGGACGCTTGAAAATTTAAGAAATAATCCTTTAAAGACAATTCAATGAAACATTTTAACACGTATGACCTGAGAGAAGTGATCTAATTTACTGTGGTGCTAAATCTGCTCTGAAAGAGGCCTCCTGATTTTTCAATAATGGCATGGCTGAAGGACGACTCCTAAAAATGTAAGAAAGGGTACTTTGAATATCACTTCTCCAAACATATATACACTTGAAATTGAGATGATTGTTAAACTCACTGAGGTGAATAGACAGGGGAGTCATGGCTTTAAAAGGATCCAGATGCATGATGATTGCTCCTTAAAATACAAGAAAAATTCTTTAAGACTCGTCTCTCCAAACCTAAAAGCACTCATATATTGAGATCTTTTTTTACCCCCTGATAAACAGGAGCAGATCTGACAGGGTCTTTGCAGTGTCTGTAGCATTGCATGTGAGGATGATACTGCCTAAAATGGCAAGGTTGGCAGCTTCTGCAAACATTTGGTCAATTATAAATCTGTTTATCTCACTTAGATGCATGAGCTCGTGTGACAGGAGACTCCTGCTTTCTAACACAGGCTGAGGGAAGAGGACGTTGCCTAACAATACAAGAACATGTTCTCTCAGTGCAGAAACATTCCAGCACTTATAATGCTGAGAGACTTTGTCCCACTCACTCAAGTACCCTGCTTGTGTGAGTTGACAGAACAATACCTAAAGACATCGAGTGCAGTTTTTACGGGATAATTTTTAATAATATTAAAAATATTATATATAAATATTAATAACATTTATTACCTTTGGACTACTTTAAAGCACAACTGCCAAACAAAAATGCCAATCCAGCTTACACTCGCTTCCTCTAAAAATGACTCACATCAAAGTCGAAACTTTGAACTTTTTTTTAACTATCAACTTTTTCATGCAGGTTTTGCTTGCTTTTATTATTAAAAATAAAATGTAAAACATATTTTAAACGTGTTAACTTATAACTTGTAATTTGCATAACTGTCTACAATTATAATATGCAGTCTTGTAGATATAGATTTTACCCTTCCATAATACTGGTTCATGACATCAAAAACATGTTCAAGAATTTTTTCCCCAAAGGTTCCAGGGCTACAGTTCTGTCTGCTGGAAGTCTGAGCCTTTTGGAAGACTGTGATAAAGGATGCATCTGCAAGACAAAAAAGGCCTAGAGATCAATTACACAAAATATAATGCAAGTTGTGTTACCTGACACTAGATGTCACTATACACCTACTGTCTTGTTATAACAGTTTTAATTCAGGTTCTCCTGATGGACTGCAGTCAGTTATACCATGGGAAGACTTTTAAATGTCAGTGTGTTGAAGTGCTAACACACTTCTGTCATGTGGGTTTATAAGACATTTTGTAATTATCTAATAAGATTTTATAGTGGAACAGGGAATTAACATTAAATTAACTTGTATTCATAACACACATTCCTGGTCTACTTATTTAAGATACACCAGTGTATGTAATTATATAAAATATAAATGTAAGAAGGACATTGGTTAACCTTAGTTAACAATATCTCTCACTGAATCTTCTGTGTTTCGGTTGTGTTTTTCGGCAAGTTTAAGGAGAACAGTTTAGATGGTTGGGGTTGGAATGTGGGTTAGGGTTAGGGTTCGGTCAGACCCTAAGATCTGACTCGAAACACCAAGGATGGTATAACCCTAGAAAATTCCTTATGCAAAAGACAATCATGTAATGCACGATATCTCAGAGGATAATCCTAGACCATGTCTCAGAAAATAAAATGATGATAGATCATATCTGATCTGTTATGTAAATGTAAAAAACATGAACATCTTTGCATCATTTATAGAAAAACGTTTTAGACACCATAGGGTTATATTGTGACGTACATACTAACCTTGAAAACATACAGTAAGATTGAGTCCTGTTGCTGTTTCCATAGCATGCGGCTTGTTTTGAGATGAGCAGAGGCTAACAAACAGAGCCGGAGTGTTTTAGAGTTAATTAACTGACTGATGGAGGGTCACTTATGTTCAATGAGTTTGTAAATGGAGGGTTTGTGAAAACAACCATGCATGACGGAGACACGTGTACAACTCAACCTCCTTATAATAGAATCAGTACGTGCTCTTCTAATGTGTATGTCAGACTCTTTCTTTAGTCAGACGTAATCTGAGGAATCTTAGAAAAGGTCCTGGCTTATCTCTGTTTGGTAAAGGTATTAGAAAATGTCCCATTTTTTTAGGGGTTAACACATTTCTTTTGAAGACCTTTAGCCAGGGGACTTCACACATAAAGTTTAGAAAACGTATCTATATGTGTGTCATACCAGGTTCACATATCTCAAGGACAAATCACATTGGTTCTTTCACGTCTTGAAACCAATCAAGGCTTGTTCAAGATTTTATGCATGGGTGGCAAAGAGGGTCAAGAGCACAATGATGGGTGGCAACACCCAAACATACAGTACAAAAGGTTATATGTGGCATGGAAAATATCCCAAAAATATTATTATGTTTCCTTTATGACATCTTTTAAATAAACTGTATGGATTTTTTCAGTGTAAAATAGTAAAATAAGTGACAAAAACAATAAATATATTTTGTTGTTATGAATTTATGCTACGAAAAAAGTATTTAATTAACAAATTCATATTTCCAATATTTTTATGAATTCTAAAAGAAATATATCTTCGTAGGTAAACACACTATTTAAACAGTATATTGCCATAATATCACATCTTTGAAATTTACTAATATTTACTTTTATATTTAAAAACTGCCAGTGGCATTCGTGGACTGGTGGCATGAGTCTTCGACTCGTGATCCGAAGGTTAGTGGTTTAAGACTTGGTACCAGCGGGAATACAACAACTGAGGTGAGTCCCTTGAGCAAGACACTGTTGGCCCCCCCACTGCTCCATGGCGTCCCACTGCTCTGGATGTGTGTTCACTTCTGTGTGTGTACAATGGGATGGGTTTAATGCAGAGCACAAATTCCAGGTATACTTGGCTAAACGTCACTTCACTACACTGTGTGCCATGACCTTCAAATTTTTTTTATATAAATGTTTTTTGAGTGTAAATTGTTTACCGTAAAAACACATGAAACATTTTAGAGTGCATGCAAATCTCCTTTTTTGTGGTTCCATTGTCAATATTTGGAATTTTATCCAAGAATACATTAGATCTTATAATAATAATCCAGATAATCATGAAGAACAGACCTTATTTAAGAAAATAATCCTGTAATTAACACTGTAAAATGTTTTGCAATATCACAAAAATAATGAGTTATATAAACTTATATTAACTTATCTTCTTGATACATAAACTAGATTTTATCTGAAAATATTACAACAACTGAAAAAAGTTAAATTCTCGAAAATGTATGAGTATTTCTAAGGTTTGTGTTATGACAAAAAAATATTTATCGGAGAAATATATATTTGTAATTGAAACCAAAATTTTGGTGAGTTCTTATAGAAATATTGAGATTATTACATTTTTTACTTCCACATACACAGAATTTAAACAGTATACTTAATTAATTTTAAGTAAAAGCCTTTTATTATAGAATTATCATAGAACAGATAATCCTTTAATAAACAATATCTCTGAAGACAATCCTATGATTGACCATATCTCAAATTGTAACAGACCACATCTCAGATGAAAATCCTGAAATAATGCATATTCCAGAAGATAATATTCATTACTTTTTGCCATTTGTTTCTCCAAAATATCTACAGAAATGTTTAATAATAATCAACAAAAGTAAAAGATCCAACAAGACAAAAAACAACATGAAAGAAACGGTATAGTTCTAAAACTCCCTTTCCACAAGTGTACTGGACTTGTGTTTGTATCTGTCTGCCGAGTGTGTCTCATAGTGCTGGTGCTTAAGGAAAACTCAGGATATTGAGAATGTTTCAGACGTCACCACCTCAGCAGGTACCTGTCATCTTTTGGACTCGGTGTTCCTCTTCGCCACTTTGAAGCTTATCTGTATGTGTGTGTATGTGTGTGTGTGCGCTGAAGTGTACTTCACATATGAAGTAACAAAAAGGCACTGTGTTTTGGAAATAAAACTGTTGCAGGCATAGATGCTTTATATATAAAGCATTGGGATTTTTGCAAGGGGGCCACGACTTAATCCATGATTATTAAATCTAATTTACATCACGAACATAATTATGCGCTTATGTTTGATTTATTTTGTGATATATATGAGACATGATTTGGATATCCGCCTGTATATCCCAAAAGTCACGATTTTACATTCGGCTTCATGGTTTGACAACATCTTGCTCTCTGTATTCAGATTGCACTAACCTTGAGTCTATGTGTTTTCATCGATCGGGACTGCAGAACATTCTTCCACTCCTTTCCTGCATTGTTGAAAAACATCAAGAGAGATTATGTAAAATCTCTCAGAGGTCACGAGTATAGAGAAGGTATTCACATGAATTCTGTTGGGTTGAATATGTCTGGAGATGGGAATTAATTAAAAAATGGTTGCCATAACACAAGAAGCATTTTGCAGACCCAAGGCCACAGGTGGGAATAGAGCGATTGTTAAGGTAAACGATTTGGATCTTGCGGATCAAATTGAGAGTGACATAATGCTGTTGCAAAAGAAAATATAAGGTTTACCAAGAAGTGAAATGCTTTGGACAATTTAATGCTCAGGGCTTTAATTCCCTTTCAATGTTTGGATTTGGAAGACTGGTTGAACTTCTTGTTTTAAGCTCCATAAGAATTTACATCCTTATTTAATTCTGTATTTTTGTTTTCATTCTGATTGACTCTTATTTGCCTTTTCTTCTCCCAACCAGACTCATAAGAACTCAAAATATTTCAGAAACTGTAATATGTGGATGCTATTTCTGCACTTATTACATTCTGGAAAACTCACTAACGCAAAGAATTTGAATTTCATCCTGTACTTGTCCTACAAGGAATGTTGCTAGATAATATTTGGCATATGTTCTTATGTCAATTTCAAATCTGCATGGTTTGCCCAAATGAGTCTGGGTGTAGTATTTTTCTTGTGCTACAGTCATCTTGGTTTTCTCTCCTGTGGGGTTGCAAATTTACAGGAAAAGTTTTCTAACCACTTACTCCCCACTTTGTCATCTCAAACACGTTTGTGCACAACAAAAGAAGATATTTTAAAAATGTTGGCAAATCGACCAGTGGTACACATTTAGTTGGACACAAAACCAATATGAGTAAATAGGTCTCACCATGACATTCTTCAAGATATCTATATATTATAAAGAAACACGTTTTACTGGTTTAAAATGACAGAGGGTCACATATCATGACATAATATTCATTTTTGGGTGAACTATTCCTTTAAGATGATTTTCATCCTATACATGTGAAGCTCTATTAATTTCCTTGGCTATAAATTATGCATTTCACTGTTTCTTTTGCATCATGATGTGCTGGGCAGTTAATAGTCTTCTGCCTCTATATATATATAAAACAGAATTGTATATGTGCAAACTAATTTATAATATATAAGAAGCAGTCACACGAACCGATGGTCAGTGTGTTCTCTTAACATAAGTACGAAAGGTTATGTATAAACTCAAAGCAATAAGCAGATACATCCAACAGCAACAAAAACTTTTATACAATAGTGTTTTGAAGTCTCGTTGCTCATTTGGCAGTTTCATTCCTCTACATGCTGACTCACTATCTGCAAGGGACTGTGATATAACTATACATTTGAAAAGCACCTTAAGAACAATTACATTTTCACTGAATGTAAATCAGTCTCTGAATCTGGCAAATCAATTATTTCTCAGAAAATAATTTAGGAATATATAACAAAAAAAGTCATAATTTGTCATAACTTTCTCATTTTTAATACTTTTTCAATGTAAGTTGTATAGGATGTGTTATTTTGACATCATGGGTTTGACAATGACATTTCATATCTTTCCAACTGTATGTTTATATTATAAAATTAAATTGATAACTTATTTATTTGATTTCTGTTTCCTTGTGCAACAGTTTTTTTCAAAATCAATCAACTGCAATGCAAAGGTGACTTTGACAGACTCTCTTCTTTTCTTCTTCCTCTTTTTCAGTCTATTCTCTCTGCTCACAAGACTTCCCAGTAGAGTTTTTGTGCCCCAGGCTCTTCATTTTTTATTTTTTGGCTCAAAGCTGCTATATTGCAGAGTTCTATGCAATACACCTGAGATAAGCATATGAGACAGCAGCAGTTCTTTTATTTCTTGACAGAGGTAGTCATAGAAACCTTTTACATTGGAGGGCTGCATACATCCAGCTGCAAAGTTTTTATGCTACCCTTCATTTTAATGTGACTGTGTATCATGGGCAGCTTTCATTTAAAGCTCTTGTAGTTGTTGTTCAGCTTATTGTGTATCATCCGGAGAGTTTAACAAACAGAGTTAAAAATTTCCAAGCCTGCCGGGAAATTGTGCTGAGCTCATTCTGCATTGCTTTATTGCGCTCTGCGGTGCAAAAAAGGAAATTACTTTCTGTTTTTACAACACCTCTTGTCGGGGTGGTACTTGTGAAGCATCATTACAAATTATAACATGAGCACAACTATTTGAAGGTAACCTTAATCTTGTGCATATTTTGAGAGTTTGGGTTGGGTCCCAGGGTAGCTGCATCCTCTGCCATGTATTGTCAATGTTTGAAAGCAAATTAGATTTTTTTTGTTCAGACCCTGAAATATTTTTATATTTTTTTATTTCTAAATAGAAACATTGAATACTGAAAGAAGGTTGTTATTTTAAGCCTGTCTGACTTTTCTTCCAATGCAAAACACAAAAAATGTATATTTAAAAATGTTGGTAAAAGAAAACCATTGGTCCCAAGTGACTTATGCTTTGTTTATGTTCATGTAATAGGATTCGTCTCTTTTGTTTGCTTACATTTATCAAAATAACTTCTTTTGTGTTTTTGGAATGAGGAAAATCAAATAGGTTTACAAGAGGCTGAGAAAATAATGATAGAATTTTGATACTATTTGAACTATTCCTTTAAAGCTGTCTATTTTGTATGATAACAGCTTACATTAAGTGAACTTTATTTATCAAATTTGGGTACATTTAGGGAACAAGTTTAGTAGAAAAAATAAATAAAGTTTATAATAATTTCACTTAAATGTTTCTGTTTGTGTAAGTGACAGAGGGGCGGAAGGATGATATATGATCTTTACAGTGGTCTGGGAAAGATGAAGGCAAAGATCAAGTTTAAACCTAAAATGACAATTATGCAAAGATATTTTGGATTTGCATTCTTATAAAAGGTCAATCTGCCAGAAAAATTACTCTGAAAAAACGTCAACATCACGCTTCCAAAAGTGTGATGATTTGTTCTTTTAAAAGTTCACCATGACTGCAAGTGATGGCTAGCATTTTGTGATAACAAAAAGTGTAATCTTAAGAGATAGCTTTGTTTAATACGTTTTGTACATTCTTTAACAATTCCTCATGCAATAAACTGCAGAGTTTCAGTCTTAATCAAACAAGTTAAACATGAAGCTGAACAAATACGGTTTCATCTGTTAAAAATACCCACAGCAAGACTCGGCATGTTATAAATCAATCAATTGTAATTTAATTTTGGCAATGGTGTGCGTGTATAATGAGAAATAGATAAAGCAGATGTTCCAGAATTGGAAAATCTGTTCCTACCACAACTTTATTTTTCAGAGGTACCACTCAAACGTCATGTATAATCATTTATTAGCTTCTTTTAAATTGGTGAAACAAAAAAGGAAAATGTTACCTCTTTTTTTGGGCGTTTTTGGTGATTTATTGTTATCCACATAAAACCATGCTTCACAATGTAAAGAAAATTCTGTGAAATACAATCTTGATATATTTAAAAGGGACTGAGTAAGGCCACGTGAAAGATTAAAATCATAGTAAAATAATGGCTGATTTCAAACTTGCCCATTATCATCAATTTGATTTTCCTACTTTCCTCTGGTTTTTACAGGCAAGGTCCCAAATTCATAATTTACGTACCCTTTTAACATTCAAAAGCTGTATGTATTTATTTCTAACATTTAACAGAAAAAAATATGTTTTTAAAAATTTTGGGAGCATTGCTCTCATTTTGTGTCTAGACAATAGTCGTCAATGGTGTTCATTTAAAAAAAACTTTTAAATGTTTTTTGTGTTTTCCCCAAGAAAGAAAGTCATACAAGTTTGAAATGACAAGAGGTTGAGTAAATAAGGACATAATTTTCATATTTGAATGAATATTCTCTTTAAACATTTTATATTCACTCTGAGTATATCTTCCATATCTTTACTTTTCTTCTTTAATAGTCTAAGTAACCCCATTCATAGCCTGAAGAGCACCAATATTCTCTGTTTGCAGTGTAATTTTAAGAAGGTACATCACTAATTCTCACTGCAAACTTTTTGTCAATAAGACTGTAGACAGTTTCAATGTTAAAAAAACAAAAACATCTGACATGATGACTAATACATTGCATTTAAAAGCAAGAATGAGATTGACATGCGCAGTATTGAATTACCTATTATAAATATTAAACCCTACAACCAACAGTGTTCTTTTACATATTGCAAATATAGAAATATAATTCTACTTATATCATCCTTAGTATAGCACCTTTATTTTTCAGAGTTTGATGAACAACACAGTTGACCAACATTTTTTTGTCCTCACCATTGACAAATGTAAGATTTTTCCCAAACACACACTGGATGCACTTTTTATCACCCTAATTTATAAGGTTTACGTTATAATGTAACCAGGTACACGTAGAGTATTAATGGTTAATTCCATTACTTATACTCCTTGTCTGTTCCAAAGATTTACACGCACACAAAACACTCATCTTCCAAGGACCCTGATTTGGTTTCTGTGCTTATCACCATGGCAACCTAGCTTTGACGCTGAATATGTTAGATGGCCAACAGAATTCTTTAGAAAATCACGTTGCCATTGATTTCAAATTTGTTCTGAAAACATATTTGCTGCATTGTGTGTTGGTGCTAAACAGCACCTGTCTACCATGACAAGAACGCAAACCCAAAGCTAAGATCCTTATGAAGTATCCAAAGTGATATTACATTACTGCATATTTAATGCCAAGGCATCAGGTAAAAGTGCTCCTCGTTGGTTTCGACAAGCCAGAAGCTGAATTTCAGAGAGTCTATTGAAGTGGTCTGCTAAGGTGGTGCTGTAGGAAATAACATTATTAAACATTTACAGTCTCAGAGAGACCAGCTACATTTCAGAGAATGCACAGAAAACTTTGTTGTGAAATTTCGTCGAGTCCACATGCATGCAGATATGAATAAATGTTTCCCACGAACACAACACACGTTGTTCTGTATGCGTCTTTTATGCAAAAGTCCTCCTTTTATTACATGTCACAGATGCAACACATGTGCATGCAGGCCCTCCAACGTGATGACAAACACACAAGATCTGAAGAGACATGTCTGAGAATACATTTCAAAAATACCGAACACCATGTTTGTATTTTGGTTTTGATTCAAAACATTCATCTTAAACCTTCACCTTTACTTGTGCAACTCAACTTCCAAACATACCGTATATCAAGCAGATATCAGAATATCAGGCTTCCATCATTTACTTTGTGTCTGTGATCGATCTCGCCGCAATGGAGAATGTGCCACTCTTCATGGCACTGGACGTAACTGGGGCATCTGTGTTGTGGTAACCATGACAACCTGTGAGTTTGTCATCTACAGTGGCAAAGCTCTAAGGGGATTGAACTCATGATGCTGAGTCTCAACCACACGCCCACCCACACAAACACACATATGTGCACATGCAACATACTAAGGTTCTGGCTTGAGCCGCAGTTTGGGTTTACTGGTGAAACAGAATACAAGGTGTGAATATATCTGACATTAATCTGGTTCTGAATTGGCCACGTGTTTCGGTCAAAAGCTGTGATGCTTTGTATGTTTGGTTGCAATAAGCTCTGAGCAAGTGAAGTTTTATACTAAGGTGACTATTTTTGCTAAAAGTATTTGAATATTCATTCTTATTAATTTGATTGTCTATCAATATAGGCAATATATAATGTTTTTATCTCGTAATATTGTCAAATAGGATAAATATGTGATAATGACATCATGTGCTTCACAATTCCATAAAACATCCTTTTTTGCATAAATTGTTCCAATAATAACCGGTTTTCTGTTTGACTAAAGTTTATTTGTGGTGAAAAATGGTTCTTCCAATGTGAAGAATACAGTAATATCTGTAACATTCTCTGAAAACTGGGTTGTTGGAATTACTTAATTTTACTTAATTTTATCATGTACATTGGTTTCACATAATAAATGTAAGTTTTTATTTTATTTCTCTTCTGATTTAAAAGAAGTTATTTTAAAACAACTCAATTTAAAATTACCTCATTTTATGTGGAACAGATATACTTGATAAAATTAAGTAATACAATTAGCAGTTTTATAGTGTCTCATTAAATATACACATGGAGCTATTAAATTTCAACAAAGAGCACACAAATCTTTAAAGTGAAAAGTTCTTCTTCATGTCTTCTTGCTTTGAAAACACTTCCACAACATAAAATTCCGAAACTGCAAAGCAGTTAGTTCCTAGCAAGCTGAGACTTGTTGGTTGTTACGTTTCACGCTCCTCTCTGCACACCATCATGAAGCCTGTAGAAATGAGACTAGACAATCGTTGTCACGGTAACCAATCATCTTTAAAGAACTCATATTGCAAATAGCATTTGAAACATCGACTGAGGTCAATGACGTCTCACTTGCTGGGTACCTTCTCTAAAAATATTTGGGGATGAAAGTGTTGCACCTCTCTCTCTGATTCCAAACATGCTGTTTCAAGTCAATCAAATCGAAATGGATTATATTGTAAAGGTTTTCGGAAAGAGAGCTTACATAAAGAATCCATCTTTTTAATCTATTAAACTCTTCTTAGTGCAGGGTCATGTTGTCCTGGACCCAAGAGCACATCACTGATAGATGGTCAATCCATTTCAAGGTTTATCTTTATGCATGCATAATAAAGCTAGTAATTTAGTTTTAGAAGTAATTAGAATTTAATGATCTGAACATGTTACAGTTCAACACTAATGGCATCTGAGGGGGTTTTGGGGCGCTTGCTTTTTTTTACAATCAACCTTAATGTGGTTGTGAATGGAAGGTGTTGCATAAGGAAATAAATTGTCGCTCATTATTACTTTTTGTTGGATGGTGTCCGTTTTTTCAAGCTGTTGCTTGACTGT
This sequence comes from Triplophysa yarkandensis, assembly GCA_033220385.1. Lineage (NCBI taxonomy): Eukaryota > Metazoa > Chordata > Actinopteri > Cypriniformes > Nemacheilidae > Triplophysa > Triplophysa yarkandensis. The sequence continues at coordinate 4,889,825 of CM065670.1, read as the reverse complement.
CCAGCTAATTCAATGAAGCAAATGTCATAATTGAAAGAGAGGTAGAGGGGGGATGCAGGACCTATATGTATATATTGATGTTTTTTCTTTGTAATTTGAACTATTCCTCCCTGTGTATCTTTCTGTCTTTCTCTTATTGCACACACACCAACACATGGCCGCCTGTGTCGATCGCGTCACTAATGAAACAACTTTGGTGCGCCACATCAGAGTCCACCCACGTTTTTCGTATATGGCGCAGGTGGCCAGCCCCCAACAGACTTCACCAACCAGCTGAGTCACAAACACTTTCTCACTGGCTCTGTGAATCTAGCATCATATATTATTCCCAGGGGTGAAACGTTATAAATATTTATCTAGTATTAGTAAATGAAGTATTCATCCGTCACAGGCCTATGCATTTTTTTATAGAAGCATGTTGTTAACAGACATAAAACTTTTTTTGGCTACAAACTGTACCCCTTTTTTTCAAAAATGGCGCTGCAACTCATTTTTCTCGAATGTGTTTAAAGCAGAACATTCAAATACGAAATACAATTAAAAGGCAATACATCCAAGTCATCTGAATTCAATTGATTCTATCTTTCTTGATTTATACTCTCTCTGTCTATGTATAAATAGATACTTTTATAATGTAATAAATATTAGTTTTCCCTTGATGACCTACATGGTGTTACATTAACATCATTAGACAGAATCATGAAAACTGTATAGCTTCGATGCACCACTGGGTCCTTTGTATAACCATATTGAAATGCACTTATATACTTTGACATTTTAAGCCAAACAAAGAACAACAAGTATGATTTATCATTTTGATCAGTATTCACTTTCCTCCAATCTTCCTTCTTACAAGCCAAGGTATTGTAATGCTATATGACTAAGATGTAAGGGTTAGACAAGAGTTTGTGGGACACAATAAAATAACAACACACTTGAAAATAACAGTGATTTAGGGCCATTTATCCAGACCTTTGTCCTTTTCTGTATGTTCTGTTATCAAATAAAAGGAGGATACACCAAGAAATAACACCATTGAGAATAATTTCAAAGAAAGATAATGCTCCTTTGAACAGAGCCTGTTGCAACCAAAAGGGCAGATTTTGATGGTGAGGTTGTTTGTGTGCGACAGAATACCATTTCCGATATCTAAAGTGCTGTCTGAATATAATCAGGGCTATAGAGAAGAGAACAGATAATGGGATACCAGCTAGGAAGTAAAAAGATAATAATGTGAAAACTAAAAATTGTATAACACAAATGAACAATATAATGTATATTAATTGTATAACTACAGATGCATCTCAATTTGTTTTGTCCATTTGATGGATTTTCAATAGTCTTCTTCAATATGTAGTTGTACTTATTTTTAAAATAAGTACAACTACATAAAATAAAAATAAAATAAAATAAAAATAACCATGTACACTGCGAAAACAATATGTTTTGCTCAAAGTAAGGGTTTACGTTTTTCAGCCTTCTGATTTTGTAAAGTTCAGATTTTGTGAAGTTGCTTGAAAAGAAGTTAAACTTATTTTCCACCATCTATTGGAATCAGTCATTCTCTTATTGAAATCTGTATAAATGTCTTCGTTCTAATGAACAGAGAAAAAGATATTTGGATAAATGTTTGTAAACAATTATTGGATCCCATTGACAACAATAAACTAAAAAAATGCTTTTTGGGTTTACCTTTGTCCCTGCATCCTGGGTTGTTTGCATTAATATAGTTTATTTTTAATATAAATATAATTTATTTAAAGTTATTTAATACAATTAATGATTTAAATATTCATTTAAAATAACTACATTACTGGTTAAAACACACCTGAAATATAATATACATAGAATTTCTTGAAGCAACAGTAAAAAAGCAAAAAGTTTAGATTTATTAATGTAGTAGGTTTATTTAGGTAGTACTTCTTTTTTGAAATATCCAATTTTGTGTTTAACAGAAAAATTCGAAGGTAATTTTTTGTTCTATGTAGTCAATGGCGGCAACAAGCTGTTTGGTTATTAGTATTCCTTTTAAATATCTTCCTCTGGGTTTATTTTAACAGAGAAATACTGAATTAAAACAAATCTTATGTGAGTAAACCATGACAGAATTTTTATTTTTTGGTGAACTATCTCTTCAATAGAAACAAATTATAAAAGATATTTGGTCATTGATCCATTTTTCATTGTATTAGTTGTTCAGATTGCCTATGCTGCAGTTGCTGTTTTTTGAGTTTCTGTTAGTGGTCTCTCACTAGACTTGAGTCTTAATGGGCTGACAGAATTGTTTGCTGCATTCCCACTTAACGTCAACACAAACAAAAAAGTAATTAACAAAGTTAGACAAGTGTTGTGTATGCAATGCAGTAAAACAACTCATTCATTTAGCAATCCCCGGATATTCAATTATTCTGCAAAATTAACACAGCTTTAGAAAAAGTCACTGTTACAATTTTACTTTGAATGGAAACAGATGTCACACACTCCACAATTACACCCATGCAGTAATGTTCCGAAGCTTTATTTTAGATGGTACGTGCCCTATGTGGCAATAGACCCTGCAGCTGTAATTAAGGGAGACGTTGTCAAAAAAAGGAGCATTTTGCAGCTGCTTCTTTGTGCACTTAATGGATGCCGTTTACTCTTATACTTAACCCCCGCTGTTTTTCAGCAACACTTTTACAGTGTCAACTAACTTACAAACTCAAAGCAAGCATAGATTATATACTGCTTATTAAAATAGAGTATTTAACAGGATTAGACCCATACTTTGTAAGTCATTGTCATACCCCAGACTTTACCATGAACATGAAGATACTGATAAGTGATAACCAACTTTGGACCTGGACATGCTATTTAACACACATTATTTGACAGGTTTAACATTTGTTTTAAAGATTAAGATTTTGTATACATGCAAATGTATTGTAAACTAAATCTCAGTTTGGGGAGGAATCATTGATAGCACACATATGTGTGGCAGAAATGTATGTGATGTCTACATCTTTTAGAAGGTGTCTGTAAGTTCTTCATGTACTCCATAGATGTTTAGCAAATGTAGTCCAGACCTGAGCCATTCCGTAAAAATGTCAAACTTACAAAAAAGTTTTTATGACACTAATAGCACAAATATCAACATGTGATGTCTCTTAGTTTTTAAAGCATTTGTTTTAATTTTAGTGCATAATTTTTCATAGTCAAGTAAGGCATATTAACTTGATATCAGGATTGTGAACGGGATTATCACATTCATAACGCTACAAGAGTCATTGAACGAAACAGGTGCTATTTACACTTGACAATTTCCAAAAATGTTAGTTTAGAACAAACTCACAAGAATCACAACTGCAACTTGAAAGAAATGATAATGTCAAAGAAACTTTTCCCCACCTCAGGCACAAAATGAAAAGGAACACAGCATCCCAGTTATTGCCCTGTCACAAGTAACATGTGGTGTGTGAAGGGTGGTCAATTTCACGCCAAAATAACTGCTGATCTCTGTGTTCAAGTATATAAGAAACATGCAATCTGAAATATAGGTTTCTTTGCATTAATAATGTAAAACAAAGATTTAAAAAATGTTTGTCCTATCTATATTGCACAACAGTATATTGGTTTAAGTTGACTGATTTTTTTCTTGATGGGCCAAAAGCTCAGATGATGTCACTTCTGCCTTGTGATGATAATACATCATGTATAGATAAAACAAGGGATGCACTCAAATAATCAAATAATTACTAAAAAAATTATTTTCTTATAAATATGTATCTTATGTTAACAGGGACACACACATATTCCTGTAGTTTTTTTCCAAATATGTTGATTTATTAGTTGCAAATGTGATGTTGGTTATACTTTAAAAATATAAAACAGATATTGTTTCCCTTAAAGGTTTGGTATATTAAAAGGTATATTACATACAACATATTTTTAACAAGGACACTTTAAAATTGTAAGTTTTTAAACACTCTTAAACACTTGTGTGCCTCAAACATTGAGGACTCAAAAGATATCTATTTTATGGAAGAACTCACATATTCTTCAAAAGTGGACACATAAATGTAAAAAAGTAACCATTTAATGTTCAATAAAAAGCTTCCCTTTATCAATTTGTTTGTATTGCTTCTGGTTTGTGTATATTAATGTCTCTTATTAAGTCACTTCCATAATTTTTTTGGTATTATTTTTATAATAAAACTCCAGCATGGACTAAATATTTTTCCAATATTTATTCTCAATTGTCATGTCTATAGTAAAATAAGAACAAGTATATATTCTGAATGTTTTAAAGTCACATAGATAACAGAAAATGTCACATGGAAGACAATATTCAGAATATTAACAAAATATGAATAACATTTGCAAAAACAGTGTAAACACACTTCAGTATCAACTGCGGCACTACCTGTGGTAGAGAGACTCACAGAGAGAGCAGGAGAGAGAGAGAGAGAGAGAGAGAGAGAGAGAGAGAGAGAGAGAGAGAGAGAGAGAGAGAGAGCGCGTTTGGATTCAGGGTTGGGTAGAAGAGCGCGGACACAGCGGAATTACTGCCCGAAATTATCCAAGAGCACCAGGAGACACTCTCAGAGAGACCTCAACCTTAAAAACACATTTATTCTGTGAAGTGCACACAAAAAACGGTAAGTCTCCTTGGTTCGTTGTGTCTTATTGTGTGTGTGTGTGTTTTTATTGTAAAGAAGTGGACAGGTTTGACACCAATGCACCTGTGGATTGGTGCATTGAACTTTCAGTTGTTCACATTCAAATTCGTGCAAGTTTCCACAACTTTAGTGGGGAAGAGAAGTAAATAAGAGAGATTGCTTTTCTGGAGCTTAGGGAATAGAACCAACAACATGAAGGTTATGAGTTCGAGCCCCATGAATGCATCAAAGGGCATTTTTACATTTATTGTGTTCTTCTTTTGGCATGGAAAGCATCTCATTCATTGATTCCATCACTTCCATATGCAATAAAGTTTAATCCTTTAATAATCAAAACCTGGTAAGAGAAGACTCAAACACACACACCATTGTGTGTTTTTGTTTGTGGCATAACCACCTGTATTTTAATGCTGGCACATTATAGCATTTACTTAATTCCTCCCATTAACAAGCTGGTATGACTCATTCATTTGTTTAATTGGCAATGTGTGCTTTTGAACAGACTGACAGATGAGAATCACAGGAATTACAGAAACAACCTCTAAATATACAGGGAATGTGCCATTCCTCTTAAACACAAGATCGTGTAATAAGGGATCATGATAAAGATTATGTTCAATTAAGACTGTAAGTCAAATTCACATATCTACGCATGCATGTCAAATAGTTTTCAATGAACATACTGATGATACAAACCGATGATGATTTCAGTTAATATACAAGTATGTACTGCTTTAAGTGACCTGAAACTGTTGTACACATTTTTCGTGTTGTGTTTTAACCCAGGGGTTTTCATACTGGGGTCCTTGGACCCCCAGGGGCCCTCCACCCCGGGAAATCTTTAATTTGTTCACATTAGTTTTATTTCATGTATAAAACATTATGTTAATTTGTACATGTTTCACACATGGGCAATATGTTTTGGAAAGAAAAAAGTGCTGTTTAATTAAAAATAAAAATAGTTACTCTTTGGGCACATACAATGAACATTATCCGTATTATAGACAACTATTTAATATTATATTTGATGTATATTATCACATTCTCACACTTACTATTTATCTAACATAGTTTGAATGCTTTTTTTTTAATGAAATATAATGTTCTGTTTGTATATGGTCGAATATGTATGTTAGAAAGTGGTTCATCATAAATGGTCATCATATTTGGGGATCCCTAGCATATTAAATTTTGAAAACCCCTGCTTTCACTGATTCCATCTATTCCAAATGCAAGTTCAAGTCTTTAATAAATGTTATTGGGATAGATCCCCACATTGTATTTCAGCCATTTTCTCTACATTCAATGCATTATTGCTTTTGAAAGAAAAGGAAAATTCTATAAATGTTGGTTCTTTAGAATCGTCTGGGTCATCTGTGTTCTAAGGAGCCAATACAAAGAAAAAACAATTTTGCATTTGATGGAGTTGATGATGCTTAGGGCCTCAATAGATAAAGCAACAGAACTGGCCTTGCTCTCTGTGGCTTCAATAAAAGATGAGCATAAAGAACCCGGACACTGTGTTTATGTCTGTACGTGTGCATGTGTGTGTGAATGCAACCCACAGGCTAAAAACACCACCCACCAACTCTGTTCAAAAACACCATCCTGTTCTCCAGAGCTCTTAGCCGTGCCCGTCATCCCTTTATATAACATAACACCTGGCCCACCTCCACCCCCGGACTACACCGGCACTGTACCAGAGGTGATAAATAAGATCCACCCCGATGCAGTTCTTCTTCCCAGAACCGTAACAATACACCTGTCCGTCTCCACTCACCTGTGCTGTCAAGGTTGAACCTGACCTTTTCTATCTTTACCCAGCAGCATGCTTTTAACCAGACCGGTTTCTGGTGGATTTTCTGCCAAAAATATAACAAACACAGGAGTGATTAGCTGCTAAGAGGTTCTTTTAATGAGCTCTTTACCATAGAATTTAGGAGACAAATGCAAATTGGAGAGACGTAAATGCAATAATTTTCCTGTTGAGGAAACAATACTAATGTCACAACAAATTTGAAAAACACGTAAAGGTTCTATGCGTTAAAACTATTTTAAGTTATAGGTCTCCCGAAATGTCATCTTTCACCTTGTTGTGATTTCAGACCTGTATAACTTTTCTTTTGCAGAACACAAAAGAAGATATTTTCAAGAATGGAACCTGTTTACCTGTATTGCTTTTAGGTTAACCTACATACAATATAATACAAAATGCAATGGACATAAATGGGTGCCACTGATCTTTGGTTATATATATTTTTTTCAAAATATCTTCTTTTGTGTCATACTGGTTTGAAATGAGAAAAGGGTGAGTCAAATATCTTTCCATCAATCTCGATTGACAGAAACATTTGTTTCCAATTTTATTTGACCTGATTTAGCTTTAAAGTTTTACCTGTACACTATATATACTATATAAATAAATAAAACACAATTTTAATTCAGTGTTACTACTCCACTAGCCAGAAGACATGGCTTTCTCATGGGACCAATGTCAGTCAATGACTCTGATGCTGCTCGCATATGCTGGAGATTGTGAGATCTTGTCTGTTTTATTTCTGTCTAAATGAAAACCTACGGTTGACACACAATTCCCTGGAGCTGCAGCGAAGCATATGAAAAAAGTGTGTGTGTGTGTGTGTGTCTGTGTGTGTGTGTGTGTGTGTGTGTGTGTGTGTGTGTGTGTGTGTGTGTGTGTGTGTGTGTGTGTGTGTGTGTGTGTGTGTGTGTGTGTGTGTGTGTGTGTGTGTGTGTGTGTGTGTGTGTGTGTGTGTGTGACAGAAAGAAAGAAATAGAGACAGAGAAAGAGAGCAAAGGTACAAAAAATACAGATTGCCACGTACAGATTTTTTCTCATTAAAACAATGGGAACAGCCTTGCCCCCGTGACCTACATAAATGGCCCCCATAAGTGTCTTAAACTGTTATATACCTAGACAGAAAAGCCTTTTATTTTAAATTGATGACTTTACTATAATGTGTTATGTGTGATGTGTGATGTAAGCAACAGTCACATTAATCATTTTATTAATTGTGGTATACTTAAAGTGATAGTTTGACCAAAAATAAAAAAAGTCATATTCACTCACCATCTTGTCCTTTTAAACCTGTATGAACTCCTCTCCTTTTAATCTCAAAAGTAGATTTTTTGAAGAATGTTAGTAGAGGAACAGGATTCACTTCAACAATAAAAGCAATGCAAATGAATTAGTGCCAGTTACCAACATTCTTCAAAATGTCTTCTGCATTCTGTGGAAAAAAAGAGAGTCATACAGGTTTTAAATGATGAGGGGTTAAGTCAATAATAGTAGAATTTTTTATGTTGAGGTTACTGGTCATTTTAATTGCCCCGCTCATCTCTATAATCTGTGAAGAGAGAGAAACATTTATGAAATATATTGTGAGAAAGTTGTTCAATATGTGAAATGTTAAAATTATTTGATTAATTATTTGACTTGTTAAAGCACCATGTTCAGAGCACAAAAATACTGTGGTTGCTCATTTTTGTGTGTTTTGGCTTGTTTTTCCAGTGTGATCTGGCAACGCTATAACTTTCTCTTCCCTGATTTAAAGCTCTGAATAACTTCAGAGAATAATATAGTGCCGGCTTTAAGATTTCGTGACTGACAGTGATTTGATTGGTCGACAGTTCGATGGCAGATTTAAAGGAGGGGTGTTATTAATATTTCAACCACCCACTTGTATAATGTTGTTATTTAACATATCCAGTACCATGCAGTGATACTTTACTCCAGGCAGGTTTATCAACATTATGTTGGTGGATTTTAAGGACTGTAAGTAATGTTATATAAGTTCAGGAAATCAAGGTGGTTCTAGGCTACAAGTAATAACTTAGAAGTATCAAAATATGTTTTATTGTGCAAGTAAACAAAGCACACTTATAAAGGATAAAAATAGAGTTACAAATTAAAGGGGTAGTTATTTTATGAATTACTTACCCTTGTTCTAAACCTATGTACATTTATTAGTTCTGTTAAATGATGAAAAACATATTAATAATAGAGTTACTAACTGAGATTTCTGGAGCGTAATTGAGCACAACGATAGATAATATTCATGTAGATTTTTTGCAAAAAGAAGATGTTTAAAATAATGCGAACGAACATTTCTTTTGGGGAACTTTTGATATCTTTGATAATACTCTTAAAATAATTTATGTGACTTAGTAAATAGGAAAAAATAAACAGTTTTTAAAAAACTTTTTAAAATGATAAATGGGAGAGTAAAGTTTATGTGATGTAAAATATTTATTTATTTAACAAATATACATTTTACCCCAATATTGGTGAATTTTAAAAGGTATATTTTAAGTAAATCAAATTTACCTTACTTTCTTACATATATGAATAATCTAAACAGTATATTTAATAAAATTTCAAAGCTTTTTTGAGTGTAAATTGTTTCACGAAAAATCAAGAGTGCATTGTCAATGCAGCCCTCATTGATCTTAGTTTCTAGCGTTCTTCTTAATATCTCCCTCTTTGTTCAAACGACACAGCACGAAGAGATTTATAAAACAATTGATATAAAATTTGAGTCGCTGGACCACTGCTTCTATACTCATACCAAGTTTGAGTCTCAGAGGTCTTGGAGCTGAAAATGTATTTTTAATTAGAATTTCGGGATAAGACATATTTTTGCTTCAAATCTGAGTTTTAAAACAATATTAAAGGTTAGCAGTGGGAATATGGTTCTCTTCGAGGGATTTGCTTTTGACCCAATTAGAATATTTTGCTTACCAATCAGACAGATTCCCAAAGCAGTACTAACATACTCAATAATAAAACTGATGTAAGAATTCCATCTTGAAGCCTTGAGAAGTGCTCAGTTTCTTTGCTCGAAAGCTTATACTTGAAAAGATGGAAATGGAATAAAATAGAATAAAATGGAATAAAATAGAGCATCATCTTTGTCTTTATAGTCTGTTGGAATCCAGGAGCTTGCTTTTCCCTCCTTTTTTGTTGCCTGGGAAACGGTGTTATCATGAGGCGGGCGCTTGTTGTTAAGTGATCCACCCTCAATGGTTTTCAGTGGAAACATGCCCGGAACAGCCGGGAAATGAAGTTAATTGAGCAGCACTCAGTGCGATGCGGTGACAAATCTCATTGCTCACAGTCCGTAGAGGGCAATTGATGAACATCTTGGGATGCACCAACTAAAAAACACACATACACTCCCCTGTCTTTAGTCCTTAAAATGAAATAATTTGACCACTGGTAAATTTCCGACTCAATTGGTTATTTAGTGTTTTTAATAACATTCTGAAAAAAGTCCATCCTTTCAATGCCTCCATTCAGCCCCAGACACAAATGTAGTCTTTTTGGTCAAATCCCAGGCAGCCCATGAAGGCGTAAGTCTCCAATTTAAAAACAGCGTACTTGCGCCATGCTGCATAATAAACTTTGAACCCACTGTGTTGTCTGTGTTGTAAAGCCACCGCACTGTACCACTGCAATTCGTACATGCATGACAGTAACCAAGGCAACAAACAACATAAGGAACAGAATGGACAGATTAGCCGCCTGGGTGTGAAGCATATACAGGGTTCATTATACCAACATCATTTCTTTTTGGCGTTAGGTACCATCGTCACCAGCTTGTGGTACTGGTCAGGTAAGCTTCATCCCATCTTTGATGGTCAGACAGTGCTATATGATGTGGCACTATTGTGACCTTCTTCCATCACACTAAAAAGTCCAGATGTGTGTTGTAGATTGGTTAAAGGACAATTTATTCTTATGAGAGTGAGGTCCAGCATTATCATTTGTAGCAGAATTCTTCTGGTGTCACATCAGAGAGAGTTGTTTTATGTCTTGGTGCGATGCTAAGCCATCTGGCACGTACTGTTTCAGCACAGCTTGATAAGATTCACCCTTTGAACAGACCTGCGGTTCCTGCTGTCTGCCAGGCCTGTGGTGGTCATCCGCAGACCTCTGTTGGAAAACACTGGAGATATCTGATGTGTAGATGCATTGTAAACATTGTGCATTATTAAGTTCAGCGAAACATAGGATGTGACATGTGGTGTCTTCTATTCCCTGGAATCAAGATTAATGATGAAATATCAAAGCTTTTTTATGTATGAAGGCACTACATGTCCATCATTGGTGGTCACTTTAAACTTTGCTTTATGCACTCCAAAAATGTCTTTTTTGCGTTTATGTGAAGCAATTTACTAACAAAAAGAGAGAGTACATTTACGGAAATAGCAACACATGCTGTTTAAATTGTGTGTATAAGTACACTTTAAAAATGCTTCACGTGGCTTAGTAAATATAAAAAAATAAATAGTTGTATTAACTTTTAATAAAACAAATAAAAAATATTTAATAGTGCAAATCCAACGGTTAATTTCTCAAAAATAACATATATTTGTAAAGGTATGTAATGAAAAATAAGTGTTTATTTATCAAATATTCATTTTAATTTACTTTTTAACATTGTCTTTTGCTCTATTTCAAAAATAAATATAAGAGTTGATCAGATTTTATATTTTTACTACATATACACACAATTTAAAAAGGTATCTCTACTTAAAGGAAAAAAAGTAAAGTAAACTTTTTTAAATAATTCAAATATTTGTTAAATCAATATTATTTTCGATACATGGATGGATTTTTAAATATTAAATGTTTTAAAAAGATTATAATAAGGGAATATAACTGTTTATTGTTGTGTTTTATATCAAGCCACATGAAATACTTTTTTACAATGTGTATTTAAAAAGGTGTATGAGAATTTTAGCACATTTGAAGTCTCTTTGACAAGAAAAAGTTTACAAGTTTGCAGAGTTTGTGCAGGAATGCAGCGAAGACAAACATGGAACTCTAAAGAAATAGTGGGAAATCTATTTGAATTAAAACTACAATTTGTTCTAGAAATAAAATCAAAAGTTTTGAAAGGGAAAATGGAGAATATTTATACAAGTCTATGCTCCAACTTGGACTCCTATTTTGTTTTTTCAAGCTCAATCTTGCTTGACCAATAAGCTGTCAAATAGATGCTTGACATTAAAGTTTCTTAAATTTAAAAAAGAGCTTAGGACCATTTTTGAGATTCTCTAAGGTGCAGCAAGTAGTACTCTGGACTTTATTTAGAAACACAGTTTACTCAATAGGATTATAATATCAAACAGACGCTGACATCTTGAAAAAGAAGTCAAATATGAACATGGCCTTACAGTGCATCAGTTTTTAAACAAACTCTCTCAATTTTTTTTTACCACTAGATAGTATTGTATTGCACTGTATTGTAAACATATTTTTTTCAACCTCCTATTCCCTTTATTTGCTTTGAAACAGAAACCCATCGTAAGGTCCAATATTACAAGAAGCTGTCACTTTGAGAATCATAAAAAACTTATTGTAAAAAAGTAATAATAAAAAATAAATAAATAAAACAGTGGCAAAGTACAAAAACTCATTTTCTTGAACAATTTCATCCCACCTGACTGATGGTTGACTGCAGGGCAATGACAGTTTAAGACTAGCCACTAAAGTGAATACATTGGTATTAAAATGAAATCCCTGTGACAAGGAATAGTTGGGGTCTGGAATAAACAGAAAAAAGAGACAGAAGACTAGTATCCAGAAACCTAAAAAAGAATATTTCATAATCAGTAAAAATGAACCAGGTGTAATTTTCCTCCTTTGAGGCACATTATGAATGGACTGAGTTATTTTCTCTGCAAAGAATGAAACCCAGTGTACTGTTTATGTTATTCATATTGTGTCATTGTGAATAATAAATATTTTGTTTTGCTGTGATGAAAATGATACAGTTATTTTGTAGTGAGCTTTCTGTAAATAGGAATTCTGTGCACTGAATATTAAGAAAAGATTCTCGATTCTCCTTTATGTAAATTTGTTAGATTCAATGTTTTGACTTGTCAAATGTGTCAAGATTGGGTATAATTCGATCTTAAACAAGCTTTAGCTTTTGTGGCCAGTTCAAATTTTAATGCCACCGAATGGTTGTTTGTGCCAAATAAGAAGGGACAACATGATGTGCCATCAATTAGATACTAAGTACCCATTTCTAAAAATAACCTCATACATATGAATGTGTTTTGATAATAAATGTCTCCATTTGTTGACTCACAGTTAATTGATGTAATATATTTTCATTTGTTTCATTGCTGCAAGGCAGCGTGTTTCATAAGAGAATAAAACACGTTTTTGCTGATGCTGGCATGGCCAATTTGGAGCGGTAAATGCTGAAATGGCACTTGGCTAATTTAACATCACAATGGAATTACAGGACAAATTGTAACAGGAAAAGCATTGATGTTCTCTCGCTTTACGATTAATACAAATCTGTCTGCTTCTTCTTGTTTGGACTTGTTTGTGATGATCAGATTGTAAATGCAATATGGCCTGAGACAATCACAGCCACTGATTTAGACCACCATCACACAGCTATGAGTGCCATGTGGCATTTATACAACAGTTTGACGGCATGAGTATGTAGATAAACCACAAATAACACAAGAGTGTCTTTAAAACTCTCCGATATTTCAAGGAACTTTCTTCCTCGCTGACTTCTTAGTTACTACTTCTACATCGTAACTTGTGTAAATAATCCAGTAAAGTTAAAGAGATAGGGCGTGAATTTATGTGCATGAATGACTGTTGTGTTTGCGTGTAAATGTGTGTGTGATATATGCACGAATTAAAGTACAGGACAATAAAAACAACTCACAGAGAAGGCGTTTCCAATTTCTATTGTTTTAATGTCATTGGGTATATTTACAGAGAGTCTCGTACTGTTTCTCGTCTTTTAATAAGCAGTAAAAAGAATTATTTTACCTGATTGTCCATTTACATTTAGGAATTTAGCAGATCCTTTTATCCAAAGTGATTATATACAAAGGATCGAGGAGATCATAAAGATAGCAAATAATTGAAAACAGCTGATACATAAAAGCACTTTTAAATTTCCTTTCTGATCATAACAGCAGTAAAAATACATTTATAAATGTGGTAAACTCTCAGATATTGTACATCACACAAATAGATCCAAACATCATCTCTTGTTCAGTTAAGAAGTCACAAAATCGTAATGTTAAACTCAACAGGCGGGTTTAGTTGCACACTTACTGTAGGCTTTACCGGGTTCGTATAGAAAAGGCTGAGTGACAGCACATGTACATGCGGCTGGCAGCTCAGCAGAGAGAGAGACAAACAATGCCCAAGGCTTCAAACAGAATGTTCAGCTTTGCAAAGCACACACACACACACACACACACACACACACACACACACACACACACACACACACACACACACACACACACACACACACACACACACACACACACACACACACACACAAAGCAGGATATCATAATTCATCACAAACATGGGGTTATAATCTATTGATCTCCAGACCACAGCAAAAATTAACATTTGACCCCTGACATTACCAAGATTATCTCACATCTCTTTTCTGACGAAAGATGATGTTAATCTTCAGTCTTAAAAAATCTGAGAGAGATCATAACTGTGCTTTTAAGAGATGAACCTTGCCCACCTCATCTGAGTTCGCACTTTCTCAGTAAGCAAGGGCTTTAGAACTCTTTTTAGATGCCCTTGAACTGTTTTTGTTCCTGAAGTTTGGTGTATGCAATGCCAAAAAAACTATATGAAGAAGTATGTTGTCAGGTAAACCAAAAGAAGATATTTCAAAGAATGTTGGGATTTAAACAGCAGAGTTACACTTTAACTTCTCCCTTGCTTAAGGGCACCTAAGTAATGATATTGCCAGCCCTTTCCCAAAATGAGTGAATTGTACTACTGTTGATTTGTTTTCGACATTCTTCAAGATACATGCCTCTGTGTTTGCATATTAAATAATGGCTTGCAGGTTTAAAATGCAGTTAGAGGAATTGTTCACCCAAAATTTATTATTTACTCTCCTTTCATCACATTTCATCCCATTGATCATAGTTTTGGTCAAAATTACAATTGCTACCCTACGTTCTTTAAAATATCTCCCTTTGTTTTCAACAGAACAAAAAATGCTAAAGGCATTCTTATACTTGCATGGTAGTCAATGGGGTCTGTTTGGTAACACGCATTCATAAAGGAATGTATGATTAAATAATAGATTTTTTTATTTCGGGCTAAACTTTTCTTTCAAATATAACATACAAAGTCTTTGGTGGCCTACAAAATACATTGGTGCCAATTTAATCTCTTGATGTGTACTTTGAAGCAGTTTCTCTTTAGTCTTTAAACTGTTTTCCTCATCACATTACCATGCAGTGCCCTTCATGAGCCAGTGCCCTCTGAAATCACAGAGGCCAAGGGGAGATTAATTAGAGACCTTGGTGCTCCTGTGACGGGTAAAGCAAACAGCCTTTCTCTCAGCCTGTAATTTATGTAATGCCTCCTTTACTGTGGATATCAGGAATGGACGTTTTTTTGGTCGATGGTGCTGGGTGGTAATGATGCTTCAGTCTGCTTTTTAGACTATTCTGGGAGAGTGGAGGAGAGAAAATAGGATGCTTTCTGTACTGAAACATCAAAGAAAAGAGTTGCGGTGGAAGATCAAGCCCTGCAGAGTTCACATCCGTGAGATGCATGTGAACTGTTGCACTGGGGGTTGTTTCGGGTCTTTATTGATGAATGTTGTTAATGCACTATTATACAAAACAACATCCTTTGCTTTAGTTTTGCTTGTATTAGAATGCATAAAATGTACCGCTGTGCCCCATTATTCTGTTGAAAACTAAAGTGCTTGGCAAATTGGTGGGTCATGATCGAGGAGTGCGTAATTGTGTTACATAATGCAATTGCTTGTTTGTGTGATGCACTTACAGTATGGTTTGTTTTAAAGTGCTTCTCGGAGTATAAACCTCATTTTACATTTCCATTGTGTGTTTATGTGTTTATAGCACCTGTAAATGATCTGTGAAGTTATGAATCCCAAAGTTCATGATAGAGCGAGCTGTTGTCTTTAGCAGAAAGCAAATGTCTTGGACTACACCAAACCAAAGGATAGTTGTCATCCAGTTACGTATTGTCAGAGACCAGTTACAGAAGTATCTGGATTCAAAAGATCTTGTACGCTTGCAGAACAAGCCCTTGTCCACATTTTTATGTTTTTGCTTTTTTAAACTCAGCTTTTTCTCTCACTTTTTTTGGCTTTACTTACACAACTCTGTCAATGAAAAGTGTAATTTTTAAGAATTGTCTACAAAGTGAATCAATGATAAATGTGTTTTAGCGTGTGCTTTTTCTTAAAAAATATCAGATTAAGGATACTTCCCACCTCAAACCAGGAACACTGTCTATATTTAGTCAAATTAAAAGTATTAACATTAAAAACTTAAAGTTACTAATTAGTTGGCTTTAAAAAGTATTTAAAGGGATTGTTTAATTCTGTCATCATTTACTCACATTTGATTTTTTTTAGATCTGCATACATTTCTTTTTTGTGATAAACACCATGAAAGATATTTGGAAGAATATGTATAACAAAACAGTTCTTGTCCCCATTTACCACCGTAGTAGGAAAAATAGCTCTTACATTTTGTTTTGTTCGGTTTTGAAGAATATAGGACAGCAAATTGTTCTGGGTGCTTTTTTATTACTTTAGTTCCAAGCATTTGTCCAAATATCTTTTTCTGCGTTCACCCAAAAAATACATTTATACAGATTTGAAACAACTAGAGCGTAATTTATGACTTTGGTTGGTGAACTATCCCTTTAATAACTTTGAATGAAATACAATTTTTAAATCTTTATATATTAATAAATATTCAGTGTTCAGAACATAGTATTAGTGCAAAGTTTAATAACATTAACAATTCTAGAAATTAATTGAAGTTTAAACCAGGAACTATTCACAGGTTTCTAGAATGCTGCATTAAAAAATAATTACTTTGTCTTGCTAAGTATTTGACTTATGTATTTTACAGGACTTGGGAACCTTTTCCCTTGCTTTTTCAACTTCATTACAAAAAATTTTAAGTTTATATCATAAGTCTCTCATGGAATATTCTTTTATCACATTAAAATACTGTATCTCACATTCTGAGAACCTCAGTGATGTATTTTTACATGGTGACTCTACCATTATTTGATATCAATAAAACAGCTTTAGACTGTGAAATGAGTGTCATCTCTGTGTCCTGTACTCCTTCTGCGTTCTAACAGAGCTGTCATAAAAAAGCATGAGTACTGCATGTTCAGAGAACAGAGCTACTTCCTGCCACAAGTGAAAATTGTCATGTTATTTTGGAATAAATTGTAGGCATTACTCATCGGAGTTTATGAGTGCGCTGCCTGCCAAATCTCTCTCCCTCTATCTCTCTCACTTTCTTTTGCACTCAGTTAAATGAGAATTCATTCCTTTTTTCTTGAGGTTGGCTTAGAAAGCGAGAAGACAGTCAGGGTCGCGGTAATGTCTCGCAGCTCAAAGGAAGAAGAATAAAGCCAGTGTTTTTTTATTGTCAGGGAATAAATGTGGAGAGGCAAATTATAACTAAATATTTCACACCATCATCAACACGCCACACCAGCGCCTTCATGTCCTTTCCAAACATTAGTACAACAACATCCTCTAGGTATCAGCTGTGTTAAACAGTGAAAGGATGATTATTTTTGAGGTTTAAGTGAACATATATGTTAGACTGATACAGTAATGTTTGGTTTTCATGTCATAGGACGATTTTTTTCAGTATATGTGTTCTGCATGGCAAACATTTGCAATATAATGTTGACAATACATATAAGTTGTTCTGTGTCTGGATTTGCTTGCAGAAGCAGCCATGCCATTTGGCTGTTTGACGCTTGGAGAGAAAAAGGATTACAACTGTCCTTCAGAGGTCACCGATAAATATGACCTGGGACAAGTAGTGAAATCGTGAGTATGAATATGATATCCTCTATTTATTTTTACATTTTCATATTGCTACGCACGTTGATCAGAAATGTTGACCTTCTTATTTTTATTTTATTTTCATGATACTGGCTTTAAGCATGGTCTGAGATAAAAAGCAGCGTTTTGAGATCTTTTCCCCTCCATCATAACAAAGCCTCAGTGCACAAAGATAGGTCTATAAATAATGCTCACCAATTGTAACTGAGTCCAAAAGCAATTGATTGACAGGCGTGCACAAAGCCCAGGCCTGTACCCCATTGAATAGCTTGGGATGAATTGGAACTCCACCTGCGGGACCCAGTCGCCCAACATCACCCCACCGACTTCCATTAAAGCCAATACATACATAAATACATAAAAATCCTTCACTTTTACAATATGAGGTTTGTGTGCCCGCATACTTTGGTACTGAAGATATTTATGAGTGTTTTTCATTTCTGTGAACAGGGAGGAGTTTTGCGAAATATTCAGAGCAAAGGACAAAAACACGTTGAAAATGTACACCTGTAAAAAGTTCCTGAAGAAGGATGGGAGAAAAGTCCGGAAAGCTGCCAAAAACGAGATCCTCATCTTGAAAATGTACGATTCCAGTGGAGTTTATTTATACCAGCTATTACGTGCAGATGGTGCTCAGTGTTACATTTATGATGCAATCTTTTATAATGCAAATGATTTTATCTTTGCAAATAGTCTTGCTCTTTTTTTCACATTCTGCGCTGCTTTCATTGACAGAGTTGATCTCACTTTCACTCACTCCCTCTCTTTCTCGCCGCAGGGTGAAGCATCATAACATCCTCCAGCTGGTCGATGTGTTCGAGACTAGAAAAGAGTACTTCCTCTTTCTGGAACTGTAAGTGCTTTGGGATTTTTGTGTGTTTGAGTAAAAGAAAAGAAAAGTGTGAATTACATTCAAAGTTCAGTATAGACAGCCATACAGTTTAAATTAAAAATGAACATTTTAGACCATGACTGCATGGACAGTTTTGACTGTCGTGAATATTTCTATTCTTTTAAGGGCTACTGGTAGGGAAGTGTTTGACTGGATTTTGGACCAGGGCTACTACTCAGAACGTGACACCAGCAATGTGATGCGGCAGGTGCTGGAGGCTGTGGCTTATCTCCACTCTCTTCACATCGTCCACAGGAACCTAAAGGTGATTTAGAACTTTACTTCCATCTAATGGTCCCTTTATGGAATTACATTGTGTGTGATCCCAGGATCCAGAGGGCAACCCTTAAACAGAGATTTCTTGAAATCCCCCCACTATATTCAACAATATTCAAAGGCCCCACTAACTCACAAAATCACACAAAATATTTCACAGCTTGTTAATAACTAGAAAACTGTTTATTTATTAGAAACATGTAAAAACTGTTTTTAAGTTTTTTTATTTAAACATGTACTTCAAAAGTTAATTTTGTCTCATTTTAGACATCTTAAGGCCCTCTTTGTTGTCAGCTGGTGCCTTCTTGTGCCCCTCTGTTTTGAACCGCCATTCATCCAAAAATGACACCTCTGTCATAAATGAATAACGTCTGTACCCACTTCTTCTATTGTATGGACACAACATTAGTACAAGTCAATGGCCATTGTCTAGTTTTTAGCATTCTTCAAAATATCACTTGTGTTCTGCAGAGAACCCAAGGAAAAAAAACTATCGGTGAACTGTCTCTTAAATATGTCTGGTTAAGTTTATATGGTCTCAAAATACAACTGTCGTCTTACTTTGACAGCTGGAAAATCTTGTCTATTACAACCGCCTGAAGAACTCCAAAATTGTAATCAGCGACTTTCATCTGGCCAAACTGGAAAACGGTCTCATTAAAGAACCATGTGGCACACCAGAATACCTTGGTAGATAGATGCCTCAGCTACCTGAACAGAACATTATATATGCATTTATGGTGTGGCATATATCACAAAAATGTGTCTTGTCTGTGTATCCAGCTCCAGAGGTGGTTGGGAGGCAGAGATATGGTCGACCAGTGGATTGCTGGGCCATTGGGGTGATCATGTACATCCTGTGAGTTCATCATATTTAAGTCATTGTGTTACACTTGTTTTCATTCTATTTTATTTTCTACTGACAAGTTACAATGTTTCCATTTGCACTCCTAGTAGAACTAGAGAGCTGGGGTCATGTGTCTGATGCGTGCTTGGAGTCAACCATGAAATCATGCACAAACCGCTTTCTGTTGTCATGTTGTATGTTTGTGCATCATTGCCTCTTTGTAAGTGTGTAATCCTCTCATACATTCATCCTAAAAAGCTAGTATTGTGGTCATCAAATGATATTTTTCAATTCGTTCCAATTCCCTTGAACATTTGTGTATTAAAAATAATGATTGAATATCTCCAACAGGCTGTCAGGAAATCCACCATTTTATGATGAGACAGATGAAGACGACTATGACAACCATGATAAAAATCTGTTCCGGAAAATACTGTCAGGGGATTACGAGTTTGACTCACCGTACTGGGATGACATCTCAGATTCAGGTGTGATGCAAAGATTTTTGTCATTTTCAAACTACAGAAATTTTGAAACACTATTGAGAAGAAAAATCTAATTTTCAAGTACATTCGTTTTTTTTTACGTTGCGAATGGCCTTATGTTTAGTCCTTCAGTTTAGTATTAAAATCTTATAACACTTCAACCATCTCCATTGCAGCAAAAAGTCTAGTGGCATGTCTAATGGAGGTGGATCAAGACCAAAGACTCACTGCACAGGAAGCCATCAATCATGAATGGTAATGTTTTTCAAAATAACACAAATTTTGGTCTCATATTCAAACCGTTCAAAATAAATTTATTATCATCTGTTTTTTTTAGGATATCTGGAAACGCCGCCTCTGACAAGAATATCAAAGATGGCGTTTGTGCTCAGATTGAGAAAAATTTTGCTAAAGCTAAATGGAAGGTAAGATTACCATATTCTATTTCACATTCATCAAAAACTACTTTTATTTTTTAGCCTCTATGAATTTACAGCTTCATACGTTATGATTTTCAGAAAGCTGTTCGTGTGACCACCATGATGAAAAGGCTCAGGGCTCCCGATCAGAGTGATTCTGGAGCCTCTAGTCCAGCAATGGGAGCATCAGGAGGTCCAGTCACCCCAAGCATCACCCCTGTTCCCCTGGCTGTCACACCAGTACCTCCCCGCAGTACACTGGATCACCCAGAGACCCACGGAGAGGAAGTCTCGGCTCCTGCGCGGTGTAACGGAGAGATAATAACATCCCAGCAGCCCGGTGGGGAGACTAGAAAGGATTAGAATGGGTGATATTTAAACATGTAGTGACATATAGACAAGCATATATACTTTAACATTTAAAACTAAAGGAGGAGCAAAGTTCCTTGAGCTTGAAAGCATAAAAAAAACAAATTTTTACATTTTCATTTGTGCAGAAATGTTTTAATTTAGGAAACTTTTAAAACTCCCAGTTCAGTAATCGTCTTTTGTATATCCATAACTTAATAGATTTTTTGTTGAATATTTTTAAAAGTTGATTGAAATCATTCATTGAAATTTTGATGAAAGTGTGTTATATAAGTCTCTGTTTCTGGATAACAGTTCAACAGCAATTATAAAATTATGTTTCCAGGATTTGTTTAGCACTTAAAATAAAATATTTTAATACAATAAACAATAGATCCTAGTTTAATGTTTTATTTTATTTTAAATGTGACCTATTACAAAGAATGTATATTATTGATATATATATACCTTACCTATTCTTAAAAAGTTTCAAAAATAAATTTAATGTTTTGTCATTTTTATATTAACATATTGTGATGCTGCCACTGTACTTCATTCATTTATTATTATCATCATCAATATTTTCAGAATCAGTCATTTATTTTCTGTTTTTGTACTACTGATTCAGCCTTTGCTCTTCTTTATCCTACAAGAATTATGTAGCTGTTTTTATTGAGTTTTCCCTTTCATCTGTAATCTGCACACTACCTATTATACAGAATATAACTGGTATCATTTAGACTAATACTTAAAAGCCTAAAGGTCTCCAGTATATTCTATTAATGTGCAGTATAGAGAAAGCAATATGAATATTGCTGTAATACTGTGAAACTGCCATAAAGGTGATAAGACGTTTCTGCCATATTTCATACAGGTAGCCAAGCAATCTCTTAATGGTCGTTTGCATTTTTATCTTGATCTCACAACTGTATTTTTTGTTAGATTAATGTATTCTGCCCTGAATTTGTTTATCCTGTCGATGTATTGAAAATCAATGTAAATCCCACTGTAGCTACAAGAATTAATAATGGCCTATTTATTTGTTATTTGTTTTAATCTTGAATACATTGAATATACTCATTGTATATAGCTGCACTTAGTTGTAATGTTACCACTTGTTTTACAACAGTATTGACGTGTATTAAAACAGTTTTTGTTTGACCTCTGTGTGCATTTAACATATTTAATTCCTCTATTTATGACTTTCTCCTGTCCTCGTTGTTCTCTTTAGGATGCAGTGACACGCTCTGTAAAAACTGAAATATATTTTCTGAGAAAAGGTTTCATATAGAAGACAGAGCAGATATTTAAGAGTAAAACAAATTGTACTAGATGAAAAATTGTGCTTCGTTTTTCTGTATAAGCTCAGCCTAATGTATCAATCTCTGTTTGTGGCTTCTGTATTTTGTTACTTGATGTGAAGAATAAATGTTTTGAACAGTGAAAGTAACAATGACCCTCTTTTATAGTTGTTTCTTGAATACAAAATAATAATAAATATTTAAATTAAACTTTGACACTGGCTATCTTTTTACAGCCTCTGAATGATTTATTAACCAGTAAAAATGTATCGTCTCCGAAATACACTATTGTATTTACATAATATTTATTTATGTACTGTGCATATTAATTTAGTATTTTTAAACATGTATACATACCTATATTTAAGAAAATATAAAAAATATCATATGTATAAATTATATAAACATATAATATATGTAAAATATATAATAAATATAAAATTATATAATATAAATTATTAAACAATCATATATAAATTGAATGAGTGGAAAATAAAAAAAATCATATATATATATATATGATTTTTTTATTTTCCAGTAAATATGTGTGTGTGTGTGTGTGTGTGTGTGTGTGTGTGTGTGTGTGTGTGTGTGTGTGTGTGTGTGTGTGTGTGTGTGTGTGTGTGTGTGTGTGTGTGTGTGTGTGTGTGTGTGTGTGTGTGTGCGACTGTGCGTGCGTGCGTGTGTGTGTAATTATATATATTTATGTATATATACAATATGTATATATATATATACAAACTTGTATGTTTATGTCTTGTGTTAATAAATTCCATATTAAAACGCCCAGTACACTGACACTTATTATGTAAACAAAAACTTTTATTTTGGATTCCAATTAATTGCGATTAATCATTTAGCAGCCCTGCTTAAAATTAATTTATTTGTTAATTTAATTTATATAATCTAGTATTTTACTTCATTCTTACTTTGTAGTAAAAATATTTTCTTCAAACGTATTTTTTTTACTGGACTCCAACTCCCATAATCCTCAAACCACCGGAAACTGCGCGCCACTTCCGTTTGCGCTTTGTTGGCGGAGCCAGAAGAAATCTACAAGAAGATTGTGGCAAACAAGGTCAGAATTTTTATTAATAAATAAACATACACAAATATGAAAAGCATGGCTGCTCTTTTTTGAAAGTTTTGTTAAAAAAATGAAAGGCTTTGTTTATATTTGTAACATTATCTGATATGAATGAGAATGCGTTGGTGTGAAAGGGACAGTTAGCATTAGCTAGCTTCATATTATGACTGCGAATAGACTCATGCTAGTTAATAGATTTATAAACCAACTTCCCACTTGTTTTGACCATAAATGTGCATAAAGTACAACAATGTTGACCTATCAGTCTACAAATGTGTGTCATAAAACCAAGTTTGACATTATTGTAGCTGTTCTGTTTACAGGCACGTCATAGCTTTCTATAATGTATCATTCCCAAAGCTATAACTCAATATAACAACTTTTGCCTCTTAATTAGCTCAATTTCGTCTTAATTTAATTCCTTGTCTAGTTTTGCAAAGTATATTTGAACATTTTCTTGCATGTGCATAACACAAAGAGTGACAAATATCACATTCTACTGTTGGGTATCATTTTGTCATTCATATTTTGAGGTTCAAAACAAATTTGTTGGCCTTTATTGAACATCGTGTTGTTTTTCAGGGAAAGCAAAATCCTGCACTTGAAGCTCGTGCTGAAGGAGAGTTTTAGGAGAGGAGGAACATCATGTGGAATGGTTCAAGATCAGGACCACGAGGAGGGATGTCCTTTCGGTAAGAGTTGTTTGAGACTCTACGGAAAGGCTCCTTTGTGTAAATTGGTGTCTAAACGTCTTTCAACTTGCAGAGCAATGATTTGATTCATCATTTGATGACACGCGTCCATGGTGTATGTTAAAACTTCTGTGTTGTATTTCCATACTTGTGTTAAAAGGGATTAAAGTGAAAACATAAATTTCTTGCCTGTATAGAGACAATCAACATGTTGACCATTTGCATCGTACTGATTGATTTAATTTAATTGCAGTGGAGAACCTCATGGAGGGATGTTTGATGGCAGAGATGGCCCAAGACCTGACTTTAGAAGTCGAGATGGGATAAACATGGACAGGCCACCCATGGATATGAGGCAGTTTGACTGCCCGCCAGACATGAGGGGACGAGACATGGGTTTTCTTGACCGAGGTAGAGAGCCGCCCCGGGACTTCTTCAGGCCTGGAGATGATATGGATTTTAGAAGGCGCTTCGAAATGGATCAGAGAAACAACCTTCAGAATTCTCCAGGATTCATGGGACAGTCAAGGTCACCCATGGATATGGGCAGAAGAGATATGCAGGCTGGCAATATGAGGGGCCAGGATGAAGGATTCATGAATATGAGAGAGAGGGAGCGATTCCAAATGGATGCTCCTGGGCTGCCCCCCGTAGACATTCGGAGAAGGCTCGCCATGGCTGCTATGGGTGGAAACGACAATTTTGGGGATTTCAGTGATAGGGAGAGGTCAGGGATGGGTTGCATGGATGGATTCAACATGGACATGCCTCTCAGAGATAGACCTGTGATGGACTTTGGGAGGCGGGGAGCTGGTGCTTCACGTCCACGCGGAAGGTTTGAATCTGATATGGATATGAGAAACCGACTGGGATCTCCTGGTGATTTTCGGGACCATCAACCTCAGATGTTTCAAAACAATGATGGCATGCCTATGGATGTCAGGGGAAGACCAAATATTCCCTCAGGTCGTGGGGGCCCAGAATCCATGAATAGAGCCGAAGAGCTAACCCTCAGAGACAGACAATTCCCAGAGCCGGTGGGAGATCCCATGGGCTTACGAGGAAGAGATAGCAATTCACCCTCTGAAGAATGGCACAAGCATGGTATAAGAGACCAAGACTCCCTTGCATCATTAAACAGAACACCGCCTAATTTCCCGAGAGAGGTGCCAGAGAGATTTTTACCCAGCCATGGAAAAGATGGAGAACGTTCTCAGTTCAGAGACAGGCAGGCGGTTGGATTTCCGGAAAAAGACAACAGTTTTCCTCGGTCAGAAAGAGACTCCAAATCTCAAAACTGGGACAGAAACATTCCTGGTGATTTCCCGGGTGTAGCTTCAAATAATGCAAATCAAAAGCCACCCCTTCTTCCATTAGATCCTGTTGTAAATGTTCAAAACAGACAAGGCGATAAACTCTGGCCAAGCGACAGAGATGTAAAAAATGATAGATATCCTCCATCAGGGGCGAGACCTCCATTGCTCCAAGACAAGAACCCGCCAAATCAAAAGCCTCATTTTGGAAGTGACCGTGGAACCTTTAAAGGATCCAGTTTTATGGCTTCAGATCAGGGAGCACAGAGAGAAAGTTTGATGTCAGGTCCCAAGGAGTCTCAGAGTAGCAGAGCGGACCGACAGGATCAGGATTATAGAGACATTGATTACCGGACCAGTTCAGGAAGAAAATATGACTACAATATTGATGATCTTCATGTGCCTGAGAAAGTTGAAAAGGAATCCAAACTGGAGCCACTTCAAAGACAAGATGACTCTGGTTCTCAGGTTGGAGATCTTTTTTTCTCTGTGCCAGTTACATTTAATATGACATTTGATTATTAACTTTTCACTTCTTTTTTTCTAGAATCAAACGTTTTCACTATTTTCCATTTGTTCTAGCTCAATGTGCTTCCAAAAAGCTCATTAATACAACATTTTTAACAGCTTATAACAGGGCTGTGAAATTAATCGTAATCCAATTCCAATTTTCGCTTTCAACAATCATAAAAATATATATTTGAGTTGAAACAATTACTGCACTACATTCAGTTTTGCACTTCTTCTTATTTATTTATTATTTCAATCTATGTGTTTAAGAAAAGATTCTTATGCTTATTGCAAATATCAATATGTATAAGTGTTGTAAGTTTGTGATTTATTTGATTATTTAAACATGAATTTTAAACCAAAGGACCAGGACTACAGGAGTGCTGGTGTCCAGGAGAAAGTCTCTAAAACCATTGCTATCTCTGGAATACCCAAAACTGCAACAATGCAACAAGTAAGCTTTGTAATGAACATTTAAAGTTTCTTATATAAATATATTTATGCTTAAAATAAAACATGTGAATATTTGGTTATTATTATAAAAAACAACAAGGGATAGTTCACAAAAAATTATAGTCATTTACTTTGCTAATGTTCATCCAACTTAGATGATTGATTTGTTTCTTTGCAGAGAAATTGTATGTAGCTAAATAATTGTATTTATTTTATAGATACTGGATGCTTTTGCGGTCAGGGATGGAGTGCCGATGCAGGGGATGAAAATAAGGAATGTTGTGCCAGGTGAGATTTTGTTTTTACTGGGCAACCCTAAACGATTCGCAACCAATGTTTCGCCATTCGCTCTCTGAACCTTACGCTCGCTGTCTCTTTACATTGATTGTACTTTCTGCATCCCAGTCGCTTTTGCTTTATAAAGAAAACTGCTCATCAATATTCTGACCATGCTGTGGGGTCTCTTGTTGTCCCCTTTTCCCCATATTCTTGTGTGGGAGGTTGAATTTTCCATCTTTAAAGGTGACAAATGCTGATATCTCAGATCATTTATACATTATTAAAAATTTCTCAAGATTTTAAGCTTTTTAAAAAACTCAGTTGCCCATACCAACCTTTTGATGCAGTTGAGTGTTGTTGCAAATGGCTCCTCTCTTTGTTCTCATGAGTGTTGTTTATTGTGTGTCCAAGTCTTAAAGTGCCTTATCATTTCAAGAGTTTTTGAGAAAATGCCAGAATATGAAGTTTTTGGAGTAATAAACATTCATTTGGAACTTTAGGTTTTCACTTTAGTTAATTTAGTAATAATGTATTCATACGTTTTGAACAAATCTGGTTGTGTATGTAGACAAAATTCAACTGTAGTTCACTTGATTTTATTGTATATGTTTTTTTCCAAATCTAAACTTTGTACAAACATGCACAATCAGTAGTTTAAATTTATTCCTAACAGATTTGTAAAACAGCAAATCTCAAATGTTATACTTAAACTTTACTTTTTAACTTTTAAGTTGTTTCCTAACTGAGTTCTGAAACTGTGTTTAGGCGTTGTTTAACAATATTTATAATTTTAATTTAAACTAGCTATTAGTTTAGTTTTTTATTACTGATTCTTTAAAATGTGTGCAAATTTGGAATCCTTGGTCAATGTTTGTCAATTCGGTAGCGCATATTATGGACATCCGCTAGAAAGTTTTGCCGTTTAGCAAGAATACATTGTGCATCAACCCGCTAAATGTCTCGTGATACGAACCATTGCCTTTATTTCTCTTGAAAGTTCTCTTATTTGCATTAACTAACACAAACCCATCTGTATTTCAAATGCTGTCCCCAGGTTACAGCTTCGATACGGCCTATGTGGAGTTTTTTAACCTCGAGGATGCTGTCCACTTCATGAAGTCCAACCAGGTGGCCCATCCTCATCGCACTACAACGACTTGACAGGAAGAAGGCTTGGGGTGGGGTTTGGGTTGGGAGGGACGGGTAGATTGCAAACGCAACAAGAGGCATTCATTTTAAAAGAATTGCAGACAACCCCGTTTCAACACATTAAACATGACTGATTTAAATAAACCCTTTAGGACATTTAGTTTTTGTTTACAGGGTTGAATCCGCTGTGACAAGTCATGGCAGATTTTGTTGCAAAGAGATTGTGTACAACCACAGCACTTTACAAGCCATTCTCAGTTTTAGTAACTTTCAGTAGCTATGTGAATAAGAAGACCGTGTAGTGTATTTTGAAAGTGCTTCAAATTACGTGCATTTTTCCTTCATATTTTTAAGTACGGTGTTTTAAGGACTGTAGCTGACATTTTCTCCTCTGAGGGCAGTGAAGCAGCCCATTTAATATCTTTATCGACACCAATTTAATATTTTGGTTTCCTTATCTTTTCATCTTTGATGTTGCGCTCTTGCATGCTTCCAATGGCATATTCTTCTTTGATATGTTGGTTGGTGGTATGAAGTAAATCAAACTTTCTTCCTTCTTCCCGTTGGCAATTCTGCATTGGATTTGACAGAATTTCAGCTTTAGGTTTCTATTTAAATTATAATGGTCACTGGAAAAGTGTAGCATTTTTTTTAGTCATGTTTGCTATCATCAACTAGGTGTTTTGCCATCTCAGTGAACCGCTTTTATTTGTCGGTACCAACTTTCTTGCAACAGTGTTCATGTTGCTCTGGCACCACCCCTACTTCATTTGATCTTCTTGGAACTGTGATCTTGAGATCTGCAACCATCTTCTACCCAAAAGCTTTTATTCATCTTTTCATGGGTTAAAAGTTATTCCTCTTGATCTCATCCACCATCATTTCCAGGAATAAAACTTGGTGAAAACTGTTCCTGCTTACATCAGCTTGACCTACTTCATGGGTGTTGTACATCTTGATTTAAAGACAATTCATGCCGTTACTTGCTGGTTTGTTGGGAATTTAATTGTGACAGAAAGATGGTTTCCAGAGGCTTTGTGTTATTTCTTTGGCTTTCTTTATAAAAGCTTGGTGATTGTGGAACAGTTTTTAAAGAAAATAAGGCAAATGTCAGAAGTTGAGGTTTGCTTCAGTTTCATTTCAAGTGGCAGTGGCAGTGCTGAGATTTGATTTTTATGTGGTTGTACTGGTTATATAAGCACAATTGTTTTCAATTCTTCCATGGAGTGGTATAGCCATCTTTGTCGTTCTCGTTTCTTGAGAAATTGAGCTAAATATAATTTCTTCACATATTTTCTACTCAGTAATGTGCTTAGTAAAAAAAAAAAAAAAAATTACTACAGCCAGTGCTTGTGAGCAGATGTGGATTACTGAGAAAATCTGCATGATGGTGGGTAAGACAAAAGGCCAACCACCTCACATTGGTTTACCTACAACGTTCTTTATTAAACTTGAGCTGAAGGTGACTGTAATATAACCCATTCATCCATCTTCAGATATTTAGAAAAACTACAATAGTACTGATGAATTAGATCTACTTCCTGTAAGGACATTGACATTTAGTAATTCCCCAAACTTTGTTTTAGTTTATTTGGAAATTAAAGGCTAACTTTAATTTCTATAAAAGATTTCAAAATGATGAGAACTTTCTTTTTCTTATAAGGGAACCATCTTATCTTCAAATGGCCTGTCTTATAAATAGTGGAATCTATTTTTTACTTTTTTTCTATCTATTTATTTTTATCATAACACAAAACAATATAACAAGTACTGTAGTTGCTGGGCATAATAAATGCCCATATCAGACATGGCTGACCCCAGATGAGCATATCTGTTTATTTGGCATTTCGGAAAGGACCATTTTTTTTGGTATTTTCTGTTTGGTGTTTGGTGGTACTCCAAAGAGCATTGAAAAACTTACTCTATTTCTTTTTGCCAGGGGTCTGTTAAGGTCGGCGACAAGACTGCTCTTCTCAAATATATCCAGCCTGACAAAAATGCAAAAGAACAAGTGAGTTTTTTGGAAGGGCATTGCTATTGTTTTTCTAATTAATTTTAATAATGATGAAACCTATCTATATGCTTTCTTTCTATAAATCTAGCATCCTGAACTACCAACTAAAGCTGATCCGGTCATTGAGGGTGGCTTGTTACCGAATCCGGTCCCTTCAGTGTCACTTAAGGTGGAGGAGGACACTTCTACCATTCCCTTTCAGGACCCCGTTTCTCAGAGTGCATGGCAGAGGAACTCTAATCTTACTCCTGAGGCATGGCAACAGCAAGTGGACCAACAACTACAAAAGCAGGAGGTGGAGCAACAAGTTGAGGATTGGGCCAATCAGAGGTCACCACATCCAAACTCTTCCGTGTTCAAGGAGAGCAAGAGTAAGTTGGGTGTAACAATAGATACAATTTCTAAAAAAAATATTTTAGTTACCTGTGCAAGTTTTTTTTAAATCATTTTTCAGCAATGATCATTAAGAACATAATGCCTACCACCACTGTGGAGACCATTCTGAAAGCACTGGACCAGTATGCTTACCTGGATGAGAGAAATGTGCGTTTGGTTAAAGGGAAATTACCTGGATCCAAATGCTTTTGCTTTGTGGATATGGACTCTCACGAGGTATTGTTTTCTATGCATTTTTGTTCTGAAACATAGATCTGCTGCCTTGTTGACACTACTTCAAAAATGAATAATTTTCCCCACACAGCATGTAACTCGATTGGTGGAGTTGCTTACAAACCCCCGGCCTATCATGATTGACGGGGTCCGAGTATATGCTGAGGTTGCCAAGCCTTTGAAGAACCAGAGGTAAGTCTCAGTTATTTTGTTATGGTTAGTTTTTCAATATGTTTGGTTTCAAGCATTCTCCAAAAATATTTTTCCTATGTTCAATACGGTTTGAAACAAACAGAAAGCGAGGTATTCATTTTCACTTTTAGCGATACTACCCCTTTAATTTAAAAAGAAGTTATAAAATGTTTACATTTTTTAAATAATTTTCCAATCCCCTCCTTTCTGTGATTGGTCAGGTAGTCCCATCACCTGTGAGTGGTCTACCATGTACAGTGCGTTTTGCAAATTATTTTCCAATCAACTAAGTAGGCGGGCCAATGCAAACCAGATGCAGAAGTGAATGATTGAGAGTGAAGTGTTGACAAGTGAGATGTCCCATACTCAGAATTTGTGCTCTGCATTTAACTGATCCAATTGCGGACACACACAATAAGTAAACACACACACACACCCCTACATACTGTGAACACACATGGAGCAGTGGTCAACCGTGCAGTGCCCAGGGAGCAATTGGTGTTTCAGTACTTTGCTCAAGGGACTCACCTCAGTCGTGTTATTGAAGGTGGAAGGGTCATCACAATATCTGCTACATAAACAGGAAATATTTCAGATGCTCTATTCAGGAACCTCTGCTTGAATGGTTCTTAAGATCTTATACTAACAATCTTTTTATTTGATTTTGAAGCTATCGGAGGGAGAATGATAAACCAAGAACATCTCTGCTGGGTTTTCCTCCAGATGCAATCGTGGTAAGTTATATTTGTCCAGTCATAAAACTTTAGGCTGTCCAGTTTACAAAGCTTTTGTAATGTTTCTATTTATTATTTCTACTTGTGACAACAGCAATCTCAGTATCAACAGCAACAGTATTTTCTTCAGCCGCCCAATATAGCTGGTGTCGCACCTGCTATGCTAGGTACACTTTAACTGTGTCATATTTAAAATGTTTACTTTTCACATAATGTAAAGCATAATAAAATCATATGTTGTTTTGGCATGCAGGTGATCCAATGGCAGTGAACAGCGGCTCTTCAGCTGCAATGCAGAGCTCAAGTATAACACAGGTAAATTCTTTTTCAAAAGCGCACAGCTTTTACAGGATGACAGTTTGTGACAGGATGATATTGTTTCTGGACTTTCATTTTTCACTTATGTGCAGGGTGTGATGTATTCTGACATGTCAGTCTTGGCACCGCCCATCCAGACAGCAGAGCGCCAGAATGCCGCTTTACCCAACCTTAATCTCTCTGTAGCTGCAGAAGCATCTGATGGATACAGCTATGGTATGTTGCTATGATTCTCTTACCGATTTTAATCCCTCGATAGCTTATTTGTGCTAACGGTTTGATTAACATCTTCTTTAAACAGGATCAGAGGACCCCGATTTGTCTGCCTTTCTTTATGATGCTACGTCTGGTTTCTACTACGACCCTCAGACTACCTTGTATTATGACCCTAACTCAAGGGTCAGTAAAGACATTAACTTTATTTAATAATAAAAAAGTCAGTGTAATATTTTTATTATACCTGTGCTTTTTATGTGCTTTAGTATTTCTACAATGCTCAGAATCAGCAATATCTCTACTGGGACACCACCTCCAAGACTTACATTCCAGTCGAAAGCTCTGAAGAACCTGTCACGGTCGCTGCTGTTCCCATGGCAGCTGTCGGTGAGGTGATAGCCACTCCCATCACAGAGGAGGAGATAAAGTCCGCTACCGGAACAGTGTCAGAGCGGGGTGAAGAAGAACATGCCTCTCGCACAGAAAAGAAAGAGAAGGATAAAGAGGAAAAACCCAAAAGTTTAGCAGCGTTTAAGGTGTGCTGATATCGTGATTATGTTTTTGAGAAATGACAAAGAGTGATTGTTGATCATCTTGGTAATCATGTTTTTCTTAACAGATAATGAAGGACATGGAACGCTGGGCAAAAATTCAGAACAGTAAGAAAGAGAGTGTCCGATCTCCTTCACCTGTTCTTAGGGCAGGAGATGACCAGAGGCCTTCCAAGGCAGCTGATGCAGCTTTTGCCATCTTCGAAAGAAAGGTCAGACCATTGTGCTTTGAAGTGACTTGTTTCTATGAAAACAATATCTTAGTTATAGTTTAACGCAAATTGAAATTTGTTATCACTGTCATTTCAAACATGTACAACTGTCTTTCGAAGAAAACAAAGGAAGATATTTTGAGAAATGTTATAAAAGTAAACCTTCGGTGCCCATTGACTAAGTGGTTTTGTGTCCATACATTAGAAGTGAATAGGGAATAACGACTTTTAGATACTGTCATTCTTTGAAGTATTTAAAGTATCTTGTTTTGTGGGATTTAGAATATTAAAGTATTACAGATGTCCAGACGTAAACACCCGGAATTATTTTTTATCGTCTCATATTGTTAGTTGTTTTCATATTTGTTCCCCTCATTCATATAGGTCACTGGTGCAGATGACTTATTCAAGAAACCTCTCGCCCCTCTAAAGAAAGATGAAAAGCCCTCAAAGGTGTGCGTTTACTGCCTTGGAGTAACACACCCCACACACTCACGGACACACACGCAAACTCACGTCAGGCTCAGTTTCACCCACAGCTGAAAGGGCACACACAGACATCACTTTGACCCTGATTGATGTTTGCTATTTAATAACCAACACTAAAGTAGATTTACAGTTAGTGTCATTCTAGATCAAAGCACTAAAACCCCTTAATGTGTTGGCAGCGACCCATGGGCTCTCTGGGAATGTTGGCGGACGACTACGGGGCAGGCAGTGACGAAGAGGAAGACGAGAAACACGAGAAGCAGGAAGCCCCACGACCCTCTAAGAGCCAGACGGATGAGAAGGAGGACAGGTTGACGGACTGGAAGAAGATGGCGTGCCTTCTGTGCAGAAGACAATTCCCTAATAAAGACTCGCTTATTCGCCACCAGCAGCTCTCAGACCTGCACAAGGTGCACAATCTCTTCCCTTTAGTTTATTTGGAGTATAAAATCATGTGATAAAATGTTTCATATGTTAATAATGAATGGGATCCTGTAATGTGAGTTGAGTCTTGTTTGCTTGAACTCATTCATAATCTGTTTTTTTCATTGCTCTTTTATCTCAGCAAAATATGGAGATTCATCTTAAAATCAAAAAGTCAAAGAGAGAGCTTGAAGCTTTAGAAAACCAAGAAAGAGAGGTAAATTCTTTTTTTATCTATGCTGTGTGTAATTTGAGTTTCTTGTGTTTTAGCATTAAATGTAGAAATGTTTTGTTCACTGGCCATGTTTTGCTTTGCTCATATTTTCCTTGGTTAGTATAAATTGAGTCTTTTATTATAAGGTTTCCGTAACCCTGCTTTCCTGTTGCTCAGTTGTTAGAGCAATGTGTTAGCAACATTAGAGACATGTGTTTTATTCTAAAGGGTTTCACATACTCAGAATCAAACTGTAAAGGGTAATTTCACTTTGGATTAAAGTCTCTGCTAAACCCATAAATGTAAATGACTCATGAATCTTTCTGTCATTTAGTTAAAGGTAAAGGAGACAAGCAGTCCACCTGAAACAAAAAGAAAAAAGCAGTCACACACATGGGCCAGTGGCTCAAGGTATGTGAATTCTCAGTGCCAAAACTACTTATTTCTGTATCACATCTTTTGCTAGGTCTTACTGTTTACAAATGTGTAATTTGTACCATTAACCCGTAAGTTAAACATGATGTACTGTGATTTTAAGGGACAGTCATAAAGGTGGTGAAAGACCAGGCTTAGGTCTTGACACTACTGAGGTGAGTTTCCTACGCTTTAAGAACATGTTGCATAAATTATGTTAATATGTGTCTTTATGTTGAAGACTTTTCAACTATTTTTTCTAATTTCTTACTATAGCGGAAGAAAAAAGAACCTGTTGTCTGGAATCACGCCACATACAAGCAGGCAGTTCGGAAGGCCATGTTTGCACGTTTCAATGAGTTGGAGTGACTGTGAAATTGTGGAATGAAGAAGGGAAGATGAGGATATACACACATGCCTACAAACCTGTTGTGAACTGTGAACCAATATAGATTCCTGCAATTCACTTTTTATTTTGTGGACTTGGTGACGTGTGCCTGTGTAACACAAATTAACATTTTCAAAGCAGCCAAACATACCGTATTGTTTTGTTAAATCCGTTTGTAGCTCTATTCTTCAGGGCTTTTTAACTATTTCCTAATTTGACATTGTTTTTTATTGTAGTTTGTATTATTTCATTTGTCCAGTAATTCAAGGACCTTAAATACAAAACATTACTGTAGTCAGTCAATAAACATCTCAGTGTGGCTGTCAAGGTAGTTTCGTAGTCTTGCTGAAATTTTTTATATTGTGGTTTTTGAGTAAATAAAAAAATAGGAGTTTTATTACATGTAATCCCAATTTCCCTTCACATTTGGATTTGCTATATACAGCAAATAATTGGAATTGAATCAAAACAAACAGAATTGAGTATTTTTTAAAATCCCATATAACTTTTAAAGATTTGGGTCAACTTGAAATGTTGACTAGTGTATTTAAGTAAATATTTTTAATTTCTGTAAATATTTTATTATAACTTATGTTTGTTTGCACTTATAATTGTTAGAAGTTGATGGTTCAAGTCATGCAACCCTCAATAACGGTTAGTTTCAGAAAGAAATTAGGATCTCTTTATTTAATTTTCTCCTCTAGGTGGCACTGCATTACCATTTCAATTTTAAACCACGCCTCAAACTCAACAAAGAGGTCCTACACAATTGCTGAAAACAATTCCTTAAGCTTTATTTTCATTTCATCTTTTTATGTCGTTCTTTTATAGTGATGTGCCCCAGAATTAACTTTTTTGTAGGTTTACAAAGTACCACATGTTATCAGAAATTAAATTCACCAGTGAGAGAAAAAAGCATCCCAAATTTAAACTTGTGCCTATAAAATATTTTATAGAGGACATGCTATTTCTAGTTATTAACAGCTTTGTGCATCCTTTTTTAAAGGCAATATTTCTTATATATTTCTTTTTACAATGGCACATTTAAATTGATCTAAAGTGATAGTCCACCCCAAAAAAGACCATTGTGCCATGATTTACTCGTTCTCTTGTCAATTCGTACCTTTATGTCACAAAACACCAAAGAAGGTATTTTGAAAAATTTTGTAATCCTGCATCCGTTTACATTCTTTTTTTCCCATGCAACAGAAATTAATGGGTACCACAGCTTTTTGGTTTACAACTTTCTTCAAAATATCATATTTTGTGTTCTGTGGCAAAAAGTCATACAAGAGTGTTGGTAAAGAGGAGTTTCCTTTTTTGGTAAACTCATATTACAACATCCAGTTTAATAATACATCATCCAGCCTATACAAGACAAGCCTCCATCACTCTTTATCATTTGATGACTGTGTGATCCCTTTCTGACCATTGAGTTGAAGCTTGCTGAAATAGGATTGTGGACCCTTGAAATGTTTGTGTAGGTCAATCATGCTTAAATGATTGATCATGTGTATTAAAAGCAAACAGCACATCCTTTCAAAAGATTCTCCTTCCACCACTGTAAACAGCTGCCTTTTCAGTCACAGATAAAAGCTTTAAATACTTGTGTGTTCGCGTAACATATGGAGTCCTGACACTCGCTCTCTGCCGAGCAAATTTTAGTGCTCTGTTTTTTATCGGATTCTGCTTTGATGTGTAAATGGATGTTGCCTGTAGTCATGGCATAATGTAGAGGGGGTCAAAGGTCAGCTTGCTCTTCTTCCTCCTCATGGTTGTCGTCATCCGTAATTGCTTCTTGAATAATCATCCTTTAAAGGAACGCTTGGAAATGTTTCATTCCAGCCAGTCCGTTGTTGTGAGCAGGATGTCCAGGGCCTTTTCAGTTTTCCTTTACATACTTCTCACACTGTATCTGTGTCTATTGTTAAAAGAAGTCCAGTTATAATGTCTTAGTGTGGGGCCTTAGGATTTAAAGTTAAATTTCACCCAAAATGAAATTCTGATATTATTTACTCACCCTCATTTCAATGGACACAAAACCAATGCAAGTGAATGGGTGCCAGTTATCGACTTTCTTCAAAATATCTTCTTTTGTGTTCTTTGGAAGAAAAAAGTCATGCACGCAGGTTTATCGCTTTAAATTTGCTTAACTTCAAAACTAAAGAATTTAAAGGTCATTCCTAGTCCTGATTGAAATTCAACCATGTTTCAAAATGCTAGCTATAAATGTTTTGATTTCTGGGCCTTGATGCTTTATTTTTTCCCTGTATGACACTTTGGACCCTGTTGACATCCACACAAAAAAACGTACAAATGTTTCTGTTTGGTCAGCAAAGTAAAATTTATAGCATACATGGTTTGACCTTCATTTCTCGCATTTGCAGGAGGTCTCCAATGGCTTCAGGGAATTCCAGTCCTGCCATATTTTCTGTGCTCGCAAGACAGGATCCTTCTCTCCATGTTGAGGGTTTCGCAGTCCTCTGTATTTTTATAATCCATCATTGTATTCTCTCTTGTCCACTTGCACCTTAGTGAGCCAGATGTCAGCAACACCACGCTCATTATATTACTGCCGAGCGAATCAAATTACCTTTGGCCTTCAGATGAGTCCAGACCATTAGAGTAGAGATACAGAGGGGCGAGCGAGGATGAAAGTGGGCGTCTGGGGTTTTGTACCCGCCGCACGTGCTGGTGGAGCTCTCGGTCGGGCTGACCGAGCGGGGGGCCTCATTATCTCTTCCTTCACACAGAACAGGAGATTCTCAGAGCCCTGCTCGGCCTTTGTGTTGAGGCTCTAAAAAACACCACACAGTCAGAGGGCAGGACCAAACCGTTCAATAAATGAACCCAGTTTGGTTAGCATTTTATTGAGGGCATGTACGTATATAATAGTTAAAGTATTTTTGTGTTTTATTATTTCTGATGGCATGTTTGTTCTTTGTGGCTTCGTCTGCTTTTGTTTAAATTATTAATCCGGTTTATTATTTTGCCTTCTAGCTGTTTGAGATCTTGATGTACAAATTGTGGTTTGCTTAACTTAATTTCTGCCTTTATTTAAGAATAGTATTCAGTTTTTATTACTTTGTCTAAAGCTGTCCATAGAACTGAATGGACAATTTCTTCCCTTCCCCAAACCACCAGCTCAAGCGAATAACCCACAAAAACTCAACTTAATAAGCAGCTTACTGTGTAAAAGTTTACAGACACTTGTGATTTACAGGCAGCTGCGGGTATCTTCACTGAAAATTATCCAGGAATGCATGCAGTCATAATTATATCAGCAAAATCTGACTAAACCACAGAAGCCCTTAATGTTGA
The DNA here is from genome assembly GCA_033220385.1 of Triplophysa yarkandensis. Classification (NCBI taxonomy): domain Eukaryota; kingdom Metazoa; phylum Chordata; class Actinopteri; order Cypriniformes; family Nemacheilidae; genus Triplophysa; species Triplophysa yarkandensis. The sequence continues at coordinate 4,852,116 of CM065670.1, read as the reverse complement.
AATGTTGCAACTGCTACTTGCTAGATTTTTTTATTGGTTTTGGATTACTAAAAAAATACCCCTGTGATTGTTGTAAAGCAGTTTTATATAACTGTCTGTTACCAGGCAAAGACCTGTACCATTTTAGAAGAACAAAACTTTCTTCATGCAAGGAAAATGAAGAAAAATGCACCAGATTCCCATAGTATCCAGCATTTCTTATCACTTTGTCTAAAATTCAAGTGCTCGTGCTGGAAAACATCACCAATCTTTTTATAATATGCGCTTGTGTTTCGAAACATTATCATGACTGTTTGTGTACAGTTGGAAAGACTTCAAAACCTTTGGATCTCTGCTTTTGGTTAGATAATTTATCAAGTATTTGACCAGTTGGCAAGCAGCGTTCTCTACAGGCTCCTTGTAATTTATATCTTACGTCTTTTGAACATTTTTGTTGTCTTTTTCAGTTATCATCGTTTGGCTTTATTGCATCTATCATGATGACTTAGAATAGTTTCAGACTTCCTCGTAAATCTAAATATACAGTTAACTTTGTTCTTGGTCCATATATATAAATAAACCATTATGAAAAGATGCTTATTTTAAATATGTTCATAATTATGTTTTTATTTACCAAAAGATTTGACTACATATCATTGCATGTGCGTAAAACAGACAGTGATGTTTGAGTAATATATTTGTCATGCCGCACAAATCATTTTAACTGTTGACACGCTGTCCCTTTTCCAACCACATACATCTTTTGTTTCAACATTTATTCTAGAGCTCTTTGTCATTAAAGACAGCCACTGTCAGAATTTACATCCGTCTTTTCAGACGTCAGCGCATCCCTCGAAACTGATAAGTGCTCACAAATCGAAGTAACTTCTTGTGTTCTGGCTGTTAACATGTCCTTTCAGCAAGTGAAGCATGTCTTTAACCTTGTTTAGCCTTTTGGAATCAAGAATAATCTTCTCTGACAGGAGATTAATGGCACCATCCTGGTTTTTACCGGTGCCATTGGGGAGGAGAGAGATGGGGAAATGAAGGGGAGGAGGAAGGTCTGCAGTCTGTCATTGTGCCATACTGGGATGAGTTTGGGTGAAAGGGCTTTGCTTAAACATTATGAGAGACGTATGCATTTTTCACTCTTCCCCTCATCCACTTCTCAGTTATCTGTCATGTTGTCATTTACTGGGGGTAGAGATGTCTGACCCACTGGCATGGGGGGTTAAATTGGGAAATGTTTTCCCATTTAAGACCATGGCAGTTTAATTTTTCCTTATTCTCGAATTTTCCCTATTCTTATTTATATTAACATTATTTAAGCCTTAAAACACTTCCTCAAAATATTAGTTTTGTATGTTGATGCAATTTTTTTTAACTCTTTAGTAATTTATACAATTGATAATTAATCTGCCAAAAATTCTTACCATCTTTTTCCTTAAGTACAACAACGGTTGATTAAAGTTGATATGTAACTGTTTTTAAAAGAAAAGAAAAAAAATGACACATTCTGAAACACTTCACTGTGATTGGTCAAATGGAACACCTAAGTTTGAGTATCGCTTACAGGAATGTACTACGGAGGATCAGTGCCAATTTGTGATTAAATTTTGCAACAATTTCAAAGTAAAATGGCAAATGAGGAGCTATGAAAATAAAGAAATTCATGTTGCTGTCAAGTTCAAATCAAAATCATTTTGTGAAGAAAGATCATAAAAAATAAGTGTATATGTCTGTTATGGACAACACTAGTCCACCACAACCCTAGATGTTGTTATTTGTTGTCTATTTCTATTGTTTAAGATAAGCATATAGCTATTGTTTATAATGTTACTTGTTTGGAGTATTCTTGTGTCTTATACATGAGTAAGTTATTAATACTACTGACTTACTTCACTACAGGTTAAAAGTTTTGCGAGACTTACTTACATTCATATTTTTTACACAATTTAGAAGAATAAAAAACTCAAAGGGAACTTTAGAAATTACGTTAAAGCTTAAAAACGAGAAAATAAAACATGTTCAATTTTGCCATCTTTAGTTTCTTTTTGACTAGAATTTCCAGAAAGGTTTTCTGTCTTTTTTAAGCATGTAGCTTCTGAAGACCTTAAAATGAAATGCTTGATTAAGAATTTTATTCTGCAATAAAATTCATTCTCCAATATTCACCAATATTCTCCAATATTCACATCAAAATCATCCTTTAAAGTTCTTATTTGATAAAATGCACGTTTGGTCATGAAAAAGCATGTTTGTTTGTATGTTTAGGCATTTTATCAGACGACTTTATATCAGATGTTTTAGAAATGATGGACTTGGGCCAGTAAGCAACACCCTAGTAAAACCTCATCAACCATAGCAACCCCTGGCACCGTGTCTGCAAGCCCCGTATACATCTCCACCAGGAAACATAAAAGTCTTGTTATATTAAGGATGTGAGGTGGAAGCGGCTCCATCCACATCAGCTTATGTCCATCGGTTTGTATGTATTCTGGAAGTGGCAGTGCTCTGGAGGTTAACCTCAGATGGTAGCATTTTTCCACAGACCCAAACAGCTGCTCAATCGTTTTGTAATGCTGTGGTGTGACGACTGACTTATGGCAAAGGCCCATCAGTGTGTGCACATGCGCGAGTGTGTGCGACTGAATGATGACTGAGATGCTGGGCCCCACTGTTGCATTAAAAGGTAATGCCTAACCACAGCGGGCCCCTAAATGTGCAGTGAATCAAGGAAGTGTTGAAAAGGGCTTACAACACTCGCCCACTAAACTTAGGCAACGTCTCATAATTAGCTTCAGACCATTGCCTTAACTTCACATATAAGAAATTCGACCACAGTATGTTTGCATGCGTGGAGCGGTTAAACATTTAGTTCCCCTGTGGTCTGAATTAAAGGTATGTTTGAATTGCCTGAACCTGCCTCATGGTTAATAATCAGCTATGTTTGAGCAGATATGTTCAGCAATCAAATCAGTTTAATCAAGTTTGGTTATAGGGTTTCTCAGACTTTTTAATATTATGCAAAAATAGAGAGGTTGGCAATCATGTTCTTCCGCCTTGTGGAAATTTGTAATTTTCCATGAAAGAGAAAAGAGCACGACTTTGGCTTTTAATATTATGATCGTTCTGTTTTATTATATGACATTTGTTATTTTTAGCTTGTTTAGGCATTAAATAGGTGTTCTAACCTTATACCAAACATCTCACTTCTTTTTTTATGCTTTAAGAATAAGTACGGTTCCTTTAATAGCCCTTGCAAGAAATAGTTTTGAACACATTGTAACTTGAAAATATGTCGAATCAGATTCAATCTTCGGTCCCATCTTTTTGTTCAACTTAAAGAAGAAAATGAGTCTTCAAATATTAATGTTAAGGCCTCATGTTTATGTACTTTTACTATTGCTATTTACTATTACTATTTACCATTCCTAGTCTGAATCCTATTTAGATTTTATGCAAGTTTCATTTGGTGTGGCAGAGGGGTGGTACACTGTAAGCTGTCTTGGTGTGTACGATTTAGGTTCTCAAGGCCTTTCAGTTCCTTACATTTTTTTGGTTAGACGAATAATTAATTGTTTGAATAAACGTAGGGAAATTAATTAGCTCTGATTAAATGTCAAATTTCCTATGTAAATTTGAATTAAATTAAAGTTGTGAAAAATAGGAATACATGAGTTTAATACATTTTGATTAGTTGCATATTCCTTGTGTCATGTTATAGTTACGGCTGCACAATTAATCTAAAAAACAAATGGGACTAAAATGAGTGAAAAGAGGATCACATAAAAGGTCTAAAGGCCTCATTTATAGCTGTCCATCTGTGCACAATTTTGTGCATTTCAGTGTTATGTTTGGGCACTAAAAAACACTGGTGAATTAGAGATTGTAGAATTATTGATGATGTTTCCTTCAGTTATATGTTTTTACTAACATCATAACTAATTCTACATAATTATGGGAACAAATATGTATTCTCATTATTATATTATTTAATTTTATTATTTGTTAAAAATGTACAATGCAGTTGCTTCACAAAAAGTTCAAAAACAGTTCAAAACTTCAATGTAAAATGTATTTTTTAGCTTTTAATTTATTTCCTTTAGACGTCCACAGGTAAAATTAGCATTTCTGTTTTCTCTTCTTGTATTACTTATTTTCATAATTGTTGTCATAGTGAGAAGCCATTAAAAGCCTATTATAGTTCCTGTGCTTCTCTCTTGGGGTTGAAAGGCCGGCGTGCAATTTTAGCACGAGAATGCAGACCCTTACGCATACCATTAGAGTGATGTACAGTAACTATTAGCCTCCATTTAGATGACAGCAGTGAAAGACCCCTGTAGAGAGATCCCAAGATTACCATGTTTACCATTGTTAGACGTTGTTAGCCGCCGTTGCTTATATGTTTAATATTAACCAAGGTCTTAACATTTGATGCTTGAGAAACCTGTGTAAGCGATGTAGACGTACAAGGACACTTTAATTACGAGCTTTTCTTGGTAGAAGATAATCTATGTTATTTTGGGGACCTTATATCTGGGTGCCTTTCCTTTACAGTCTTCTATGAGAGCTACCTTACGCCTGCAGGATACGCTTGAGTCTTTCTTAATAGACTCGGCTCATAAACACATTAAACTGGCTGGCAGTTGTTTACATAAAGTTTGATGTTGGTTTTCTCTCTCAGAGGCATTGTGGGCCTACCTTGTCCAACGGAAAAAAGGGGTTCCCCTAATGTTACTGTGCTATAAAGCGAGCACAGTGGATAAAGTTTTAGCTGCTTTTGTAGTTGATGCTCAACAAAATAAAAAGTCAACATTCAAAAATTCTAAATTTTAACATTCTTTATGGCTTACTATTCTTTCTTCTCTGAGTAAATATTTGCAAAAGTGATCTATTTTTGTCGCTTGTTCCAGCAGGCAAACCATAGTGTCCATGGTGCTAAAGAGAAATGCATTTCTTGTCACTCATGCATTAGATCGCTGTCCCACAGTTCAATGGGTCAGTGTGTTCACTTGCACATGGGTGAGAAAATACTGAAGTGTGTAGACAGCTAGTTGTAGAAATATAGTATTTAAGAGTGGATAGTATTTTAGACTTAAGGGATACTTCACCCAAAAATTAAAATTCTGTAATGAATTACTCTCCAATGAAGAACTTCCAAACCTGAATATATTTATAAAACATATAAAGAAAGATATTTGGAAGAATGAAAGCAACTTTTTTCTATGGCAAATGGTGGTTCCATTTTGTTCAAATGATTTTACTGGTTAAGGAACAAGTAACAAGTTTATTTGTATTTTTTTATGTAGTTAATGCGGGATTCTAAATTTAGACATATAGTCTTAGCAATATATAGTTATGGTTATAAAATATGTATATTCATTCAATATTTGTGTATATATATATATATATATATATATATATATATATATATATATATATATATATATAAATATTATATATTATCATATATTATATTAAATATATAAAAAATATATTACATATATAATTATTTTTTAAGTGATAGTTTATCCGAAGAAAAAAATTGTGTCATCTTTTACTGACCCTCTTGTCACTTCAAACCTGTGTGACTTTTCTTCTGCACAACACAAAATAAGATATTTTTAAGAATTCTGTTAACCATTCACCTGCATTGGTTTTGTGTCCCATCAAAAGAAGTGAAGGATTGCACTATTAACCTTTTTTAAAATGTCTTCTTTTGTTTCTTGCAGAACAAGGAAACTCACTGGTTTGAAAAATCAGGAGGTAAAAGGAAATTTTTTCTGTGGCTATTTTTCATGTTTCATCAACAGATTTCTTCTCTGTGTGTTGTAAAATGTGTGCCATAATCCATCCATGATTTACTGTCAGCTCTTAATAAGCCTTAAAACTGGCAGTTATTTAGAAAATCACACTATTAATCATTGTAAATGGGGCATGATAACAGCAATTAATGGCACACGAAACAACATCCAGAATTTCTTAAGGCATTTTCTTTTGTGACTTTTTTTTAATCTGTGCCAGTTTTAAAAAGCCTCTGTGAAAGGACACACTGCACACTGTAAGATAGAAGTAAGACCATAATTCCGCATTTGCTCAAAGTAAATTATTTCACCTGAATGGAATTGCACTGGATGACTGCTGAAATAACAGCCCAAGGCTTTGGGAAAGAATAAAGAACAGTCTTTTTCTTTACTATCACAAACGCATGCCTTCCACTTTCTATTGTGCACAGAAAAGCTCTTTTGCGGTGAATGGAAGAGACATTTTTTCTGTTAATTGTTCTGCTGTGAATTTCCTATGTATTATCGCTATAGTAACATAAAAACAAGAAACATGCCCGTCTTGCTGTTTTATGCTTGATGCTTTCAGGGAATAAATAGTGAATGTCAAACATCTGTCCATGGAATCTTTATAATTCATAAATATTTCATTTGAAAACTTGTTTTTATTAGCCGACATCTCTCATAAGGTAAACACATGTTAATGAATGATGTTTCTCACTTTAGACCTTTTAGTTTATGTAATGACAGCCAGCCTTGACGAACAGTAAATATCTCGTTTCCCCTTTCCTAATTATGTTTGATGAGTGTTTGTGGACTCAAAAAGTCTGACACCCGCGAGATGTTTTTTTAATATATTGGGGAGGTTTTAATAGATGTCAGAGATAAGTCTGTTTTAAGTTTGTAAGATCAAGTTTGCAAAGTGATAAAGTTAGTTTGTTAGTTTGAATCTATTATGCATACCACTAATTTTTACAGATTTATAAACTTTAGGCCTTTAAAGAAAAGCATTGATGTAATATCAGTACTTTCAATCATTTCATTTCAATCATTTAAAGGGCTGTCAAACGATTTATGGTGATTAATCGCAACCCGAAAAACGGTTTGTGTTTTCATAATATTTGTCTATGCACTATGTTAGTTAATTTGTGTTTACATAATTATATTTTAAGGGAGTGGAATTTATCACATATTAAAAAATTTGTTTAATGTTTAACTGTAATTGAAATTATACATAAATGTTTATTAATTATATGAGTAAACATCAAAAATATAAATAAATATAAATAAATATGTCCTAAATATACGTGCATATGCATTTTGGAATCCTTAACAGTTAATAACTTGACAGGCCTAGTTAGTTTGTACATCTTTGCTCTCATATTGTATTCATTTTATAGTGTATACTGTATAGTGTAGTTTAGTGTAAAATATAATTCCTTGCTATATGTACATTTTAAGCTAACTCTACACACAACATGATTAATTTGCGAGTGTATACACCATCAGAAAACATGTTGAATCAGCAATCCACTACACTGCACAATGTCTCTTATGTGTTATTATTAAAATTTTCTGTACAGCAGTCTTTTATTTTTTTTAATATTTTTTTAGTCCTGTTATACTTTTATCATTCCCTTTTTTGTAATTTTTCTAGTCATTGTTTTGAATGTTTGTTTTAGAGACTTTCAAATTTCTTGTGTTTTTAAGCACACTTTGCAATAAAGTTCTTCTGATTCTGATTGAAAATTATAATGCTATCCCAAATGTTACTATGGTATTGGAATTCTAATCAGAATCAGGTCATTGAAATTCCGTACTAGTACAAGGCGTATGAAATAAACCCAGTTTTCAAAATGACATTCCCAACTTTTGTATGGCTTTATTGAGTCGTCTCATTGAAATGCAAGTGCTGCTGACCTCACCTGGACCTGTGCGAATACGGCAATAGACAATAAATGGTACTAGAGGTCAAACTCTCCCTCTTTTTTAACATATTTGTGTGTTCTGGACTGTGGGAATGAGAGTGTGAGTGTCATGATTGTGATGGAACAGGGAAGGGAGGTGTCATTGGGGTCAAAAGAGGGTAATGACCCCACTTTTCCTGCTTGGGTTGTGACCTCCCAGTGAGCGCTGGAAACCTGAACTGGTCATTGTCGGCAAACATAGAGAAAGTGGAGCTGGAGGCCACCCGTTCGGAGTGCCACACGTTTGCCTTTCACACTTAACATGAGTTCTGTGTGTCAAGTGGAGCCTGCGGACGGACATGTAATTGATGCTGGTGTATTAAAAGTGACTTTAGGGCTAATCTTCACACCGTATTGCATGTCAATTTCACAAACTAGATGCTTTGACCTTGCAAGGTCTCATGCCATGTTACATCTGAAATGTTGTATTTTGTTTATATATGTTTACAGAATTGCAATCCTGCAATGAAAATACAAATTGTAGGGTTTGGGTTAGTATTTTGAACTAACTGCTACCACCAAATAAACTAAGGAGAAATGCAGCTCAGTATGATAGGGATTGAAGTATCCTATATCAGGTTTGCTCCGGATTGTAAGTGTCGGATAAACTTTGATTGGTCTCGACCCTGTCGTGTTCATGGATAGTTATATGCAGTTTCCTAAGCCTGATGGATTGATTTGGGGTGTTTGGATTTTGTTACACAACCGTTTCTCACCTACTGCTTTTCTGATCACAGGTGTGAGACTGCCCAGCTGCCCCAGTATAAATCTCCCACAGAAATCTGATCCGGCAATGGCAGGGGCGGCACGAAACTGTTGGCCTGCAAAGACTTTTTATGTTTTTTAGACAAGATGGACAACATGATATAGTCCATGCTTGAGTTTTTTTTACTTCATATACCTCAATTGTTGACAGGACATTTTCTTGCTGAACTGGCATTTACAGACTTACAATAGGATATGTTTGGGACAGGAACTATAAATGGCATGACCTGGTTGTGCCAAGTGGTCCTCAGGGCAACATATATTGTCAATTATAAGTGAAAAAGATATAATAGAAGCAGCTAAACTTGTTGAAAGATTATACTTAAGAGAAACTGTAAAACTAATTTCTGAAATCTGATTGGTGGAATGAAATGTTGTCCTCAGGTCAACCTTATTGAATAAATTCTGTTTAAACCAGCTTGCTTTGTGTAACTGGCAAAGATGATATGACAACATAGGTTTTGAAGTATAACCTGTTTACCTTGCAGTCCAATCACACCCTTTTCAAGACTGTTCCTTCGTGATGATCCCAAGATCTTGCCAAAAACAGTTCTAATAATGCTGGTGCTGTTTGAATATGAATCCTATCAGCTGTAATCTGCATGAATAAGTGTGTTCTGACATGGGCGCCAGAAATTGCTCTGCACTTCACAGCAATTTATGTGTCAACTGTCATTGTTTCACATGAACGACGCTGAGGGTAATAATTACCATTATCATCTTTCCTGATGTAGGAATATGCCTGACTTCCATCTCTGTGTACAGAACGATACAGGTTACCATTAGGCTTTATACTGTTATCAGAATAGTGTACTGGAGAATGTGAATGTAAATACTGTAATGTATAGAAATATTGAAACATCTTTTTAGGGTGTTGTTTGTGAGGGCTTTAGGTGAGTACTACTGTATGTTGAATTCATAATCAGTGCATTTAAACCCTTTGGGTGCAGATTTGACGGTGTAATATCTTTGCATGTGGAATCTTTCCAAACATAATATTAATCTAACATTCTCATAAAACTGTGTTGTTGCGCCTGATGAGTCGGACACTTTATTATGTCTTAAATGCGTTGTTCACTCAAAAAATTGTCGTTTTCTCTCTTGGCATTTTAAACCCATTTGACTTTCTTTCTTTTGCAGAATTCAAAAATGAAGAAAGTGGGTAACTTAACAGCAGCACCCATTCAAAATAAAACTCCAAACATTTTTTGAAATATCTTCTTTTGTGTTCAGACGAAGAATGAAATTAAAAGTTTGAAATGACAATCAATTAATAAACCTATATTACTTTTTGGCATTGGCAGAACATTAAAGAAGATATCATGAAGATTGCTGGGAACTTTTTTGGTTCCGTAAAATAAAAATAAATAAGTGTCACTGATGTTTTCCGAATATCGTTTTTGTGTCCATGGAAGAAAACGTCAAACAGATTAAAAATTATTTTTAGTCTTTTTTTATCTTTTCTACATTTTATTTTACTTATAAAATGTTTTTCACAATTTTTATTGTAGCTAAGCTTTGTAACTAATAAATAATAAGAGGATGTATAATAGATGATGCAATCTTCATAAACGTAAAGAAAATGTACATGCTTTATCTGATGCTTTATTTCGGACTTGTAACAAGGTTTTCTAATGCGGGAAAAACATCTATGGACGTTAATTTAAGGAGGAATTCAGCCAACCAGGTACAAGAATACTATGGAGACCATATAGCAACATGCTTTAAAATACTCAGAACTCTCTAGTAACATCCCAGCAACCATACACAGGTTAAGTATAATGTGGGCAAACATATACATCTACATCCTTAAAAATGCAGGATTTTTAAACCCACGGCTGGGTCAAATATGAACATTAACTGGGTTCATATGACCAAACGGTTGGGTTTGTTCTTTTTTGACCTAAAAAATAACCCAGAATTCTAGACAGTAATAAATGTCTGCATTTATTTCTTCCTCATAAGTAAGTGTAAAAAATTTACACTATAGGAAGATTGCGATTATTAAGCCAATCTGTGCCAGTTAGATAATGCAGCTCAATAATGCAGTCTCCTCTTGTGTAAGCAAATAGCACATCTTCCCTGCCAGACGGGGGCTTCTTTTTTCTTGACAGACACTTGGAAGTGATTGCGTTTTGCATTAATGCCTCATTACTCACAGGTGTGTGCGTATGTGTGTGTGAGCGTGCGCTCTGTCTGTCTGTCCGTCTGTTGGCGTCTCATTAGTGTTCTTGTTGACAGATGCGATAGGGCTTTTAATATATTCCACCCACTCTGTCACCACCCAAGGTCAACTACTGGGCAGTATTAGACGACGGGACTTGACAGAAGGTAGTACGAGAGATACACAGATAAACACATTAAAAATCTGCTCTTGGTATCTGTGTGTAGAGCCCTGGGACTTTAAAAACATAAAATTGACAAGCGGACTTGACACACTTCTGTGCTGTAATAGTAATTGAGCTGAGAATCACTGTTAGGGCCTATTGGTTGTTGCTTTTTGCCTTATTTGTGCATTGAGGATTCGATCATAATTAAAATAAAGCTAAATTATACACAGTTGGTCCATGGAGATTCCTGCTGATTGCAGGAAATATTTGTATTGTTAGCAAACGAAAAACGTCCAAACCACAAATTAGTCTCGTTAATTTGATGTCAATGGAAAATGTATAGATGAGAGATCACTCTTGTTACCTAAGATAATATAATTTCTGAAGAATAATATACAAGGTAATATATATACAAAGCAGAGAGGCTAATCACCCTGTGGGCTATATTTTGTGATAATAATCGGCTAACTATACATTATTTTGCTCATTACATGGATGATTAACAAATAAACAAATAAATGGACATGAAATATTGATGAGTTTAAGTTCAGCATTTTTTTGTAAGAGGCCATGTACACACATGTAAATATACTCTCTGAGTCTGTCTCTCTCTCTCGCTCTCTCTCTCTCTCTCTCTCTTTCAGCGGTCAGTTACAGCACGGCCTACCTTAATACTTACTACTTACTAAATAAGAAATAAATATTACTATAATCTTATATGTCATTTTTTTTCTGAAAATGTTAAGGAAGGTATTGAAATATAAAAACAGTGGTATATATGTTTATGTGTATTTTTAATGCATCATGGACCTTCCCTGCTGATTTTTAAAGCTTTATCAAAACATCTGCTGAGACACGATTCAGCCTGTCAATAGATGAGAATTCCATGATGATGCTATGTCCATGACATCGTTCATTTAGTGACCGTTCATCATGGTCATAACATCTAGACAGCCACCTCACATTTAAAGAACATGTGGAGCACACATGTCTGTGTGAGAGATGTTGAGATGGGGTTGATGTAACGTCTTCCCGATTTGTAGCCTGAGGCACGATACTGTAGAAAGTCAGGCCTGCTGTTCTTGCTGTGAATACACGCAATTCATAAAGAATGTATGTTAAAATTAGGTCTGATGCAGAGGGACCAATCTGAGAGAGACATTCATTAATACAATAGTTTGTTTGGCCTCTGAGGATGTGACATTTTGTAGGTGACTGAAGCCCAAAAAAATGCTATGTAATATCATATATAATTATGATAAAGAGCTGGACCCGAAGATGATCATTACAATCTTTTACCCTTATTTAGAGGGTTTAGAGGGTATTATTACATGACAAATGACATAGGACACAAAGTGAGTGTGGAAGGGATGTTTTATTTAGGAACTCTCTTCTATTTTAAGTTTCCTAAAATAAATTAAGAAGAACCAAAGTGGATGCAATACGAAGTTATTTAGACTTTTGCTTTCTATTTAAGTTAAAGATACATGCTATGGTGAATAAGGTTGGGGAGAGATGGAGGTGAGATAGAACTTAATCTTCAAAATCAAAAATGTCATTCAAAAAACCTTCATCCCTATCCCCAGTCTGCCAAGCAAATAGTCTTTCTGTCAATCCCACTATATAGCTGACCTCAAAACCCCTACAGCACACAATATGTTCTTACACCAACATCCCGTATTTACCACACTGCTGTCTAGTTTCCTTTTCTGTATGTCTGCTCATTCAGGGTAATTTGTTCTTGTATTATTGTAAGTGGTCATATGCTGTAAAAATATCTTATATGGTTGAGCTAAAATTACAATCATTGTGTCTCAGCACTGGTATTAAAACATCCAATAACAGTTTCCCAAACACTGATTCAATTTAAGCTTCTGAGGCTTCAGCATCATTACTTATGAAGGCAAAAATATAAATGTGACAACATATTGATTTCTTTCTTTAGAAAATGCCATTTAGAAATGGAATATTTGTACTTTTTTGAATAACCTGGACCAAAAATGAATGAAAATCATCTAGTCCTTCGTAGATAGAATACTTCTTCAGTACCATTATAAGATTCCCAGGAAGGTTCCCAAGAAGCTCATAAATGAGGCAAAATACCAAATTTAAGATTTAGAAAATACTAGAGAAAGGGCAACTGCTTTGAAGATGCAAAAGTATAAGCAAAATGTATTTATTTTGCATGTGTATGGGTGCATATACATAACTTATATACTTCCTCAATTTAAATTATATCATGATTTTGATTGGTAACCATCATTCTAAAATGTGAAAGATTAAATATCTATATAAAGAATAAGAAACAGGACCTAAATATTTGACCCATAGTGAATTTCCAAAACGTTATTGTTTTAGTTAGTGAGATAGAGAATGAAATCTGCCATTGTGCGTTTTTGAGCATGTTTTTGTGCAGGATTTGGCAAAACGGTTTGATCTGGACAATATCAAATCTTTCACCAGCTTATAACCATATAGTTCATGAAAATGAGGGGTCGGGGACATGAGAATAGTGTGAAGTTGAATATAAAGGAAATGAATGCAGGTATGGCCCTGACACAAGCTGTAACCCTCCACCACCAAGACGTTTTTGTAGGAGAATCCAGATGTTTCTGTGGAGAAGGATAGCTCAAAAGGGCATGCCCGGAGTAATAGACGTTGTGTGCAGTGAGTCCTGTCTGACAGACAAATATTCAGTACGTGGGTAAGTAAAGTCAGTTCTAACTGCTCGCAGCCATTGCAAGGTGAACAATTCCTATTGTTTTGAACAAAGAACAGTCTATCATTTTCTTTGACATTGAATAAAGTGGTTTGACGGCTACTAATCTGTTCACAAATTCCACAGCTTTTTTAAATTAACTATGCCATATACATGTTATCTGAAGTAACAGCTGAAGATTCAAAGCTTCAGGAAGTCCATTTTGAAGTATTCACAGTACCACAAATTCAGGATTTGGCCGTGCAAATGTAATAATTTTGAAAAGAAACCTTGGAATACCCACATCAGTCAACCACTAATCTGGATCTTGAGGAACCTCAATGTTTATATCTTGAGTCTAGAATTCAGCCAAGAAATGATCCCATAGCTCAAGATGGACAGACATTTGCAAAGGTTATTTACAACATCCACGCAGGGCCGTTCCCCGATCCAAAACAAGGCTGAGATTTATTTTTATAGTTTGAAAGACAAATGGAAACGTTACTGTTAGAAAGAAAACATCTGGCTTCTTTTCTCTTGACAGTCCCCTATGGATCTCTCCGTTGTAAAGGATTACAATCTCACAAAAATATCCAACAGCAACTTTGCAATGTCATATAAAGGAAATGTGGCAAGTGAAAATGTTTCCTCCTGAAAAGAGTGTTTAAGTTTCATCGCTGTATCTCCAATCGAGTGTCTTCTGACAGGTTGATCCCTTTGTTCTCTTGGATAAAGGAATGATGATTCTAGGTGTTACATCTTTGTGCATTGCTTGCAGATCATGCTCGAGGGCAGCTGTGATAAGAAGCTGTTGTTGGAAAGTGTTTTCGACCCGTGGGGAACAAAGGTGTCCTTTTACTTTTGACACCATTATTCAAAATATTGGTTTTGCGTAAATATTTACATCAACAGAAATGGAGAATGGTCTGAATTTGGTGAAATGTACACTCGTGAGTTCAGATATTTAGAGAACACAAGAATGAATTAGATCTTACTTAGATTTTCTTATCAACTTGGCACCATGTTTTTACTTACTGCAGTAATCTGTGTGTTGTCCTACACAACATATTTATGTAGGGAATGAGAATTCCTAAATTATGATACGTAGGTTAAACAACACTGGATCGCACTTACATCCATTGTCCACTCAAAATCCATTTCTTAAAATATCTGCTGCCGCAGTCCACACTGAAAAAAAGAGTTAATTTGGAATTACATAATTTAAACATATATGCTTTTTAAATCCTTTTTTCCAAATATCAATAATTAAAAAAATTTATGAATAAATTATGGATTTTAAGTTTAGGGCAAACTAACTAAGTGAGGTGTCCATCATTGTATGTATTCTCAAGGCACTAATGACAGAACAGTGGGTTATTGTCTATCTTTGCCTCCCTTGATGTCAACAAACTACTTGCAATCTGCCATTAAAAGCCATTGGCGCCTTTATAAATTATTCAACCACTTGACGAGATGCTTAATGAATGGAGATGATACAGGCTGAAGGTTTTGGTTTCCAGGGAGTCCTCAAGGAGGGAGTGTTTCGAGGTTTAAAATCACCTCCTCTAAACAACACCCGCACAACATAGACAAAGAGAGAGATGGAACTCCAACTAGCTTATATTACTTCCTCTTTCTCCGACTCTTCCTCAGACTTATAAAGATAATGCTGAGGTTTTCCTCTTTTTTTCTCTTATGAAACAAAAAGGCATTCCTGTGAATTATAAACACCCGTCAGGAGTCTGTCTTAGGTCCATCCTGGATTGCCACCGTGGAGTTCATGGTGGCCTCCAAGTGGACAGCAGGTGGATCAGTTCCAGGTTTTGTTCTCATGTGTCAATCCTTGGTGTAAAGTTTTGCTCACTTGCCAACTTACCAACAACACCAAGAAAAGATAAATAAATAAATAAATAAAAGAGATAGCGTGTAAAGTTTAAGCATCAACTGAAGCAATGGTGCATTTGTTGCTGTTGATATATGGATGAGTTTTTTGACTAGATTATTTTTTTTGATTTCCTTTAGTAGCTAATCCACCAGTGGTGCATTCATTTAATTTTACTTGGTTGAAGAAAAACCATAAACGTTAGATAGAACAAATGTACGATTTTTGAAAGAATGTTCGCAACTGAGATTTCTGGGATACGACAGAAATAGAAATTGATTGTATTTAATGTAATATTGTATAATTTCAAAGAATTTACTAACACAAACCCTGACTACTATTTAAATGTTTTGGCTATGGTAGTCAGTGAAGCCCCAGAATTCTCATTTGCTAACATTCTTTCAAATATCTTACTTTGCGATCAAGAGAACAAAGACAATTATGCAGGTTTGAAACAACTTGAGGGTAAGTAATTCATGACACAGTTACATTTTGGATGGAGTCTCCTTTCAAAGAACTTGCTCTCATCACAGAGTGGTTTGGATGATAGTCACTAACATGATACGTTAAGAACTTTGGCTTCTTTTTGGCTTCTCTTGTAAGAAAACCTGGTCAAAAGCTTTAACACAAATTGTCCCTCATGGATCAATGAAAGCCGAAAGCAAATGGATATGTGGTGGAATGGGCCATGGTGAGGATTTCTCCAGACTGTGTGTGTGTGTGTGTGTGTGTGTGTGTGTGTGTGTGTGTGTGTGTGTGTGTGTGTGTGTGTGTGTGTGTGTGTGTGTGTGTGTGTGTGTGTGTGTCAGCCAGCTGTTGTTATTTCTGTATCATTTCAATTGCAGCAGCTGTCAGGGGAACTTAGAGCTGTTAAAATCTAAATGAGCACAGGAGCCAAGAGCTCTCCGCCTGATTGATGGGTCACAGACCAGTGAGAGGAAAGGAAGACGGCGGCTAGGAGGAAACATGTAGTTTGGTGCATGTAAGGGTCCAAGGGGGAACTGACTTAGAAAAGATAATTTACCGGTTATTTGATATTTCCATTTGATATTTTGTCAGTATCCATTTACAATATACACTCAAAATAGGTCACTGTGTTTGTACGTGAGGGAATTTACACAAAATAAATGTACATGTTAAAGCTTAAAAGTTTATTAAACAAACTGTTTAAATATTGTACAAATGTAAGTAAAACATTGATAAATAACTGTTGTTAATTGAAAATAATTTTCTTTTCATTAAAAAACTTAAACTTAAATAATTGTACATTTTTTTAATGATCTGTTGGATTTTTATTATTTATTTTAAGCGTTTCCTGTGACAATCTACTTATTTTAAAACAAATAGATTTTAAAGAACATAAAATGAAAAAGAACTGAGCTTTCTTTACAAAGCCACCTTAACTCTAGGTTGTTCTAAAGTTATCTTCTAAGTTAAGTGTTCCTTCTGTAAGTCATACATTTTATGATATAAGAAAAAATTCTGCCTGCTAGGGAGCAAATTCGGCAGCTCTTATATTTTTTGGGCCCAGGTTTGTCGTGAAAAACTTAAGCTTCCCCGTCAGCCCTTATTCAACTGCCTTTCGCAGATTGTGAAGAACATTAACACAAACTATGGCAAATTATGATGATATAAATTTCACTTTCAAATAAAATTGAAGCCAAAAAGCTAGACAATATAGCTGGTTACATTAAGAACATAGTTTTCAAAAATTTTAACCCATTACACAGTGATGGATTGACCATCCAGGCATCTATATCATTATATTCAGTACCAAATCACATGGGAAGCACCTGTTAACATCGCACACAACATTATCAAAAACCAAGCCCTGTCTATTTTTGGGATATTTACTTAGCCACATCATATGTATTTTATATAATAAAATTATATATATATGATATTTGTCTATTTCACTGAAAAAATATAAAGGTCTTTATTTGATCCATAAAATAAAATAACATGCCAGGATGTTAAATGTAAGCTAATGTGGCTTAGATGTACTTTAATTGTTTTTGATCGACACTAACATGCCCTCATTATTAAGTAAATCAAAGTAGAATGCATCTGAATGTGCCTTGTCTTTATCTTATCACCGCCATGACACCTCATTTATTGAGTCATTATAAAAGGAAGTCAGTTGACCTATCGATTTTTCCCTCATCTCTATCTCTACTGCATCAGTTGGCAGGCTTCAATCTGAACCCTGCATTAGTCTCATCATCTCAGTGCCGCACACAATCGATTGTTCCACTGCTTTGTGATGATAAATTCATGGGATGTTGAAGGACTTACTTTCTGTAACTCACTACAGTAAGGCTGTTGCTTTTACAAGAAACATTGATTCATGGAGGTCTCCTCGGATTCGGTTCAAATTAAATAATTTATGTAGATTTTAATGTTTTTAACATGTGTGATGAGAAGCGGAATGATACTTTACAAGCCCACAATGCTTATTTAAAACCAATTAAAATAAAATGGACCAGTTTTGTTTTTTATTTGAAAAAAAAATATATTTTTAATTCTGTAACCTTGTAACAACATTTTCTGCTTTATTACTGCTTGATTTGCATTATTTGCCTCAAATTTTATTTGGGAAAAACTGGTCAGTTTGAAATTTTGCAATGAAAGTCCATAATCACGTTTATAACTATTTGTTAGGAAGAAAAATGATTATATGTAGAAAATGTACAACAAATTACAATGTTATTACTCTAAGATTTATTTGTTATTATTTTTTTAAAATATTTTATTTCAGTTTAGTTTTAAAGTGTCATCTTCTTCTTTTTTTAGGTACAAATCATAAACAACCATCTTTCAAGAGGGACAAAAAGGGAGAAAAATAGATAAATTGTATTTATATGTTACCTTGCCTATAAAACCCAGCTAAAGTCATTTATTGTGTTACACTGTTTTCTGCATAAAATCATTCTACATTTTATAAAGAATATCGTGTCAAATATAATCTTTATATAAATGTTGATGGAAATCAAACTTTGATGGACATTATCTCAGATTTAGATCCGACTGTTTTTTAAAGGCAAGGTCACATAAATATTACATTATTTATTATATGTTCATTTATAATAAATAACATGAAGGTAATGAGGTTATTTCACTGATGAGAAATTTGAGGAATTCGGCCCCCCATTTAATCTAATTGTTGTCTAAAAGAAACAACAACAAAACTACATTTCATTTTCTACCTTTTTTAAGTTACTGGCATTTGCAAAATGTACACCTTTCATATATGACATTTACTGAACTCTCTTTTGAGAGATGTTATATTGTAAGGTGTCATTGACAACTGCTCTTTCACTTGTCTCTTTGTTCCATCCTGGAAGGTGGGCAGCAGTTTCTTCTAGTTATCTCATTAGCACTGCAATAGCAGGTTGTCTTCTAGAGGTGCAGCATTTGAGTTCATAATGGTGGGTCGAGGCCATATTCAAGGGGTAAAAAGCAGAGTATCTGTTCCACCTAAGGCTATAGAGCGCAGGGGCTCTGGGTGTTAAGATCCTCACCGGGGTCAGCGGTCCTTTGGACAAGGATAAAGTGTCCACACAGCATGCCAGAGTTTATTTAGTACCAGGCAACAAGTTGTGATGAAATCTGAACCTGTTGCAGATGGTGCGCTGACTTTTCAAAGCTGATCAGTCAGATAAGGATCGGCTTTAACATCCTAAATCAGCTGCGGGATGTCTTCTGCAATGCCCAAGTGGACTTCCTCAATGACAGGGCCCATGTCGAGGTCTATGTGTCATGTCATTTCTGTTTGGGATCAATGACTTGGGATCAAGATTAAGTTGATAGGGACGTACAAGCCCTTTAGAATAATTCATCTGTTGTCTAATTTTTTCTTCTCATTCACCCTTTCTTCAGTGTAAGTGACCTATATTATTGTGGGTGACCTAGAACCTGTCCAACTTTTGGTAGGTGCCACTTCCATTCCCACAATGCTCACTTCCTCCTATTTCTCAACAGTTTCAAAGGGGGAGTCTACTCTTTTCTTCACTCTCGTACCCCTCCCAGTCAGTACTCTGAAGATCAAGTTTCTGTCCCTGCAGCTAAGTCCAGCTGACGACAGACCCATTGGCAGTCTTGTTTGATGCTGAAAGCGGATCCCAGTGCCACTCTATGAGCTCTGCATAGCAGGAATGTGCAGGAAAAGGGATGAGCATGTTGTGGTGTCTCTCTGATCCTCTTCATGAGAAACATGAGACGGCGAACACGTTTGAAATGTCTAGGGGCTGCCGTATCGCCCTTTATCCCGTCTGCCTCGACCTCATCAGTGGTTTTAGTTATGAGTTGTGCCGCTAATTTAGATTGCCGTCTGAGATTGTATGGTGTTTTTGTATCATTAGTTATCTCAGCTCTTGATGAGAACAAGAGAGAGCCACTTGACTTAATCTATTGTCCCGATAAGCATCTCAGAGTAGAGTTTTTGGATTGCATGTAAAACCCGCATATAAACAGAGAAATCTTTCTTCATTTGAATGATGAAGGAGAACTTGTGCAGAAGTTTCTTACCGAGGGTTTGCAGGCTGCATTTCAAGGAGGCAGAGTAAAGTTGGAGCACTTTGAAGGAGCTCAGGAAACCCAGAGGACAGAAGTCTTTGTGTGATTTACATATTGGATGGTCACGTTATATGTTTGTAGTCTTTGGCCCTAATTTAATTGAGGGTGCTTTCATTTGACACTTTACTGTTATTTCTAGACTGTAAAGCAGTAACCCATGACTTTTAGCAGACATTGTTGAAACGGTCATTTTGGTATGACCTTTTGAGAAAGTCTTCACTGTCATTAGCATACTATCAATGTAAT
Source organism: Triplophysa yarkandensis (assembly GCA_033220385.1). Lineage (NCBI taxonomy): Eukaryota > Metazoa > Chordata > Actinopteri > Cypriniformes > Nemacheilidae > Triplophysa > Triplophysa yarkandensis. The sequence continues at coordinate 4,831,888 of CM065670.1, read as the reverse complement.
TTCGTTATGTACTGTTATCAGCTTTCTTTTTCTTCTTAATATCCTTATGTAGACACATTAAAAGATACCTTACGTCTTAAGTTGGATCAACTTCATTCAGATATTATGCATTTTGAACTTGGTAAGATGAGATCTTTTATAACAATATATTGTTAAATATGTATTGTGACTTTGGATTTGTGTTGTAATAATTTACGTTATTTATTAAGTAAATCTTTGCATCAAAATTTTAAATGAAAGTAAAGGAAAATAAAAGCAATTCTTGGGCAAAGTTCATAAAGACCCAGTATATTGGCTAAAAACTTTGAGAACATTAGAGGATTAACCTAACATTCAATTAAAAGTAAATCATAACTTAATTAAATAGAATATTTTCTTACAATTGTTTTAAATCAAATTTATGCAACTGGATGCTATGTTAACTGATAAGATTTCACATGAAATTGGGTTTGTGAAAAATGGAATGTAACAATGTATATAAATTGGTGAATTTTGCCATTTGAGTAGAACATATTAGATTAATATCAGGACTAATATTAAACCTATTAGAATGTATTATGTCTTCCTTTTTAAGTGCATAATTTAAGAATCTGCAAACTTTTTAAGAATATCCTCTTATATTCTTAATGCAGGGACATAATAATAAGAATACATTAACAAAAACATGTCATTATTTTTTCATTCTGATATTTTATACATAAAATAAGTAATTGTTTTTTTTAATTTACAATTTAAAAACCTTTTTGGTTTTTGATTCCCGAAAATCATAAAAAACAGCATAAACATAACCTAAGCAATATAATAATATAAAAGAAAGTTTTCACAATAATACAATTATGATCAAATTCTTCACCCCATATGTAATCCCTAATCTCCAGCCAGCACAACTTCAAGGCTACAGATAGCATGATGTTATCAATCAGTGCCAGGATGTCAATCACTGGATGCTCAGATGAGACGATAGCCTATAGCGTGACTCTTTCCGACCCCTCTTTCTTAACAATATCAATCTCGTGTAATCAAAACATAGTTATCCTCTGCTGCCTGTTGCTTTCTTTGAAAGAGCAACAATAACAGACATCCACTCACGCGATGGAGGACAGCAAACACAAACAGGGCAAGATAGTGATCCCTTCTGGTGAATCACTTCTTGCTTTCATTTAAGTGAAAATCATGTGTCTCTTATGTCTACCATTCACATGTGTGGGTCTAATAAAAGGTGAGGGCGTATTATGCAGTTTTAAAATGCCAAGAGGTAATTAGTTTAAAATTGTTAAAAACAACACAATCTGCCCTTTATCAAACACATCTCTATTTAACATTACATCTAGGCAAACTATGTGTGTTTAAAAGGTGTTATTATTTAACACATCCTTCTTGATCTCTCATGGAGATAAATTGGCAAAGTCATTAAAAATTCCTATGGGGAATTGTTTTGTTTAAAACAAAATTCCTGGACTGATCTGAACACAGTTAGAGACATTGATGAGATCTGTATGGAAACTATTAGGCCTAGAGGTAGAAAACTATGATAAATAAAACCAAGAACACTGTTTGTACTTGGACATTAAAATTATTGATAAAAATATAGCAGTTAATTTCTCAAAAATGTACAAATATCATTCAAGTTCTTATAATGAAAGTTTTTTTAATAACCCCTAATATTTTTGGTGATTTCTAATAGAAATATTTTAGTCAATCAGATTTACTTTATTATTTTCAACGTATAGCAAATTTAAACCGTATATTCAATAAAACTTTGTACTCTTTTTATGTGCTCTCTTGATTTGCTCTACAAATGTGCTGTTTCAACAAATCTAAGTTTATGTTTACAAAATACTTTGACACATTAATGCTATAATCCTTTCATACTTACATACTCTACATAATATTGTTATGTATGTGTAATGCAGTGTATGCGTGCCATCAAAAAATGCTAAGTCAAATACCCCCATCGCTCCTGAGGAACAAAGGCGTCCTCGGTTGATTATCTCTATGGCATGCAAAGGGAGAGAGAGTGTCTCATAGACTCTTAGACCCTCCCTCGGCTTTGTTTTAGACAAAGTGTCTGCTTTTGTGGTCAGGAAGATTAAGATGGCTGAAGATGAAGGTTCAGCAGAAAGATAAAAGTCATGATAAAGCAAACTCTTTGGGCATAAGAGATCCCACACAACAGGCTTATTATAAAGTCATCATGGCATGTATGATATAGCAAAATATTTATTTTATATTTCATGTGGCTTATTTATTTATTTATTATAATACAAATATTTGAGCTCATCAGATTTACTTTTTTCCTTACATATTCACAAAATTTAAACAGAAAGCTTTAAAATGTGCTTTTTCTTTGTGTAAATTATTTCACCGTAAAAGCACAAGAAAAAATGTTGAGTGCAGACTTAATAAAATAATTGGTGAAAAGATAAGAAAATGAGAAACTAAACAGAGAAGGATATCAAAAGAGACATAGATGGATACAGAACTTGATGAATTGCTGATGGGTTTCTGCTCTCAGAGATACCCAATCAGACGCCTCTAATCACCGCACATGTCCTTCTGGCGGTGGCCGACCAGGGGGGAGACCTCCAGCGCACCAAACTCGCTCTTTACCCATCCACCACCTTGGCTTCACTTTTCCATCATGTGGTGTGAAATGGAATTTAGGCCGGGGCTTTATTACCCCAAACAGTAATTACTCCAGATTTCCCCTGTGACATCCCTTACCTGACACACTTTATTCTCTTATCAACACAAAGTGAGAGACATCGTGACAGTGGAGGTCAACGAAGACATACTTTTATTGACCCAGAGAACGTGCTGCATACACAAGCACCATTTTGAACAGTAAAGAATGAGGTAACGGGACGATGCGTGTGTTTATTTTTTCATGTAGGTGTTCGGAATGTGTCAAAACATTTTGGAATGATGTGTGAGACGTAAAGAATGCGCCGTGGTTTGTTTGACTTGGAAATGTTGACAGCTGAAGCATTGAAATGTTTGCCATCAAACGTCCACATTTTTGGTGGAGGAAAGCAGTTTAAGACTTTGTTTATTTTATATTTTTATATTTTAAGACATTATAAAAACATAACAGTTATTTTACCACAGCCTACCTTGGCTTATTGTGTTAGTGAACTTATTCAAACGTACTTTAAGGAAACTGGAGGAGGTTTGGTTGGTGGACAGTAGCCAGTTTACATGTGTTCCTTACAGAATCATTCATGTGTGCAATCCAAGTAGATTCAATGGAGTGAAGAGCATATAGCAAGCATAGGGAGTATGCATCTTGTTTAAAAAAAACATAATTACAAACAATTATGCGAAAAAGACATTATTGCCAGATATTCAGCCTGTCTTCTATAAGGCCGTGATTCGATTAAAAAGTAATATTGGAATCTTCACTCATGGGGTTGAAAGCAGGATTATTATCTTGTCATTGACAGGATTAGCTTTGATGGAAAATGGCTTTACGTGCAATAACTTGGGAGATCTATCATCTATAGTAAGGTGCCGTTTATGTGATTTGTAACCCCCATCTTTCTCTCCACACACAGAAAACATGTGTTAATGTTAGATTAGGGTTTTTCTTTCAATTGCTTTGTCATGGGTTATTCTAACGTTGTGTGTTTTAATAAAAGGATAAGTTGGATAAATGTTACAAAGTCAGGAACAGGTCTGTGTTTTGCTAAAGTACAAAAAATAGACAGAAGTAATAAACATAAAGAATATACATGAATAAATGTGCATTACATTTGTTAAATGCATGATCATAAAATATGTATATGGGATAGAATACCTTTATTTTGACACTATCCATATCCTCATTTATCAGATAAAGTGTGTCTCTGCATTTTGACGTTTTGTTTATTTTTTGCTCATTTAGTTACAATTAATTAGTTATTTTTTAATATTCTGTTGTATTTGTGACATATTTGTGACATATTAAAAATGTAACATAAACAAGACTCATTATATCAAAATATTGTTAAGTTAATCAAATTGAATTGTATTATTAAGTTAATCAATTTGTTAATCAAATTGGTTTGGTCATAATCAATATTGTATCCTATCTGAAATACTCTCTGATTACACCCCTGCTGGATAATAATACCATATTATATTTAAACTAACGCTGCTTTTCAGGCCTACAGGTCAAATATATAGCTGGAATTCTTGTCGTGATTTGAATGGCATGTGGCTTACCTTTGGAAGGATGTCAACTCAGCATGATGTGTTGTAGAAGTGACGCTGACAATTAATCACTTCCTCTGGATTTGGTGTTTTCCTGAAACCCATTTCCTCCGTCCCTCAAAATCACAGTGAAGAGGCGTTTTAAAGCCCACTGGGGAGGAAGGACAAACTTTGAGCTGTTGCCTTTGGCCTCCAAGGTTTATGTGGCAGTAAAAGTGTGTTAGAAGAGGTTAGTGGACACCAGTCGTGTAGACGAAAGGTCAGTTTTGGTCATGATGTTTTATGTAAAAACATGACTGAACAAACTGAAATAATTTGCTTAAAAGAATATAGATTCCTTGTTGTAATGAAAATAAGATGAATTCGTATTTTTATTATTTTACAACATGGTAGAATTTTGTCTGCTAATGTTCTTAAAATAATCAAAATGCAACAGTTTTGCAATTGATTTATTAATGCCAAAATTATTTTTTGGTTGTTGATCAAGTACATGACAAGTATCTTTTTTTCCGCAATTATAAATGTAATAATTTAATGTGTTGGATATAGTAACTTCAATCCAAAATGTTCATAAACTAACATGCATGAACATAACATGCAAAAGTGCCTAACAGGAAATGTGAACATGTTTACCATAAACTATGGTTCTCACAATACATTATACTATAATAAACGGTAGCTTAAAATAGTACATTTTAATAAAAAGTTTTAAGAAAGCACCATCTTCAACATTCAAATTGATTTTTAAACCTTTTAAAACCTCAATTTTACAGCAAAAACTGGCTCTTTATCTCAAGTTTGTCTCCGACTGAAGTCTATTAAATTAAATGAATTGCATTTAGAAGTTTTTTTGATTGATCAAAACGCTGTATATGACTAAAGCATCTTTCTTATGACATTTACTTTGCCCTCTGGGTTTTCAGATCAGCTTGTTTCAGAATTCCATTTAACCCCCCAGCAAACAATCATGTTCCTCTCTGAATGGTGATACGAGTCTGTTTTCCCCCGGGAGTAACAAATCCATTCCATCTCCAAACTTCTGTCATTGTGTCTAAAGCAGTTAAAGCAAGAATCCAAACCTGAGCCTTTATGTACACAAGCTTTGGAGGCCAACACAATCAACAACCAAAGGCATTGTGATGTCAAAGATGAAAACATGTAATATCTATTTAAAAGAATATAAGGTGTCAGACGGGAGGGTGTGTAGATTATGAAGATGATCAACATAAAGAGATTTAAGTAGTAGTGGGTGACTGAGTTACAAGTGAAAGTCACTGCTGTGGGGTTGTTTTGTGACATGGTAAAGAGAAAAATGTATGCAATTGTATGCAAGGTTTTGAAATCCATGAGAGTTCCAAAATACGAAATGTACTGTTTCCCTAGAGTTAAGTTAAAACAAAATAACACTTTTAATTCTGTATATATAAATATATAAATATAAATTTTCATGTTGAAAAAGCAAAATCCTTAATTCATATTCTTTAATTTCCACAAAATTAATTTAATACATATTAATTATGTTATTAAATATTTTTTATTAATATTTTTTGTTTAATAAAGTTGCAATTTTATTACATCAATTAAAAATAAAGCTTCTCTCATAATTCTGTCCTAAATTTCTTCTTATCACAAACAAAAGTGAAAAACATTTTACTTTTATTTTTTAATACAAAAACAGCATTAATAGAATTTTGTTGGATCTTTGTTAACTGTAACTTTCAAAGACCCGTGTGCTTATAAATAATGTCATAATTATATAAATAATGTCATAATCCTCAAACAGAAGGTACATTTCCGTTGCATAACAATGTTTACATTATTCATATTATCATGCTTTTAACCCAGAGCGACTTCTTATACCATTCCTACTTTGTGTCTTTGGTTACCTTCTTCTACTGTAGTTCCTCTATGAAGTTGTTCTTTGCTGTGTCGTCAGCTCATAAGAATTATAAAGACTTGAACCATGGGCATGAACATCGTGCACATCTTCAGCATTCCCATAAACAGATTATTTTTGGCTGTACTTGACTTTTGACTCCTCTGCTCTGGATGTGCCTCAAGCGACATAACAAGATAGAGATTGGCGGTGAAGTAGTGTGAAGTTGTTGCTCTTTTGAAGATAGTGGACGTGAACTGTAAGTCTGCAGAGGTCAATGAAATCAAATCTTCGTGAGCAAGAGTCACTAGCGGGACATCAAAGAGAATAGAGGACCGTTTCAAAACTGCAGTTCAAGACGCCGTGTCTGGCTGTCTAATGTGAATGATGTGGACAAATCTGTATGAAGTGTATGGTTTCTTTGCGTTACTGTACAATAATAAAATCATAAGTAATGCTTAAATTTGTATCATTTCTATTAAACTGAGGTTGCATAACACATTTTGTAAAGCCATGTAATGAAAAGTAAGATGAGGTTTCTTGGAAATCCAAGATATATGATCTACGTCTTGGGTTGTGTTTGCATTTCATGAGAAAAGTCTGTGACATTGATTCATTCTGACTGAGGTCCCTTTGCACTGTGATGTCTTCTCCCACACATGTGCTAGATATTTAAAAGCACTCAAACCCATGTTTCGTTCCAAGTATACGGCAATGATCATATTTCTGTCCCATCTAATCACTTTCACATTGTACTCTTCATTCTCATCTTTCATTTCCAATCACAGTGGTGTCAGACAAAGGTGTGATTTTCAAGCAAAATCGCTTTCCCTTATGGTTAAACCGAACACTGTTTTCTCATCAATCTTGGTTTGGTCACACATCAACTCCAGCAACCATGAAAACTCAAACCAGAATCTGATTGACAGTGCAAGGGCAAAGGTCAGGGGGCACATCCTTTGTGGTCAGCGGAAGCTTTCGACAGACCTTACAGCACTAATATTCGCAGACTAACGTTGTTTGGTCTAAGGAAGTTTTCCATATGCTAGAGGAAATGTATGGACGATCAAGTGACTCTGAAACGGAAGCTCATTTGCCGCTTGCTTTCAAATCATACGGCGTGTTGAGTCTGTAGAATAATATCCAGTGTTGAAAAGCGTGACATTTCCTAAAATGTTTTAGCATATGTGACCATGGACCACAATATTAGTCCAAAGTAGCACAGGTATATTTGTAGCTCTAGCCAAAAAGCCAAACAAATGTATTATCTAAAGAGTATTATCTAAAGATCACGATTGTTAAATTCATTTGTACAGCTTTATAGACAATTTTCTTAAAATTCCTTAGATATTTTTCAGACTCAGATTTAAAAACTGACTTCTTTTGTGGTTCAGGGTCACATATTCAATTTGGTGTTAGAATTTTTTATTAGAGTATCACCAAGAAATCTGTATTGGCAATTGTGATATTAAGGGACATGATCATTTATTGTATCATCAAGAACCAATATACATTATAAAGTGTATAAATTTTTTGGTGCAGTTCTGTAGTAAACTTTATTTTATTAAAAACAATTTTTTTAATGTGCCCAAGGATATAATAAGTCCCTATCAGTGGCTGACTTTGCAGACAGTTTACGTGAAATTTCTTCACTGTTGTATTTGGACTGCCGTTCCAACAGTATTTCCTTTTCATTTCTCGTAGTCTGAGATTTCAGCCTGGCAGATGTCACAGAGTTGTCCAATTCAAACGAAGCTGAACTGTGAGAAAGAGATAATGGTGATAAAGAGCTTAAGTGAAAAAGGAATCCTGTCAAAATAACAAAACCATGAGGATGGCAGGTGAGAATTTTGTGATGACATTTTCAAAACACAAACGGCTTTTCTCTCTTGTTCTCAAATTTCATTATTCTGTGAAACTTATCTTACATTGCTCTTGTTTTTATGTTAAATCGCTATGTTTACATCTGAACAAGAATGCATTTGCACGCATTAAATTTGGGAGCATTTGGGTTTTGAATTGCTTTTTAAAAATGCCCTTTCTTGTTAAACCACCTTTATACAATCCAAGTTCTTAGAAATATCCTACAAAAAGGGCTTTACTAGTGAACTGAGAATGATCAGCTTACTTGAACTTTCTTGAGATGTTTTAAATTTATGTGTGTTTGCCTTTGTGTGTGTTGGTAGAAGAAAAACATGTGGTCAAAAAAGCAACAGTGATCCTTAAAGGAAGGTGACGAGACGTTTGGGATAGTGGCTGACCAGATGGATGCTCTTTAGGGTCAGCTGGACATCTGAGAGTTGATTGACCATGAATCCTCTTGCAACAAATATTCGGAAGTTTATTCAACACAAATGACCTTTTACGTTGGATTTTTTCCAGATTTAAAACTATCACAAAGAAAACAAAATTTACTTTAAGAATCATTAAGATGTTTAAATTCCAGAGCATGAAGTAGATATAAATATACCAGGTTGTTTAGTTATGTTCAGGCTGTCCAGCATTTTGCTTTAGTTGAATTTCTATTTCATGATTCATGGTAATTTAGAGGGAACCATTCCACCTGACTAACATGATTACGACAGCAAATTCTTGCACGCATGACACTTCAATAAAGATGGATGATGAATAAGGTGTTTGTATTTGATGCACAACAATCATACACTGCCCAAGCCACTTTTGCAATCTGATCTGCAAGGCCACAGCTTGGTGTCTGTGATTGGACCATAGAGTGAGTGTGAAAGTTTTCTTAGAGTCATGACTGAAATTATTTTTTATTTTTAGGGGTGTTCTGGCATCACAACGGGCCAAGGCTGCTGTGCTTGGAGACGTTTCAGGGCTGCACAGATCCTATTTTAGAGGACATTCAACACCACGACTCTCTTTCCAACAGCTTCTGAGAAAGACCCGCTGAGAGTTTGTAGTATTTTTGAGCTTCATATTTTATGATTTTCAGCTTAATGTGCACTGATGAAGTGTTTGTTGAAGATTTTAAATACATTGTTCGTTAAAGTTTTGGTTAAATCAAAATTGCTTTAAAGTCAAATGGAATTACATTACAACTATGATGTAATTATCATACCCTCTTATAATTTCAAACATGTATGACTTTCTTTTTCCTGCAGAACACAAAAAAGATATTTTGAAGATAATATTGGTAACCCAACGGGAGTTGCACTCATTCACTTCTATTGTATGGACACAAAACCAATGTAATCAAATGAGTGCTAATTAGAGTCAGAATCAGACTGAGCGTTCTACCAGGTTTGCTTACACACAAGGAATTTGTCTTGGTTAAAGAAGCTCCCAGTACACAATGTAAGGTGACAAGACAAATGAAAAGTAACATAGGAAACTAAAAGTAAAAAAAGTTAGACAAACAATGGTGGAAGCGTGATGTGTCAAGGAGCTCCGGCTGGAACAGAATATATACAGATGTTTTTAAAACCTACAAGTTATAAGGTTCTATATGTGAAATGTGTGAGGGAATTTTTTTGCAGAATAGGGTGTGTAATATGTATATACGGATGCTATAAAATATCTAACAGTTTTAAATATACAAATTTTAATGTGCGAAAGGTCTGACGGAAAGTATTGCACACTTTATTGCACAAGATGAACATTTAACTGTTCATGAGGTAGATGGTCTGAGGAACGAAGCTTTCCTGTGTCCCAACATTCTTTAAAGTATCTTCTTTTATGTTCTTCAGAGAAACGAAATCATACAGGTTTGAAATGACGTATGGGTCAGTAGTTGATTTCAAAATAGTCTTTTTTGGGTAAACCAACATTTTTAAGCAGCTACTGGCATGCTATGAGTGTCTTACTTTCACAAACCACAAAACAATATCTTAAAGGAAGTTGTTTACTAAACAGCAATGGCAGACATTCACTTGCGTTGGTTTTGAGTCCATACAATAAAAGTCAATGCTTTTCGGTTATCAACTTTTTCCAAAAATCTTCTTTTATATTAAAACCCAAAATGTTACAAATTCTTTTCCATTATCATAACCATTGTGTGCTAAACCTGTTTCGGTTTCAGATCAAAGTAAAAAGTAAATAATTAACTCTGTGTAAACCTTTCATTTAAAAAGCAGCCGTCGTTTTGAGTGGGTCCCATTCCCCGGTATTTACTCTTCAACCATCATGCTCTATTCATTGAAATGCTCATCCCTCCGTCTCTATGGTAACACAATTCTCAGAGATGCTGCTTAGAGAGTGTTAGATGTGCAAGTGTGTTTGTACATGTGTATTTCTTTTTTGTGTGTGCGATTGTGTGTGTGTTAATTGTGCTCATTCTTCGAATGTCTGTGACAGATTATCACAGATGGAACATGTTGGACGTCACCTTAAGCGAGCCTAAAGCATTTCCTTTACCAGAGCATTTACTCTTGGCTCTTTCACTGAATAATTCATCACAGACAGGTGAGACTTGCCCTTTTCTTCATATCACCATCCATCATCATCTGCAGTCTTACACTTTTTGAGCTATGAGTACTAGAGATCTCATTGGGGTTTGTATTCAGGGAAACCTCGGTAGTGATAACTCCCTTTGGAGAAAGAGCACAAGAGAGGATCAATGTTGTCTAGAATTTAATATATATAAGACACTTTGAGAAGAAAGACCCCCCAAACAATAATAAGTGAATAAAACCCTGTTTGCCGTCACTGTTTACTGGGCATGTCTGCGGAAAGTTAAACGCATTAAAACCATAAAAGCACGTAGTAATGGAAATAATTGAAAGTGGGCATGCTGTGCTGCATATTGATAACAGCTTTTGTGTCTGTGTGGTCCGCAGTGTTTGGCAGTGCGGGTTTGGTTCAGCGTGACTAGTCTAACAAGCAGAACGGACCTAATGTGACACCAGGATCTCATAAATGTGGGTCGACAGAGGTCAAGTCTCACCTCAAGATGAGAAATCACACATATTTGCAAAAGATGAGGAACAGCTGTTGGAAATGAGCAAAATTAATTTCTAATAAAAATTTTGCTTCAAAGGAAGAAGAACTTGATATATCAAATCATCAATTCATCCTTTAAAACGTAAGTATGCAAAAGGTCCGTTCAAGCATAATTATAATTTGGTCAGCAAACTTAACTTCTTGTGATTATAAACCTGAATGACCTGAATGAAAAACAAAAGAAGATATTTTGAGCAATGTCCCAAACAATGGAAGTCAGTTGGGCCTAATGTTGTTTGGTCAACAACATTTTCCAAATACCTTCTTTTGTATTCTGCAGAGACATGAGGGTTGGTGTGATTTAGGACAAACCAGTTCCATTCCAACATTTTCCAGTCTAAGTTACAATCCTCTCTGGAATCAAAGTTTATCAATTTATATCCCGAGTAATTTTTTCAAATGCTCCTGTCATGCTGATATACACAATGTTTTTTTTGCTGTCATGGCTGGAATTATATTAACTGGTCCCAGTAGGGTCACAGGCATTAACACATGCAGGTGCACATATGTTCAATATGAAGCCTGTCAACTGTCTCACAGGTTAAAACCTTCTGGTGCCCCATTAAAATTGAACGGACCCCCTTCTGCTGCTTGGTCACGTGTAATGCTTCTCAGATATTAAGCCAAAGATCCCACCACAATCTCCACCAATCCCCTCACGCTTTTCCCTATTGTGCGGATTGGGGTGCCGGGGCTGATGAGGTGGCCATGGCTCCATCATGATGGCAGGGGGAGGGGTTGCAGTTTTCCGCAGGGGAGCAATCAGCCTTCTGCCTTAAGTCAACCGGGCTTGAAATGTCAAGTTTGAAAATCTCAATTAAAGAGCAAAAATAGCAGCAATTTTGTGATAATTGTGCGATTACTTAATGTGTCCAGCAATTAGATCTTGCTTCATTGAATAATGCATAGGCAGCCATGGTCCCACCAAATGCGAACAATAGCGTTCAATCCTCTTCTTAACTTGTGGGCAATGTTCGTTTTGTACAGGTTAGTACATCCGCATCTATTAAACGGTGGGTGTAAATGATCTTAATGTCAGATTCATGTCATTCACGTTGACTACCACGCTTTCACATCTACTTCTTTGCATTGAAATGAACTCATAGAAATTTCTTGATACACATCTGGTTTGAACAGGTCAAAGTAAAAGGCCCTAAAAGAACTTACAAAACAAATTCATACGTTTGCTTCTTTTAAGATTGATCGCTCTTTTTTTCTCCAATCTCCTTCCTCCAGACAGTCAGATGGCCAAACAAATGTTTTATTACACCTACAGCTAGGTCAATAATTATTTGATCATCCTGTGATTTTGCAACTTCTCCTACTTAGAAATTATGGAGAGATCTAGAATTTTAAGCATATGTGTATTTCCAGAGTGAGAGACAGAATCTAATAAGCAAAATCTAGAAATCACATTGTAGGATTTTTTTAACAGTTTATTTGTAAATAACAGTGTCAAATAAGTATTTCGTCAATTGAGTAAAAAAAATCTATATTTCATAGAGAAGCCTTTGTTACCAATTACAGAGGTCAAACGGTTCCTGTACTTCTTCACCAGGTACACACTGCAAGAGGGATTTTGGCCCCTCCTCCATATAGATCTTCTCTAGATATGTCAGGTTTCAGGGCCATCACTGAGCAACACGAAGTTTCAGCTCCCTCCAAAGATATTCAATTGGTTATAGGTCTGGGGACTGGTTAGACCACCCCAGAACCTTGATAGCTTTCTTTCGGAGCCACTCCTTGGTTTTCTTGGCTCTGTGCTTTGGGTTATTGTCATATAAGACCCAGCCACTACCCATCTTTATAGCTCTGACTGAGGCAAGGAGGTTTTTGCGCAATATCTTAAAATACATAGCCAGGTTCATCCTCTCCTTTATACAGTGCAGTTGTCCTGTCCCCTTTGCAGGAAAACACCCCCTAAGCATGATGCTTCCACCCACATGCTTCACTGAAGATATGGTATTATTGGGATGATACTCATTATTCTTTTTCCTCCAAATGGAGTTAAGAACAAATAGTTCTTCTTTGGTCTCATCTGACCACAGGACTTTCTCCTATGACCCCTCTGGATCATCCAAATGGTCCCTGGCAAACTTCTGATGGGCCTTGACATGTGCTGACTTAACCAGGGAAGCTTCCGTGTGAAGCATGATTTTAGGCCATGACGTCTTCATGTTTTACTTGTGGTAGCCTTAGAAACGGTGGTCCCAGCTCTCTTCACTGCATTGACCAGCTCCTCCCGTTTAGTTCTGGGCTTTTTCTACACAATTCTTAGAATCATTGATACCCCACGAGGAGAGATCTTCTGTAGGACCTGAGTCCAGGGGATGTTGACTGTCATTATTCCCCTCTCCCATTTTCTGACAATTGTTCCAGCAGTTGTTCTTTCTTCACCAAGCTGCTTGGCAATTGCCCTGTAGCCCTTTCCAGCTTTGTGAAGGTCTACAATATTGTCTCTTGTGCCTTTTGACAGCTCTTTGGCTTTGCCCATAGGGCTATTTAAAAGCAAAGGTAAGCAAGTGATCAAATACTTATTTGACACAGTAAATTACAAATAAATTGTTAGAAAATCATACAATGTGGATTTTTTTCTGATTTTTCTTTTTAGATTCTGTCTATCACAGTGAAAATGGACATATGTTGGAAATTCTAGACCCCTCCATGATATCTAAGTAGGAGAACTTGCAAAATCACAGGTTGATCAAATACTTATTGACCTCACTGTGTGTTGGTGGTATGTATAATATATATTGCCATCCTGCTAATGGGGCAGAAGTCTGCTATGACGGTAGTTAGGGCTAATGGGAGCTGACAGCAGAGAGCTGCCTGATGTCCTCAGTGGCCAAAAGCAGTCAGCTCACATTTACAATGATGACAGCTGATTAGAGGAATACTAACCTTTGACTGAAAGAGAGACAGAGAGAGACAGAGACATTCATAGATGCTGCTTGATTTCTGTATGAGTAACTCATTTCATGTTGGAGTTATCACCCAGAGATAAAGTATTCATCAGAAATTAATTGCCCTTTTATATAGTCTCATGTCATCACAGAAGTGTATGAGTTTCTTTTCCGCAAAGGCACATTTTTGAAGTTTATCCTTAAGTGTTCAGTTGGATGTTAAAAAATGCATAATTCAAAAAGCAAGTATCAAACTTGGCCAAATATAGCATAGATGACTGAAGGTGCTGTATGTGATAAAGTACATTAATATTGGTCAAGAACTAAACACTCTAAAAATATTTCGTGTGGCTTAGTAAATATCACAAAAATAAACATTAAAATAAATAGTTATATAAATGTAATAAATTCTTTCAAAAACATTAAATAATTTTTCTGTGCTAAATATAATTAATTTTTTACAAATTATTTTTGCAGAACATGAAAGAAGATATTTTGAAGAATGTTGGAAACTGGCACTTTTGAATGGCTGTTGTACATTCAAACTATTTTAAGGCAGGACAAATATGTAATTTAGTTGGTCAAAGATTAGATTTAAATCAAAAAATCATTTCCAACAGAGAGAATTTAAAAAACATTGTAGAAATACAGCCATCCTGAAACCCCTAATAGGAAAATTTTAGATATAGCATACTTCTAAGTCTCTCAAGTAGAATTAAATGTGTAGACATACCTACAAATACCTCTAATAGCCTTATCAGTTACAGTACATATTATATTACCCATAGTGCTGTTTGAGACCTGACAGAATAAAATCCCCCTGGAGCTGGAATATCATACATGACACTTATACAAACACAACACACATATGTGCACAGTGGGATGGATATCACAGCTCTGCTTTGCATGAAACAACAAAAAGAAGAAGGGGTGTATATACATGTTTTCTTTTATTAAGGCAATGACAGTATAGTCTAAGATAAACTCTCAGGAAGTATAATAATAAAACTATAATAGTCTTTCCGTGATGATGCAGAAGAGTGGAGTTGGAGTGTGTGAATAGGAAGGTTAGACAAGCATGAACGTTGTGATGTGTGAAATGATGCTAATGCCAAATTAAAGGTGTAAATTAAAGTTCTAGCTTTAAAATACGGAGGAGCTCCTGCTGCTTTCAGAAAATCCTGTCGGTTTCACATCAGAGCGTTTGAACTCGCTAAAGGCTTGGTGTGTTAATATATAAGGCAACCATTTCCAATCAAAGTCAGAATGGTTGAACCCAGTAACCTACACTGAATATACTTGTGTAAAGTAATAATACACTTAGAAGTTGCAGATAAAATAGTAAAGAAAAGCTTTAAACTTTTTATTAAAAAAGTTATTGCATTACACCTGGGGAGTGTGTCTGAAATCGCAACACATTCTCAAAGTGGTGAAATTTTAATTTGTTTAAAAATCAGCCCTGCGTTAACTGTGCAATATTTCTTATAAAAAAACTATCAATAAGTATTTAATCTTTTAATAACCCTCTCAGATACGATTTATTCAGCAACGTATTGGAAATGACCCTTATGATTTGACCTCTGGAGTAAGGGGGAGGTTGGTAATGCAGGCAGTTCTTTAAAATGCTAATTTTGATTGACATCAAACTGTCTGTCTAAACCTGACCTGCACACCAATCTTAATGAACTCCATACCATACGATGGTTATCACAAATAAAGACCAGATGATGTGTTCATTGATCTATAGTCTTCTTGAAGAGATTGTTTGCATATGTTTGTGAGCTTATGTTTCTGTGGAAATGCAGTTAGTGCACATACACAAGCATCTGTCTAAACAATTCGTTGAAAATAACATGAAATCATTAAAAACATAGAGATCATTTGATGATTTGATCATTTGATTGGGTGCATGCACTGAACACTGATCGATGAATAATGTGCAGATAAGTGTGTTCATCAGTCAAAAGCTCATCAGCGTAAAATGTCTTGTCTCATTAGTCCCTCATTTGTCTGATTATAAATTACCATGTCAAGTTTAAAACGCTTTCTCTGTTGTATGCAAATTTCAGGAATATGATTGTATTCTAGTTTTAATTTTATTGTTGCATACTCATTTAAAATCAGAAAGGATCATCATAACTAAATATTAATCATTCAGTGTTGCATTTCCTTCAACCTCCCAGTAATGAGTTTTAGGCCACTTGAGGTTGCAGAGCTTTTTGGCTCATGCAGCAGAAAAATTGCTCAGATACGGTCCTTTTAATTGACTTGTGTTATGTATAGGTCTAATGGCAAAGTTACAGGGTAGTTTTTTTTTCTGCTGATTATGCTTTTTTGCTAATATTGTAATATACCTTCTGTAAAGGACAATTAGGCGTTTAGCTGACTCGTTTCTTCAGCGCAACTTACAAGTAAGGTACAGGTTTTGTAAGTTTCAGTTGTAGATGGTTGTCCTTCATCTAGGGAGAGAAGTCAGTCAGGCATGCTGTGATGCAGGCAGAAGCTGCCTGATCTTAAGGATCGAATGTGTAGTGCGGCTGCTTGTTGTCCGCATAACAGTGATAAGAAAAGCCATGCTTCCATATGACGGATCCGAGTAATGTCATGTAGATCGAGAAAAGCAGAGGTCCAAGCACTGAGCCCTGAGTTACACCGGTGTTGAGATGTTGCTATTCCAAGAACTTACCTCTCCAAGGACCTCCCTTCTACGTAAGTCTGGAACCACTGGAGCGCTGTGTCAGACACACAAATGGGCTTAAGTGTCGAAAGAAGGATATGATGGTTGAAAGTGTCAAAGCATCTGAAAGATGCAGCAGGATGAGGACCAATGACTAAGAGTATGTTCTTGTCAGTCTTTTGCGGTCTCAATCTAGGAGCCTGAATGGTAGCTGTCCAGGAGGTTGTTCTGAGTAAGAAAGGAAGAGAGTTGGTCGAAAACAACATGCTTATGAGTTTTGTCAATGTAGGGCTGGAGGGATATCGGTATGTTCTCCAGTAGTGCAGTACTGGAGGGTTTTTGAAAGCATGTGATGCGAGTCTCTTCAAAAGTTGTAGCAAATATACCAAAGCATAGATATAAGTTGCGGATGTGGGAGAACAGGGATGACCAAAAGAGAGATCGCTTAAAGGAGATTTATTAGGGATAGGGTGCAGCAGTCAGGTGGTTAGAGGCAATAATATTTGCAAAAAAGAAAGAGGGGGGTCTCAGGAGCATGGTTCAGTGGACGAAGAGCAGAGAAGGGACTCCTGATGGACAAAGTTTTTCTCACAAAATTAAGATGCAAAATCATCAGCCATCAAATTCAAGGAGGGAGGAGAGTTGGGTGGACAGAGATGAAAGTACAGTTTATATTCACAGTAAACACGAAATATACATGTATACAAACATATGTACACGCTATAAAACAGAAGGCACATGCTTCACCAAAATGAACTCCTTAACTCAACCCATTGACATTTTTCTACCTGACTTTATTTTTTTAAATATAATATTTTGAAAAGTGTCGTTAAAATTAAGTATTGGTTCCTATTGAGATGAATTAGTATTGTGACTTTACAAGAACAAAGGGCCACCAATTTTTGGTTGCCAACATTCACCAAACATCCTTATTTGTGTTTTGCAAAATAAAGTTATACAGTATTAAATAAATGATGATTTTTCGGTGAACTATCCCTTAAAAAAAGTCAGCTTTTGCAATAATTTTTTTGCATAAAGCTCTTTTTTTTACTTATTTGGTTTGTAGATTTATAGCTATAGAAATCAAAGCTTGGTCTCTGTTACTGAGGGATGTTAAAGACGTGTTATACATTGCAGCCAATCACAAACATTCCTCTAAGATTAATAAAAGGGCAACTGTGACATCACTATTAGATCAGAGCCACATGTTGTGTTCTAGTGTTTAATCCCAACCACAGTGAAAACCCCACACACACGCACCAGATAACTCACAGGGAGCTGACATCTGGGAAGGAGATAACATGTGCCTTGAAAACACGCATTCTGTAGGAAATTCCAGGAACAGATGTGTGAACATTGTCTTGTCAGCTTTTGTGTTAAACAGCCGTCAAACTACTAACATTCACATTCATCATGTTTCTTAATCATCATATGCTAAAGTAACGTAATGTTGATGAACATCATTTAAAACACACTGACTTTTTACAATGTGACACACAATGTTTCAGGCAATGAAATGTGTGTCAAGCAAAGTTTTGATTAACTACTTTGGTGATGCACGCAATAAACACAAAAGATGTGCGTGAGTACCCAGTCTTCATCTTTCTTTCATTATAATAGTGTACTTGTGTTTGTATACATGTCACTCCTGCAAACATATACATTAATGCATTCAGCAAATATTTTCATTCGAAGCAACTTTGAAATGAAGAAACACATGTTAGTGAACTGCTTACATAATTGGTAGGTTGCCTTGAATAAAAGCATATGCTAAATTAAAAAAAATATCCCACCGCATTACATTATAGGGATTAAATCAGAAAACAGATACTCACTTTCAAAAAACAATGAAAAAGAAAAAATACTTATTTTAAATTCCATATGAATAAATGCAATTTTATTAAGTTATGCATAATTGGATTAATAGACACAGAATACACAGATTAATGAATGAAAACCACTTTATATCATTGCATGTGTGATATTTAAGCCGTATGTCCACCACAGGAAGGGGGATTAATTCTTTGTAATCCATAAGGATTTAGACATGCTCAGATGTGGCTCAGCAATTCAGGTCTTGTGTATGAAAGTCAATATCACTTGCCCAAATAAGAGATTCCAACAAACTTATGGACATGCAAGCATTCCTGAACTTCCACTGCTGTTACATTAAATTCAATTAACATAACTTTGTTAAAAAAAATTACATTTAAGCTTTTTCTTCAATGTACTTGTGCTCTTGCAACCTGTTTGAGTTGAAAAAAATGTGTGGATGACAAAGTAGATGCACTGTAGATAATCTGCTCTTAGGAACAAGGCAAATCCGCTTTTGTAAAACCGTTTTAAAATGGATACCAACAGGACGACACTCCATAAAGGGAATTCTAAAATACCGTGACAGCGACACTCAAAATTTGACTGTGATTTTTCTTGATTCAACTCATTCACAATTTTTTTTTGATTTTTAAATAAGCAGTTCAAATGTTGTGTATAGGTAAGTTATATATATTATGTTTTTGAAAGATTTATTAAGTATATTTTTGTGGTATCAGTCCTTCCTGCTTTTCCTCTGTGTATCATTGATTTTCCATACCCCCAAGAATGATCCACACAACCTTCTTTTTCACACTAAATAGAATCCTTCATACCCTCAGTCCATTTCCCATCGGTCAGCGGAGCATTGGATTTTGTAAATCCAGTACATGGTTCAAAATTAGATTGTGTCTCTTCAGTATTCACTGGGTTACTCATCCAAATAGGGGCCGTCTTTGGTTTTCTGGGGTGGCAGTAGTGTTTGAGATGGGATTCATAGAGCCAACGCTGACATGACGAAGGTTACACAACTCTGCTGGCCGCAGGATGCGGGTAAAGGCCATTTTGGAAACGAAACCATTGTTGTTATTCGTGGGACACCTCAGTTTGTAATAGCCATGATTGGATCCATATGTGACCGCTGAAGTAAAGCTGATGATTTAAGTCCTGGGAAAAGGAATGTTTTGTGATGCTCAGTAGGTTTTTACTGTATGTAATGTACAAGAGGGGTTGCTGGCCCTTTCGAAAATCACAAACATAAAACTAGCAGGAAAACCGACTGAACATGATTAAGTTATAGCGGCATCATTCGAGGTGAGAAAATCAAAAACATGCATAACCTTCATTTCAACTTTATCCTCCCATCATTTTGAATACAGTTACACTGGCTGAACGAGCTGAGAATTTGTAAAAGATTAACAACAGCAATATGCTATCATCTTCAAAACTCTACTCGTTCCAAAGACGGGAGCATCCCCTTACATAAGTCAAAACAGAGATCAAGTAATGCTATAATTTAAACAGATGTTAAAGATAAAGCTGAATCTGACAAGGAAGCCTTCTGTTTCTTCTTCATATGCCTCATAATAGCTCATTGTCACAGCAGATGTGTGAATCTGATTTAAAAACTAAAGTCAGCAAACTAGATAATATTTATCAGTCCTAAATCAAACTTAAAAGAAATATTTAATTTCATCAGTCTACATAAATCGTTGTGAAAGTTTACCAAAAAGTGAAAATTCTGCCCTCATTTGCTTTCTTCCCCTAAATAAGATATAATAATATTACATTTTGATAAATCTTGGTAACCGAACAGCAGTGGCAAACATTCACTTCTATTGTACGAACACAAAACCAATGTAAGTAAATGTGTGCCCGTTTCCAACATTCTTCAAAATATCTTCTTTTGTGTTCTGCAGAGAAAAGAAAGTATTAAACACTAAACTATTGACACGGTTTTCATTTTTGTTACAATTCTTAAGAGTGTGTTTAATATGAATAAATTCAATACTGTACATTTGACAAATTGTTTAACTTTGTTTCCTCTAGAATAGAAATATATTGATATGGCAACATGGTCTCATGATAAAACAATACTGTTTCACAAGATGATGTGAGTCATACAAAAATGTATGGCTTTTAAGGGAAAGTAATGAAGACCCACCCTTATAATCGAAACAGAATAATAGTTGGTTTTGACAGACAGCAGATAGTAATGAGTTTGTCGCGAGATTGTATTAGGGCTAACTACATAAATTCACAAATTCATATCGTTCTAAAACGGATTTTCATGAGATTGTTTGGGGAGATCCTTTAGGCCTTTAGTCTTTCTCTGCTATCGAGGGACTAGACAGAAGTCCTCTGAAGTCGCTCGTCTCTTTGCAGTAGGTAAATAACTTGCAAACACAGCTATCTTTTCCTATTTAAATGCTAATGAACTACAGGCTGGGCTGAGCTGAGGGAGGTTGTGCATTTTTAATGTCTTATCTCAAAAGTAAACGGTAGCAGTGACTGAGAGGTGAGTACATGATCAGTCATTACATGCACCAGCGATGCTCTAACCTGCACGTGTGTGCGGATTCAGTCCTGTGTAGACACAAATAAGACAGAACTATACTCTGTAACATTCCCAAATGTAAATGTAAATGTTCCATAAATGGAAAACAGAAGTACACAACTTTCCCATGACCTCCATCTACAAAGGAATTATGTCATTTCCTTCGGTCCCTCTTTTCCTTGATTGTACTCGATAAGTGTTTTTCCATTCTGCCGTAATAATGCCCTGCACAGACAGGATTCATCCATTTCTCCAGACGTTTCAACATATCAAAGATAATGCAGAAAGAGGCCACCAAGAGTATTCCATGCCATCATATCTGATTCTATTACACCTCATAAAAATCCAAGGAAATGTCTATGTCTTAAATGGAACTTAATTTAACAGAAATTACCAAGCATCTGGTTGCACAATCATGGTATTGAAAAATAATCAAAAAAGCCACAGCAAATAAGTTTTATAGTTAAAAAGAAGAAGCTGCAGAGCAATAACCAAACATTACACACATAGCACATAGTTACAAATGACATGATAAATATATATATATATATATATAGAGAGAGAGAGAGAGAGAGAGAGAGAGAGAGAGAGAGAGAGAGAGAGAGAGAGAGAGAGAGAGAGAGAGAGAGAGAGAGAGAGAGAGAGAGAGAGAGAGAGAGAGAGAGAGAGAGAGAGAGAGAGAGAGGGGGGGGGGGGGAAATCATAAAAATATATCAACAATGTATTTCCAGGACACCTTATAATTGATGCACAATGCATAAACCAACCTTACTGAGTAGAATATTCATGTCAAGTTTAATCCATCTATGTGTATCAACATTTCCATACAAAGCATTTCTTCAAACCGTCTGTAATAGACTGAAATATACTCACATGCATGAGCATTGACTGACTGCTGATGCAGAGATAATGAGATGCTTCACTGAGCTGAGAGTGGTAATTGTCTCGCATGGTGTGTGAAAATCAAGGCCATTCTGTGTCTCCGTGTCATTGTCATCCTGGTTCACACCTGTTATCTGTCTACTGTAGCCGAAATTCACCCTGTTACTTCTACCTTGCATGCTTTAAGTTGCATATCTGTATTTATTTTCTTAATTCAAACTGAGACTTTTATCAAGTTATCAAGACTTGGGACTTTTGTCCGTTCCTTGCAGACACACACACACAGAATGACTTTGCTATGCTTCGCTAACAGACTGTCAGGTGTTGAAAGAGGGAAATCTGTCTCTTATCGGACTATCTTCATCTAAGAGAGAGAGATAGAGAGAGAGAGAGAGAGAGAGAGAGAGAGAGAGAGAGAGAGAGAGAGAGAGAGAGAGAGAGAGAGAGAGAGATATTAAACCCACATTTCAGCATCAAAGGGAAAGCTTTGAGAGATTTGGTGATCACATAAAACCGTTTGACTGATTTTAAAGGCAGAGTTCAAAATAAAAAGTCATCATTTATTCATATTTAGGTTGTTATAAAATAAGAAGAATACTTATAACCAAACAGTTACTGGACTCTTCTGTACCATTGTAGGAAAATTAAAACGATGTCCTACATGCTTCAAACTATCTTCTTTTAACTCAATTCCACTTTGTACAGATATATGCAGCACTAACCACTGCCTTTACCATACAAAACCCTAATGAATCTCAAACACACTTTCTTTCTCCATATAAACTCAACTCTCACAGTTAAATAATACATAGAAAACTGTAATTCATAAAGCTTTCTTCTAATATGTAATAATATCTTCTAATTTAAGCTTTGTGCACTGTGGTTTGGATGTTTGTTTTGTAATCCATCTGTTTATTTGATGAATAGGCCCGGCTGTCATAACTTTTGGTCAGGACATGCACTAGCTGTTTGGGCAAACTTGCTCTAATGTCAAGTTGCGCTTTTGTTGCACACAAGTATGCATCTAACATACACATTGCACTGCGAATGATGGACTGGTGGTTAAGGCATGGTGCATTGAAAGTGTAAAATCTTCACAAAATACATGTTTCGATTACAGAAATGTCATATAATCCTCGGCATGTTATTCTGATCAGCAAAACAAACAAGGAGGTCTTCTGTCTCGAGAGTGCACATTAAATTCTTGGAGAATTTCTTCTGTAGGCTATAGTTTTTTTGCTCTAATGATAATGGAGAATGGTAGAAACTAACTAATACATATGTTTGCTGCATTACACCATAGAAATTCCAGATTTACGTTTCCTGTAACGTAGTAATCCGTAAAGGTCGCTGTTAACGTGGTTCCATGTTTCAAACTTTAATTAGTGTATAATGTTGTTGTTAGAGTATAAATAATATCTGAAAAAGTATAAAGCACAAAGTTCAATGCCAAGTGAGATATTTATCAAACAAAAATTGTCTACAAAAACGGCTGGTTGGGACTACATCCCTCTAGTTCCTGCTTAAGTGATAATCAGTTTAATGCCGGATTTGCACAAAAATAGTTGCTGACCACCACTGGTAAGTGTATTTAATTATTTAAGTTGGTGCTTTTAACAGTTTCGGGAACATATTACACAAAGGAAAACGCTGTTTAGCTTTGTTTGTTTGTTTGGTAATTGAAACGAATCCAACAAAAGTGTTGTTAACCAATCGGAAAATATCGATTGTTTGTGTTTGTAACGATCAGTTAAAATTATTTGTGTACTGTTTAAGCACATGCTGGTTTAGATCGTGGTAAAGTTTAGCAACACGCGTGAATCATTCGTGCTTGCACAATTTTACCGCTGGCCCAATCAGAACTCCTTACGAATTTCTGAAGGCGGGACTTTATCAGAACAGGAAGTTATCAGCCGTTTTATGACAGGGAAAAAGCATTATGTGAAAAATATGGGATATTTTTACAAGCGAACACATTAACACATGTTATATTACACATTGTTAACACAATCAAAGCTTAAAAAACTTGCGAAGAACTGGACCTTTAACACTTAAGATTTTGTTTCAAGGCCTTAAAAGATGCGTTCTTAGATTAAAGTGGAATAACTGTGTTTTATACCATTAAGCTGGAACAATTAAATAAATGATATATATTTTATTTAATAAAGTCGACAACAAACAAGGTATATTAGATTAATTAATTGTGATTAATAACGACGAATCGCATTCCGAATAAATATGACATTTATATATATTTAAAACTTTTTCTATGCCAAATGCAAACACAAATAATATATAAACCTATAAAATAGCATATTCTTCTTAAATATATGTATGTGAGTATTGATAAGTGCAAAATGAATATGCACAGACTTTATTCTGCTCTGATTCCAACATTATTCGATATGAAATAAATTAAAATAATATATAATATAATATTTCAAAATAAAGCCTAAACACTTTTCCAAGAACAAAGCACTTAAATGGATTTTACGGATGTTTGGATGATCCAGTGCGTCATCAGTGATTAAGATAAACATAACAGCCCTCATTGCACCCATCTCTCGTGTTTTGGGTTTATTCCATGCGAAATTTAAATGGGAGTCACTTTTAAGGTGAGTCTCCGCCCAGTGGGAGTCACAGCGCTTGATCCACCTGCCAGACTCCTTCAGTGGCAGACGCGGAGAGACGCGACGCGCACCGAGAGCGTTTAAAACTCCTGCGGAGAGGCGCACGGAGTCGGAGTCAAGCGCTGGGAAATTGGGAGCAGGCACTTTTCGGACCCTTGGATGCGGTGACGCACGCTTTACTTTTGCCTGGACGCTGTGCTTCCTTATGCTTTTGTTTGAGGATTGCATATTTTGTTTGGACGTTGGGACAGGGATCGTTTGTGACTGAGGTGAGGTCTGCTGGAAATGTTTCTTAGAATAAAAAAAGAAATAAACACTTCATGCATCACCATCACAAGAAATCCCAAGGGATGTCCCAAGCAGACTCTGTGCAGATGCTACACAGGTTTGGGATATTGGGAGTGCTATAGTGATTGAAATGAAAAATGTTAATTCTTGCTTTGTTTTATTTAACATTGACATTCTTATGTGCATTTCCCAGAGAAAAGGTCAAAAGTAAAATAATGCAACATGTTGAACACATTAATGTTTATTCCTATGTTGTCTTCCCACATAGGATTGGATCAATCTTGGGATAAAGCAACCATGCGGGGAGCCAGGACTTTGGTGCTGGGGACCCTTCTGGCCTCTGTGTTCTCAGCTGTGTCTGTCCACAGCAATCTTTTGTCTTCACTGCCACCCGCCTCCGCTCCAAGAGTCTCCCTGTCCTTCAAAGGTAGGATGCATGCCTTGTGTTTGCTTATTCTTGCTCTGTGGATTCCTACAGCCCCTGCTGGAGATGAGCTTCACTGCTGTCCAAATATGGGAAAACTCGGAATCAATACAATGCCTATGAAACATGCTTCTGTTTTGCACCTCAACCCCTGGCCTTAGTTCAGTTTTGGCTTGTGAAGTGCTGAGCAAGCTGCTTTGCTTCTTTGGTTACCTGTCCGTTCGGCGTTCTATTTCGAGGAGCTTCAGAGTCTGCTTGCTGAACGGATTTTCCTTTCTATTGCCCGTTATTGTGTTTCTTTAATTGGTTTTTCTAACACTTGACATGCACCGTGCCAATCTGAAAGATGTCCCGCTTGCTCATCGCTCTGTGACTAGGAGTTTAACCCATTCTGAGGGAATTGGTTTTCATGTTGGGTCTGTTGGGGTTTGCGCACGCCTCTTGGTTGGCTAAGCAATGCAATTAGTTTTTAGTTCTGGGCGAGTATTTCCCTTGAGATTCTCTGAACTATTTTTTGTGAATGTCAGTGTTCTTGGTAGTTTCCCATTTTCCGGGACTTTGCATTCTTTATTTCTTCTTTGTAGCACAATGGTTTTGGTAGAGCATCGGGCCATTATGCCAAGAGCATGCGTTTTATTCCTAAGGAATTGGATTTGTTTTAAAATGTGTAGCTGTATATTATATAGATTGAATCGAAATTTAACCCTGATTCTGTATAGTGTAGATAAATAGATTTGGCTCTTTTTGTGCCCTTCTGTCAGTCAGCATTGACAATGTCCACTCTTTACGGCCAAGACATACATTGGAGAATACATCTCATGCGTACAGAGGAGAGATAGTTCAGCAATATGACAACATGATCTGTGATCTGTCTGGAGATTATCAAAATGCCATAATAGAACTATTGATGAAATATAAACTTGGTCTGGTTTATGTAAGCCATATTGGAAGCACATTGTGGTTTACTTCTGGCTCCTTATTTCTCTGTCCAACAGCTAAACACTGGATGCATGTCCCTGCCCTGAACGTCTTGTGCAAAGAGGGTACATTTGTTAAAGGCTTACATTTAGTTCTGTCCCACAAACAGTTTTAAGCTTAGCTGAATCCTGTTTTGGTTTTGTACTTGGTCTGTGTCATTAGAAAATCATTACGGCTAGCCGAAAGCCAAGCCATAATCATGTGGCTTTATGCCCTGTGGCAAGTCTTTGAAATATACGGGGCATCCTGTCATATGTCTCTCTCGGTAACTTAAATATGAGGTACGACTGTTTATGTCATGAGGTCAGAAGTTGTCTGTGGCTGTAATGGGGTGTCCGAATGCTGAAGTGTTAAATGTGATTTATAGCTTGTTTAGAGCTCAATTGGTCAACTTTGGAATGAAGTGGGGGGGGGCATCCTTGCCTTTTTCAAAGCCGTAGCCGAGAAATGCGTGCCATCAGAGTTCGAAATCAGTTCAATCCTGGATAAAAGGATTAGTTCACCCAAAATCAAAATGTTGTCATTTACTCGCATGCATTCTGCAGAACACAAAAGAAGATATTTTGAGAAATGTCACATTCACCATTAGTATTCAATGGGTGAAAAATGTTCTTGGTAACCAACATCTTTCACAAAATCTTCTTTTGTGTTCTGCAGAAGAAAGTCAAACAGGTTTTAAATGACAAAAGGGTTGAGAGGATGACAGATTTTTTAATGCAGCCCTACTCTAAACTTATTGAATGCTTTCAAACTCATTTTAGCTCTAGTAAGCACATTGACATGACTCCTGAGACACTCTCCAAAAACTAGGTAGAGTTTTATGTGCTGCAGATGCGTCTCGATATAAACTGTGAAACTTTAACCAGTTTGGACATTTTAATGTTGTGTTGTAGGTGCTGTAATAACTCCAGCCCTGCTGGTAATCACTATGGTAAGAAATAATGTTTGTGATTATTGCAGTTGCCATAATAATGGCACTATCACAAAAGCCAGAAGAACTCAAAGGCCGCCTGAGGGAAGCGTGTTAAGTAGTCCTGCTTTAGACAATATGTAATTTCATGCATGGCATGTGATGATTCGATGTAGCTTAAGGTGCCGTTTAAGAAAAAAACCGGGTAAAGAAATTAATACCTTTTAAAGGTTCTGCCCTAGGGGAATTCAGGTAAAATGCTACAGTAAGAATCCCGCACATCTACGAACACACAATTGGTATCACCCTCATATTTTCCAGTACAAGCATGTAGGGAGGGCAGGGAAGCCTGCCAGACCGAGTCAGTTTCAGTCTGAGGGAGGACTTGGCTGCCTGTGGTAGTGTCGGTGAGTTAAGAGAGGAGATACCAGTGTCTTCTTGTGCCCTTTCACATTACAGACAGTCCAGGCCAGCACATCCCTGGGAGCCAAGATAAATCATCTGTGAAGTTCAAGGTCTAGTGAACTGTATCACACATGACTTTATGACAGGTCATGAATTATTAGGAAATTTCAGACCTTAAGAGTGCTTTTATTCTGGGAGGGATAGGGCAGAACCACCAGATTGCATGCATACAGTCGGATAGGACACCATAAATTGAAAGTTATCATTTACTCAACTTTGTTTTGTTTCATATAAACCTGTTGGTTTATATGAAACATGTAATATGTTGTATTTAACATCAGTGTTGAGTGTTGAATGTAAAGTTCAAATGAAAAAAAAAAGTTCTGTTACTATTTTTTATCCATTGTCATTTCAAACCTGAATGCCGGTACTAATTCACTTCTATTGTATGAACAAAAACTATTGCAAATCATCCATTTAGTTCAATTATCAGCACTCTTCAAAATATCTTCTTTTATGTTCTGCAGAGCAAAGTAAATCATACAGGTTCGGAATGACTTACAGGGTAGTAAAAGGTGACAATTATTACTTGAGGGGAATTATCACATTAAAATTACTAAAATTTTCTGTGTGTGTAACATGATTTTTTAAATGATATGCTTGATTAAATTTTTATTTTTCTCTCTCTTTCTCATACATATACACGCCACACACTGTTTAAATGCCCTCTTTCCCATGTATCTCTTCCAGTTTGGGATTTACATGTTAAAAGGTTGCCCAGAATAGTCACATGACACGAGTTCATCTCTGGCGCACCAGTACCTTTATAACTCCTCATTTTGGACATGACAATGGATTTATGGGCATGTTCATGCATATCATATCACAGTACAGTGGTAAGAAAACCAAGGGGTGGTTGAAGGAAGAAGGCTGTGTGTATGAAGTGTGCCATGGGTGTTGTTTGTGCACATTGTTTTAATTTAAATTCCATCAGTAGAGTCTCAGAAGGATAGCACAGTCATTGCTCAGTTAGAAGAATGTTCTCAGAACGTTTTCAGGGCGCTCGAGGGACGAGAAGGTGGAGCGGACAGCAATGCATATATTATCGCGATTAAATCGAGAATAAGAAGTGTTATGACATCCTTGTGGGTAACATTCTGTTAAACGTTTCTCTAAAACAGCCCGTCTGCTGTTGACACGTCTTTTGAAAGCTCTTTTTGAGCAATTTTAGAGCTCTTTGTATATTTTTGACAGATTGGCCAATTTGGTGTAGTAGTAATAGGTACAGTAGTTTTAAACAACATATATTCTCAATGAAATGTATGGGTTGACCATGGCACAATATGTGTGTGGTTGTCTAAGGTCAAGTCTATTTTTATCTTTAAACAAACTCTAATAACAGCCTATTTAAGGGTGCTGGGGTTAAGGTTACGACCCCAAAAACAGAAATGCTTGTTCTGATAATATGCCACCCCATTTAAAAGCATTTAGTAGTTCTTGCTGTTTATTTCATCATTGTTGAAAACACCTGGATGCAATAATTGTCCATGTGTGAAAAAGCAGAACTGAGACAACAGCCTATAGGAATTATACATCTGAAATTAGATGTTCCTATCTTATACTCCTATCAAACATCTTCAGAAAAGCAATTATTCGTAGTGTATAAAGCCATTAAATATAATGAAATTGCAGGATTTTCTTCTTCGCTAAGATTGTGATACCTGTACAGACGAAAGGGAAGTTTGATTTCTTTTATGTTGTAATGGCATTGTATTACTTTTAATGCCCTTTGGTCATGTTGTTCTCAATTGAAAGTGTGTTTGCCCTCAAGCATGATGCAGTTTCATTTCACATGAAAAAGAGAGAGAGACGGGAAAGTATTGGTAACAACTCGAATTGTTGTACACTCAATCCATTTCACTCGAGAGTTGATTAAGTTCATCCTTTATGTTGTCTTTAACTGGACTCTAACTGGGTCAATCGTGACACCAGAGAATTCACTAAGTGCTTCCCTCTGACACGCACACATGCAGATAGACAGAGAATGGAAAAATCATGTGTAAGAGAGAGCCCCTGAGCAATCAATGTTGTTCTGAAAGGTGAACCTTCTTCAACCTGCCAAGATCCGCCTAAGAGACCCGTTCAGACAGAAGATGAGACTGTCTCTCACAATTTCACATCACAGGCCAACTAACCGCTTTAAACACAATGCCAATCAGTGAGGATTGTTACTTCAGAGATGTCTCACCTGTGGCGCTGATGGGAAATTATTTGAAAGCGATTGCGTGTGCGTGTGTGTGTTTTTGGCCCAATCTTCAGTCTCCCACAGCGGCGTCTTGTATCAATTTTCACTGATCCAACTAAAAGTGTGTTTGTCTTCAGGTAACACAGCTTATTTTATTTTTAGCTAAGGCTCACAAGCACTCTGGTTTTGTGGGCGAAACCGCAGTGATGTATCAAAACGGTATTAAAAAGCTGAACGAGATGGAAATGATCTAAAATGCATTATTCTGAGCTGCTCCCAAGGGGCTTTCTCTAATGGAGAGCTTGGCAAAGAAATAAACTTAACCCTGTGACCCTACATCGAGTTTCAGCTTCATAAGAATCACTTAGAAAGGGCTGCATGGGACGCAGACAGGCGAGGTCCTGGAGGCCTGTTCTTTGTTCTCTTGTCTTTCTTTTTGGTATTGCCAAAGAGTGATGTGGTCATGTGATGTTTTGATGGAATTATGCAGTCACGGCCTGGAAGATCTAAATATTCTTACTGTTCTCAAATTTGTGGTTGTTTGTAAGAACACATTTTTTCTCTGTCATGCTGGGGTGCAGCAGATGCTCCCAGTGCGGTTTGTGTCAAAGTATTGGTGGATCCCAGCATCCTGTGCTGCTGCGCGGGATCTGAACCGTCACGTTGAGCAGAGAGCCGAGGTGACAGCAGAAGAGCTAAATATAGAGACCCTGCACTCCTACACCACCCTTACCTTTTCTTCTCTGTATTCATCTTTCTGGCATTACAGAAACATAGCAAAGAACTAACAGAGTAAGACTTACTTATCTGTTGGTAATACTGAAGTTGTTTTTGTTGCTCCGTGGTGATCCTATGATATTCTATTTTAAGTCTTTGTTAAGACCATGTCACATGTATTAGGTGCTCAATTAGCATCCATTTACAGTATATTAATATATACTACTCAATATACTATGACAGTGTATTAAAGTTCACCCATTTCCACTGCTGAACAGCAAGTGCACTGATTCACTTTTATTGTATGGACCTGTGCAAGTGAATGCGTGCCAGTTACCAACATTTTCAAAAGTCTTCTTTCGTGTTTTGCAAAAGAATTAATAAGAATAAGAATTTATATTTTTTGTATGAAAAATTACTTAAGGTAAAGAGTTTCAATTTTATGGTGTTCACATAAAACTGTGGTGCTTTTAATCTTAAGTTAAAAATGTTTTATACATTTATACATTCGCATCTCTTGAAAGGAATCTTTATTTCTTCCACTTTTCATTTGCGCCATTCCCAGGGGAGGTGTCTAACTTGTCATCCTCCCGAAGGAGTGTATGAGCACAATCAGGTGGAAAGAAGGAGCATTCTATTTGGGTGAGGTCTGGGTCACAGCTCATCAGATGAGTCACACAGATGGGCGTGTGGGTTGGTGGGCATGTTCTTGACAGGGAGATGCTCATTTCAAGAAGCAATCATGGGGATTTGGGGTCATATTTGTTATTTATAAAAGATGTCCGATTGTGATTGGGCATTTTAACGATGCGTATTATCTGCATGGATGTTAAACAGTGCCATTATATTTTTTGTCAGGCTACTTATTTACTTTCTAAAGACAATATCAGGAGATATTTGGGAAATGTTGTTAGGGTTGTAAACCTGTATTTAAGTTTTTCTGATGTGACACACAAAAGATTTGGAGATGTGTGGTGTTGTCTAAATTAAATGGCATGTTATAATACAATCTTATTGCATAATTGCTAAATTATATTACTGCTAGTTTAACTAATTTGTGTCCAATCAAACAGATAATTTGATCAGTTGCATTTATGATGTCAGAATACGTATGATTATTAGAAAAAAAGTTTCTGGCCTAAACACAAGTCCTACAAAAATGCTATAGAAAAATATCTGGAAAATGGTTGTGAGAGTGCTTTTTTGCAGATTTGCGCAAGTTAATGAAAAGGAAACAATTTTACTTCCTTAAGTCGTCTGACCCAGTAAAATCCAAAGAAACAGTTTGACTGCCATCACTTTTGATTATCTCTCCTTGTACAACATGCCAAGCACATCCATACTCGCACACCTCCACAGTCCTCACTCATCTCACAACACTCATGTGAAGATTGTATGTTTTCACCGCTCCTCTTCTCTCATCTTACTAATCAAGGTTCAATCTTTACTTACACAATCACTCCCCATCGTCTGTAGCTCTCATCACTGATAAACGGTGAAAGTCAAAGACATTTTAAGCGTTGAGATTGTAGATGAATGCTTTGTTTTATAAAAGCCTTAGAACCAAAGGTTATCCGATCTGGATAAACCCTTTGCACTGTCAGCCGGTTTGATGTGTTTCTTTCTCAAGTGTAATGTGAGGGATTGTGTAAGCTCATGTGGAGAATCAAAACATTTTTCTATTACTGTTGGAGAACAGCTTTGGGAAAAGAGGGAAATCTTCTTTCACTTGTCAATGACTCACTTGTCATTGTGAGAAACATACATGGTTAGTATTCTGCATAAGTGCGAGACTGTGATTGTCTGTGGGATATGTGTTTGTGTGATGTCCCATGATAATTGTTATTTGTCAGGATGGATAACATGTATAACATGGAGTGAAAATAACACAATGGATGTATAGGTTTGTTTAGGGGTTGGGTGTGAGACTTTTATTTTTAAAAGTATTTTTAAATTTCTGTGGGCACATAACAGACCCAGGTCTTCAGTATATAAAATCATTTACTCTCCCTCTTGTCATTTCAAACTTGAATGACTTTCTTAAAAAATATTTAAAAGATATTTTGACGAAAGTTTGCATCTGTCAAGCATTAAGCCATTATACATACAATAGAAGTAAATGTGTACCTCTGCTTTTTGAGTACCAACTTTTTTCAAAGTATCTTCTTTTGTGTTGTGCAGATTTAAGAAACTCACACAGCTTTGAGAGTAAATGAAACTACCACTTTAAGTCTTGTGTAATTTTGCAAATGTTGCGACTTGTTTGGTGACAATAAAATAGAGTGAAATGACTCATTTGGTGTCACTCAAGTCTCTGTGTACTCTTAGACTTTAATTGCTCCAAGAAGGAAGTGAAATATCCCTTTTGACTGATCCTATTGTGTTTTTACCACAAATGGAGCAGCAGAAGGGTTGTGTAGCCCAACGTGATGTGATTTGTTCGGACACACCAACATTCAGGTCTGTTTGTAATGAGCAGTTACAAAAGCCTTAAATGCTTGGCAGCGAAAAACCAAGACCTGGACCACCATGAGACCTTTTGTGCAGTCATTGAAGATTTGTTATTAAGATTCTTTTTGACATTGTAAAAGGGGGACGCGTCTGAAAATTCAGTAAAAACAGTTGCTATATAGATGGAGAAATGTTAAAGAAGTGTTAAGGAGATATGTCAAAGATATTCACCGCAAACAAAGAGTTCACCGCTCATCTGATCAACGTTAACCTTTTCATATCAAGTAGTTCTATAGATGTTGCCTTTGTAATATTTTTATATTTTTATTATGATTTTATAGTAAATATGTAATTTATGTAATGTAACTATTGTTTTAAAAGACTATAATGATTACAAAAATATTCATTATACAGTGAACATCTTAATATGCCTTTACAGTGGCAGGGCTCCAAACTAAAATTTGAGAGAGGCGTCACTAGTGTTACCAATTTTCACTGGTGTTACCAATTTTACATTTAATAAATCATATAAAAACAAATCATCATGACGTAAGTTCAGTTATTTGATATACATCACCTCTCTTTAAACACTTTACCATATTTAAAGCCCATCTTTTTAAAACTAAATGATTAAATGTTACTTTCTGTGTTAATGAAACTAAAAACTAAGTTGTTGAACAAGAACATAGATCTTTATAAGGCCCTTTAAGACTGACTTTTCTTGACGGATTTTTAATTTTTTTAAATTAATTTTAAGACGTGTATTTACTGCTCCCTCACAAGGATTGTTCAAGGGATACACATACTGTATGTAGTTCTGGTTTGGAATGCAATGACACTGAATACACTATTATTTCGTTCTGCTGTTTTTTTTTTTAGGGTCTTAGTGTTCCTCCTAAAAGCAAAAATGTTGGGGAAAAAGAAGAGGAGAGTGGATTTTTTATTTATCCCTGTAAATATTCCATGTATGTGTCCGTTCATCCACTTGTGTTTTCCCATCAACAAAGACAATGCCATCTCCTTGCGTCTGCTGGTTTGGTTGCCATGGTAGCATTTCTTTGTTACCTGTCGCTGCGTTATTGCAGATTTCACCTGTTTTTTAATCGCTGTGGTTTCGTGCATCAAGTTCAATTAAATAATAAAATGCACTTATCAATACAATGGAAAACAGAATTTTTTTTAAGAAATGAGGAGCAACATATGAAACCATTTAATCCCTGACATTACAATAGTAAGTAGACGTGTCGCTTAATTTTCTGCCACGCAGACAAAGAAGATTTTCTCTCTCCAGATGTGGTTTGGGTGTGGGAGTTCCAGCCTTGAGGTTACTAGACAATCTTGACCTAAGGGAGGCGTGAGGTCAAGGGTTCCTCTGCCTTCATGTTGTTTTAGACTGCCACCATTTATAACCATCTGTCAGTCAGGCACGGACTCTAATGCAACTGCAGTACTTAGACTCAGACAATGACCTCTTCTGACACACCGAAGCATCGCAATGGGAGGAAACAGGGGGAGCTGGCCAATCGGAACAGAGGGATGGAATAGAACAGAATGTGAATTCACAACAGGGGTTATTGGGTGGTAAAAGGAAAAATGTGTCTGTCACTTACGGGTAGTCATTTCTTTATTATTTTAGAGGACACTGAAGGACAGAGGGGAGAAAAAGATGAATGGAGAAATTTGTTTGAAAAAAAGAGATAATAGAAAAAAAGAGATAATCTTCTCTGAACATATCATGTAGTGGTTTTGGAATAATTTACATAACAAGAAATATATTAGACCTGGCTTTACTGTGCTTGTAAATTCTCAAGTAGTGTTTTGTAAAGTAAATACAAGTTTGAGTAAATTATATGCCTGACAGTTTGATGATAGGGTAACTAAGATGTTGCAATCATAATTATGGTAATCAGCCCCGATAATCTACGCTGTGTTTAATTCAGTGAGATTGTGTTGTGCATCTCTCAGGTATGTCACTGTGGTGAAATTATACATGTGGGTTTGTGAGTTAGAGGGGTTGGAAAGATGACTCGAGCCTCAAGAGAACACACTCAATGCTGATTACATGGTGTGAATATTATGTGACCGATGCTGGGGTTGAGTGTTTGTTATTTGCTGTTCTTGTGCTCTGTTGTGTGTTTTGTGTAGACGTGTACAGCTGTGAACGTAGACTTTCCTGAGACTTTTGATTTTCTTTAGACATTCTTCCTCAATGTGTCCCCTCTCTTTCACATCTCGTCTTGCCCAAAATCAACAGTTAAAATGCTTGCAATTTTCTACTTTGAACTTTGCATACACCTCACCAAAGAAGCGCCGGCGAAGTCTAATACGGGATGAATTCATGTTCTCATCCCACGTGCACGCACATCCCGAAATTCCCCAATGAAACTATGATTGACATGTTTATGTTGCTGGAGTAAAATGTTCTCGGCTACAATTACTCGGTAAATGCACATTTAATGAAAAAGCATTGTCCTTGCTGCCACTACCACAAGATGGGAATACTTCATGATACTTTGCTTTAGCTTGGATGAAACAGCACTAATATAGCCTCTATCAGATATTGACTGGTAAGTGTGTAAATGTATTTTTTAAATGCGATAAAATAGAATTTACTGAACATCATTTAGATTAACATGAACATAATGTTATCATTCTTATTGTTCTTAGAAAAATATAATGTTTGGACCAGTGCAACATAACCACATTAAAGGCAGCAGATGAAGGTACAATATTCTGAGAATCCCATCCAAAATGTCTGGAGGAAACGGCGGATCTTTTGGCACAAAGGCAAACAAAAGATTTCATTAATTGTGGTCTCCTCACTTCAGTGCTGAGACAGGACATTAAATCATTTTTACAGTTTTAGAGCCTTTGCAGTATAGAAACAAAAGGTCAAAATCATTCCTCTTCGGACACATTTAGGTTAAAACCGTAAGATTAAGTATCATCCCTTCATATTTGAAAAATATAGCACGGAGGCCAAATCCTTTTCGCTTTTACAGTTTTCTGCAGCTTGAATCTCAAGTCTGTCAAACCGGTCCCAGAGGAGACATGAGCTTTGCAAAATAGATATGCTAAACCTTTATCCTGGGAAATAAAAGACAGAGAGAAACAGATGTGAAATCGGAGAGAGCAAAAGATAAATGTGGCTTTTAACATCATGGACACGTCCCACTGTTAAAACCGTCCCACAATTCATCAGTTTAAGCCTCCTGTAAAACGAGAACGTATTTACTCGATAACAAGATGGAAATGGAGATGCGGAAAAAGAGCGTAATAGGATAAGAGAAAGTGCATGCTGGACAGACGCCAGGAGGAATGTGTTAGGTGTCTGTCTAGAGTCAACCAACATCTGTTTTGTGCTGTCTGTTGGTTTGGTTATGAAGTTAAATAAGGAAAAATTGTATATTAATATATAAATAGCAGATTTCTCTGGTAAAAGCATGTATATGTTAGGGATGTACGTAATGAAAATTCTTGGCCGAAACCGAAAACCAAAATAGAGGAAACCTTGGCAGAGAACCCAAACACCAAACAAATTACGCCAATTCTTAGCACCATTGCATTTATGGCTATGACTGTGTACTTACCAAAAATACAGACTAAATCAAAAATACTTACTAAAATCTGGGCAATGCAATTGCAAATTAATATTAAAGTTTCAAAGAATAAATCAATTTCAAATTAAAAAAAATATTTATTTAGCATATTTATATCAAATAAAATAAAATTCAAACCAAAATGTTTAACTTGACCCCACTTATGCGTACATTAAATAATAATGTACTGGCCTTCTGTAAGGTTCTGAGATTTAAAATTGTTCTTTCATAAAAGAAGTATGCATTGGAACAGCACTTTTTACATGTTGCAACGGCTCTTTGTACAAAAGCACAATATATACTAGGGCCATAACCTAGACATAAAAAGCTTTTTTTCTGCTACCGACCGAAAGCTGATAGTCATGGCAGACATATCCTCTCGATTGAAAGAGAAGAGCAACAAATTTGTGCTCCTACATATAAAATGTTGACAAACATTACCATTGTCATTATTTGAATGAGGGTAATTCAAGTTAGAAAATATGAACCTTTAGAATTTAGTTAATGCAATTTAATATAACCACTGAACTTTTGGTATCAACAGATTTTACAATGAATAATCGGCTATCGATATTGGGGAAAAATTCAGTATTGGTGTACTTCTTGATAATAGAAACAGAAAAAAAGTGATGTGTATGAAGTTTGTACGCCTTTCATTTGATGACAGGAATAAATGACGTTTTATATCTGTAAACATATTCAGCATCATATTCATTCCATAGATCAAGGTCAAATCATCGTATCATAAAGAGTTCAAATCCTGAAGAAAAGACCCATGCATCTGAGCTTTTTATATGACATTCTTCTAAACCAATTGAGTCTTTATGTTCCCATGTCATAACTCCAGAAGTCTGATCATGACTGATATTTAAGAAATACTGCAGTTGTTTTACCTAATGTTGATACAGCCAACCAAAGCAGACCTAATTAAACTCCCATCATTTAATTTCTCTCTTGTTTTCCTTCTCAATCCGCTTATCTCTATCTTGTTTCGTTTGGCTCGTGAATTCAATTAGTTAACCGAACAAGAGAAAATCCTATTAGATAATTTCATGGCTAGTTTAAAGTTGATTGCCTGTAACATGGATTTAATGATGGGTCTTGTTAAAACAGGCATGGTTATTCATTTTTATGGGGACACACTTAATAGCTGCGACTATCTCATGCAGATGTCAAACTACCAAATTAGAGGAAATTTGTGCTTTTTCTGGATCCCAGAAGCTTGTTAAAATTCCATTCACAGACTCTGATTTGAATGCACTTTGTTCTCTCACCCTTTTCAAGTTAATCTCCATCACTCTAATAATAGGACTTTAGCCACTTTGAGATTTCTTTCATCTTGTCCTTCTGTTTCTCTTGAATATTGTTACCTAAAGTGCCTCCAAAAAAGCTTGCGTTGGTCAGGGTGCGCTTAATGGAACAAAGGAAGAGTGAAACTAAATAGAAGTTCATTGCCACCTCTCCTCGCAAATCACATGATCTCTGCTGTTGGGCTGGCTTGGGGGTTACGGGGTCATCAGAGGGTAGCGCCCACTTGTCTGTCAAATGAGAAAAGGTGCTTAAGCTGGAAGCCTGTGCTTGTTTTTAGTGGGCGGAGTTTGCTTGTCTGTTACTGTGAACTGCAAAGAGGCAGTAATCCATTGGGCTGTCAAAGTGTCAATCAGCCTGGCATAGGAAGAGTTATTATATAGCAATGCAGAAGAAAAGCTTACATTTGAAAACACTTTCTTGAAATTGAGTCGTTGCTCTGTCTTCAGGCTTATATGCTGATCTCAAGTAAGACTGCAGAGGGGATGGCCATTAGCATTGCAATTAACTTACATGTTTGTTCTGCCAAGGCCACATTAAGTGCCCATGACGAATTAAAGTGATTCAAGAGCTTGTGCCAATAACAAAAGCGTAGCACCTCTACATTAAGATTCTGACACCGGAACGGACTTGGTGGCCTGGTGTCTGTCATGTTTCATAGAACATGATGTCTAAAAGTGTTTTAGAATGTTGGTCTTACGTTAGTTAGGCTCTCTTCAGAAAGTGTTACTGGTTGAAGGAATGTAATCCATTTTGAGACTACTCTTTAAAAAATAACATTCATGTAGAATAAATACACAACATGTTAATTTGCAGTCTTTTCTGTAGTTTGGTATTTTAGATCATTTTAAATATACGTGAAATTTTCTGTAAAATACAACTCTAAAATTACTGTTTACGCACACCTAAATATGTAATGGGAACAATTACCTAGGGCTCCTTAATTATCAATATGAAGGAATTTTCTGAATTCCTTTCTACATTTGTTTCACCTGTATTTTACATTTGCTGTTCATCAATTTACATGTCAGCAATAAAGCAACTGGCCTGGTAATTTCCTTCCTTTTTAATGATTTTTTACAGCAGAGAGAGGATGTTTACACTGTTTTCATAGATTTTTGAAATTTTCTTATTTTTGGCATATCTTCGCATCTTTAATAAAGTTGTGGCTGCAATTCCTTTGCAGCCGTCTGATGCAAGGTTTTATCAACTGAAGTCATTCTACTGCAATTTTCTCCCAGCACCCTAAATGTCTGTTTTGTGGTTAATATGCATTTTGATTGACATCTCCTATAAAGGGAACTCTCTCCAATTCATATGGTCCCTGTCCCATGGGACTAAGCTACATGTATGTTAATGTGTTTCAATGTGCATGCCTGTGAGAATGTGAGAGGGAAACAATGAAAATCTGGAGGGCAAGAAATATAGAAGGATAAGAGAACATTGATAATACAAACATTTTTAAATGTGGGTTATACCTGTTACTCATTTTCCGAGCTTTCACAATCAAGAGGTGAAAGGAACTCAGTGAATGAATGAACCGCAATAAATGAACTCACAGACACTTCACATCAGTGATCGTTCAGTGGCCACTGCTTTCAAATGCTTGTTTCTCGCCTGTCACATGCCATTAAGGATCTTTACTAGGTTACGGGTCACCGTGAGCATTGATAATGACCTTTTCCCTTGTTTCCAAGCAACAGAGGTCAAGTGGATGTCTGTTGAGGATCCACTAGGCACTCTGCTGACCCCACGTGCAGTCGGTGGTCCGACTGAAGTTCAGTTCAGTGCTGGGGTGTATGATAACCTTTGTGACCCCTTGAACCCAATTTAGGGAGCCAGCGTTGCAACTGTGTGTTGACCTTTTGTAGTGTTAAGGATATGATACCAAACAATGGAATTCTTAAATAGCAGATATCCAACTCTGAAAATTTAAAAAGGAGCAAATATTGAAGGCACGAAAGAAAGCCTGCCCTTTTAGAGGTTTATTTTTAAAAATCCTGTTAAATTACTGAGATCAGCTTTGAAATCTGGTAAGCAGCACCATGTGAAACATACACAGGTTTTCCAAACAACTATTTTGAACAACTCTCGCTTTTTAAAAAAATCAGTCACAATATTTTTATATTTATAATAAAAAAGGTTATTTATTAATACCTTTTCTTATAAATGTTTTAAAATGTATAAATGTTATTGTAAGGAGACATAGTGTACAGTGTAACTTGGATGCACTTTGTGTTTAAATGTAAATTAAAGATTTGGATGCCAAAGTGTTTTTAGCAGGTGCTTTTTCTCAATTTCTTTGGATTTAACATTCTCACCTGACCCAGAAATAAAGCGGAAGGTGAGGAAATGTAGAGATAAGGGTGTGAATAAAAAAAAGGATCAGAAATATGTGTTATCTCTGCCCTGGTATGTGGACCGAGACAACTGAATTGGAAAAGGCTGCGAAACGAACCAAAAAAGAACGTCTGGGCTGATGAAATCTATTTAATAACTACCATGATGTTGTGAAATACAGTAAGATGAAGCTGGTGTTGAATCTGAAAAGAAGGTTTAAAGAAGGGAATGAAACTATCAAATCTCTGCCAATTGTCATACGAATGGTTATTGAAATTTTCACCATGAACTGTCCAAGTGATATTACAAAATAGGAAGTTGCTGTTGTATTCTGTTGAGGCCCTCATTCAAAGCAAAGCCTTCTGGTGATTTCAGATGATAATTTGATAAACGCCTTAAAATATTCCAACACATCTATTTGTAAGATTTGTGAAATATGTGTTATGAATCGACTTGCCGTATAAACATATTACGGCAAAAATGTATGTTTAAAAAACATCAAACAGAGTTTCGTTTTTGGTGCACATACATATACACACTGTAAAAAATAATTAAAGGATGTTAGCAAATATCACAAAAATAAACAGTTATATCTATAACAAATAAAAAATGAAAAAACATTTAATACATTTTTGTTTAAAAAATTAATCTGACTTGTAATTTCTTTAACATATAAAGTTTGTCCAATGAAAAATATTCAGAAAAAAAATTCAGATATAAACACAAATCTAAACAAAATTTAATTTAATTTACTGAAGTTCAAAACTTTTCAATTTACTTTTATGTGTGTGTAAATCATTTCTTATAAACAGTGAAGTGTTCCACACTTACTTTAGGAACTACTCAAAAATCTCCCTGTTGCCAAACTTGACTCTTCCAGCGCAATGAGATATATATCAAGAAACTAAGGTGTTATTTTTGGCTGTGCTAAATCACAAAGCAAATGAAATGATAAGAACAAAATAAGTGTTCACATGAATTCGTAGTGTATAATAAATAGACGTGACTATAACATAATACAGGCTGTGATCCTATGCAAACACATTATGCCATCTGTAGTTAAAGCTGGAGCAAGGACTTTGGGTCATCATACCAAATGGATCCACGGCCTGGTAATAATTACCCTTTTTTACTGTTCGACTGCTGTTTGTTAGAAAAGCCATAGTGGGGATTTCGTCTCTTTTTGAGAAACAATTCAGTGATATCATGTGGTCAGGGCGACATGCTGTGCTGGAGCGTAAACTTTGACCTTAACTCTCACTGGTGCCGTGGGCCAAAGCAAACAGTGACTTTCAGCCGTCCCCAAGGAGATGCTCGCAACCGGCCACATCCCTCCCTTTTATCTGTTTTTGTTCTCTTTTACTGCTGTGTTCCTACTGTTCTTCACAAGTCAGGCTGCCTTTATTCTATTTTTCTTTCTCTTTTTTTATTAGTTTTTTATGTCAGTGAGGTTTGATGGACAGATAAGTCAGTTTTATCTTTTTTGGAATTGATAAAATCTATAATTTTAATCGTGGCATCATCCTAGAAGACTCGGGTGAGAAGAAGAGGATGCAGTAATCCTCTTTTTGATTTGAGGGCTGTTAAAATCAATGCCTTTACCTAATGCAATAGAAGAGTTTTAATCTTGTTACCTAGAATAACACACACATGTACACGCACACTTGATGGCAGTCACTACAGGTAATGTCGATCTCTCTGGTCTTTATCATGTTCTGTCCACCTTGTCCTTCAACCTGTCATTCAAATCCAGAGGAGCGGTCAAGTGACAGCGCTTTGAAGCTTAGAGATAAGACCTAATCTTCAAGTGATTATTTAGGCTGGACAGCTGAAGGTAAAAATCAATCTCCAAAGACTTAGTTATATATTTGTGTGTGTGTTAAAATAAGACCTGTCAGAGCAGATGAATGATTACTTGTGAAGTAGTAAAAACCTGAAGTTGCTTTGGTGTCCAGATGTCCTCTAAATGTCTTTGCTGTCTACAGAGATGCAAC
This sequence comes from Triplophysa yarkandensis, assembly GCA_033220385.1. Classification (NCBI taxonomy): domain Eukaryota; kingdom Metazoa; phylum Chordata; class Actinopteri; order Cypriniformes; family Nemacheilidae; genus Triplophysa; species Triplophysa yarkandensis. Next base: position 4,789,739 of record CM065670.1, on the reverse strand, counting down.
CAGGCCCTTTTAAGATTTGCATCTCCCTTTTTCTTATAAATATAAAAAAGTTAATACTGTTAAACAAGAACAAGAAAAGTCAAAATCATGAATAATGGTTGGAATCACAGTTTTAAAGTTTTTTTTTACAATACCATCAAGATATATTACGATACTGTTCCAAATAAAGTGTCATAGTACCAAGTAGTATCATGGTGCTGTGCCATATTAAGTGAGTGAGTGATTTGTAACTTTAATCTACAACATAAACCCCAATCATTTTGTGTTTACTAAAGTAAACTGTAATATAATGCACATCATTATTTACATATTGGATAATTTTGTTGTATTTACTACAAGATAAGATGAAATTGCAGTATTTTAAAATAGCCTACTTTATTATTACCGAGACTTTTTTTACTGTAATAAACACTGATGTACACTGGAACATTCATGTGGTAACTAATTAAAATAAAAAATAGACATGTTTTGAGTAAACTTCCTATCTGGGTTTATCAGTATGGCCAGTGGCTAGTAATAAACTCTGTATTCTCAGTATTTCATTGAAAATGTATTGTATTAAAATTAAACTATAAAATGGTAATTTATTCTTTGCCAATGTCTTCCAAAAACTTAAGTTTGGGCCACAACATTTGTTTATGTAATTGCGACTGAAACTGTATGTAAACTATGTTGTACAAATCTGGATTTCCGAATTAAATGCAATGTGATTTACTGTGCCAGAAAGTAAATCACTGTCAGTGCTATGTAATAAAAATGCCGCTGTCATTGAAAATGCATGTTCAGGACTGAAACTAGACAGTCTGAGACTGCATTATTACAGTTGGCAAAGATGCACAAAGATGTCTAAGGACTTGTTGAAACATGGTGGATCTGCCTTTGTGCTTAATTAGAACCCTGAAATGAAAGAGGTGAGGAATTCTAACTATGTGCCAGGAATGCCCACACAGGTAAATGGGGTTTTATGTTGTCTATGAAAACTTGCTTTGTATAAGACTTGAGTTGATCTTGTCTTCCGATAAGGTATTCCTATACTGGTACTTTGCAGAAATGGGTGCATCTCTATCAACGCCCATTCCCGTGCATTACCATTGTTTCCAGTGAAACTTTCTGCAAAGGATTTGCTTTGAGGTTTGGTAAGGAGTGTTGGTGGATTCTTTGGGTTTGGTCTTGACATGATTTCAAATCTATTAGTTGTACTGGTAAATGTGTTAAACATATACTGTTAAAACTGTTTTTTAAATGCCAGCTAGAAATTGGATGTTATTTTAAACACTGCTTTTATGTTAACAATGCGGCGATATTTCCATTCAAGGGAAATAATTCCAACGTTTATTCCTCCACTTGAATTCATTCCAATGGTAAATTACCTAAATTATCGTAGTTCTATTCATTACAAGTTTTAATTAATTATATTGTCAATTTAATCTACTGTGTGTAAAATATCAAGTGTCAAGTGGCATTTTGACATTCTCTTTAAGAGTTTGAAACTTGACTACAAGCTGCTTAGCATAAGAAATAGTTTTTCTGTCATTGCCTAAACACCAGCCAGCTTTCAGGATTTGATTTGCTTGTACTCTGTCAACTTGGACCTACACTGTGGAATCTGGCACTGCTGAATGTAACTTGTAGATTTGTTTGTGGGTTCAGCTGGATTTTCTCTGGATGGATCGAGAAAGGAGGATGACCTCCAAATCCTTCGTGAATATGACCTGGTATTCGTTTTATGCTTGAAGGTTCTCGACACGGATATCTGTTAGAGACAGAAAGATAGAGACAGTGGGAATTACTTTCCAATCATGGTATGCATTTCATCCGCATATGATTTTTACTGGCAGTCGACCCCAAGTCCAAGGTTCTTTTTCATCCGAGCTACAGGAACACTTTTATGACAAACAGATCATTGATTGTGTTATAAGTTATCACCTCCATTTATTACAAAATGTTCCTTCTTCAAGACTTCAGCGCAGATTTCTTTCACAATACAACTGAGAATTGTTACAGTTGGAATTGAAAATGCAATTGTGCTTTGGCAAACTCCTCTGTATACTTTAATTTGTGCACAGTCCAGTTGACATTGCCAACTTTCTGCAATGCATTATTCCCCTCCACTGCATTCTGGAATCCCTCCTTATGTAGACCTTATCAGCTATAACCTTGCCACTTCTCAGACAGGAATCGAGAGTATGTTGTGGTACAGTAACATGAGTAGTCATGCAGAAATTTCCTATTCTTTCCCCTAAGGCCATCCAATGCTGACCTCTACGGCCATCCAATGAGTCTTTTCTGTAAACTCAGTGAGCCATAAACTAAATAGCACATAGTATTTATGTAAATGGTGGCAAGCTCTTGGTAGCTCTTGGTGCTTGTAGCATTTTGTGGGATTCCTGTTTTGGTCATGGCAGCATTTTGCTCGGGCGTAATGAGGTTAGAAGCGTGCATTGAGCGTAACAGAACATTTAGAACATGGTTTATATTAATATTAACACACCGCAGTACATGGAATCGTCTAGTAAACCGCAGGATGTGTAAATAATGGTTTAAAATAGCGGGAATTGAGCCTACTGGAGAAAGAGAAAAAAGCATGACACCAAAGCATTGATAATAGTACTGGAAGACAAAGTCCAGAGAGCTAAAACTGCCTTTGGAAACTCGGTTAGTAACAAAGGGTCTAAAACAAATTTCATAGCAAGGAACATAATGTAGAAATGACGCCAGTGCAATTAACCTCAGGGAACACTCAGGGGGGATTCAGTTTAAAATGAAATATACATTTCCACCCAGCTTTAGATGTTGTTGCATTTAAGAGAATCAAGTCTTGCCAATGTTTAAGATCTTTGGATTGATTGATTGATTGTTTCTGAGTTCTTTGCAACCAAGTTAGAACATGGACATGCCAGTGATTGTTAATTCAATTCATGGACATGCCTATGATCAATAGGATTAAATCACTTTTTATAAAATCATGTGAATAATATATGTTATTCTGTTTGTTGGATGGATCCATAGGTTTTCAACTCTTTTGGTAGTTATTTCATTGGCCCAAGTGCTAAGGATCAGAGTAGTGTAAACTTGTATTTTAACTAATCGTTACAATAATAAAACTCATCTTTTCCGGCTACACATAACTCACTAGGAGTACCTTCTTTTCTAACCTACTCACTCTATCAAAAAAAAAAACTTTTGTAACTTTTGTAGCACTTGTTCACCTTTTGTTGTATCGGCTATTTACCGCTTCATTGTCTACTCGACTATTGTAAGTCGCTTTGGATAAAAGTGTCTGCTAAATGCCTAAATGTAAATGTAAATGTTATAGACCATCCTTACTTCTTTTTTACTGTTAAACTTCTTTTCTTTTTGTTTTGGTATATTATTTAATATTGGGACTCATGTATGTTGGCTTATTGATGACATGTTGCATGTATTGTTCTTTACTTTTAAGGTGATAAACACATGAAAATTGCAATATAATAACATACGTTTCTCTTCTCTTTCAGAGCTGAAGTTAACGGGAACTGCCCATCACTTTGCCTTCCTGCTCAACTCAACAGACTACAGAATTCTTCGCATGGATGAGGATCATGACCGCATGTATGTGGGCAGCAAGGACTACATTTTGTCTCTAGACCTGAATGACATCAACAAAGAGCCCCTCATAGTAAGAGCTTTCTGGCACACTACCACAACTAGGGTGCAAAATAGTCTAATGTTTTCTTCAAGAAATGGTTATCAAAATCTTCAGGATTCTTAATCTACCACAGGTGGTTAAAGTAAATATGATGATCGTAAAACTACAAAAGTTATAATTCATAATTGTTTAAATGACCTACACTATATATAAAGAAAGAAATGTGTGGAAAAGGCTTTTTCTTTTACAGAGACAAATTGCAGCAAATGAAACCTGAGTAAATCTTGGCAGTAAAAGCTTGAGCAGGTCACTGGAGATTTGGATGACCAACATTTGTTTATTTAAGTCTCTTTTCTCATCAGATTCACTGGCCCGTCGCCCCTCAGAGAAGAACTGAATGTGTCCTCTCCGGAAAGGATATCAATGTAAGCATCCATGGGGAAAAGATATTAAGACATTGATGTTCTTTTAGAGTTTTCCTTCAGATCAGTCTAGATTTTTGCCAAGGTATCGACATCTAAGCCAAGTAGAAAACCTACTCATTCCAACATGTTCAATTCAGAAAGCAGCTTTCCTAAAAAAGCATAATTTTACCATATAAAATCATGTTTTTTTTAAAAGCATTCATCGTATATTTCTTTGATGCCAGGGCGAATGCGGCAATTTCATCCGTCTCATCGAGCCATGGAACAGAACACACCTGTACGTGTGTGGGACGGGAGCTTACAACCCCATCTGTACTTATGTGGACCGAGGGCAAAGGTCACAGGTAAACAGTCACTCACAGGTGACCCGTTGCCATTTGCATGTCATGGGTTCAATCGGTTGGCTACATTAGTTAAAGGTATTATGTCATTAAAGTGGAATGTACCCCACCCTGGATCAAAGAGTATAATCTGTACCACCTGTATGTTTATTGGTTGTGTTTAAGAGGATAATTGTATTGAAATTTAGTTGCAATTTCACCTCCCACCTTTCCCATGTCCACCTTTAATCTTCAACTTAAAAGCATCACTTATGTACTATGGGAAACAAATGTCTGATACACATTGAAAAAAGTGGCTTTGCTTTTAGACCTGGAAAGTTTTAATTCTAAAAAAATTCCTTATGTTATGACATAAAATAAAGAACGTTGACTTTTCTGTTTAAAATAATTCACTAAAATTCTTATCCTGTTAACCTAATTTGCCAGGAATATAAAGCAATATATTCAATCAAAAAAATCTCTAAAAGCATTTTCACAAGTGGTCTCAGACTTTTGTAGCCCTTGTTTTCCCAAATTCAAAGTGTTTTGTGGTTTGCATGCCCATTTCTTTGCATCTGCATGTGCTAACAAGGGTTTACCATGTTGTGCATGATGAAAACACAACCTTTTTAAATGAGGTGGTTGTCTTACTTCCCTTCATGGATATACGAGTCATCAGTCGCATCTCATTGGTTAGGTCTCTTGAGATTTATGGTATGAACAGAAAGAGGTCTTTATTGAGGAACACACCTTGTTTTATAGGCCATGCTTCAAGATCAGCTGCCTCGCGTGGGTGGGCGAACCAGTCGAGCAGCAGACCCTAGTGCTTCACCAGAGCCATACGCACCCCAGGTGGGATATGTCATCCTCCTTTTGTTGTTAACAATGGGATGGATTTCCATTTGGATGAATTTTGACTCACACTAGACTCTGAGGGTATATTTGAACGGTAGCTTAAAATTGTTCTGTTCACACTCAATAATCGGGTTTTCATCAGCTGGTTTCTTGATTGCTGAAGACGTTGAGAGAGACAGGAGAGGAGCTGTTGGCTATAGAGCCTCTCTTTCTCAGGTTTGCCTACACTTGTCCGAAGGCTGCCTTTGGTGCAGAAATCTAGCTGAACGTACAAAGATAACACCCACACCCTCCATCATGAGTTGAAAGTGATTAGTCAGCGCAAAATTTCTCAGCGGTTGTTGCATTTGTGGTGAGCGTATGAAGCTTTGAAGATAAATAATCCCATTAAATTGTCGCTTTTCCAAAATAGATATTTTGTTTAGACATGTTTGCTGAATGTGATAAACTGCTCGGATCTGCAAAAAGTCATAATGTACACTCTTTTCAATTGCTGTGATTGGCAGCACATTTTTCAAGGTGTATTGAAAATATTGGCTTGATTGTAACTGGCATGCTGATCGCACGGAGTAGAGTGGTTTCTGAGCTTGAAGAGAACCCCAAGTTTTCTTTAATACCAGAATGCAATAGCTATTACTAACCCTGTACGCTCAATAGGTTGTAACTTTCTTTAAAACCTGTACTAAGCTTCGAGTGAAAATAATTTTCTTTGGCAACCTCCAAAAAACTTTGGAAAACCAAACGATTATGGCTTCCATTTCTTTTCGACTTGTTCTTGGCCCGTTTTGTACAAGCTCACTTCAGTTAAATGGTTAGATGTTGGCAAAGTCCAAAGTGCCAGGGTGAATTGGAAAACACAATTGTTCTTATAACAAATCACAATAGGTATTTCAATATATTTCCTGTATACAGTATTAAGACCTCAGCATGGATTTCTCAATTCTTCCCAGTAACTCAATGTACATTTCACTTCCTGGCTTTACCTCAGAACACTCTTAAATACTGGAAACTTATAGAGTCTAAGTAAGCTGAGAATCAATACTGCTCATCTAATGTATATTTCAGAACACTTATTAACAAAGCCTTTTGTGTATGTACGTGTACCTTCTCCCCATTCCAGGAATACATTTTCCGTCTGGAACCCGGTAAAGTCGATTCTGGGAAAGGAAAATGCCCCTACGACCCCAAACTAAACAGCGTCTCGGCTTTGATAAGTGCGTACTTACAGCAAATCAAGAAATTTAAATGTTCTCATGATTTAGTCTCTCTTATTCTTAAAGGGATAGTTTACCCAAATTAAAAAAATGAATCTGACCCTCTTGTTCGAATCCTGTATTAAAGTTTTTTTCTGTAAAACACAAAAGATGATATTTTGAAGAATGTTAGTATCCAAAAACCATTGGTCGTCACTGAAAGGAAGAAAGGAATCATTGGGTACCAACATTCTTAACAATATCTTATTTGTGTTCTGCAGAAAGAAGGGCATGCAGGTTTGAAAGTAAATAGGGTGAGTTAAGACAGAATTTTGATTTTGGAGTGACCCCTTAAATTTAGATTCTTCAAAATATTTTCAGATTCTTCAAATTCTTCAATGAGATGCAATACTTTTTCCTTTTCATTTCTCTTTTGTCTCACAATCACACAAGTTTATCCGTCTTATGCTTATGTTTTAATCTCTCTTTCTCACTCGCTCTGTTTTGGCAGATGGCCAGCTGTACGCGGGAGTCTACATCGATTTTATGGGAACAGACTCTGCCATTTTCCGCACGTTGGGCAAACACACTGCCATGAGGACCGACCAGTATAACTCCCGCTGGCTTCATGGTACAGAAACACAATTCTTTGAATCCTACAGTTGCACCAAGAAGAACGTCTTTTAATACTGTACTTATTTAAACAGCAAACCACAAATACCATTGTTTTTGGTTATTTTGAAAGAAAGAATATTAATTAACAAACTTTTGATTCTGCAATATTTTATTTATCAATATATCAAAAGTTTCCAAATAACAGTGCTGCTTGGCCCTTAGTTTAAACCCTTGTTTGAGACAAATCCTCAAATGTTTTTACTTGGCTTCCATCACTTCCTACTTTTATATTCAAAGTCGAAATAGAGTCCATCGTGATAACATCACAGGTGCTGTCAGATACATCATACATGTTGTATGTTATGAATGAGATGGGAAACAAACTGCTTCTCATCAGTTGCACTTGCCAAAGTAGTTAAAGTTCAAGCGGGAGTTATTTAATACAAGCCATTTTCTCCTTTATTTTCTTTCTCCAACTATGATTCATCTTTTTTTTCTCTTCTGGTTCTTTTCTTTCCCTTCTGCCTATTCTCAGATCCAACATTCGTCCATGCCCAGCTCATTCCTGACAGCGCAGAGAAAAATGACGACAAGCTGTATTTCTTCTTTCGTGAGAAATCATCCGAAATGGGTCAGACTCCCATGGCCCAGTCTAGGATCGGCAGAATCTGTCTGGTAAGAGCGTGAGCAGACCCAGACTCAAATATCTCTCATATTATTATCCCATTCCTCATTTTGGAGTGTGTAGCAGTTTGGCTTGTGAATCGCTAGGCACCTCGAGATTTGATTAGATTTCAATTCGAAGAGTCATAATGTGATTCCAAAAAGATTCCCGATAGATCTCGGTTTAGATGAGGGACGCAAATTGTGTTTCGCTTCTGTATTTGGCTATCATAATACTGGGAAGGCTCATACACACTTTGTTTGTTTGCACGGTGCAAATACCTCAGCAGATGTGCTCATCATGCATTTGTGCAGCAAATCAATGGTGTTTATTTACAGCACAGAACTTAATTTATTAATATAAGACACTCATGGATCCGAAAGAATGCTTGTTTCATGTTTGCTTTTGATTGCAACGCTTATAATATAATTTTTATTTTTTTAACATTAACAGTGAAGTAAGGTTTTGGTTTTTATAGCATCTTGCAATACACTTCCTTATTAATAACGAGTTACTAAATAAAACAAATCTAGAACATGATCAGTTTAGAGTCAGATCAATCTAGAATACAGTCGGTCTGAATAAATCTAGAGAGTCACCCTAGATCAATCACGAAGAGTCAACACAGTCAGTTTAGATCTATATAAAAGAGTATTTCGTAATGAATCTAGAACAGAGTCAGTCTGGATCAATGTAGAATAATATAGAATGGTTTTAGAAAGAAAATTTTTCCTCATGGCAATTTTCCATGCAACACAACAAATGGCATGTACATTATCTATATTTCAGTAGGATTATGGTTTGCCCTTTGTATAGTTTTGCAGTAAACAGCTTTCACAATAATGATTAATTGAAGAATCTGTGTGCAATTTTTATAAGGAGGTATTGACAGAAATGTATATAATATACAAAACCCTGTCTTCAGAGGTGTCTTAAACCCTTACATAATAAACTGTTATGTTTTCATTAACTAAAAAAAGCTACTTATATATCCATACACCGCAGGCACAGACAATGAGTTTGCCATGTTGCACCACCATGTTTTGTATAGATGGCTGCTAAAGAGCCCACATTGCCGGTTTAATGCTTGTGGTTTGACCTAGAATCATTTCAGAAAATGTTTTGCATGCAACACAACAAATGCCATTTACAGAATCTACATTAACAGAACACTTTGCCCTTCATTCAGTTTTGCAATAAACCTATGAATTATGAATGCTTGCGAATCGATCCAGAATATTTTAAGAAAAATCAATCGCCCATTAGCTGTTCCTTTGCTAAAATCATTTTTGCCCACAAACACCATACTGGACAGCAACATACATGATTGACAGAGCCTTGGTCTCATCATGAGCCATCATTGTCCAGTACCTCCTACATAAGCAGCCGCTTGTTCCTTGGTTATTTTTGCTGTTGTAATGTGAATCAAACAAGCATGTTTGTAGTGTGTGGGTAGCTGCTGGCGGCTGGTCACCGGGCATGGCTTCGTCTCATTATTGAAGTTGGCTGCTGTCCACAGCAGATGGGGCTGAGCGGCACTCGAAGCCAATGTTTACAACCCAGTCACAGCCAGTTAATGCAAACCCACTGAAATAGCAGCGATGTAAAGCGACGTCTCCGTTTCACAGATACAGCTTAGGTGTTTGACAGACATCCTTCAAATCGCTTTTAGTGCTTATAGCTTGTGAGGTGTCTGACAATGATTCATTGATATCAAACGTGACATCACTTCCTCTGCAGAATGATGATGGAGGACACTGCTGTCTAGTGAACAAGTGGAGCACCTTCCTGAAGGCTCGACTTATCTGCTCCGTGACAGGCGTGGATGGAATCGAGACGCATTTCGATGAGCTCAGTAAGTCTCTGTTTTGGAGCTTTGCAGTTTGAATAGTTTGCTGTGACTTTTGACAGTTGGTCGTCACTTAAAATGTCTAATAAACAGAACATTTTCTTTACCATACAGCTACATATTAAAAATATTTAATTTGATTTCATTTTTTTAAATATCACAAAAATCTACAGTTATATATTAACTTAAAAAATATTTTAAAAACATAAGAAAATTCAGCTAAAAATATTAAAATAGCTAATGTTTCTATTAATTTGCTTCTCTACATAAACTCATCTCATAAATGTAAAAATATTTTTTTCAATTTATTGTAAAAAAGGTATTTACTTATCAAATATATGTGTGTTAAACCCACCAGTTTTTGAAATAGAATTTCTAATAGAAATATTTAAGTTAATCAGATTTACTTTTTGGGAGGGGGTGTTTTTATATACTTAATTTCAAAGCTTAGAAATGTATAATTTAAAAACAGTAAAGTTTTTTTGAATGTATTAAAATTAACAGTTGGTGGTAACTAGTGCTTAACTAGAAATACCTAGAAGGAACTCTTTACCAAAATGATCATTTAGATGATATTGTAAAGTACTTCTAAGTTAACAAAGGTATACATTTGAGGCATGTGTTTATCTAATTGTAACACCTTGGGCCATCCATGTATCCTTAAGGACATCATATAAAACTATAAAAGTGAGTTAACTCCTAAATTGACTTCCCATATGAAGTATATACTGGAGGCACAATTCCATTCTGTTGTGTTTATTCTCCGTATTCTTTCTGCAATAAGAGACCTCTTATTTCATGACATAGCTCATTTGTTGAAGGCTCTCGTGTCTGATGGTTCAATGGATATGTCTCTCCAGAGGGTGTAAACTTGGAAAAAGTAATTTCCCTCTTTTCCTGTATGTGCTGTGTGTAGCGTGAAGCGCCGCAATAGCCTTAGAGAAATATAGAAAAGAAGGAAATATAGAAAAATATCAAAAAAAGAAGTTCCATTCAAGTGGCACAAATCCTATGGGGTGCCATTACAAAAAAAAACACATGAACAAGAACAAACTTTCTTGGTTTTCTAAATACAAAAAAAAATTGAATATATGGATTTGTGGATATACGTGATGGTGCAATTACATGTCAGGTATAGCACGGATTAATACACCCGTGTGAGATGCCAGATGCATCTTCACAAGCTTACGCAAAATGGTGTGGGAGAGTTTGATTGACAGGACAGAATAGAATTGGCTGATAAACCAGCTGTAACAGCCTCTGACACTTCAGAGGCAAATGAATCGAAACGCATGAACGCTAGATTTTTATTGCTTTTGCAGCATGGTTAACTCGGGTAAGCGACAGTTCTGCGTTTGGTTCATTTCACAGTCTACAAGGTGCCCTCAGGACTGTTTTTCCTGCATCTGCCCTCTTATTCCCTCTCTGGTTCGGCGTTCACTGTCGCCGTGTTGCTGTGTTTGAGCAATGAAGCTGTCAGTGGAGTTTTGACCGAATGTTTGCTCTTATTCTCAGTGGGGTAATGAGGTTTTTATGGCTAGTTTTTTTGTGGCTTGGCTAAAGAGAGATTTTTCTCGCCGGATCAGTCATGTAGTGTGGGATTTTCCCTCAATGCTCGATTACATGCTGGCCGTTTAGCTGTGACTATCCATGTGAGCTCTTCCGTCTGTTTTTGACAGGACATCTGTGTGTTCTTTACCTCTTGCTTTCTAGATAACTTAACATATCTGCTACAGATTAACTTCATGTTACATCTGGAGCCCACACGCTTTTATGGTTCAAAATAGACAAAATTTTGCTTTTAAGAGCATAAACTGTGTTCAGAACTGTTCTGTATTTTGCTATACCCCAATTCACTATAATATGCTTATATGAATTAATTATAATTTGAGCTGTCGGCTTGGATTTTGACAGGACAAGTTGTTTGAAAATATGCCAATTTAAGTATGTAAGTAACAAAAACAGTTTGTTCAACTGGAACTGTATACATTTTAAAATTACCAAAAATCTGCCTTTTAGGAAGGTCTGGACCCCAACCTATACTTTCATATAAAATATACCATCCTGATGAAACAATGAAATGAAAAAGTTAGAAATAATACATTAACTCAACCGTGGACATTGAAAAAGCAATTATTGATAATAATTGATTGGGTCAGACGTGGACTGGTAGTTAGAGAGTTGTCAGAATTGAAAGCGGAAGGTTTGCTGGTTTGAATCCCAGTGTCAGCAGATAATGACTGAAGTGTCCTTAAGTAAGACACCTTACCACTGTTTGCTCTGCAGTTGTAATTGGCCACTGCACAACACTTTTAAGTGGATAATGGAGTCTGCCAAATGAATAAATGTAAATGTAAATGAATGGGTTTTCAAAAGGCTTTTTTGAATTGACCTTAAAAATGTATGCACATGAAGGGAATAGTTCACACAAAAATCCAGAAGTTGTTCTTAATCTTCAAAAAGGTCTATGTTCGGTTGAACCCAAAGAAAGATATTAAAAGGAATGTCAGCAACTGAAATTTCAGAGCACCATTAACTGCCATTGTAGCGTGGACTATCCCTTAAGTTCCTGAACATTTTGTTCACATCAGATTTCGTGTTTGTTTTTGGTATTACCTCCAAATGATGATACCATCAAAATATTAAAATGCCACATGTAAATATAAAAAGGTTTTTTTTGTACTCTTGATATGTTTTTCCCGTCTTCCATCCCCCAATTTTCCTCCACTCAAACTGCTCCTACAATAAACCTATTAAAATTGTCTCGCTCTGACCACTTCACTCTATTTCTCCCAGCGGTCCTGTCCAGTTTTTCTCGTTTCGGCTAGCAGAACATCACTGGTCCTTTGTGGCTAATATTCCTAGCAGGATTCTGAATGTGTTTTGTCTGATGTCAGCAAACCTGAAAATGGCAGACAACACATTGCTTTGGTTTCTGATTAAAATAAGAATAGTGACTTATTTCTGCATCTTTGATGCCTTTATATTCCAGACACATGAGAAGGGTTTATATGCTACTAAGACATATTTTTATGTTCACATATCCAGCAAAGTATATATTCAGTGCTTCTTATCAAATAACTTATATAGATGAATTTGTCTTTTAGGAGACGTGTACATCCAGAAGACCCATGACACCAAGAATCCCACCATCTATGGCGTCTTCTCCGTGTCTGGGTGCGTAAGTTCACCGTCATCTCTGACATCCCAACTTCTCAGACGCCTCTTACTAATCAGGCTGCTTATCAGATTGGCAAGAAAGCTTGAATAGATTTTCTTTAATATTCACACTCCAGTTGCCCGCGGGGCAACACCCCCATTTCTCCGCTCCTAGAGACTGTTTCTGCCATACTGAAAAACAAGTGTTTGGCAGGCTTCACAGGCGGTGATACGAGTCCTCCAGCAGCACAAAAGAAAGCAGCTTTTCTATGAATCTGAGATTTGATATTCTCATAAGGATTTATCTGAATTATACCAATGTTATTAGATGTGCTTAAGAGCGTTATTTGTATGCATGGAAATATTACACAACTGGCCTTGGAGGCAGCTGTCAGTGTTTTTGATGAGCTTCACATGCTAATCATCTAGTGTAAAGACATGCATGTGTGCGTGCGTGTGTGTTCGTGTGCGTTTGCGTTTGCGCGTGCACGTGCACGTGTGCAGATTTTAGATTTAATTAGGAAGCCCCACTATTCTGTATCCTATTTCTTTAGATTTATTTTAATAAAGGAAGCAGAAAGTCCAACGATACGAAAATGATTTTTGTAAGACATATCGCATAGAAATAATGGACTTTCAGACTTAAACATAACAAATATAATGTAAGGTTGAATTTGATTGGACTGTAAATTTAATAGAATAAGGCACAGAGCTATGTATTGTTTTACTTTTTAAGACCAAAGGACCTATTCAATACCATTTTTAGATGTCCTCGACTATTGTAAGTCGCTTTGGATAAAAGCGTCTGCTAAATGCCTAAATGTAAATGTAAATGTAAATATAAGGCCTGAATTGTAAAATTTGTGTTTGCATGTCTTCCATCAACAGGTCTGTATTTAAGGGTTCGGCAGTATGTGTGTATTCAATGGCTGACGTGCGTATGGTGTTCAACGGCCCTTTTGCCCATAAAGAAGGTCCAAACTACCAATGGGTGGCATACCAGGGTAAAATCCCTTACCCCAGACCAGGAACGGTGAGTATCATGACTTACACACAACATTGGGCTATTTCATGAAAGATCAAAAACTGAACTCTCAACCCTTAATAACAGTGTCCTGGAGGGACATTCACACCCAATATGAAATCTACCAAGGATTACCCAGATGAGGTTATCAACTTCATGCGTAATCATCCAACCATGTTCAATGCTGTTTACCCAGTCCACAAGCGCCCCCTAGTGGTCCGCACCAATGTGGATTATGAGTTCACCACCATCAATGTAGACCAAGTGGCTGCAGCAGATGGGAACTATGAAGTTCTGTTCTTGGGAACTGGTAAGCTAAAAAAAATTGTATACATAAGATCAATACAACGGTGCTTATGAGAGCTGTAATATGAATACAAATAAGCGATATTATAGACGTCTGACATCTATTTGTACAGATCGAGGTACAGTTCAGAAGGTGATCGTGTTACCCAGAGATGATCTTCAGACTGAAGAGCTGGTGCTGGAGGAGGTTGAGGTCTTTAGAGTAAGAGTTTCTTTTTGTTATTCTCGAACAATCGCTGACAGCAGATGATAGGCGCTGTGTATATCCATAGTGGTTTTAAATTCCTAAACATGCTTTTTATTCATATCACAGGTTCCAACGCCAATAACCACAATGAAAATTTCACCAAAAAGAGTAAGTTTAGAATTATTCATAAATATTTTGCAATGGTGTAAACAAAGCAACGAATGAAATCGTCCGCTGAAAGGGTTTAGCATGTGTTTTTTTTTATTCTGCGTGTGCAGCAACAGCTGTTTGTGAGTTCGGCAGTGGGCGTCACTCATCTGGCCTTGCACAGGTGTGATGTGTATGGAGAGGCATGTGCCGACTGCTGCTTGGCCAGAGATCCATACTGTGCCTGGGATGGCAAGTCCTGTTCACGCTACTCTGCAAACCAAAAAAGGTTCAAGCTCTTTGTTTTGTATACTGCATGGTGATGTCGGAAGCTTTCCTTTAGTCACTAAGCACTGATGTAGATCATCATTGCTGCCCATTGTTTTACATATTATGAAATCAATATAATACACTACATGTCAAGTCACGGGACAATTTACTGAAATGTTTCTCTTTATTTAAAATAGATAAAATAAAGTTTTGCAAATATACACATTTAAAAAAACACTTATTTTATAAAAAAAATTTGACTCATTATTGATGAAAGAACAGTCAATCAGAGTACAGAGTAGAATATCTTTATATCTATGTTAAACGATTCTCAGGGTGAGACATTGAAAACTTTAATGATTTGCTGATATTAAAAACACTTTTGCAAATTCTAGTCAAAGTTCAAGTTTTAGTTGTAGTTTTTTAGTTATAACCCATAGTAACCCATAAATTCCTATCATTCCATTTGTTTTATGTCATAATTTTAATGAGTATATTGTCATTCCAAAATTTTGAAAATATGAACAAGTAAGGGTGTAAAAATCCTTAATATTTTGACATGTACATCAAAAAATTATATTTTTAAAACCGTAACCATATATAATCCAAAATGTTAAGACACCTTTCCAAAATTTGCACAATTCACAAATTTTGCAATATATTACAGGGTACACAAAATGATTTTAGTACTACATGTAATTGTTTCTCTGTAATTCCTCTAACTTGTATGTGGTTAATGGGTTTAATGGTTAAAACTGCCTTATCTTAAAATATTTTAAATTGGTTTTGACTTGTTGATGATGTGTCCTGTAGGCGGAGTCGAAGGCAAGATGTGAAGTATGGCAATCCCATCAGACAGTGCAGAGGCTACAATTCTAATGGTTAGAAATACCACAAAGCACTACAATTACATCAAGTTGTGAACATCTATTTGGGAAGTTGTAAAACTATTCTGTTGTAATCTCTGGCAGCCAATAAGAACACACTGGAGACGGTGCAGTATGGAGTAGAAGCCAGCACAGCCTTCTTGGAGTGCCAGGCCAGATCTCCTCATGTGTCAATTAAATGGCATTTCCAAAAAGAGAACAGTGACCGGAGAAGAGAGGTATGTGTGATATTACTCCTTTATGCAGTTCTGTGTATTAATTTGGAACTGACAATTATAAAAAACCCACATTTATGTCGCTTCAGATCCGTTCAGACGGACGTGTAGTCCGCACAGACCAGGGTCTCCTCCTGCGCTCTCTCCAGCTCTCTGACGGAGGAGTTTACCAGTGCACGGCCACCGAGAAAAACTTCAAACACACGCTGGTCCGACTGCAGCTGGTGGTTCTCTCGGCCCGCACTGTGAATAGCATCCAGGTGGAGACCACCGCCCCCGCCGTCCCGCCTCTCCAGTCCAGCGCCTGGACGCCCAGCGCCGAGCAGTACAAAGATCTGCTGACCATCCTGAGCCAGCCTGAGATGGGTCTTATCAATCAATACTGCCAGGACTATTGGCAGATGGGGGATGACCCCACAGCTCACGCCCACAAGAAGAAAGACCTCAAGGAGGCAGCGAAAGACTTACGGAAGCCACGAAACAGAAGACACCACCAAGAGCAGAACAGCATGGCTGAGACATGAGCGAGAAATCATTCAGCTCACTCACATGAGATTTACACTGCTAGAATTGTTGACATCGAGGTACTTTGCATTCAACGTATATCACAAATGACAGAGGAAGAACTGAGACAGTATTTATTGTAGGCTGTAAATACTTAGATTCTGTGGATATCTTTGTATGGAAATAGAGCAAGCGAAAAGAGGAAAAAAAAACTTTGTGTATAGATCTTCTGTGCAAATATTTTGTTATCGTACCTTCCCTTCCAATGTATTTATTACGATGGGTCATAACACGCCGCGTGACTGTTTTCATGTCATAAGCTTTGGTGTATATACATCACTAACCAGACAGTTAGTGAGTCTCAACTTTGGACGTTTGACGGACAGCTCGACTGCACTTGATGTTTTGATACCAGAACTTCAATGGGACTGTAAGCTATTGTACATTATGGGGACTCTGAACTAAGCACCTGTTCACATTCAACAGATGTACAGAAACATTTTTAAATATGTTCGGTGCATCTGAGTACTATGTGACCTTGAAAAGGAAAAAAACATTATTATCATTGAAAGTTCTGTTAATCTTGTTGATCTTCCATATGTTTCTATGGTAATGTTTCTATATGTTTAGATGTTGGGTTGGGTACAGCTTCCTGTACATTATGTACAACACAGTTTCATTTGTAAAATATGTAGTATTGCACGAACGGTGGAAAAAAAAACTGGGATTCAGAACCTGCAAATTGGCATTTAAAGCAATTTAATATTACACACTGTACGTATCTCTCCCGAAAGACATGCAAGCAGTCGCCTGTGCATTAATAGGTGATATGAGTCAAGCGTAAGAGATATTTAGTCTAATCTAAACGTTAGGAGGCTCTTTTGAATTTTGCATGAAATGTATTTGTGCTGTACAGATATGTAGTCAAATTCTGGATATGTTGCTATGTAAATGTCTGTGGACGGTCTGTGAAAATGATATGAGAGCGAGTGAGAGGTTGATTTTAAAGGACTTGAGAGATTGAAGCACAAAATCTGTCTGTTTCTCCAGACTGTGTCAAATGTTGTAACTTGGTCCTTTCATTTGTAAGACATTCATCCCTGTGCTTTGTCTACCCGTTTTTGTCTTTTTTAGGATGATCAAATGTGAAAAGAGATCCAAATTAGATGTAATGAACAGTTGTAAAGTATTGTATTTTTTATTTGTTTTCTTTTTCATCATTGTCGTTGACTAATTAAAGTTATATATTTTATAACAAATAAGCTAAGCCTCTTTGAAAAAGTGTAACTGTTGATAAATGTACACTCTTAACAGACCCAATAATAATTCTGGAACATTATGAAGGAAGAGAGGTGTTGTATTGGTTTTGGGGATTGTTCCCTCTTGTCATTTCAATCCTGCATGAATTTCTAATGAAGAACACAAAAAGAAGATACTTTGAAGAATGTTGGTAACCTAACAACGAAGGAACCATTTCACTTATATTATCTGGACACAAAACCAACTCAAGTGAATGTGTGCCTTGGATTTTCTGTTACTAGCACTTCTTAATATCTTTATTTGTTTCTCTTTCTATACCAACTCTTGAGTAATTGTGTCTTTAGCTCTCACCTGGGATGTCTGTGAATTAAGATCTGTCCATCTTCAGATTGGGGTCAATGAGCTCGGCGAGGGAAAAGACTAAAGCTCTTTAAATGGTGCGCTGCATAGTGTCGCTACATGGAAAATGTGATCCTGTTGACTGCATTGTGAAGGTGAGATTATAGAATTACTCCGAGATCTCACTGTTCGATATCAAATAAACCTTTGGACTTGTTTTTTATTAAAGGTATGTCTTAATCACCCTAACAAAAAGTGTTGTTTGTATTTAAGCATGACATGTTAAATTCTCTAAATTCTAAAATGAGAATTAAAACTCCAAAAGGAAGTCTAAATAATGAAAGTTAAAAGCTGTGTCATACCTGCATCAAGCTTTTCCTCAGAACACAAAAGAAGATGTTTTGAAGAATGTTTGTCAATGGTAACTCGCTTTATTCCCATGTGTTGATATTGTGTCCATACAATAGAAGTGCCGCTTTGGTTCACTTTCCAACTATCTTTAAAATATCTTTTTAGGGGTCTGCAAAGAAATAAACTCATACAAGGTAAAAATATCAAGAGGGTGATTTAGTAATGACACAATTTTCATCCTTGGTTAAACCATAACTTTCAATCTATTTATAGATGGCCCGGAGATGTTGTTATGATGTCAAACAGTGGTAATATTTGTAATATGACATTATCACCCTCACACAGACTCAATTTGCACTTTTACTGTGTCTGTGAATATACTAACCAGATTATCACCTTCTGCTGACCGCAGCACCTCCACCTTAAATCTCAGAGTAAATGACCTCTTCATCATCTCCAGCCGTCTGTCCTTGTTCTCTATTGGCCCTGCCAGCCCAGGTGGGCAGAGACTTGCCCAAAATCCCCCTAAGACTCAATTCAGTGGGCCACCGAAGGAAAGTAGGATTCAGTTGTGGTACGAGCCGTATTGTTGAAGGCATCGGAGGCCTCTAGGCAAGCAAGTGGTCTTCCAGAAGGACTTTTTCTAAGGAAACAAGAGTCAGTATGGGGGCCGGCGCGAGTGCCGAGGAGAAACATTCAAGAGAGCTGGAGAAGAAGCTGAAGGAAGATGCTGACCAAGACGCCAGGACCGTCAAACTTCTGCTGCTAGGTAAAAACACAGATGACTGGCCTTTCTGGAGCTGCGGTGATGGTTAAAGAGCAAGTGATTTTAAATGAAAAGCAAGGCAGAGCGTGTCAATGTCAAAACTACATTTAGGTATTTGAGGGATACTGAGATCTTAAGAATTACATTAGGTGTGAGTTATTCCAACTATTTATCTTAAATATATATTTAACATATTTAATGTAAGGCTGTTTATTATTTAGTTGGGGACAACCAACAATCAATAATTTAAATCATCGGTCTTAATAGAAAATACATACATTTACATCGTATTATATTTAAAAATAACCTTAAAAGGGGATTAAAGATACTTGCATGTCAGGAAACATTAACATCAAATATGAGTCTAAAAGTCTCATCAATATCAAGTTATATAAATGTAATATAATGTCATTAATTACTCATCACAGTTTTGCCCGGTGTTTGTATCACAAGCTGATATAGGTCAGGTTTATGGGACACAGGGGCTTAAGACGAGTTCAATATCCCCAAGCCTCTTATATTAATCCTCCATAACATAAGCAAGTTTGAAGTGAGAAAATAGAAATGTAGAAATTATAAATCAAGAGTAATTTCAGGATTTAGTGTTTTATTGCTACACTTTAAGCAGAGTGGATGTTTAAACACCCTACTTTCTAATTTCTTCATTGATGGCCGATGAAAGTAAACGGAATTATTATTTTTATTCATAGATAACTTTTTATATTTTTTTCTAAAAAGACATTAGCAGCACCTATTCATGACAAATGAGATCGACATCATCACCCAACATTGAATCAAACATTACGTGCTTTTCAGGTGCTGGTGAATCAGGAAAAAGCACAATTGTCAAACAGATGAAGTAAGTCACGGGACAACAAAAATCTACTTTCCCTTTAACATGAATGCAGATCTGTAAGTTCTGTCTTTTATCATCATAGAATTATTCACAAAGATGGTTACTCCCTTGAAGAATGCTTGGAGTTTATTGTCATCATCTACAGCAACACTTTGCAGTCTATCTTGGCCGTCGTGAGAGCCATGAGCACACTTAACATTTCATATGGAGACGCTGCTGCACAGGTACACTGTTTGCCTCTTCCAATGATATCCGTTTGTGATGGGGTTATCGAACAATTTGAAGCAACAACAAAAATTCAGGGATTTAATGACTCAAATTGAAAAGCTTAACCTTCATTACAGCAAAATCAATCAACTAAGTTTTGTTTAAAAAAAGTTATTTAAATGATTTGTGTTGTTTTAAAGTCACTACTACATCACGTGGGCAACCATTGCAATTATTTGCATGAAACTGCAGAGCAAAAAATGTATGGATTATTTTAACCCATCATCAGTTCAGTTCAACCCCCCATTCACTGATGGATTATATATAACATTAATATAATGATATGTATATTATATTTTAATCTACCTAACAATGGGTTAAAACAACCCAGCTTGGGTTAATTTGATATTTAATGGTTAAGTTTGTCCATTTTTGACCCAGCATTGGTCAAAAGTTAAACAATACCCATTTGTTGCTCTTAACCCGTTGAATTAAAAATAAGTCTATAATTAAATTGCAAATATCAAAGTGTGTAAATAAACCATATTCAATTATATTGGGTTAAATTAAGGTGAAAGAATTCAGTTTTGGAGAGAAGCTGGTTACATAAAATTTTGTTGTGTAAAACAAGCTTGCTTTTAATAAAAACAAAATATAGTTTTGAGAAACCCTTTAACATTTTCAGATTGTTTGTTTTAACCAAGATACCCTAGATGATGCCTTGAGAAAATGTTGCAGTCCAATCGTTTACAATACTAGTGTTTAAGTGCCCCTGATGTGCTGTTTTCTACAGGATGATGCCAGGAAACTGATGCACTTAGCTGACACCATTGAGGAAGGCACGATGCCCAAAGAGTTATCTGACATCATATTGAGGTTGTGGAAGGACTCGGGCATCCAAGCATGCTTTGAAAGAGCCTCAGAATACCAGCTCAATGACTCTGCTGGATAGTAAGTCCATTACCAATCAAATCTGAAAATGCAACATAATCCCTTAAGAACCAGACCTGAAAAACACAAATGAAGTTCTTGGGCTATGCCTTCAAGACTCCATCTCTGATTCTTTTCTAAGCTATCTGAATGACCTGGAAAGGTTGGTGCAGCCTGGCTATGTCCCTACTGAGCAGGACGTCCTGCGGTCAAGAGTCAAGACCACTGGTATCATCGAGACCACATTCTCATTCAAAGACCTCCACTTCAGGTAACTAAAAAATGAATCGTACGAAAACATCATAGACAAACTTCTCCAAGTGGGATCCTTGATCCATCCAATGGCACTGAATCTCTTGGTGTGCAGGATGTTTGATGTGGGTGGTCAGCGTTCAGAGAGGAAGAAGTGGATTCACTGCTTTGAAGGTGTGACCTGTATCATCTTCATTGCTGCTTTGAGTGCATACGACATGGTGCTGGTGGAAGATGATGAAGTAGTAAGTTCAAGATTCTTAGAGTTGTAAACTAGGGAGTCTTCATCGAGGGCCCAGAGATAAGTCCCTTTTTATTTGAACATGTTCTTGTTTTTTATCATAGAACCGAATGCATGAGAGTCTCCATCTTTTCAATAGCATCTGTAACCATCGCTACTTCGCCGCTACATCCATTGTACTGTTCCTCAACAAGAAGGATGTTTTCGTGGAGAAGATCAAGAAAGCTCATCTGAGCATGTGCTTCCCTGATTATGATGGTGAGACTGAATACAGCACCAGGAACTAAAACATACTTAAAGTTATTAAAATATAGTTAAAGAAACTAAAACATAGTTAAATCATAAAGCCATTGACCACCATAGTAGAATAATAATAAAAGGATAGTCGAAGTTAACCCAGAACCTTCTGCTGACCAACATTTTTTAAATATCTAATTTTGTGTACAAAACAATAGTATTGTAGTCAATGGGGTCCAAGAACAGTCAAATGCATTCTTCAAAATATCTTTCTCTGTGTTCTTTAGAAAAATATACTTACTTTGACATGAATTTTTTTTAGGGAACTTTCCCTCTTAATGAAACCACTTAAAGGTTCAAATATAAAAACGAAGCAAAAAAAAAATTCTACAGATCTTTATAGCAAAGTTTCATGAGGTTTACACTCAGATAAAAAAATTATGTCAAAACTGACATTAAGTTTTTGGTACATATGAAGACAAAATGCCAAGAAATAGCATCTTTTTTCTGATGTGACAGCACAGTGACACTGACATTCCCTCTCAGGTCCCAACACCTTTGAAGACGCCGGTAACTACATCAAGATGCAGTTCTTGGATCTGAACATGCGACGGGACATCAAAGAAATTTACTCCCACATGACCTGCGCCACAGACACAGAGAACGTCAAGTTTGTGTTTGATGCTGTAACGGACATTATCATCAAAGAAAATCTCAAGGACTGCGGCCTCTTTTAAAAGAGGTGAGAATATCAAAATGTGTAATGACAAGATTGTGCAAGTGCAAAAACTAATAGATACTATTTTCATAGTGGTCACTTTTTTGTAACAGCCTTTGCAAACTACAATGGACACTACAAGACTGTTTCGCTGTGTTAAGTTCCTGTATCTGCCAATTTAAATATTGTACTCTTTTTTTACAGAGAGAAGATTCCTTCATCAAAACCCAGTACCCAGTATATTTTGAATTAAAAAACAAATGTATAACAGTAATGTATGTACTGCAGTACAAGTACACAGCATCACACACTGAAGAACTGACTCAAGGGGTGTTTGGCTCAGAAGTATTTTGTGAGTACAATGCACTTTGCACTTCAGCATTACGTTCTGTCCCATAAGAGTTCTGAAATTAGATCTTTGGTCTAGCAGTTATGAACCGTGCAAAGTTGATGGTTTTAAGCTGACTGACAAGTTTCGAAATGTTTGATGTTGCAGAAATGTCTTTCCAGAGATATATTAGAATCTCAGAAGAGATGGATGACCTTATGAAAATCTAGCATGTAATATTATTTCTGCTTAGCCCAGAAAGAAACTTGTGTAGCTCATAATGTAAACGAGTACATTGATTGTAACATAACCATTTATAAAGGGCACAAGTGAATGTAAACAATCGTGTAAATTTAACTTCAATAAAGCTTCTATATGTAGAAAGGAATCAACATGATCTATATAATATTACTTCTTTGAATGCACAACTTGTAAGGCGAGATTTTTTGTTACATTTATGAATTGTACATGTGTAGCCAGATTTTTCATTTAGGACAAACATATTATTTTACTATATTATTTTAAGCCCTGGTCGGAGCAAGAATTATACAGTTAATACATTTCTAAAAAAGATATAACATGTTGTGTTAAAAAAAATCCTAAAAACATTACGTACATTAATTGGGATCCGAGACGATATCAATTCATAGTTCAGTTCAGATTTTATACACAATATTTTCAAACACACCCAAGTCATGGTTTTAATTGTATTTTATTAAAAGGCACAGAGTAGACTTTTGAGACCAGGTAAGGCTACAATATATTCAACTACCTTGAGAAAATCTAATAACTGTGACAATCCACTTAAAATCCCAAATATCGCAATGAATAATCTGATTATCTCTTTTTATGGCTTGTTTCATAAAACTATATCTCCAACATCTTCAACATCGACATGTTATATCTGCAAAATCACATATACAAATGACCCTGAGGACTTAAAACATTTAAAAAAGGCACATGCTGTTTGTTCAAATGTGTAACATTTGGTCCAAATTTATTTTAATTATGATTTATTTAACAATAAATGCATACTTAAGGCTATATGATTACTAATGTACCAAACAAGTAGTCTATGTAACAAACTGACTGAATTAAAAAAATAAAACATGAAATCATGCAAATAAAAAGCCACAGTGTTCTCCACCTTGAAAAAGTAAGGCACAAGATAAGACAACATGAAGACGATGATTTCAATTTGGAAGAATTTGAACAAAGCTGTGCGATTTGTATTAAACAAAATCCATGTTGTGTTAATTAAAGGTGCACGGAGGACAAAACATCACTATTTTATGGTAAGTTTGTTTCCTTGAGACGACTTTAAAAACATGCACACCATCTCTCATTCCATTTTAGCCCTTTATAATACTAGATCAAGTTTTCATTTTTCATTAAACATGGCACATTGGCACAGTAGAAAACTTGCTGAAAAACAAACTTTGTGTAAACACATTGGATTGCGCAATATAAACAGGAATCAGCCCCGAGAATTAACAATAGTATACAACAGTTCTGAAGTCTTACATTGCCCTGGTTGTACTTTGATATAGAAGTCCTTGCTGGCTGGATACCACTTAGTCCAACTTTAAGGGAAAATGTTCATAAAGACATCTCTACACAAACATGACACCACTTCCTGTGCAAAAGAGATTCAAGGTAGATTTGTTCTGCCCCACCAGGGGGTTCCTAAAGTGTTGAGGCCACTCCAGAGAGCAGCAATGATATCAGGACAGCCCTACCATGTGATCAATCTGCCGCATGTAGATGCTCTTTAATGGAAGGCTGAAACGTCGCTCTTCAGGAATCCTTTCACACTATTGGACAAAGGGAAATACTTATCGTACTGTGTATTTCGAAATAAACATTTTCAATATGTAACCAGATGTGGGTAAAAATGACATTCTTACGTTGCTAATGTTGGCTTGTGGCTCCTTTTTGGGCTTTTCAGAGAAGAACTGCTCCTCCCAACTCTTTTGTCTAAAGCGCTGATCTATTGGCACTACATGGCCCTCGGTAGTGAAGATGTGTTTATTCTCAGACTTGTGCAGTGGGTTGGCTTCATCAAAGAGCTGTCGAGTATTGTAAACATATATATAGTTGTGGTCATTTGCATGTAAACAAACTAAACAAAATGTGTTGTTTCGCTAAGGTAGCCAAGAGAAAGTACAGGTCATTTACTGTAGATTTATTTTAAAAAGGAAAGATTAAAATTTAATTTCTGTGTACAATTTTCTAAAATATAATTTTTTAATTCAATAATGAAAACCAACAGACACAATACAATTTTAGTACAACAATTTATCAGGAGTTGATATGATTTTAATCTACTGTAACAACATTTTGTCTCAATTAAAGGTGCAATGGTGTAATATTTTTGAAAGAAATGCAATATATGAACATAACTATAAGAACATAATGGTCTTTATGATATTTGCCAATAAAGCTGGCAGATTACTATATTTATATTGTATATTTATATATATACTAATATTTCAAAAATAACTTACTGACCAGATAAAGGTATTTACAGGTTTCACTAAGAAAGAAGCTCTCCATGCGATCCTCTTTAGACTTGTCCACCACGTGATGAAGCGTTGCATAACCACACCTAAACATCAGCCAGACACAAGACTCTTAACCACAATCTCCGTTCACATCACAACCTCAGAACATAAACTGGAATCACCTTGAGTCTAACTCAGATAACTTCAAAGCCACATACCTGACTTTGGTATTCTTTTCAAGGCTTTCAAGAATGTCCATCCCAACATGAAGGTAGAAAGGATTCTTGGTAGCCTATAGGATGAAAAGGTTTGAAGGTATATATAAATTATATTTCTTCACAAAACTATAAAAGTATTGCCATGTCTAAGGTCTAAACATTTTATAGATCTGATAAGTGCAAATGAATGAGAGAATGGTTAGAACCTGATAAAGAAGGTATGTGGATTCAACTAGTTCAGGTCTCAGAGGGTAGAAAAGCACATCTGGGGCCTGAAGCTGCCAGTTGTATCGTTCAGGAAGAGCCCCATAGCGCTTCCAGATTGCATAGTAGAAGGCGTGAAGGCAAATGGCGTTTTCAACATCTCCATTCAAAACCTGAGCAACAGAGGAATGAAATCCCATCAACATAAAAACCATTAAAGGTTAATGGTTAAAAATGCAAATACTAAATATAATGCAATAGCAATAAAATTTAAACCTGGAGTCCAGGGAAAAACGCCTGCAGAGAGTCAATCCAAGTGTTCACGATCTGTCCGTTAAACATGTTCACATTTACATACAACGGTGGGTCACCCTCTCCTTCATTGCATGCCTCTCGTCTGTTCAAATTAAAAACGCAAACTTTACCGGGTTATTGTGAATGTACTTTCGTGCAATGCACACATTGGCTACAAATCCTGCAAACGTAACCACATTTCCCAAGAAACACACAACACCTGCAGATGGTTACAAACATATGCAAAACAGCAACTACACACACACATTTATAATCACCCTCTTCTCAGGTGGATTTGAATGCTCTTGTACGCCGCTGTGAACATCCTGTAGTCTTCTTTCTCTCCGAACAAGATGTAAGACTTGAGCAGGTACTCATAGAATGAATCCATGCCTGCACCAAGACCGCTCTGTTTCCCGACCCACTGTCCGGTCTGAATGTTCACTACGTTTCCTGTAAGACAATAGGGTTCTTGATCATGCAAAAAAAAAAAAATCTGACAGAACAGAAAATTAAATCCTAAATAGAAAACATAACATGAATGGGGGGGACAAAGATACAACGACTTACCCAGCAGCCCAGTTTCATTGCTTCTTAGGTTCCACAGAGCTCGAACAGCCCGCCGGGCGACCCATTCAAACGTAGAGTCACCAATCAGACGACTCAGAATGCCAAACTCCACAAGCAGTGAGCCTGCTCCTGCGGTACAGGTTTCATTGATGCTGTCAGGTGGGACGCCCTTCTTTAAATTTACCTGTGCATGAATTTAAAATAACAAACATAATTATGAGTAATCAACACAAGCAGACTGGTACATTTTTCAAAAAATAATCTTTTTGACATTAGAAAACAGGCCTGACCCTGGGGTAGGGGATTCCCGTGCTTGTGTTCTCAAACGCAGGCAACAGTCGCACAGCCAGGTCATGTGCCAGATGCAGAAGTTCATTATCATAGCCCTTAAGTTCAACATCACCAAACGGTTGTCGTGGGTCAGTGAGCAAAATATGGGATGAGATCAAACTGCCAAGGATTCTAAGATAAGAACAAAACACAGAGATTTAACAGTACATCACAATGAACTGATCTGAACCAATACATATTCCAACTTAATTTTCCTTTCATAAATAAATGGTGTGGCTTCATTTTTTTTTTATGTCATTTAAAACCTATATGAGTTTCTTTATGTCTTTAAGATATTTTGAATAAAGTTGATAACAGAACAGCACCAGCATCCATTCAATTCCAATGTTTGGACACAAAACCCATGAAAGTAAATAGGTCCCGGTTCCCAGCAATCTTCAAAATATCTAATAAGCCATATAGGCTTGAAATGACAGGGGGGCGGAATAAATGACGACAAAGTTTTTATTTTTGGGAGAACTATCATTTTAAATATGCAGTACCTACCGAATGTTTGCCTCAAAGACCTGAACAGTGGAGTCCTTGTCAAAAGAGACAGTATCAATAACCAGCTTGACAGCTCGATGGAATTCAGTCACATTTCCAAGAACCTGTTTAAAAACATGTGTTTAAAAAAAAGCAGCATACACAAAGATAGTTTCCAAATGTATAATGCTGTCATTAGAAGACATTATTTTTGGACACTGAAGCAAAATTTGCAGCATTTGTTGTAATACTCTTAGATTTTCCGGCTACACCTTACTCACTAGGAGTACCTTCTTTTCTAACCTACTCAATCTATCTATTTAAAAAAAAAAAAAATTCTTTTGTAACTTCTCTCTCTGTGTTACTTGGTAACATTGTTGTAGCACTTGTTCACCTTTTGTTGTATCGGCTATTTACCGCTTCATTGTCTCCTCGACTATTGTAAGTCGCTTTGGATAAAAGCGTCTGCTAAATACCTAAATGTAAATGTAGATAAATTATTTATGTACCTGCTCAAATTATCAGTGCCATTCTTATTATCAAACTGATAAAATGATTTATTTTGTCCATGTCCAATCTTTCTGGTCACAATGTAAAAAACAACTTACCAACAGTGTATCAAGAGCATCGATGAGGGTCAGAGAGTAGTTCCCAAGGACATCATTAATGTTGATATTTGAACTAGAAGAAAATCAGAACTATTAGACAAACATGTTGCTCTTATAGAAAAACACCATAAAAAACCCATGGGGTCACATAAAACCAAAGCTCTCTGGTGCTGTGTATCTTATCAAGACCTTGGTGAAAACAAAATGTTTTGAATTCCGTGCCCTTTATCAAACTGAAAGAAAAAGAAACTGGATTTCTCACATTCCTTGGTGGCAAGACGTAGTACAAGTGCGGAAAAAAAAGAATAAGGATAGAATCCCAGAAATTCTGTCCTCTTGTCATTTCTGTATTATCTTTCTTCCACGAAACACAAAAAAACCTAATTTGACAGAGTTGGCAACAACTGCCAAACAGCAGTGGTTTCATTCACTTTTATTGTATGAAAACAAAACCATTGCAAGTCAAAGGTAACCGGCGGTTTAGGTTACCAACCTTTTGCAAAATTATTTATTTGTGTTCTGCATTAAATAGAAAACGGGTTTATAATGACAACCAGAGTTTACAAATGGAGAAAATGCTAAAATCAAAATTTTTATGTGTAGAAATTGTGGGTTTGGGTACATCAATTACTCAATCTCTGATCATTTTAAACCTTCTGTTTATGACTTTGTTTCTTAAGTAATCGACAAGAAGCTATTTTGAAAAAAGTTGGTAAGGCACTCATTTATTTTATAAAAGTCATACAGGTATGAGATGACACTCTGCGTGCTCCAGAGGATCTTAAGAGTTTAACAAATCAAACGTTACAATAATCTAAATACCAAGACGCTTCTTTTTTACTGAATGTGCATGTTTTTATTTACTATGATCAAAAATATTTTATTGGTTAAAAATGATGACGTTGGACGTTGGTGGGAAATGTATAGTAACCATAGATCAGAAACTTTTCTGAAGTTTTAAAATAATGAAAGTCGTTCACTGTAAAAGAGTTTTTGGTGAATCCCTTCTTTAATCAGTACACTTCTTTCATACCATATTCTTATCTATAGTTAAGCTCTCAACATTGTAAAGATTTGCTGTTGATAATGGGGGTCTTAAATCTAGAGATGTCCGATATATCGGCATCCTTATCGACATCGGCCAATAAATGATATTCTAAGTATTATCATAATCGGTACATTAAGAGATTTACTCGTCACTTGCTTTATGTATATTTTTTGTTGTTGTCAAGAAATAGATTTCATGCAAAAAAAAGTTGGCCATAGAAATGTATAGTAACTATAGATCAGAAACTTTTCTTAAGTTTTAAAATAAATACAATTGTTCTATCTATATTCTTATCTATAGTTAAGCTCTAAACATTGAATAAGTTTGCTGTTGATAATGGGGGTTCTTAAATCTAGAGATGGCCGATAAACGCTATATTCAGTATTATCGTTATCGGTTCATTAAGGGTTTAACTCGTCACTTGCTTTATTCATGTTTTACATTTTGTCAAGAAATAGACTTAATGCAAATCAGCTCAAACTTTTCTGAAGTTTTAAAGTAAACACAACTGTTCCCCATAAGTGTTTGCCTTTACTGTCATGCAAAGACAAATCAATGCATCAGCCGATATATCGGCTACAAGAGAGTTATGGGCCCATGTAAGCACAGATATGCAAATCAACCTTGATGGTAAATAATGAAGATAAGAGAAGAATGACTCACGGGTTGAGCACATCAGGCCCTCGACCTTCACAAGCAATGGGATTGAGTTCATCCTTGGGGAAGGCAAACTTCATATAGTTATCATAGCCAAAATAAAACATGTCCCTGGCTCTCCCCCTCATCTTGACTCTGAGCTCGTCGGGGAACGAGCTGTACCTCTTCTCGTACTCATCTCGGCCGTCCCGGAAGAAACTGAGGTAGAATTTCTTTGGTGTGTTCTTCTCGCACACCTTCCGTGGACTTCTGTCCTCGTACACGTTCCATAGCTTCCGGTCGCCCGTGGCTTGGTCTTCGTTCCTCAGAAGCTCAATGGTACCCAAATTAAAAGTGAACTTTAAGGGGAAGTCAGAGCCCCAGCTGGGACCCGGTCCGAACACCAACCATACCGCACAGTTCAGAAACACCCTCAGAATGAGAAGTCCCACGACTATTGACCTCCATCGCATCTTTGCGGTCGGCCTTCAGAGTCATAGTTCACATTTAAAAACTCAACCGTCTCGTGTCGGTTTGAAGCTCTTGCGGGCACTTCCTGTCAATACACCCGCCCCTGCCTCGTCGTCGAAGCTGATTGGCTGGCTGGGCTCGACGTCGTGACGACACACGTAGGGTTGAAGGTGCGCGTCAGAGAAACGGCTGACGCAAATGTCGCGAGATCTCGGAAGTCTCGGAGAGGTGAGGGAATAAGTCTACGGAAGGCCAACTGGGCCAGAACGCGCGAAACTCACTGGTTTTATTATTACTACTTATAAATAGATGAACAAACAAGGTACATCAAATCACATATGATCGGTCTTATAGTCAGTAACACACTGAAAACTCACTAACTCACTTCTTTTCTAACCTACTCACTTTATCAAAAAAAAAAAAAAAAAAACTTTTGTAACTTCACTCTCTGTGTAACTTGTTAACATTGTTGTAGCACTTGTTAACCTATTGTTGTATCGGCTATTTACCGATTCATTGTCTCCTCGACTATTGTAAGTCGCTTTGGATAAAGGCGTCTGCTAAATGACTAAATGTAAATGTAAATGTAAAACATAATAAAGAAAAAATAACATATCAAAATTAAACACAAATAGACAAGATGAAACAAAAAAGGCTTTTATAGTAATTTGTACTTTTAACGATGACATCAAGTTGAGGACTTTCTTGTTTAAAAATTACAGAAAAGTTTGAGCTCATTCATCCACTGGCTAAAGTTAAGATTTAAAACATCGGCACTTATGAATGGAAAACTTTCAGAGGCATAACAAAAAATTACAAACCAAATTCTTTGTTTTCCATACATATGTCAAACCCAATTATCTTCACAGTAAGGGAAGGGAGTTCAACCTCCCTAAACCCGTTCTGTTCCTATCACTGTTAAAACTCACACCTTCACATGTTGTGGAAGGCATAAAGATCGTGTCTGATTGATGTCGGCGATCAGCGTTTAAAAAAAAATTATCAATTTAATTCCATAAGAACAAGAGGTTATACATATTCACGTCAGATTAATATTAGCTGCCGGAGAAACAGAAGAAACAATATATCAAGAAAAAAATGGAAAGAAATGACATTACATATATTTCAATGGTTTTAGAGCGTTAAACGTTTTCAGTGCTTTTTTGTTATTTGTTAGTTCCAAGAGATTTACACACAATCTTTAAGAAAATGAGAAAAGTTTGGTTTACACTGAGACCATTTTTCTTATGTATATGGAATTTTCATAATAAAATGAACACATGTAAAATATGTTGTTCTTTAAAATTTAGTTTTTCATTTCTGTATTAAAAAGCACATCAAATGTTTCCTTGACCATAACATTCACAGGTATATAAAATATTAAGCTTAAATCTTTCCAAAACATGCTTGGCAGGATAAATACCTGAAGTATTTTGGGAGACACTTCCTTAATTTTTATATTTATACAAAACTTATTTGACAAATTCCATTCTTTACATGCCGATTCCTTCTAAATTATAATTTTTTAAAAGTATTGTCACACTCTTTGGAATTGCGTCAATAAACTTTGTTTAATTGATAATTGAAATTTTTTAAGAAATTCAGTATATGACAAAAAATGCCGATTCCTTCTAAATTATAATTTTTTAAAAGTATTGTCACACTCTTTGGAATTGCGTCAATAAACTTTGTTTAATTGATAATTGAAATTTTTTAAGAAATTCAGTATATGACAAAAAATGTCCATGAGAATAAAATAATGTCATACTAAACGAATACCTTAATTGAACCAAGTATGATAGAATGAAGATTTTTTTTAAATAATATCTCTTTGTTATTTCATATAAAACAGTTGTGGGTTTACCGTATCAATGTCACTTTTTACACAGTCGTCCAATCGAGGTACAGAAGGGGCGGGACAAATGCTACTTTTAACATAGACAACTGTAGAGCGGCTAAAGAGAAAAATTAACGAGAAAATAATATTGCTCGTTTTCAAGAATAGATTAATTAACCAAATGTCTTTCATCTGACTATTAAACCTTTGTTATGGAAAAACAATACGGGAAGAATGTTTTACTTTCCCTGGGACTGCACAGATCCGATATATTAATACAAGCGGTGGTTTTATCGTCTTGCACAGTTAACCGCTAGTTTTTCTTTATTCAGTCATAAAATAAAGTGCTTTGATTATATACTCCATATCGTAGCAACCACAAACTGTTTTCTCAACTGAAAAACGCTAGGCTTTCAAAAACGCTGTTCAAACGCCCACAAGCGTCATTTTTTAAATTCTGCGCAAGCAATTTTTGCCGTTTAAGAACGTCAAAATTGTAACAGTCCTTATTGTCAAATATTTCTCTAGACGTAACGCATACAGAGACTTCTGGATGGATAACGAAAGTTGCACACTTTTGACGTCTGTAGAGGAAATAAGCGTTACGTAATTGCGCGTTAACACGTACCTATGCAGTTAATTCGCATGTTAGTTTCATTCGTTTTGGCCCTGTTGGCCTTCCATAAAAATCGGCAGCTGGGAGCAGTGGGCGGAGCCTGTCACTTTGTTCAGCCAATCAGTGACGGCCAACAGTGACAGCAAACGTTCACGTGTAACTTCCGGTTAGGATTCCACGTGTATAGTGTTTACATTAATTGTTGGGGTGCAAGTTGACTCTGAGATGGAAGTAATGAGTAACGATTTTAATAGTTTTATTGATGTCTATCTTATCTTATGTTTATTTATTTATGTTGTGAGTTACCAGATCATGCTGATAAGAGATAGTTTATCATTAGGTGTTAAACATTAAATAGAAGTTTTAAGGTATATTAATGTCTAACTCAGACTGATTTAAAAATTTAAAAAAAATCTTGCCATTTACTCATTATGAACAAACAAGTCACTATCAGACACACTGGTAAAGACTAAAAGAGCCAGATAACAGATTTGGTTTTAATGATATTTCAACAGAATACAATAAGTACCAATACACCAAATAAGCATTTCTTATTAATGTGGATGCAAGGTTTGCGTAAAGTTATTTCTTTAAAACTATTCATATTCCCTTAATTAAAAAACTGACACTGAATTAAAAAATAGAAATATTTTGACACTTTTTTAGTATTATTATTTTGTTATGTTGTCTTGGTGGTGATATAAGGTGAGCCAGAACTCTGCCAGAAAAATCATCTTGACAAATTGTAAAATTGACTTTTAAATCATAGGTCAAAGAAAATAACTTGTGATGAATAGATTAATGAATCACCAAACATCTTTTGAAATCAATTAAAAAATTAACTTTAATAATATTAATTAACTTAACAATGTGAATCAATGTAATTGAAACGTAGGTATTGAAGATTATCTTTTGTAATAGCATTAAAGAAAATATATTTAAAAATGATCACAAATAAATTAAATTACATTTTGCCAAATTAAAATCTCTATAACAAGTTTAGAGTCTTTCGATGGAAAATCTGAAAATGTTCAGTTTGAATTAGTTAAATCCAACTCAATCCATATATTTACATGTAACGCTTTCAGCTAACCGTTACAGAACACAATTTTGACACAAAAATGATAAAAATCAGCCGCAAAGCAAGATTCCTCTTACATGTCAACAATCTATTTATTGGTTCATCATATTTACAAAAGTGCATTGATAATAGTGGGGTTCCAACATTTTAGTTGATAATGACAACAATAATCTACCTTAAAAAGCATGCCTTCAGTTCTTGCAGTCTAAAGCTGTCTTTATTCAATCTAGGTCCAGGTAGGCACACCCGGTATACTGTTTAGCTTGAGGGACAGATACACTGCACAAGGCACTTTAACTTTACCTACTCTCGAAGCTCATGAACAGGACACAAAAGACATCAAAGATCTAAATGAAATCTACATCTTTACCACAGCGATACAATCATCCTCTCAAATATACTTGCACTCAAATTCTGTAGAAATCTTACTGGATTACAATTTATACATTTTTGTATAGTTAAGTTCTTTATGCACTGAACAGTTATCACATATTTTGCAGGGGGCATTTTGTGGGGAAAAACAAAGAATGATAAGAAATGAAAACAGTCAAAATAATATCCTACGAGCATGTGAGCAAAATTTGGTGGAAAAGATTTTGGTTAATTAAAGTTTGGATCCTTCCCAGTTTGTTTTAAACATTTGTTCATAAATCTCAAATGCGCCTCATGGAGGAAGCTGGAGCTAGTATCTAAAGCGGTCGTCTTCTGGCACGCTGTAAGAGCAGGAACTCGTTCTGAAGGCTAGCTTCTTATAAATGATGGATGTATCGTTATGATGTCCAATGCAGTTTGGAGGAGGAACTTGTAAAGGATTATGGGGTCGGGCGGGCAGGGTGGGGTGAGGGGAGCAGGATGGAGAACTGTACATTTGCACGAAGTGAGCAGGACGTGAGTAAGATGGCAGCAGACACACCTGGGCCCCGTGAAGATTCTTTCAGCTCCTTCTTGATTTTGAGTGCTGGATTAGCCATTGAAGTGTAATGTCTGGGGTTATGAGGACAAATGGTACCATTATTAAGCTAGAAATAGCATTAAAAAACAATGGTTTTATGCTTGAATAAAGGGGTTTTCATCCCCAAATAGTCTTACCAATGTTATCTTTTTCTTTGCAGGAAATAGAGTAGCAGCAGATCTCCCTGTCTTGAATAGCAGCCAAGTTCCTTGGAAAGAAAGAAAAAATTATATACACAAGCATACCTTTCAACAGAAGCTCAATGGAAACATCAAAACATTTCTTATGTACGACCAGTAGATGGCAGTTATACTTTTAACAAGACCAGACCTCCAAACCACATAACTTTTTATATCCCCCATAAGACTGATCACTAAACTATGATCGAAACTCTGACTCATCTCCTTCTCACCATTCCTAGACAACGTTAAATTATCTGAACCCGAATTATGAAGGGGTAGACTGTTCAATATAATGTTCAATATAATAAAAACTACAAACCTGCAGCAGCAGGTGTCACATAATCAGAAATAGTAAAAATCTTGACCAAATATTGAAACATAACTATCTTGCAAACAGAGAAACTCTTTGTCAGGCTTTAAGTAGATACGAATACATATAAAGATAAAGAAAGCAAGAATGTGATCTAATCTCAAATTGTGGAGTAATCTTATTAGCAGCATCATATGATTTGTCACCCTATTTACGGAGAGTGGTTTTCCAAGCATGCACAAGACAAAGCCCCTTACATTTTTTCAATGAGCTGTTTCTCATCCAATGCAGTGGGTAGATCTCTCTTATTTCCAAGCACCAAGACCTAAAATAAAAAAAAACGCAGCCATTGAAGACTCATTAAAGGTAACAGGATGTCTGTGCTTGGATGTGAACGACAGATGTTACTTACAGGGATTCCTTGTAACTGTGGCTTGTCTAGAAGATTGTGCAACTCGTTTCTGGAGGCTTCAACCTTCTCCCGGTCAGCAGCATCCACCATGTAACTGCAAAGGGGAAAATATATATTATTATGAATTGCCTATTTTTTCGAAATAGACAATTCTTTTTGAGTTTCTTGATAGATGATGCATTGATAAATGGGAATGACAAACAGTGTACTTACACTATTGCGTTAACTCCACGACAGTATCTCTCCCACATGCTCCTGAACCTCGGCTGGCCCCCTATATCCCAGATCTGCAAAAAAGTCGGTTCATGATACATCAGTTACGGAAAAAAAACTTTGCTCCTATCACTGCATTAGGTTTAATTTTCTTCGTTAATAAACACTGGACCTTAATGGTGACGTTGCCTTTTGTGACCTTTCTCATGTTGAACCCCACAGTTGGAATCATGTCTTCACTGAACTGGCCCGACTGGGGAAAATAAATAAATGGGAAAAAATTATTAAGGAACATTTAAAATGACCTGTGTGACTTTCATTCTTCTGAAGAACACTTTTGAGGAATTACAACATTCTTTAAAATATTGAAGCAATTATTCGGAGACACTGTTATGTGGTTTCCTATTCTCTAGAAGAAAAAAAATGAAATGAATTTGACATTACTAAAGGAAAAAGAAATGACAGAATTTAAATTTTTGGGTAATCTAGGCTTTAAGATTCTAGATTCTTGACGATAAATTTTTGATTTTAGGATGAACTATTATTTTATTTTTGGTTACAAATAATTGAAACATTTTTCAAGCAGCTTTAACACCATGATTTTTTCCTTTGGCTAAATGCCTAGGTCGGAACAAGCGGTCTTACAGGGTTTCTCAATATAAACACTAAAAATACAATCTGTGACTAATAACAGAAGTTTTTAAACTGACAAGCTAAAGGAAATTTCCAACCGACAGAATGTGGTATATTGCCATTAACTGTACTGACCTACTGAAATTTTGAAATTATGGCCATATGTTTTCCTGAGAAAATTTCCATCACCGACTCATCCACAGTGTCTAACAGAGATTTTAGATATTATATAGACTGTACCTGTATCACACATCGAACACCATTGCGGCAACAAATTTTAACTGTGCCTACTAGTAGAAAACTGCTAGAAACTTAACCGTAGAAGAAATATGTAACAATAACATTACTTGTGGATGCTTATTTGTATAATGTGTATATTGCATAATTTATAAGCAAATTATTAGAATTCATCTATATCTAAACCACACAACCAACCCACCAGCTATGATTCACTGTTAAGTTGGTTAGTCTTTATAAAAAAAACTCCCTACTTTCATAATGATATCAATAAACCACATTCTCTTAGCAGGTAGTTTAAAATGTATTACTCAGAACTTGTAATGTACTGCAAAACACCAAAATCTGAAGCTAATTAGTATTGGTAAAAATCCTCTACCACTGTGTATGCCAGATGATGATGTTCACAAGTTAAAGTGCATCCAATTCCACCAATAGTACAAATAAACAATACATTTGAGAGTCTAGGCATAATGACAGAAGCATATGTATTTTAAAGATTCCAGCACATTTACTCCTGCAAAATCTATAAAAAAAGGTATAAAGGCCCTATTGTGTAAACTACATCTACTGTATAGACTCCTATGTGCCGCAAGTGAAATTCTTTCATAACAGAACAGAGACATCTCAAAATTTCCAATGACAAAATCATGCTTTTGGGTTAATGTGACCTTTCTAACATAACTCCCAGGGGGAAATATGACGAAATCTACTTATGCAGTCACATGACACGTGAACTACTGCAAATGAAGATCATGGGATTTCAACTTCTCTTTAACATAATTACAACTCACAAGTATGCCAAGCATGCAGGAATCATAAAAAAATTCATTAAAGACAAATATCCAGTAAGCACTTTTAAGGGAACGAAAAAACGAAATTGAATAAATAAAAATACAATGTGACCACAGAAAATAAATGACACACAAAGACGACATAACGTGGTAATGCTTAAACTCTAGGGTTGAAGCAAGAGGCCAAACAAGATTATGCAAATCTAAGCATTTCCAGCACAAATAGAATCTACAAAGTCATCTTGGTCTATTTTACTAAAAGATACATTTCAACATTAGGTATCAAGCCTAACTGGACAACTGTGAACGATGACTTTCTTGAGCTAATGCATTAATCACATGATAAGGAACGTCACTTGACCAGGAAGAACCACACTTAAATCGCAAGTCTTGTGACTAATACCGGAAACTCCCAACCATCTATACATGCATACACTGCAGTAACATAAAACAAAGAAAGGTACAGTCACATAATAGCATATGTATTTTCTTGTTCTATATAAAGATTCTATGCAATATCACTGAGAATTATAATAAAAAAAGTAACATTCAACTTTTTTCTTAATAAAAGATAAGATTCAAATGATACATTCAACAATAGCAATTACATTATTCATGGAGAAAATGATCAACATGTGATTAATGCTTATTCATACTCTCACATTATTTTGCTTTTCAATGATTGTTAATGTTTTGAAAGCTCCGCAAAAGTGCAAATACTTTGAAGTAAGATATGGAGGCAAGATAATGAATATGTGACGTTTCATGCCCACATCAAAGAAAAACTGCATACTAAAAAAAAAATTCTCCCCATTAAAGAACATGCTGTTCTGTCAATAGTTCAGCTACGTGATCGTATGTCTTACTCTCTTATTATGAAGAACAAAAATGATAAATTTATTTGTCATAAGGGACCTTAATATAAAGTCACTCTTTACAATCTATGTATTGTTATTTTGAATCTATGACTGTCACATATTTCGCTGTATGCGTGCAAATTTTTCAAAGCATCAGTTCCTCCAAAATAGTCTTGTCATCACTTTCAGGGGTCCTTCAAAACCCATATGACTGACTTTCTTCGATTTAACACAAAAAGAGTTTGAAGAATAATGTCTAAGCTACCCTTACTAATTCTAACTATTAATTTTTGTTTTTAAGTGAACATCCCCAAGTGATTCATGAGTAACACGTGACTGATGTTAAAGCCGGTGCTGATGAATGTTGATGTAATGCAGCAGATAAACAAGACTGATGTGTTTATTGGAGTGTTTTGCAGATCTGGCAAAAAGTGTCCGATCAGGAAAACCACACATGAAAAGTGAGCGACATCATACTGTTTTATTCAACACTGTTGAATAAAACAACACAAAAACAACGAGCTAAACCAAAAACACTGTTGTATAAAACAACAATCAACACTGAGCTATACCTTAAACACTGTTGTATAAAACAACAATCAACACTGAGCTACACCATAAACACTGTTGTGTAAAACAACACATCAACACTGAGCTACACCATAAACACTGTTGTATTAAACAACACATCAACACTGAGCTACACCATAAACACTGTTGTATAAAACAACACATCAACACTGAGCTAAACCATAAACACTGTTGTATAAAACAACACATCAACACTGAGCTTAACCATAAACACTGTTGTATAAAACAACACATCAACACTGAGCTACACCATAAACACTGTTGTATAAAACAACACACCAACACTGAGCTACACCATAAACACTGTTGTATAAAACAACACATCAACACTGAGCAACACCATAAACACTGTTGTATAAAACAACACATCAACACTGAGCTACACCATAAACACTTTTGTATAAAACAACAATAAACACTGAATTACACCATAAACACTGTTGTAAAACAACACACACATCAACACTGAGCTACACCATAAACACTGTAGTATATAACAACACATCAACACTGAGCTACACCATAAACACTGTTGTGTAAAACAACACATCAACACTGAGCTACACCATAAACACAGTTGTCTAAAACAACACATCAAAACTGAGCTAAACCATAAACACTGTTGTATAAAACAACACATCAACACTGAGCAAAACCATAAACACTGTTGTATAAAACAACACATCAACACTGAGCTACACCATAAACATTGTTGTGCAAAAACAACACATCAACACTGAGCTACACCATAAACACTGTTGTGTAAAACAGCACATCAACACTGAACTACGCCATAAACACTGTTGTGTAAAACAACACACACATCATCACTGAGCTACACCATAAACACTGTTGTGTAAAACAAACACAACAACACTGAGCTACACCATAAACACTGTTGTATAAAACAACACACCAACACTGAGCTACACCATAAACACTGTTGTATAAAACAAAACATCAACACTGAGCTACACCATAAACACCGTTGTATATAACAACACATCAACACTGAGCTACACCATAAACACTGTTGTATAAAACAACACATCAACACTGAGCTAAACCATAAACACTGTTGTATAAAACAACACATCAACACTGAGCTACACCATAAACACTGTTGTATAAAACAACACACCAACACTGAGCTACACCATAAACACTGTTGTATAAAACAACACACCAACACTGAGCTACACCATAAACACTGTTGTATAAAACAACACACCAACACTGAGCTACACCATAAACACTGTTGTATAAAACAACAATCAACACTGAGCTACACCATAAAAACAGTTGTATAAAATGACAATAAACACTGAATTACACCATAAACACTTTTGTATAAAACAACAATAAACACTGAATTACACCATAAACACTGTTGTAAAAAACAACACATCAACACTGAGCTACACCATAAACACTGTTGTATAAAACAACACATCAACACTGAGCTACACCATAAACACTGTAGTATATAACAACACATCAACACTGAGCTACACCATAAACACTGTTGTGTAAAACAACACATCAACACTGAGCTACACCATAAACATAGTTGTCTAAAACAACACATCAAAACTGAGCTAAACCATAAACACTGTTGTATAAAACAACACATCAACACTGAGCTAAACCATAAACACTGTTGTATAAAACAACACATCAACACTGAGCTACACCATAAACACTGTAGTGTAAAACAACACATCAACACTGAGCTACACCATAAACACTTTTGTGTAAAACAGCACATCAACACTGAACTACACCATAAACACTGTTGTGTAAAACAACACACACATCATCACTGAGCTACACCATAAACACTGTTGTGTAAAACAAACACAACAACACTGAGCTACGCCATAAACACTGTTGTATAAAACAACACACCAACACTGAGCTACACCATAAACACCGTTGTATATAACAACACATCAACACTGAGCTACACCATAAACACTGTTGTATAAAACAACACATCAACACTGAGCTTAACCATAAACACTGTTGTATAAAACAACACATCAACACTGAGCTACACCATAAACACTGTTGTATAAAACAACAATCAACACTGAGCTACACCATAAACACTTTTGTATAAAACAACACATCAACACTGAGCTACACCATAAACACTGTTGTAAAAAACAACAATCAACACTGAGCTACACCATAAACACTGTTGTATAAAATAGAACATCAACACTGCACTACACCATAAACACTGTTGTGTAAAACAACACATCACCACTGAGCTACACCATAAACACTGTTGTTTAAAACAACACATCAACACTGAGCTACACCATAAACACTGTTGTGTAAAACAACACATCAACACTGAGCTACAACATAAACACTGTTGTATTAAACAACACATCAACACTGACCTACACCATAAACACTGTTGTGTAAAACAACACATCAACACTGACCTAAACCATAAACACTGTTGTATAAATCAACACATCAACACTGAGCTAAACCATAAACACTGTAGTATAAAACAACACATCAACACTGAGCTACACCATAAACACTGTTGTGTAAAACAACACATCAACACTGACCTACACCATAAACACTGTTGTATAAAACAACACATCAACACTGAGCTACACCATAAACACTGTTGTATAAAACAACACATCAACACTGAGCTACAACATAAACACTGTTGTATAAAACAACACATCAACACTGAGCTACACCACAAACACTGTTGTATAAAACAACAATCAACACTGAGCTACACCATAAACACTTTTGTATAAAACAACAATCAACACTGAGCTACACCATAAACACTTTTGTATAAAACAACACATCAACACTGAGCTACACCATAAACACTGTTGTATAAAACAACACATCAACACTGAGCTAAACCATAAACACTGTTGTATAAAACAAAACATCAACACTGAGCTAAACCATAAACACTGTTGTATAAAACAACACATCAACACTGAGCTACACCATAAACACTGTTGTATAAAACAACACATCAAAACTGAGCTACACCATAAACACTGTTGTATATAACAACACATCAACACTGAGCTACACCATAAACACTTTTGCATAAAACAACACATCAACACCAAGCTAAACCATAAACACTGTTGTATAAAACAACACACCAAAACTGAGCTAAACAATAAACACTGTTGTATATAACAACACATCAACACTGAGCTACACCATAAACACTGTTGTATAAAACAACACATCAACACTGAGCTAAACCATAAACACTGTTGTATAAAACAACACATCAACACTGAGCTACACCATAAACACTGTTGTATATAACAACACACCAAAACTGAGCTAAACCATAAACACTGTTGTATAAAACAACACATCAACACTGAGCTACACCATAAACACTGTTGTATAAAACAACACATCAACACTGAGCTACACCATAAACACTGTTGTATAAAACAACACATCAACACTGAGCTACACCATAAACACTGTTGTATATAACAACACATCAACACTGAGCTACACCATAAACACTGTTGTATAAAACAACACATCAACACTGAGCTAAACCATAAACACTGTTGTATAAAACAACACCTCAACACTGAGCTACACCATAAACACTGTTGTATAAAACAACACATCAACACTGAGCTAAACCATAAACACTGTTGTATAAAACAACACATCATCACTGAGCTACACCATAAACACTGTTGTATATAACAACACACCAAAACTGAGATAAACCATAAACACTGTTGTATAAAACAACACATCAACACTGAGCTACACCATAAACACTGTTGTATATAACAACACACCAAAACTGAGCTAAACCATAAACACTGTTGTATAAAACAACACGTCAACACTGAGCAACACCATAAACACTGTTGTATAAAACAACACATCAACACTGAGCTACACCATAAACACTGTTGTATATAACAACACACCAAAACTGAGCTAAACCATAAACACTGTTGTATATAACAACACCTCAACACTGAGCTAAACCATAAACACTGTTGTATAAAACAACACATCAACACTGAGCTAAACCATAAACACTGTTGTATAAAACAACACCTCAACACTGAGCTACACCATAAACACTGTTGTATAAAACAACACACCAACACTGAGCTACACCATAAACACTGTTGTATAAAACAACACATCAACACTGAGCTACACCATAAACACTGTTGTATAAAACAACACATCAACACTGAGCTAAACCATAAACACTGTTGTATAAAACAACACATCATCACTGAGCTACACCATAAACACTGTTGTATAAAACAAAACATCAACACTGAGCTACACCATAAACACTGTTGTATAAAACAACACATCAACACTGAGCTACACCATAAACACTGTTGTATATAACAACACATCAACACTGAGCTACACCATAAACACTGTTGTATAAAACAAACACATCAACACTGAGCTACACCATAAACACTGTTGTATAAAACAACACATCAACACTGAGCTACACCATAAACACTGTTGTATAAAACAAACACATCAACACTGAGCTACACCATAAACACTGTTGTATAAAACAACACATCAACACTGAGCTACACCATAAACACTGTTGTATAAAACAACACATCAACACTGAGCTACACCATAAACACTGTTGTATAAAACAACACATCAACACTGAGCTACACCATAAACACTGTTGTATAAAACAACACATCAACACTGAGCAACACCATAAACACTGTTGTATAAAACAACACATCAACACTGAGCTACACCATAAACACTGTTGTATAAAACAACACATCAACACTGAGCTACACCATAAACACTTTTGTATATAACAACACATCAACACTGAGCTACACCATAAACACTTTTGTATAAAACAACACATCAACACTGAGCTACACCATAAACACTGTTGTATAAAACAACACATCAACACTGAGCTACACCATAAACACTGTTGTATAAAACAACACATCAACACTGAGCTACACCATAAACACTGTTGTATAAAACAACACATCAACACTGAGCTACACCATAAACACTTTTGTATAAAACAACACATCAACACTGAATTACACCATAAACACTGTTGTATAAAACAACACATCAACACTGAGCTACACCATAAACACTTTTGTATAAAACAACACATCAACACTGAGCTACACCATAAACACTTTTGTATAAAACAACACATCAACACTGATTAAGTTAATAAAGAAATGATATTTAATATCAAACAGTGATGTACAGAAATGTGACTGACTCAGTTTACAGACAGAATGAGAAATCACAAATCAATGTCAACAAACACAAACAACAACATACTATAATACTCAGGGTCCTCTGGGATATAAAGTTAGCATGCTAGCGGTTTAGCGTACCAGATAGTGTCATTAACGTGTACAGTGTTAAATTATCTTAATTAACATCGATGGGTGTCCAGCACTGACTGTCAGTCGCTAGCCGACGATGCTAACAGTCCAGCTAACCGTGACAACACTCACCGCGATCACGTTAACAAACGTTGTTTTTCCCGAATATTGTAGCCCGACGAGGGTTAACTCCATCTCTTCCTTCCAGAAGAGAGACTTAAACCAGTCCAGCAGACGGTTGAACAGGGCCAACATGTTTAGATGTTGGGTTATTAAGTCTGTGCTGGTGTCTGTGATCTGTGGAGAAGTGCTGAGGAGCAACTGACGGTTGTCATGTGACTGACGCGGCTGGCAAATCTTTGTGTTCGAGCGCGTTGAAGCTGCGCCGCATTTCCGCAGGAATGCGCAAATGGATGAGGTCAGGTGCTTGAGACATGGCTCTGAAGTTTGAAATAGGGACAGGTTTACAATGTT
Source organism: Triplophysa yarkandensis (assembly GCA_033220385.1). Taxonomy (NCBI): domain Eukaryota; kingdom Metazoa; phylum Chordata; class Actinopteri; order Cypriniformes; family Nemacheilidae; genus Triplophysa; species Triplophysa yarkandensis. The sequence continues at coordinate 4,745,034 of CM065670.1, read as the reverse complement.
TTAAACATTAATGTTTTTGTAATATACATTTTTTTACCAGAGCCTTATTGTGTCATGCATTAAGAGGAAAACATAGATTAAATGGCATAATATTTTCTATGTTTTAATTATTAAATATACAATAAGATATCATACTAGCTCTATCTTATATAATTAACAAAACATCATCAATATTACAAATATTTTTATTTTATTTTTTCTATATTTATAAAAAAACAGCTAAGTGAATTTGTTGACAAATTATTTTCTAATAATTCTAATATGTTTTTTATTTTAACGACCATAAAATACTTTCGACGTTAATAAAAAGTGTAGTCTCAATTTTTGTGTTTTATTTATAATAGTTGCATGGAAATGACAAAAGCACAGATAGAATAAGTTAAGCAATATTTTAAAGATTTACACATGATTTACATGAGATTTACAAAGGTCGCGCAATGGCTCGCTTATGCACAAAGCACACTTGCTTCTATACAGGGAAATTCATTCATTGTGTTCATGAAAATAATCAGAGGTCAAGCTATGGCCCAATAAACTGCACAGTCTACACACATCTGCTCCAGAGAGTCAACAAAACCATTGCTTGTGTTCCACAAGAGAGAGCAATCACTGTAAATGTATAATGATGGAATGATGATGTAAGGAGATACATCTTTAAACGACATGCTTGATGTTTAAGACATGCAGTTAGATCTTTCCATTACTGTAAACTGCTTTGTGAACACCTGATCAGTCTTAAGTGGTTTGACAGACCAACACAGCAGTCAAGGCCACAGTCAACATAACATCTGTCTCGCTTTCCTTCATCCGACGTCGTAATGACTTCACATCATCTGCTCTGTTCCATGATCATGACATGATCAGCAGGTCTTTATTGTTTTTGCATAGTAGATCGTACTGCATGAAGAATTGTCTTAGATGTTGTATCCAAAGCGGAAGAGAGAGCATGTTTACTGGATGTTCTTCGAATCACAAAGAGCATTCAAGAACTTTACAGAGAATTCCGAAGATGTCTTGGAGTCAGCGTCATCACCCATTTCCTCCTTTGAAAGTTTGCAATTGCACGCATCTAAGGGTAACACCAGCTTGTGTGTGCATGGACGAAACACTGTAAAATCATTGACATTAAGGGTTATTTTTTATGATAGTTCTCAATTAAAAAGAAAAGATCAAGAGTGAACTCTTAGTTGAAACATGTTTTGTTGCATTTTCAAAACTGTACTTTGTAATGAAATATAGATGGTGTAAAATATGTTTTCTTTTCACTGTAGTTTACCCAAAGATGACATTTGTCTCTTGGTTAATTCACCCTTTTGTCACTACAAACCGGTGTGACTTTCAATCTATCACGAAACACAAAAGATGATATTTTGAAGAATGCTGGTTAACAGGCAATCAATCGCTTGCATTGATTTTTTGTTTTATGCTCCGAAAGCGAATGGGTGTATCTGCTGTTGTTTTTTTTCAAAATATCTTATTTTGTGTTCTACGTTAAAAAGTCATACGGTTGAAAGGCAAATTATAACACAATTGTCATTTTTGGGTGAACCATCACTTCAAGCACTTAAAGAGATCCTTTCTGAAAAACTGGACTAAAATAAAATGTTACTTACATTTTCTCTGCTTCTTATGTTTAAAACTCATAGAAGCCATGTATAAGATAAGCAGCAGACAGAGAAAGATAGTTAATGTTAAAAAGCCCATCATAATGTAGAAAGAGTTGTCTCTGTGTTGTCCTTTACTTGCTTCTTTTGAATGAGCATCATCTGAAAATAAAATAGAAAATAAAATACAAATAACATAAAACTAAATTAAACAGGTAAGAATGTTGTACTTCGTTTATAATATGTAGGCAAGTTGTAGGCAATGTATGTTTCTCAAGTTCTAAATAGTGAGTTATGATGTCTTTGCATGTAGCATTAAGATATATGATACAGAAAATAGAGACCATGACAAGCACATCTTGCATTGTGGGTTTTGTTTCCAGCGAAGATCATTTTTAAGCCATCACACCTGATATTAAAAACACAGTTATCACATGACAAAAACATCTCAAGGAAGAACTTTGAAGACAAAGTAGCAATTTTTTTACTTGGCAAAGGATTTACATGTCCCATCCTCATCATCCCTATACGTCCCGTCTGGGCACTGCTTGCAGTTGTAAGTGTAATCAAATTTACCTGCCAAATCCCAAAAAGAAACACAAAAAGGTGAAAGACGTTTAAAAAATATTGGTTTTTAAATGTTTAAATGTCTTTGTTCTAATAAACATGGAGAAAGATATTTGGAGGAATGCTTGTCAACAAACAGTTCTTTGTCGCCATTGACTACCATGGTGGGAAAACTAAAAATAGTAGATCAAATTCAATCATATTAAAACGTTTTGTGTTCAAACCTTTTCAAAACATTTGATTTTGTTCAAACAAAAAAAAATCAAGTTACTTCTCCATGATGGTCAATAGGGTCCAAGAACTGTTCGAGCAAATAACTTTCTCTGTGTTGATCATAACAAAGAAGTTCATTCAGACTGGAAACAACTCAAAGAAGAGTAAATAAGGACTCTCTCTTAAGCATTCCCTCATAGTGGTCCTACCTCACAGGGGTCTTTTATATGTTCACCACAACAAAAGTTCCCTTATGGGTGGGAAATACCGCAGATGTAAATAAGCTCATGCACAATTTTTAATGTGGGGGCCGGGAGACACTTATGGGTAAGAAACTAAAAAGATAGGCTTACCCTCTCTGATCAGTCGAAAGCCAGGTAAGCACGTCGGTCTGGGAATACATTGGCCCGAGCATTTATCGTCACGGCATAAGGAATAAGGACAGAAGCATTTCAAATCTCCCGGTGCTGGACATTTCCCACAAACGCTTTTACCGTTGTTCTCTGAACAGTGTTTTGTGGGATACTCTCCTGTGCAATACATAAACCATAGGATAAATCAACCACAGATGAGATCTTAAAGTGTATATATTCATATAACAGAAAGAAAACAACTGAATTCCCTACAATTCAATCAAATTATTTCAATACCATAAAATTGTTACTTTACTGTATGTCAACAACTTCCTTCTGTATTTACATTTAACATATACAAATTCCTACTAACAGTATGTAAAATAAAACTGTGAAGACATAATAGACATCTAAGAAATGAAGCAGCAAAATAGACTCACACAATTCTTCATCATTCTGACTTTTTATATCTTAAGTGTTTATAGTCTAACAACAATGATCTTACCTGATGGGCAGACTTGACAACATTTCCCTTTATTTTCATATTGCATCGTCCAGTCACAGTCGGCAGCCAGAGATAAAATCCAGATGTCATAAACACAGACAAGTGCAAACCAGAGCTTGACAGTGTCCATTCTAATGTAGGCAGACTAGCTGGATATCTGGTTATCTGCTTTCTGTTCTCACTCTTTATAGTTTCCAACCAGTGACGCTGGTTTCTGTTCACCCCCACAAAGCAGAGGCATGAACACACTGAGAAACCAAAGCCAATGTGATTGAGAAGTTGAAGTTATGAAGAAACACAAAGTTGCTCTACCTTAGTGGACACTTCTGCTTATGAAAGCATTTGATAAAGGCTACTCTGTGTTATTTTCTGATGGAAAAGAAGGAAGCAAATCCCTTATTGCGCATTCACTTCGTTTAAATTTAATCAAATTAGATTTCCATCCACAATTGATTGATTGAAGTTCAGTCATTGATGCAGATGGTTAAAGTGATACATTTTTATGTGTGTTTTGTTATTATTGGTTATTGATTATCATTTATACGGTTGTTTTCATGAAGCAAACAATTTATCTCAGAGATTGGGTGACGCACTTGTTCAGGGTAGCGGGCCTTGCCAGTTTAGAGTTAGTAGTCACCAAAATCCTATCTTTGCTTCTATCTTGACTGGTACTTTACAAAATACGTTCTATCGCGGATGTCTTACATGAGAACCAACGCCTACAGAATTGCCCAACTATCAAACTGTGATAATAAGCTTGTGAATGGGGTCAAAGGCCAACACAGACCATTTAAAAATGATGGTTCACCCAGAAAAGAAAAATCTGTCATGAGCTACTCACTCTCCATTTGTTCCAAACCTGGTTTAGTTTATTTGTTTTGATGACCACAGAGACCGATATTAGAACGAAGGCTTTTGACCAAACAGTTCTTGACATACCATGACTTGTAATAATAGAAAATATTGTTAATCTATTGATGGCCTAAATTCTTCAAAATATCTTATTTAGTCTTAAAGAGAACAAAAAAAAATGAAAAAGCATTTTTCCAACTATGATAGTCAGTCGGGTCCAAGATTTGTTTTATTTTAATTAATATTGAAACATATTTAAATATCTTTCTCTGTTTTTATGGGAATGTGTCGTCTGTTTATGTCGCCTTAGTTATAAGGTTAAAGCTAAAGTTTTTGTCAATATTGAGTTATTCACAAATACTTATTCTGTGACTCGTTTACATCATGTGAACTTCTCTTCTTGACATTGTTTACATTTTGGGACTTGCATAAAGATCAAACTGAATGCAAAAAGCACGTCATCTCGAAACTTTTCAGAAGACAAATACAACCTTATAATTTCAATGTGACGGACATTTCTCTCTTTCTGTTTGCAATCAGATAATGTAAATTATTATTCTATACATTTGAAAGGGTTTGGATCTGTTATTTATTCCTTACTAATATTTTGTCTACTGTATAAACTCATTCAAAGAATTGTGACAATGAGAAATGTATTATAATTGAAACAAATCAAATATATATTTTATTTCAGTGTCATTGCCATTTGCTTTCAATTTTATTAGTCAGTTTTTTACCCTCACCCTAAAGATGCTTTACAACCCATATTAAGTTACAATCTGTGCTGTGCGTTTGTGACTTCTCTTTCCTCTTGATTCAACCCAAATCATCCATAAATATGTTTTTAATAAAATTAACTTTAGTTTAGTAATGAAGGAAGTTATACGGGAGGTTTCCAGGACAGAAATGAAATGCCTCATCCATAAAACGCACTTATGCACAGATTTGATCGTAAAAGTGAGTTGAACTGGCAGTAAATGTATATATGAAGACCTGAACAGAACAGAAATCTTTGCAAAATCTGCATGTCAGCTATGACCTTTCATTTAAAGAAATGTACTACACCCACAAACGTCATTACACCTCATTCTCACTTCTTATGTCACTACAACAAAAGAGGCAGAAAAAAATACAACACAAAAAGTGAAAAAAGATCTTTATGCAAAAAGTGTTTATGAGGCATTGTTTAAAAGTATTCACCACTCACAAATAAGATTTTGAAGATTTTTTTTAAAAAACTAAAAATTCTTAGTGTTTATTTACGTGAGATTTTTATTCAACTCTGTACTAGGTTCTCACAACAAGGGGGATGATGTCAGAGAGGAGAGGTGGTGTGTGTGGTCTGCAGTAGACATCTTATAAGTGTCACTAGCACATGTCTGTGTGGTTTTGATCAGAGACCCCCTCTGGCGCTTGTGCAATGGTAAACTCAGCAAAATATCATCTGACTGAAGTGATCTAAATGAAACGTCACAAGCTCAGCAACGTCATGCTGGTTTTTTGCAGGCAGTAGAGAACTACAGACACCATTACACTATAAAACCAATATAATTTCTATCATAACCAATAAATCTAATAAAATTACTCTTCAGCTGAATTATTAGGTCTAAAAAAAGAGAAAAGCATTGAAATATTAAATATACTGTACAAAATGAACAAAAGTCTTACGTTTGAGTGTTTGCCAAGCACAATAACAGTATATTTGTATTATTTTCTATTATTTTTTGATCCCAGTCATCAAAAAATTCTATGCAACTTTAATGGAAAACACATTTATGATACCTGGTTACTGTCGTTATAGTCTAATACCTATTCCAGGTTAGAGCTTTAAAGAGTTATTTGTACAAAAATAAAAAATGTCACTGTTTTTTTCTGCAAAATATAGATAAGAATATAAGATATTTTAAAAAATGTTGGCCATCAAAAATTGATGGTTCCTATTGACTTTAAGTTTTCTGTTCCCAACATTTTTCTAAGTATCTTCTTGTGTGTCGGAAGAAAGGAAGTGATACAACTTTAAAATGAAAACATGGTGAGTAAATAAAAAGACTATACTTTTTATGATTCACGTTCATCCGTTTACATAAATAGACATGTAACAGTCTACTCTACGTTACAGGATTAACAATAAAACACAGCACGGGAAAATTTCAGCTTCGTAGCAATGAGGCTCACTAACAAGAAGTCAAGGGATGTGGTTCATCCGCTAAGCTGCAGTAGAAGATTACTGAGGTACTGAGGTGTCTGACTATGACTGCAACAGAATCGTGTGCAAATTTTTGCGAACATGACAAAAACATGATTTTTAGATTACATTTAAACAAAGCTCTAAGTGTCTTCAGGATGCTGTTAGGTTTTTATCTCTAAAGCTTGTTTTGCAGCAATGAGGCCCTGCCGAGGGTGTCTGTACCCAGGCGAAGGAAACCAAGATAATTTATCAAAATTTTGCGTTAAACAGCAAGCAAATGCTTTACTATATAGACTTTATCTACACAGTGTTTCAGTTCTTTTTGGTTTGAGTGGGAAGGGTTAAATGGCGTCAGCCTGTTAGACACCTTTGTGGTCACCTAGGCCAACTTCATCTTTCAGATCCTTTTATAAAAAATTTCTCCTGTGTAGGGGTCACCACACTCTGACGCAAAATGAGACGTCATCGTTCATATGATGATAATGAAACAAACCAATGGTGGTCTACAAATGGTTGTGAAATAAATGTTGAGTTTGTTCTACACTGAAACAATTGTGTATTTGGAATTACTAAATTATGGTTCCACATAATGAATAAATTTTTTTCAGTGTGCATATACATATGCGGTTTCTTTGTTCTCAAAGCAATACTAACTGCCAGTTATAGGACTAATTTAAATAAAGCGATGCAAAAATATAAAACTAAGTTCGTGTTTTGATATTCAATGTCTTAACATGGAGAAGCAGCACCTCCTTTATTCAAAATTGAGATGCCCTCAGTGTAAACCACCTGCAGTTGTTCCATTTGTCGTCGTGGTTTCGTATGCAGAACGTACAAAACGGCAGTAACTTTCAGGCCTGGAACGTGAGTGCTTTATGTGGATGGAAATTTTAAAGTTCAAGCGAAATCTATCGCCTCCCCAAAACCACGATTCGAGACAGAGGGAGGGGACACCATTAAACGTAGGAAGAAAAATGAAAAACATAAATGTGGGAGGGGGGAACACCAGCTCTGGAGTTTAAATGTGCAATTGAAACACAGAAATCAACGCAATGAAAATATCTGAACTTAATATATATAAATTGAATATATAAAATGTAAGCAAAATTAAAACAAATGTAATCCCAGACTACTGTCCCGTAGCCCCAAAAGTCCTCTTTATTTTAATTTCATAGAAACAACATCAGACCTTCATAATGAGGCAATACCGTACATACAAACAACAATAAAGATTCTCAGAAGTTGTCCTCGGCCCACCTAAAAATGGGAAATTCAGATAATTCATCATTCTTCCTTTCAGGAACACATTACTCACTAAAGGATGTCTGTGGTTAACAACTGTCATTCCATAGCAGCCATCTCAATACAATGAGGTGTCGCCTAAAGTGCTAGTTCAAAAGATGACATTGATATTGACAATTAAGCTGTGAATTCTCAGGTAAAGAAAAATAATAATAATTCATGAATTGAGTTATTTCTTAAACCATCTGAATTCAAATGATCTTAAAACAGCTTGAATTTAAGCTACAACTGTTATTAGTAATACAAACAGTATTACTGAAGCTGATAAAAACTATACATAGCAATATGTATAAAATCAAAAAATGTACATGTTTCCTATAAAACAATGTGATGTTTACAATAATTCAGTCAACTGAAAACTTCTTTTGCTCATAATCACGTATTTCAAAGGCTTTACAAAACTGTGTTAGACAAGCAAAGAGTGACACTTCTCCCCAGATTCTTCAACGGGCGTTCTGCATGTGCTTTCTAGAGAGAACAAGTAAATAAAGATATAAAGATGAAGAGCAGAAACACAACAATCATCTACATTTTGTACTTTAGGGATACTCCACCTTTTCGAGAGATCAGCTTTGTGTGGTTGAGAATGCAGCGAGTGGTTGAACATCTACAGTATAGGAGAACCATCAGCAGAAGAATTCCAGAGCATACCAAGACAAGCCCTATAATGAATCATGTATTGATTATTGTTTTTGTTGTGTTATTACAAGTGTCTAATAACAATGTGATAAAGGGGAAAGTACACAGTCTGTAGATTCTTGTTTTGTTTATAGTTGAGGAGGATGCTGTAGTACTGGAAGTAGCAAATTTAGGGGTGGATGTGGTTATTGGAGTCGGGGAGGACATGACGGTCTGAACTTCTGTCACCACTTCCAAAGCTTTTTTACAGACAACATCGCTGGTGTCGTTTCCAGGAAACAAAATACCCAGCGTACATCTAATAATGAAACATTTATTACATTTAGAATATGAGTGAATCAAAATATTTTTGGCACTGAGATAAAGAAGAAGCAGGTTTTAAAAAGAATAGCCCATCCAAAATGTTGATTCTCAAATATGATCTTTATGCCATCCGTTATACACTGTACCTAACATCTACAAATGTGTGGTTTTGAGACCTACATTGTGTATGTATTTTACATAAAAAAAAATTTAAATGTTCTAGTAAGGAAAGAGGAAGGAGAACTGGGATGGCTTGACAATGCTTACAAATTTTTGAAAAATTTCATTTTTTGACAAACTGAACATTTGATGTTTAATTTGTGTGGTCTTCACACCTACACATGATGGTGCTGTTTACACAATTACACATTCTGTGAGTTAATGCAAGAAAATGACTTGCACGTGCATATATGCATTACAATTTTGCTTTAAAGTCTAATCACACAACTTACTCTTTCCATTTGTGACAGGTTGAGCTTTGTTTGTTTAAGAAAAATCCATCTTGACATTTGATGTGTTTGTTTCCTAAAAGAAAAATCTATTTGAAATCATTACACATTTTAGAAGATTCATTATGCTTGTTTACTACAATATGATAATAGTAATTTATAGAAAGGACAATGGAAACGTTTTTTTAAAGCTTTTTCTCAGACTTTAAATATAGAAGGTGAACTCAATTTGACAACATTTCTTGAAACAAATTAATAAGGCATTCTAGTGACATTTTGCACAGTTTTCTTTAAAAATAGTGTGTGAGCAGAAATGTGGTCAATTTTTATTCAATGTGTTTTATTTTAATATTGTAAGTAAATATATCTCTAAGGGGTAAAATATGGTAAATTTACCTCCATCTTCCAGTGCAGGACCTATTTCACGGATGCAACGTGTGTGTTTTTGTATATCTACAGGCCTAAAGCCTTGTGTACATCTGCAGATAGTGTCACTGGTTTTACTGCATGGTGAAACTGTTTCGCTACCTGAAAGACACAAGGTCATTACTAAAAACAGCATTATACTGTATCAACAGACATTTTAATGCTAGAAATGACCAAAAAAAAAAAATTTTTATTTGAACAATAAACAGGTAAAAGTGGCATATTTGCCTAAACACAATACTTGACGTGACATATTATTTATGATTTTAAGTTCAGGCTAACTGTGTTTTTATAAATGTAAACAGATACTACTTTTCAATAAAAATATACAGTATTTTAGAAATTAACTAATAGTGACAAATGAAACATTATTGTATATTACTATAGTGTTAGAATGCAGTATATATTCCTTAAGGTTATGAATCATTTCTATTACACTTACCTTCTCCACATTCACAGCACTTAAAACAGGTAATCCCTTCTTTTTCAATGGGATTGTATTCACCCTTCGGACAGTCCACACATTTTTGTGTACCGTAAATGTTCTTCTGACCTACAAGTTAAATCCACTTTATACAGACTATATTAGATGTTGACATTAGATTGTATTATTACAATAAAATCCTACATACCTGCCGGACATTTTTTTGCGTTCACATTTTGGTAAAGTAAAAGCAAACAAAGAAGAGCTGAGAGGACTTTGATATGTCGGAACATGACAGCAGTTATACTAGAGTATAGTGTTGAACGGAGTGTTGCCCTAAACTGAACGGAAACACACTGAAACCTCAACCCCCAAAAAATCCTCCTCTTATTGACGGTAAGAGGTGATCATGCTTTAACTGTGGAAAAAAGATGTAGGATCTGTTTGATTCAACATATGAATAGATGACGTTCGCAAAGGTTTGGCTGAGTTACAACAGGAGTAGTATCTGTCTTCAGATAAACTTTATTCTTTTAAGAAATTTTTGATAAAGTTTGCCTTGAGTACTACCAAACTAAAACTACTTGTTAACTTGTTAACATCTATAAAATGTGGAATGATATTCATGTTTCTCATCATTTTTTATAAGTTATATTGATATATTTTTTAACTAACTGTATGATTTGTCTTAATAAACCATCAAGTAAAAAATAAAAATAACATTGCATCTATTGCATTCTAATGAAATTCTACTATATCAGATCAGGTAGCTCTGACACATATACTGCATCAGGTAAAAGTCATTGAACTATGCATTATATGACTGATCCATTCTTGTGGAGTTAAACAGTTAGGTTATGAAATATTTGGTTAATGTGTTCCAATATACAGTGCTCTTTATCAGCAGTTCATAAAGGAATTGTTATAATTTTGTAAATACCAAATATGCTTTAGAAGTAACATTAGATCATTTAAATGTTCCATGACACATGCAGAGAGTGTAAAGGAAAAAAACTTCAACGTCTCGTTTTGCACAAATTAGTGCAGATCTTCCATGACACAATGTAGATTTTATCTGTGCTGGATGTCAAACACAGAGATGTCTATAATCCCTTGAAGATTCTTGAAAAACATATACGTTTATTTTAAGATGACTACAGCAGAATAAAAGAATGATGCTAAATTGGGTGTTTTCCCCAAACCTCAAAAACAAAATGAGGTAACATGTTCTTTATTAGACATCTTATTCAACTAAGAAGGTAAAAATAGAAAATGAATTGTAAAGGTGATGGTGGGGGTTGACATTGGTTGGAATGATCATTCTCTCATGTACTTGACCTAGTTTTGTTCATTGATATAGTTTCTGTGAAGTTTTTTTTTTTTTTTGCTACTCTTTTTGCAGTTGTCCTATATATAGTAAACCAATGTCAGTGCAGTGAGGTTAGCTTAAAATAAAAAAGAAACTATATCACCGACATGGTCTACTATAAGCCTGAGTCATCTTTGAAAAGAGGATTTTTGAACTAAGGATTAAACTTAAAAATCATGTTTTTTATGTACTTTTAAACAAACCATGTGCAAATGCAAAATGTAAACCCATTGTTGAGGATTTTCTCTATAAAACCGAAGTTTTAAAAAGATTTTTAATCATGATGATCAGCAGTTTGAGACAATTGGTCTGGAATAGTTTCTGCAAAGCCCTGAAAATGGAAAGCTGAAATCCAGACTGATGTTTCTGTTCATATTCTATTGACAGAATTATATATCTGACATCTTCAGAGTGACAAAGTTGGATACATTTGTTTTGGAACACTTATGATTTTTGCACACTATGTCTGAATTTTCTGTATGCGTTATTTCGTATTCACAATCCTTAAAATTCTTCACACACTGAAACTTCACATAGCAAGTCTGATTCGAATAATTAATCCTTTGCGGGGGGACCACAAGCATTTGTGAGGTCACACACTGGACTAGAAGCATTTGTGAGGTCAGACGCTGGACCAGAAGCATTTGTGAGGACACACGCTGGACCAGAAGCATTTGTGAGGTCACACACTGGACCAGAAGCATTTGTGAGGACACACACTGGACCAGAAGCATTTGTGAGGTCACACACTGGACCAGAAGCATTTGTGAGGACACATACTGGACCAGAAGCATTTGTGGGGTCACACACCGGACCAGAAGCATTTGTGAGGACACACGCTGGACCAGAAGCATTTGTGAGGTCACACACTGGACCAGAAGCATTTGTGAGGACACACACTGGACCAGAAGCATTTGTGAGGTCACACACTGGACCAGAAGCATTTGTGAGGACACATACTGGACCAGAAGCATTTGTGGGGACACACACTGGACCAGAAGCATTTGTGAGGTCACAAATTGGACCAGAAGCATTTGTGAGGACACACGGTCGACCAGAAGCATTTGTGAGGTCACACACTGGACCAGAAGCATTTGTGAGGACACACACTGGACCAGAAGCATTTGTGAGGTCACACACTGGACCAGAAGCATTTGTGAGGTCACATACTGGACCAGAAGCATTTGTGAGGTCACAAGATGGATCAGAAGCATTTGTGAGGTCAAACACTGGACCAGAAGCATTTGTGAGGTCACCAGTGGACCAGAAGCATTTGTGAGGTCACATACTGGACCAGAAGCATTTGTGAGGTCACAAGATGGATCAGAAGCATTTGTGAGGTCAAACACTGGACCAGAAGCATTTGTGAGGTCACACACTGGACCAGAAGCATTTGTGAGGTCACACACTGGACCAGAAGCATTTGTGAGATCACAAGCTGGACCAGAAGCATTTGTGAGGTCCCACACTGGACCAGAAGCATTTGTGAGGTCCCACACTGGACCAGAAGCATTTGTGAGATCACAAGCTGGACCAGAAGCATTTGTGAGGTCCCACACTGGACCAGAAGCATTTGTGAGGTCCCACACTGGACCAGAAGCATTTGTGAGATCACAAGCTGGACCAGAAGCATTTGTGAGGTCCCACACTGGACCAGAAGCATTTGTGAGGTCCCACACTGGACCAGAAGCATTTGTGAGATCACAAGCTGGACCAGAAGCATTTGTGAGATCACAAGCTGGACCAGAAGCATTTGTGAGGTCCCACACTGGACCAGAAGCATTTGTGAGGTCCCACACTGGACCAGAAGCATTTGTGAGATCACAAGCTGGACCAGAAGCATTTGTGAGGTCCCACACTGGACCAGAAGCATTTGTGAGGTCCCACACTGGACCAGAAGCATTTGTGAGATCACAAGCTGGACCAGAAGCATTTGTGAGGACACACACTGGACCAGAAGCATTTGTGAGGTCACACACTGGACCAGAAGCATTTGTGAGGTCACACGCCGATGTTAGACGAGAAGGCCTGGCTCTCAGTCTCCTCTCTTAATCTTCCCAAAGGTGATCTATCAGGTCGAGTTCATCCAGACTCTGTCATCCATGCCTTTATGGATCTTACTCCGTGCACTGATGTCATGTTGGAAGCGGAAGGGGTCAGCTCCAAACTATTCCCAAAGTTAGAAACATAGAATTGTCCAAAATGTCTTGGTATGCCTTCAGCATTCAGAGTGAGAGACAACACCTGATAATTAAGATGACTGGAGGAATACCTTTGGCAATATAGTGCCTATGAGAAACACAAGTGTATGAACAGGGCTGCAGTTCAGTGATTCACCACTCTTCCAGTCCGACAGGTGGCGATGATGACTCAAACACGCGCTCACGCCAGCCGCCATCGCGTCACGTGGAAGACATCAGCTTTGTTTACATTAGAGATGAAGACTGAACTCTTCTCGTTTGCTTCATTTCAACATTAAAACGCACCGGAACATGTGACAAAGCACACACAGAATGGAGGAATCGTGGGACTTTGAATTCGTGTCTCGTATGGCGGACAGTCTTGTGTCCTTTCTGTCTGAGTTCGTGGACGACTGGCTGGCCAACGACATGAGAGTGGCGGTGTTTAAAATCCTGTTCAGCTGGCTCATCCTGAGTCTCATAGCCATACATTTTGCCTGGAAAGTGTATGGGAACACTGTCAACGATATGTACTACAGACAGGGTGAGTTTAGACCCCCCAGCAGGTGCATTGGCATATATCTTAAATCCTGTCTAATTTTTATTTAATATTATTATATATGTAAATTAATTCTATATGTAAATGTTTAAGGTACTGGAGGACAGAACGGTGGCACCCCTGATGCTGCCCCACACATGGGAGGATGGTATGTGACGTCATCATGCCATGAACACCCTCCACCAACCCCATTTAATGACATATCATTACATTCACTATTCAGTGTTTGTGGGTACCCTTAAAATAATTATACAATTTTGTTTATTCTGTTATTATTTCTTAGAACCGATACAATCCACTATTAAACCCATTAAAGAAATAATCCACCAATAAAGAAAACGGCGTAAATGATTTTGCTGTTTACATTTACATTTATTCATTTGGCAGGCGCTTTTTTTATACAAAGCGACTTTGACAGTTATCCCCGCAGAGTAAACAGGGGTGAGATGTCTTCAAGGACACTTCAGTCATTGTCTACTGACACTGGGATTCAAACCCACAACCTTCCAAGTCCAACTCTCTAACCAGCAGATCACGACCACAATATTTTTTGTAGTGTTTGGTTAAACAGAAGTATGTTTGCGTTAACGTTAGCAAATTAGATTTTTCCTCATTGTCAAAAAAGAAATAAAATGAGAGCAAAAGGTGCCCTAGATATGATTGTTGTCATACATTTTTAAAAAGATATCTTTTGTTCAACAAAATAATCAAAGTAATATTTATACAAGTGTGAGTAGTTAGTGGTCAACTAAACAAATTAGGATTAATTTAGGATTAGGATTCTGGTTTGGGACAACCTAATAGCACTAATTCATTAAATTATTTTCACTTTTGGGTGAGTCCATCTGGCCTCCTGTAATGGGTGTGTAAGGTTATTCATGTTTAAGGAGAAGTCATGGCATTGTGGTCGGAGAGTTTGACTCCTGTCCCTTGGGTTGTAGGTTTAAGTCTCAGACCGATCACCAATATCATGATTTAGGTGCCCTTGAGCAAGGCCCTGAACCCCCAACTGCTACCCGGGTGCTGCAGCATAAATGTCTGCCCACTGCTCCGGGTGTGTGTTCATCGCTGTGTGCACTTTGGATGGGCTAAATGCAGAGCACAAATGCTGAGTATGGGTCATCATACTTGGCTGTATGTCACGTCACTTCTTCATTTCTAAAAACGAATTCCTCTTTAATTTTGAGAAAATATGGTCTAAAATAAGGATCAACTTGTTTATATTTTGCTTATTGTTTGGTCTATGTCAGAATCAGATAACTACACATTTTATGTTTATTATAATACAAGAATTGTTTTGAATAAATTATGATGAAACGGCAAATCGCTATGGGTATTTTAGTCCGCAATGCAATGCACTTTATTAGACATTCCCTTTTAAGTGCAGTAATATTTAATATAATTTTTAAATCTAATCTGAACACTTCAATTTAAATCTTTTAAAAAAAATTTTTTTAGGGAGGGTGCAGCTGGTGATGGAATGAAAACCCACCGGGAATGACGTACAGGCAACTGTTATGTGCTGTGTCTGTGATGGACTATGGAACTCGAGACCACAACGCATGAGCATGTGCTTCAACTCACAGAGAATGTGGCCTTTAAAGAAAGTATTAATTGAACACTACATTTTGATTTGGCTCACGGAGGCACAATTTTAATAAGAGTTTGTAGATATCATATGATGACCAAAAACTTCAAGGCATACTTGTCAAAACAATAGTCCTGAATGTTCAGTCATTTGGTCGGTTTGTTGAAATCAGATCAGGATTTTTTTATGTAAGATAATCGTACTGTACAGATTTAAGATATTCTGTATGCTTTCATGTGTTGATAATGTTACTGCTGTATTTTGGCAAGTAAAATGAATAAAAACTATTTGTATTTACTTGTGTTTCGTTTTTTAATGGGATTTACATATGATTCACATATAAAACGTGTGTTTTTAATACAGCTATAAAAATAAACAATGTTTGTTCTTTCAAAACATTATTTTTGTTGTTTCCAAACACAAAGCCATCTAAAAGAGTCAAAGAGGTGGTGGTGGAGGCAACAGCATTACATGCACATCCATCACATTGGTGCCTGTCAGTCCAGGCATGAGCAACCTTCGCCCTTCAGAGAGCTGTGAGAAAAATGTGTATGAATCATTATTTGTAAGCACACTATCAACATCCAGACCTTGAATCATTGCTTCATCCATCAACTTCCCATCAGAGACCGCCCCAGCAGCATCAGTAGGACCATCCTGCCCATCGGTTCCTCCACTGAGGAACACTGCATCACTCCTCACTGCTCCAACACCAAGCTCAAGACCCACCCGTAGGGCGAGCTCCTGGTTTCTTCCTCCCATGCCCTTTCCTGTCAGTTGCACAGTGGGTTCCCCTCCAGCCAGCAGGCAGGTAGCACCCCAGCCTTCCTTCCTCTCCTTCTCTAGTACGGTCATTGTTCGGCACAAGTCCCAGCTTTGGACCCCAACCTCTGGCCCCAGCTGAAGGATCTTGGGAGCGAGATCAGGAGGTGGTTCCTTCCCAGGGGTGCATGCAAAACGCGAGAGCAACCCGTACAGTTGTGCAACGGAGCGTACATCACCGCATACCCCAGGGGACAGAATCACGGGTCGGAGTCCTAACTCGCTGGCCCTGCGGCTTGCACATTCAAGAGCAATAATGTTTGAGCCAATCACAGTGTTTAAGATGTGATCTTCGACCTCTTGTGGGTCTTCTTGAATCCGTGTGGTTTTACTAAGCACCTCTTTCAGAGAAGTGGGAAGATAATCAGTGAGCCTATAGTGGTCAAAGATAGCCAAGACCTCCTCTGGATGTGTCTTACATCTTACTGTTGGACCGCTAGCGATCAAATCCAGAGGATCTCCAATGACATCTGACAAAATCAAGCCCACCACCTTAGAAAAGATATAAGTTAATATTTAGCATGCTGTGCTCATGCTTTAATTTCAATTTACATGTTGATACCATAATGATTACCTGGGCTGGGAGGGCACATTGGGCAAGGCCTCCACCCTTTAAAAGGGACAAAGCACGACGAACTGTATTTAACTCCTGTATGGTGGCACCTGCTGCTGCAAGACGCCGTGTCACATCCTGTTTCTCCTGTAAGGACATGGGTGGAGCCGGAGCAGGTAAAAGTGCAGAGCCACCACCTGTGCATATGTATAAAGAATACAACAATGTTTCCACAATGTTTATCACCAAACACATTATAAAAAACAGCTGTGCTATCTAATCTAAATGCATTGCATCAAAATATTTCTAGATCATTTCAATTACCAGAGATTAGCACAAGAAGAAGATCTTTCTCAGCCAGACCGCTGATCAGTTCTCGAATACATTCAGCAGACCTTTGGGCATCTGCGTCTGGTAAGTTGTGCTTTGCCCCTTCCATTACTGTGATTTTACTGTTGATGTCAAGCAACATCCTCCTAAAAAAAGATTTCACAACCGTCTATTAGTGAACTGTGTATCCATTTTAAACATGAACACAACTGTACTTACTGTTTTCCATGGTTCCGTAGTGTATCCTGGATACCATGAGGGACACTGACCACTCCTTTAACCAGATGATCTCCAACAATCCTTTCTGTCTCTGCCGCCATCCCCAACACTGCTTTACCAAAGCCCACCACATAGAGGTTATTGCAAAGTGTGAAACTCTGACCACCCACTAGTAACTTGTTCCCATCTCGTTTCAGACCCCTGCGGACAACGATGTCTGGTTGCACACTTTCAACTGCTGCGGAAAACACGGCTCGGGCTCGCTTCTCTAATGAAGACATACTGCGAGAGTGTACCGATGCCATCCTTATCCACGGTGGATGCCACAGGTGAAGAGAACGGGCGAGGGTGAGAATGTTTGCCATAAACAGATTAGACTATCCACACCAAAGGAGAACAGCCACTCAGCGCCTGTGGGTAAAAATGCTTTTAGTAATAAATAATAAAAATGATTTTCATTCTGAGTGATGATCGTTTCCTTCAAAGCACAACAGGAACAAGCAACCCTTTCTTAACGAGAAATTCAAACCCCATTACTAACTGGTATTGTTTGTGTAACCTAGAAACTTGATTGCGACTCCTCTTCCTCTTTTGTTACTTTACACGATTCAGTGATTCATTGTTTCTTCGATCCTTGAAAGCCGTTTAAAAGGCGCCTGCTAAATGCCTGAACGTGGTAAATGTTGGCTTTGAATTTGTTACGATACAAGGTAATACACGATATTGCCAAAAGTATTTGCTCGCCTGCACTGACTCGCATATAAACTTTAGTGACATATTATTCCTAATCCATAGGGTTCAATATAATGTTGGTCCATCCTTTGCAGCTATAACAGCTTCAACTCTTCTAGGAAGGCTTACTTTAGCTGTGTGTTAAGGGAAATTTTTGACAATTCTTCCAGAAGCGCATTTGTGAAGTCACACAAGGATGTTGGATGAGAAGGCCTGACTCTCAGTCTAACCTCTAATTCATCTCAAAGGTGTTCTATCGGGACTCTGCGCAGGCCAGTCAAGCTCATCCACACCAGACTCTGTCATCCATGTCTTGATGGACCTTACTTTGTGCACTGGTGCACAGTCATGAAGAAGAGGAAGAGTTCCACTGAGAAGAGGAAGAGTTGCTTTTGTGGGTGTGTTTGTTTGTCGCCATGTTGTGGAAACACTGTAATTTCATTCCTGGGTCTCAGAGATCAATGGTTACGATTTATGTCCCGGTAATATATAATCCACATGTAAAACTATGAGCAGCACATTTTGCTGAGGACAGCTTCCTCAATCTGAATCAATTTAATACCGGATTTGCACAAAGGTTTTTCTTAAAAGATGGAGCAGTTCCCTCTTTGTCTGGAGTAGGTGTTGTTTATGTACAAGAACCGGTAAGTGTATTTAATTATTAAAGTTGGTGCGTAAAAAGGATTCTGTACCTTATTACACAAAGAGAAACGCTGTTTAGCTTGTTAACTTGATTAAAACTAATCTAACAAAAAGTGTAGAATTTAACCAGACACCATCGATTGTTTGTGTTTCTAATGATCAGTTTCAATTATTTGTTTAATATATCTATCAAATTGTTAATTTGTTAACCACATGCCGGTTTAGATCGGGGTAAAGTTTAGCTGCAGACTCGTAAATCACTGCACAAAGTCATGCTTGCACAGGTTCTACTCGATCCTCTTCATCTATGTTCTCCGGATCCGATTCCGGCTAAAATTGATAACATTAAAGATATGTTTACAATAACACGGAGGGCATGCGTCTCCACGTTATGGTAATAGGCGTCATCTTTCCGGGCAACATAGGCCAAACTGCTGTCGAATCAAAATCAAGAAACCGCTGAATTTCTAAACGAGGGACTTCATCAGAACGGGGAAGTTATCAGCCGTTTAATGAAACTGAAAACACAATATACAAATGAGTAAATGATGTGAAAAACACAGGTTGTTTTTAAACATTAAAACATGTTACATTGCACACGGTAAACACAATCACAGCTTTAAAAAACACATAGATGGGACCTTTAAATAATGACGATCACATAAATATGTGTACATTATCATGTTATTATGATAAAATGTCTAAGTATGTTTATTATTATACAAGTTTGAAAGTATAATCACAAAGTGGATTATGGAATATAGTATATAGAATAAACACTTACATAAAAATATATCAACTTACCACAGCTTAGAGATTCAAACTCTTCATAAACCAACACGAGTTTGCATAACAATCTGAAGTGTGTATTACACTAGAGCTGTGTACAGAATGACTAATGATTGACTGAAGCTGGACCACAGGGCACAGGATTGTTGTTTTTTAGGTTTAGGGGTCAATCCCAAAACTGAGTCCAGTTTAAGGGTCAGTAATGGAGCATATTAACAAAGCTGATGTGCACATATATTTACCTTTGTTCTTCTCATGTCTCCTGTCTGACAGTCATGGTCGTTTTGCAACAACTTTGCATCCTTGTCTTATTGTGTCACTGTGTTTTGTGTAGTAAATGTTGTTTTATTTGTGTAATTATTCCAGACTGCTGTACAGGCTGTTCAAAGTTTCCCTGGTCACGTGGTTACAGCTGATCAGCTGGTCGGGATGGACCAATCACAGAGGTTGTGACAGCCAGCATGTTACACAAATGTTACTTTTTATACAAACCTCTCATTTTGGATTAAATAGATTAAGTTGTTTTATCCTTTTGGTAATGTTTGTCATATAGCCAGAAATAGTCATTTTAGATATTTTAAAATGTAAATATTTACTAGTGCATCATAAATACACTTTAAAATTAGTTACTGCACCTTTAACAAGGATTAATGTATGCTTTAAACTAAATTGTGTATTTCGAATTAATGATAGTTAATGCATTTGCAATTTTTAACAAACTTGCACCCTATCATAGTGTATTTAATTTTATACCCTTATTTATTATTATTGTTTTAATGGTGACTATTATTTAAAACTAAAGCTTTGGAATCCTCTGAATAAACATTTTTAGTAAACAAGTTTTAATAATATTCACCATTAAAATAATAATTATTTAGGTTCAATATAAATACATTCGATTGAATGTATTTATATTAAATCGAAATAATAATCTAAATAATATACCAGAAAACTTTAACCAAAAACAACATTAGATTGTTTATAAATTCTATTGTAATTAAGTTTATAAATTAAAATTATTATTAAACTAATCGTATCGCGTGAGCTGATAAGAGTTGTCCTTTTCAAAACTTCTCATTTAATCCTGTTCAAATTTTGGCTCTGGGAATCAAAATATTCACATGGTTAATAAAAGAAAAATGTGAATTCACTAAGTAGACATGTTTATTTCCAACTAGTTAGTTGTGTTAGTTCATCAGGAGGTGGCAGTATTCAACAGTCAGCATCAGAGGCATGGCAACACAATCTCCTGATACACCAACACCCACTAAACCCACACCAATGTATGCACAAATGTCACACTTCACAGGTCTGTTTCTGCAACCAACAACGTGGAGGTGACAACATCATGTTGTGCATGACATCATCTCATCTGTTACTCTGTTACACACATCAGGGATAATGCAAGTACTAACACAACACCTTAATCACAACTGAATGTCATCTTCAATGTGAATTGCACATTGCAAAGCTAAAGAATGTGGCCCTTAGATCAGTGCCATGGACACAACGTCACTTTTATTTCAAGTGAAAAACCATATCGTTGTCAAGCTTGGGTTGTAGAATGTAATCTTTCATTTTGTGATAAGAACTGGATGTCTTTTATGATGTTTTATTCAAACCAAGCTGCAAGAATGATGCACATTCAGCATTTTATGCAGTTGGAAGATGTCACAATGTATTTGATGAACACAAAGCTATCCGACAGCTCGGCTGTGTTTTGTTTGCCTTGTAGTTCACTGTGTTAGTTGTATAATCTAATAAAGCACTTTTTGCGTTGTCATGGATAATTGATGTACAGACAGCGACGCAATTCTCAGGTGGCTCCAGCTAGCAGATGGGAAGAGGTCACAACGCTGGCTGGTATTTCCATCCTGCGGTGCAAGTGACCCTCCGAGTGACAACGCCAACCTCAAATGCATTTTGGCATGTGTCCTTGTGGAAGTCGTACGTTCTGTTATTTTACAAAGGGCTCACATTTGGCTGTTATGATTGTGACCTTTTGACATTCTTCAATATTGGTGATCACAACTATTTACTTATATAGAAATACTTAAATCTTTTCCTTAGATGTAATGTGCATGGCACACAGGAAAAACACGGGAAAGTCCTGAGAGTAATGCAATAATATGATGGACTGGAAAGAAAATTGTACAGATAGACGGCAGGTGACTTCCAGCGATTGCCAAAAAAGAGCTTGGGATTTATGAATGCTCAGCAATAAAGAATATCATTTGCATGACCAGGGGGTATGTGAAATCAGTACAGGGTACAAGCGTAACTATGAGGTGACTGAACTCTCACTTTCGGTAAGTGACTAAGATGTATCACTTTACTGCGTGCAATTAGATCTTCTCACTTTTTCATTAAAGCCGATAGGGGAAATAATGGTAACCGAAGAAGATGGAAACCGAATTAGCAGCCCTGAATACTTTATCATACTCCATTTCACATTCATCGTTGAGGGTGTTCTCTATTGCACCATCGCTCTTGTTATTCCTTTACAGGGGAAACAAAGACAAATCACTCTGAAATGTGTTTGGCTTGTGAATGGCCGTATTATTGCCTTTGTGCTTTAAATATCCTGTAGCTTGTAGTAGTGATACACATTTGAATATCATGCCGAATATGAAGTTATTGGTGCCTTTTATGTGGTTTTTGGAATTTGGGTTATGTTTTTGAATGACAGCCCATGTGCTCAAAATAATCATGCATGCAATAAGGTTTGCGTACCGTAGGGGTATAATTTAATTTAGTAACAGCAGCAAGGCACCTGTTATCAAAAAAATAATTGGGTTTATTAATTATATTTATTAACAGAGGGTTTATTAATGGCAAAATAGTTAGTTTTGTGTTCATTGTCAAATCTCAGTTTAAATATGTCAGTTAATAAATCAAACTTGACAGCGAGTATGTTGTTGTTGTATGGAAAATAGCAGCTATTTTGGTCCTTTTGTGTTTCTCTTATAAAATATTTCCAAGCAACTTTAGGATGAGCAGACTAAAAGGGACTTTTTATAACTGATATTATTGGTAATGTTATTGTTATTGTTATTACTATTGCTTTTTTTAGTAAGAAAATTATGATTATTATTATTATTGTTATTATTATTATATTTTATTAGTATTTTTGTTGTGTGTTCCAGCATTTTAGTCAATTATTTTTAGCTTTACTTATGCAAATTAATCTTAATCCTTTCTGGAAACTGCATTTAAAATAAACTTGCCTCTGGGCAAAATAACCAGCTGACTGTCAATACAAATGCCCTCAAGCTGACTGACCTTATCTAACATTATTGTGAAAGGCTCTCGTTAAAAAAAAAGTTGCTCAGAGTTTCTGTCTCTCTTCATTACGTCATAAGGTTAATTATTTTTGTGATAATGCATTTGTCGATTATTCAAGCTTGTCATAATAAGACCACATACAGTAACCATCTGAAGTTCTTCTGAAGACCTCAGGTCTTCTGTGTCTGAGAAATTGGGAGTGACTGCTTCATGTTTACACAACAAATCGATTCAATAGAAGAATATGCATGTCATGAAATGGAAGAGACGGCTTAACAGGGACAAAGGGGAAATATGTTTATAATTGGAAAAAGGGGAAAGTTGTATGGAAAGCACATGCGTATACTTCTGATGAAAACCATGTTTCTGCTCGAGGCAACTGCATGTGCCATTGCTTTAGGACTTTTAACACAACAAAATTAAATACAAATTCTGGTATAATATTCAATTCTAATTGGATGTTCACGACAAATGCCTATGTTTTGGTAAAAAAAAAGACAATAGTATGCTTTTGACTACATGTATAGGTATCTTGACATAATGCATGTGTTAAAATACATAACAATTAGAACTGCATACAGTAATAACAATCATTTACTCTCTGTTATGTTATCTCAAACCCTGTGACTTTCTATTACCTGCAGAACACAAAACATTACATTTTAAAGAACATTAGAATGAGACAACACTGGAGCTCATTGACTTCCATTGAATGGATGCCAAACCAGAGTGACAATTCTCAATATCTTATCTTTTAAGAATATACGAGTATAAAAAACAATACATTATTTTTTATTTTACAGTATATTTATTTGGCAGTTTACTATAATTCTGAGACACAGAATCAGTTAGTCGTTGAATCGTAACTGCTACAAAAGTATTTTTTAATTTCAATGCAAACATTTTTATAGCATTTAAACCAGGAATATAAGATGCAAACGTGTTTTAGGGGCACATCTGCATACACGGTTGTGAATGAGAACTGACCTTTTTCAATGATGACGGTAACATATTATTCACCAACCACATCCTGTTCCTGTTTTCTTTGGTAAGGTGGAATCCACATTATCTTCTAAGAATGGAGAAAAACACTAGTCGGCACATTTACGAGATAGAAACACAGTTTATAGAAATGATTATGTCTGTAAAGGAGGAAGTGTTAATATTTATGGCACACGTGCTAAGACTGGCCGTTGTTTTGATATATCAATGTAAGCATCATATGTTGTTATGAAACTGTGAACAGTTGAGGGAATCAGTGAATGAAACATTTTTCTTGGCCGGGAGAAAATAAAGGTACTCCTGACCTTTGACCTCATACAAAGTGAAATAAACAATGCAATTTGGATATTTGTAAATATACTCATAATGTTTCAACAAACAATAACCCCCCACATGCACATTCATTTCTTTTTGTATCCAGCACATCACTGGTTAAAATACACTGCTTGCTCTTCCTAAACGTCACTCTTTCGAAAATCTCTGGGATTCTACGATTTTATCCCTTTCCATCTTTGAATAACTCTGTAGGATTAATAGTGACAGATCCACAAAGAACTGGAAAAACTCTTTCCATCTCCTGTTTTTAAAAGTCTGATGGATTAAATAGAGTTTTGCATTTCTTTTGAAGCGTATAGTGGTCGGGTTCAAGAATATCTTGTAAATATATTTATTTTACTCATCGGGGTGAGACTCCTTACAGCATGGCTTTATATAATTCTAACCAAATTGTCTTGAATGTACATATTCAGCAAACATCTTAGTGGGTTTACAGTCTGGCAAATGTTTTCATTCTAAGCAATTTTGCTTTAGGTCAGCCTTTATTTCTATCATCCAATATTACTTTGTAATTCCCATTCTTTTTACGTAAACAATACAAAAGTGCTTTTAATATGCTTTACCTGCCATTATTCAAAAGAGTAAATTGAGACTGATTAGGACGAATTTAGACTTTAATATCAAAATGTGACCCAATGAACCTTTATTCACCCAACATAAAGGTATAGTTCAGCCAAAACTAAAAAGAAATATCTCATTCTTAATTCTCTTTTCAAAACAAACCTGTATGACTTTCTTTTTCAGAACACAAAAGAAGACATTTTAAAGAATGTTGGCAAAAGAACAACAATTGCATCCATTGGCTTGCATTAGTTTTGTGTCTGTAAAAAATGAATCGGTGTTACGTCTTTAAAATATCTATAAGAAAGTCATCCAGGTTAAAAATAACAGTTAATGATGACAAAGTTTACATTTTTTTTTACATTTACATACTTTAATGTTCATTTGGCTAGTATTGTCATGCATTATATTACTTTAAGACCTTTTGCGTCACTTAAACAGTGGCACTGTATGTTCACTTACGGTACATTTAGTTCCTCGACTTCCCAAAGAATGGAGTTGGGGCTTGTAACGGGAGATCACAATCAAAGTCAATGTAAGGTCATAAAGATGCTGACGGTAATGTTTAAATGCTGACACTGCACATGTTTCCACCTTTGAAGCATGCCCTACAATACAGGTATGTGCAGATGTGCATTCTCTCTCCTTCTGTCTGTAAAACACACACACATTAATTAAAAAACACATTTCAGATAAAAGAAATAAGAAAACCCCTTTAAAATATCAAAACGTCAAGCCTATAAAAAGAGCATGAAAGTTAAGTATAAAGCTTCACCATCCTCACAGAAACGAGGTCAACGGAGATGTATTGGAGAGGATCTGCCTTTGATTCTGTTCTTTCACCCATAAATACTGAATCCTGGGTGGGAATACAGATAGCTGACAACTGGAAAAACGAGAAGTGAGGATGGATGGCGTTTCATCTTACTGAGACAGTTTTATTATGTGGGGAGACCTGATACATCCTGAAGATTGTAGAAACATCTGGTCATGATGAACACAACTGTAGATAACATTATACACTCATTATGCGCTTATCCCTCATTTACATTACATGTATACATTTGGCAGATGCACAAATAACTGTCAATCGATAAATCGTATTGTTTAATCATTGTTGGGCACAGACCTGATGTATCTAAGAAATACTTTGACTACTTGTATTATTTTGACTAGATCCTGTAAGTCTTTCACACAAAAGCCTGACTAAACAAGAATCCTAGGAAGGAAACATTAAACACGTGAGAAGTTAATTGGGTCCTAAGAGAAATGTCTTCTAACACTCACTTTATCACATTTAACTTATAATTAAAAGCGTTGAAATATTCCTATTGCTAAGATTTAAAAAATAATTTCATCCTAATTTCCTGTCCCTATGTTTTCTATGTAAAATCCCACTTTACGGTGCGATTTCATGCTATTTATTATTCATCTTTTCTTAAACAGATGGACGGTTTGATTAAGAAAAGACAAAGACGGTAGCACAGGTGCAATCTCTGCAGGATGTCATCGAGGTCCACGGGATGAGCATAAAGTCCAACCGAAATAGAATCAAGATCAGTCTGTCAAGATAAAGCTCCCTCTGTTAGTACCATATCCATCCTTTCATCCTCATCCTTTCATCATAACAGAGCTTGTGTTCACTCATGGGCCTCTCTCCGTTTCTGTTGCTTTCTGAAGACCTTTGTTTCTTGTTCAAAAAAAAAAAATTACCCTTTCTTTGAAAACCAAGCCAAGTCGGAAAATCTCATTCTGAGAAACGAGCATTAAAGTTAGTTGATATTAAACATATCAATGTTATGTTCTCAAACTTTTCCTTACATTATGTTGAACCATTTTATGTATAAAAAAGTAGATCACAAAAGAATGATTTTAGCTGGACGTTTACAGGCAGGGTCGCATTTTAATTTTAAATGTGTAAAAATAGTCTTTTATGTTATTTTAACAAATTACACTGATGTACAAGAAATAATATTTAAGTAAAACATTTTTTAATGTTTTTATGTGATGTTTTTAATATGCCTTAACTAAGTGAAAATGTATGCTTTCAAATCATTGCTAAGGATATTTCCATAAAACTGAAGTTTACTTAAGATCATTTTAAAATGTTAAAACTGGTAATATATGTCATGAACTTGAAACCAATCCCATCAAGACATTGACCCCTGTGGATCAGCAGTTTGAGCTTTCACTTTCAGATTCATCAGAGCATGGAACTTCAAAGTGCAACATAGTGCAGGAGGAGCTCATTTGCATATTCATGCATCTTTGCATACTTAATGAAGCTGAAATGTGAAACTAAATTCAAGCAGAAACTATTTATTTTCACAGGAAAAACCTTCAAATATGTACTTTCAATAATCAAAGATTAGATATAAGGGTTAAAATTATTGAACATAAGGGCACAACAAAATACATTAAACATGATTCTTCTTCCGCAAATTATGGCATTCATAACCCACTACTTTTAGAAAATTATGTGTTTACTCCAACAATAACCAACATATAGACATCGGCTTCAACAGACATCAAGCATCTTTTTTATAATTATGAAGGCTATTCTTTTGTACAGCACAGGGACATAAAAGCCCAAAGCTGTTTTGAATTGGAGCATCTTTATGCCACTTAATGATTATAACCCATTTAAAGTGTTTACAAAGCAAAACGGTAATACCTGAAAACTTAAAGCTTAAAAAGGAATTTAAAGTATAACTCTTGTCTTACCCAGATTCTCAGAGAACAGAGATTAATAGCGGGATATAAATGGGTGCTGTGACAGTATGGCTGATCGGTCTGATAAACAAACCTCTTTTAAAAGTAGAACAGTTTCATCATTCATATAGAAAAAAATACAGAAGCTATAAAAAAATCACCGGCACAGCTCAAAATTCCAAGATCATCAGCTGAGATCTTTTAAGCAAATCTTAATTAAACACAGCAATATAAATTAAAAAGAAAAACTTGTTGTTTTCAAAAAATGAAATTATATTATTATTTACTCACTTCTGTGATTTTAAACCTGAATGAGTTTATTTCATGAGTAGAACACAAAAGATGATATTTTGAAGAAAGTCGGTAGCCGAACCTATTTGCTTTTCTTATAACGGTCCGGACTTATCACTGAGGTCCGGACTGTTAGTATTTTTATTTTCATAAGCCATATTGTAATGGGTTTAGACTCCCACACGCCGTAAG
This sequence comes from Triplophysa yarkandensis, assembly GCA_033220385.1. Taxonomy (NCBI): domain Eukaryota; kingdom Metazoa; phylum Chordata; class Actinopteri; order Cypriniformes; family Nemacheilidae; genus Triplophysa; species Triplophysa yarkandensis. The sequence goes on along the minus strand of CM065670.1, from coordinate 4,717,047 downwards.
GAGAAATTAAGCCTTGATTATTTCTCCGAGCAAGAGCTGAACTGATGAAGTGTGTTGATGTTACTGTGATCCATGGCAAAGTGAAGTTCACTAAAGTCTCTAATAAAAAATGACTTTGGTCAATGATTACTATATTTTATTGAACATACTGTAAGTCTTACTGTTGATAACTGACCTTAGTTCAAGGGCGTAATGGCATCTTTACGAGGTTTAGCAGACATTTCAGCTGAGAAATGTATATCTTTGGTCTGATCTGTATTCTCATGTGATCATGGTATGATAATGAATTATGAGGTGATGATGATTCAAACTGATGCAGAAATTGTGATTGATAAACACCACATATGGTGGTATGGTTGCTCTTTTATGGCTCATGAGAATCTTTAATCATCATGTTCTGTATGTAGACCAATTTGGAAAAAGTAAACAACATTGATTTAACGCTGGTCCAGAAGAACTACCTGTTAAAGTTTTTAAACACACATTTAAACAGAACACACTGTAAACATATTTGTAAATATCTCACAAATAAACAGTAACTTTTTTAATGTAAATATTAAAACATTTCAATACAAATTTAACAGTTCATTTCTCTAAAGTTTATGTTTCAATTAAAAAAACTATTAACTTAGTAATTTTTGTGTGTAAATTGTTTCACACAAAACACAGTTGCACAACCGTTAGAACATGTATGATAAATTTAAAACGTTTAATAAATAATTTTAAGACTGAACTTTGTTTGCTCTATATATAAGATGAAAAATACAATAGAAAATGAACTGGTCTATAAATTATAGATGCATACACATTTTAAGAACTTTGACCTTTTGGGTTGTTGTACTCTTAAATTTCTTGAGAAATAATACTGATAAATCAAAGAATTGCTGACATGAAAATATAGCTGTAAATTCTTGCGAGAACACAAGGCCAAAACCTTCAGATTCTAAACTTTTAATATTTTATTAATCTGCGCATATTGTGAGACTTTATAGAGATTTCCCTTTAAAAAGATATTAAAAGCGATTTTAAAATTCCTCTCAGATCATGATAAACATTAATAAGTATATTCTTTGAGTACTCAACTGTATATAAATGCCATTTGATCACCAAAGAACAAATTATCAGTTACTCCATCACCACCAGTGACCAGGCAACATCATGTGAATCCAGTTACTTCTGTAATGGATGCCTACAATCCTGGTATTCTGTAGTCCAAGACATCTGCCCTCGAATAAAATCTGATAACTCGCTTTATCATGAACTATGGGATTTGTAACTTTACAGATCATTAACATGTAGTAACACACACACAAACAGATAGAGGAAATGTAAAATGAGGTTTAGAATCTGAGACTAACATGAAAAATCTTATGTTAGTCTCAGATTCTAAACTTTTTGTTCCTCTGCAAGTGTATTTCCAGTAAAACAGTCAAATTGTTATTTATGCCATTGTTGAAAACCATTTTTGTTTATCTGAAAGTGGCAACCAAAAGATCTTAAAATAAATGAAGTCACAGCTATGAAACATCTCTCTTTTCTACTTCATTTCAAAAAATTACAGAAGATGTGATCCTGATGATCTGCTATTAATATTCAGCTACCTTACCCTGAAGATGTTTCTTTAACACCTTTGAAGGGCTACAAGGTGTTTTTTTGCAGCACGTCGCCTGGAGGGTTTGACCTTGTCAGTGATATTTCTGTCTGAGCGACTGGAGGCATCTAACAGGCACAGTTTTGGTAGGAAGAGAAATAAAAGGTTGCTGCAGAAAAAGGACCACTGGGAGAAGATGTACAGCAGACTCAATTTTGTTTTTCTGTAGAAGATGGACAGAATACATCTGACTCTCGAGAAACAATCACTGTATGATGTGGATTTTGTTAAAGTATGCTCAACACAAAATATAAGATATTTTGAAGAACAACACATATAATTGACCCCATACAAAAGTGTTTTTGGAATTACTCAATTTAATCAAGATCTTAATTTTTTTCTCCAAATTATAAGGGATATTTAATTGTGTGGTACAGATGAACGTGATTCAATTTAGTAGTTTCAACAACTCTTTTTTCCCCCTATTGTATCATGGACACAGTGCCAATGAGATATTTCTCTTTGCCTATCTGTGCGTCGAAAAGAGCCAGGCTCAATAGAAGGGGAAGTCCTAATAGAGAAATTGGGGCGCTTGAAAGGTCATTGAATTTTCCACAGTTCCAGTGAATTACCTCTTATGCTCCTTCACAAACAGCTGTGGATGAAATGACCAATCTATATGGCTTTTAGCACAATATAGATGCAGGTAACATTTTTAAATCTTCAAGAGTGATATCACTATAATAACTTCCATATATCTTCATAGGTGGAGATCAATGAATTGAGATTTGGTTACACACCAATATTAAGAAATGTTGCTATAAGATGTACAATCTTGTATTCATGGTCAGATAATATAAGATTCCCCTATGTTCCACTTGTGTGGCTTAAGATGAGCCTTAAAAAACAAAATCAATACTGTTGTTTGGAATCAATATTACTGTTATTCCATGGGGAGACTTAACAACCTTGGTTTTATCAGAGAGTCCTCCCTATTTGCCAACCTTGAAGTGCAACAATCCAGATGACCTGTCAATTATTAACAATTTCAGTCCTGACCAAATGTTACTCCACATGTTAACAAAGCTCTTGGGTTAACACAATCTTTAAAACCTTTTAGTGTCATGACACTCAAGGATAAAAAAACGAACATTAGATGTGACGCAGATGCATTGAAACCGAAGAATTGAAGTTGATCCGATGTGGTATTACCCTATGCTATTTTATGTCATGTACAAAATCAATATGTTTATCAATGTCCTGTGAAGGCCAAAGAATGAATATATTTTCCATTAAATCAGAACATATTGAACTGTTTTTGGATCTAGAATTTACTTTCGAACATTTATTCTAATATATTAGACTGGTAAATTAAATGGTAAATGTTGTTGGGAATTATCCTAATGACTTCTGGATAGCTCCCTGTCAGTATGAAATCTCCTGGCATAAAGTCAAGGCAAGCTGGCAGAAAGCAATTAGATATCTCAATGGCTCAAGAAGGAACCTCCTCCGGATTAATCTTCAGACAAATCCTTAAGTCTGAGTGTGGGTGATTCTTTATGGTTCCTTCGAGTCTTTTGACCTGGCTCACTGTATTAAATCTAGCAGTCCTTCTGGTATATGCTGGTCTCTGAAGAGTCAAATGAGGCTTCATTAGAAACTGTAATGAGATGGAGAGGTAATTATAAGAAAGAAACTCAACAGTTTAAGTCAAACTCTTTCTTCATTTTATTTCAGGAGTTGACACAAATTGGGACGTTGTTGCAGTATTTTAAAACTAAACTGTAAAGCATATAACATATATTTCTTACAGTTTAACACTTGAGTAAAATGAAGTATTATATTTTAAATATGTCAAATATCAAAGATAATATATAATAAGTATATAAAGATTTCTATGTAATTGGAATAAATGGTTAGTAAATAATAAGTCAAGTACTTTTTTAAATATGTTAACAAGTATTTTCTTAAAACAGCTACTTTCTTCATTGTGGAGTAAACTCTCCTTTTAACATTCACTGAAGTATGTCAGGTTATTCTTAATATGGATGTAGTTTTAAGAGGTCCTAAATCTTGGCCCCCGTTTAAAATTACAAACCTATAGAAAGAAGTAAAACTCGTGAAAATGTAAGCCTTCAATTTTATTAACCTATATCTCTAAACTTCATAAACCTAATGAAACATTGCAAAATCTTTTCATTTTTATAATTTTTTGAGTTCGACAAAAAGTATGTAAAAATATGACGGTTAATTTCTTGTAAAATGTACATTTTGTTATGCACATGAATTATCTTAAGATTTAAAAACAATTTGGGGTAATTTTTTAACATTTTAAATAGCTTAATATTTTGTACCTCAATTTAAACTTCTTAAACATCAAAACAAATAAGTTTAACATTAACATTTAAAAAATGAGAATTGTCTTTAAATGATGACACTTGACAATCATTGTATAAAAAAATATCTGAACAAAACAGTGTTTTTATTTTTGTTTGCGCCATAATATGCAACATATTTGTGTAGAGTACAACAAAAATTAAGATATTAACAGATTCTAGCCAATTAAAAAAAGAAGAATCTGAATAATTAAAAAAGCATTTCTACTACCTAATTATTAAACAATTACGTTTCTATTGCTGGCTTACAGTTTTTTTTCTTGAAATTTTACATCTAAGTCAAAAATTACTTTTGATAGAATCCAAAATGTTCAAATTATAGTTGATACAACATTACAGAACAATCGCTAACGTTATTCAATAGACAGTGTATCAAGTCTAAATTCACCTTGTCAGCTTACAGTGGAGTCCAAGGACAACTTTGTAAATATATCTCAGTCCACAACAGTTAAACTGTCTTAAAAAAGAGAGAAAGAAACAATGCATTCTCTATGAATCCTGCCAAAGACATATCCATGTAGGATCAGATTCAGTGCTACAGCATAAGTCGACCCGAATCCTTGACATAACCTATGCTGTGCTATTAAAGTAGAAAGAAAGAAAAAGCACAGCTACTAACATGTCTCGGAAGCTAAACAAAGCTGCCATATTGAAAGTCAAAGAAGAAGAAAGGCAATACACTCTACTAAATAGTCAGAGAAATCAGTCTGAGTAGTTGCTTCCGGTAAGCAAAGCCGACAAAAAGGAAACCCATGTCCTTTCAATGCACAAAAAGGCAAAGATGTGTCTTTGTGCTCTGAAGAAGAAAGTCTGGCAGGCTTTACCACATGTAATAACTTCTTGTTGTGTCAACCTGGGTGGGTTTTGTTTCTGATGAACACTCCTTGTCCTTTTCGCTATCTGCTTCCCAAAGATTGATAAGAGGGGGATACAGCTCATTTAGTGGGATGGAGGATGTTTTCTGCATATACTTCTTCAAGGAGTGGTGGTAGTTTTTCCTCTTCCATCTTTTTGCGATGTAGACAGTTATGAACCCCAGACTGAAAATGGCCAATATTGTTCCCATAACAGCTGCAAGAGCAGTATTGGTGCCTTGATCTGAGATCTCGACGGCAAACGTGGCGTGCTTGGTTGTGACGTTGACACAAGACTTTTGTGTTTGCTGGTGGATGTTTGACACAGAAAGACAAACCTCGTACTCTGTAGCTGGCTGAAGATGGGTAAGGTTGTATTCATGTACATCCACAGGAACTTTAGCTGTATAGGTGATGTGCGGGTTGTCAATTTTCATAGTGGCTGATGACCACTTCAGATTGGACGTCATGACATTGGAGTTCACCTTCCAGGAAACTAAAATCGAGTGGGACTCGATGTGTTTCACGTAGATCTTCATAAGCTGAGTGCTATCCAAAAGAGTCCCGTTCACTCGAATGGCGGTGACCCGGGTGTCTGCTCCTTCTGTATTTTGGGCCACGCAAGTGTAGTGACCGGAGTCGTCAACTTGAATGTGTGATATACGCAAAGTCCCGGCGCTGTTGAGTTGGTATTTATCAGATAGTGTATCTATCATTACTTTGTTTCCGGATGGGGTCACCCAATATATTTCTGGTTCAGGTTCAGCCATTGCACGGCAATCAAGGTCTACCATCATCCCGATGTCAAGGTTGAGATGGTTGGGAAAGGTGTCATGAGAAATCATGGGCAGACATTGACCTGAATGTTCGTGGGATAGCACTTCTTTCACACACTGACCTCTAACCTCAGAGGGCATTGCGCAGAACATGGAAAGAGGTTCCATGAATCGAATGGTTGTCCTGTTCGAGCCCATCCACTGAATGACACAGTCACATCGCAGTGGGTTGCTATGGATACTGATCTCCCTCAGATTGGGAAGGGACTCTGCTGTAGTCTTGTACAGGGAATTGAGAGCGTTGTTATTCAGCATTAGACTCTCCAGTGACGGCAGGTCACGGAATGCTAAACGGCTCACGTAGGAAAACTTGGGGTTGTTAGTGGCTTCGAGTTTGGTCAATTCAGGTAGGTTATCCAGGGCGAAGCGATCGATGGACACAAGTTCAGCCATGTTATTAATGCCCAGTTCTTTTAGCCTTAGCATATTCTTAAAGTCTCCTCCTTGAATTTTATGGATCGGATTCTTGTTCAAATCCAGAAATTTCAAATTCTGAAGTTTCTGTAGAGCGGTCTGTGGCACCCTGACAAGTTTATTGTCATAGAAAGAGAGACTCTCCAAGTTGACTAGTCCAACAAAGGCATTTCCGGGAACATCCGTAAGCTCCATTCCCGCCAGAACCAGGCTTCTCAAGTTAGTAAGTGGCTTGAAGTTGAAGTCCATGATGCCAACTATAGGATTTTCCCCAATCATTAGGATTTCCAGGTTGGGAGTTGATTCAAACCAGCGGCTGTTAATGGCCTTGAGTCTGTTAGAGTTCAGATGGAGCCTGAGCAGGTTACGCAAACCGGCAAAGGCACTTGGAGCAATGGAGCTTATCTGATTGTGATTGATGTACAGCTCCTGAAGATTTGTGAGGTCTTGCAAACTGAAGTCTGGCATCTCAACTATCTGGTTCTCCTCAAGGTGAAGCGTCGTGAGTTGTGACATGTTGGTCAAACCGATATCATGGATGTTGCTAAAGTTATTCTGGGACAGGTCGAGTTCCGTGAGATTCAGCAGCTGTTCTAGCTCCTCGCTAGTTCTGGCAATGTAGTTACTTTGGAGAAGCAAAACCTGTGTATCTGAGGACAGGTTTCCTGGGATGCGCGTGAGGTGAAGGTCATTGCAATCAACAGTAGTGGCTTCTCTGTAGGTGGACTGGGGTGTGAACCAAGGTCGGATCTCACAGACACAAAGCTGAGGACATTCTGTACTCTGAACAGAAGAGACACCAAATAAAACCAGAGGCAGAAAAAGACAAATCCGGCCGTGTAGTACAAAAAAGAAAGCCCCCTTTGCCATTTTGACTGTAAGTGTTTATCCTCTTAAATCTGGGCTGAAAATTCTCAAGCGACAAAAAAGATTGTAGAGGTGAGATGCTCATTCAACAGAAGTGAGGCAGAATAGTCCTTTTATCCTTTTGAAAGCTGCTGAAGCGGGGGAGTCAAAGAGCTTCCGAAAGATTTAAAAAGGTGTAGTTCCTGTAGGCTCAAACTTCATCACAGCTTGAACCTTAGACTGGAGAGTTGGCCTGGAAGGAAAACAAACAGAGAAGCTGGAGTTACAACAATGAAAAATGATCTGACCTGAAACGCTAGCAACAATTTCTTTCTATCCAGACATTAAAGTCATAGTTAACTTCAAAAGAAAAATTCTGTTATCATTTCCTCACCCTCTCGACATTTCAAGCCTGTGTGACTTTCTTGCTGCTGCCGAACACAAAAGTCTATACTTTCAAAATAGTTTATTGAGAGAAGTGGTGGCCCCTTCTGACTTGCACCGGTTATATATGAACACAATAGAAGTCAATGGGGACCGACCCTTTTGGTTACCAATATTTTTCAAAACATCTTGCAGTAAAAAGTAACAAATGACCGGATGACAAGTAAATCCTTTTTAGGGTAAACCATCCCTTTATGGATAAAACAAGAATTATGCATTCTAACAATGGCAACAATTTTTATTCTGTTTGATTTTGTTTTGCATGACTTACACTTTAAACAAATCTATTTATTTCAAATATTTAACAGCTGTAAAAGTAAGTCTGATAGTGTATATGCAGTACATGCAGATTAACTATTTTTTTTAGCAGAGTATTAGGCAGGGCAAATATAAAATATTTCTCAGATGTGGAAATCAATTGAGTGCTTTCATCTTTCCAACAACCCTTCAGATCATTAGCTTTTCCAGTCATGATTAGAGACTTTTGATAGAATGTTTAAAATGAGCATCAACTGACTTATCGATATTCATAGGTTTGAGATTGATATAGAACAGCATAGTACAAACTATCTGTATTTACCTATTACATAAAGGAATAGATCTCCCTAAATTTAAAATGTTGTCTTCATTTGCTGACCCCCAAGTAACACAAATGAATACCAATAAAAATAACTACGCTGTTTGGGTAACCATTGACTTACAATGGAAGTGAATGGTGTCCCACTCAAAAACTTTGATACCCATTTTCAAAAAAACATCTTTGTTTGTGTTCAACATAACAAAAAACCGTATATACAAAGAAACATAACAGCTCCTGTGAACTACCAAATCTTAATCAATATGTTATCATAATTTCAATACTAATTATACAATATAATAATTAGAAACTAAACACATTTAAACTATAAACTGATATTAACCACTGCATTGTGCAAAAGCTAGGAGCTTCTATGAAACAAGTAGGATCTCCAATATGTAATTCGTAAATGTGTATATTTAAATCGCATATTATATACTACTGAGGTCAATCTTTAATTACATCTTCATCCAGAGATCCTGATTTGCTTTTGCGCACTGCACTAGAAAACAGCACTGCCCTACATTACAGCACTAATATAAGTCTTGAGGGTACTTTTAGGGTTCCGTACGAAATACCACACATGTAAAGCATCTGATGCAAGCCAAAGGCACAAAAGGTGGCATATTATTGTGCTTTGACAGAGCAACACACGGGCATCTGCTAGTCCATATGGTGTTAATGCTGACTCAATCACACACACAGCGAACCTTGGGGATTTATTCCATGCCAAATACCACCTACATTAAAAATAAATCCTCCCCCACAGACGTTGTTTAACTTGATTGTATTTAACAGTTAAAGAAAACTTTGTTGGTCCAAATTTCCTGACATTTCATATTTACATATTTTCCTATTTATCAGTCAAGAGCAATATGCAGACACTGTTTACTTTAAAGCTTTCGAGTCACTCATGTATTCAAATCCACCAAGAAATATTAGCTTGGGCATTAACAAGCAATTTCAAGTAACACACTCCCAAACAAATGGTACGGCTGGTGTAAATGAGTCTTTTAATGCAGGAGTGAAAATCAATAAGAGTTCTGATGTCCCCCATGTGGCCCAGGGAGCGTCAGGGTAATTTAGGACGAGACGTGACTGTTACTGTCTGTATCAGCAATTCTCATAAAAGAGAAAGAACCTGGCCGGTGTTATCTGGCCCAAAACAGTGTTATCTCAATACAGCATGACACCACACACTAAAAATGTCACATTATTTAAACGTTTGCCTTCGGTAATTCACTCTATTAGCACTGCAAAGATTGAAAATAAAACAGGTGTGACTTGGGTGATAAAATACATGCAGTATGCTGTATAACTATATAACTAAAGGTTATCAAAATTAAGTATTTAATAGAAATGTAAAACATTAAAGGGAGAAGAAACATATTAAAATGGATAATTCCTTTATTGAATATTAAAATATGAAATATTATGTGATACATGATTTTTAAATTTAATTACACATACACATTGATCTGTTTATGTACTTTGTTGAAATGAAAAAAAAACATACTCACTTGTTTTAAGGGATAGTTAACCCAAAAAATTTAATTGTGTCATTAATAAGTCATTAAATGAATAAGCCTGTATAAATTTCTTTGTTTGGTTGAACATGTTTATTTTGTTAGTAATTTAGATTTATTGGCCAACGTCGACTATTATAGTGAAAATAAGTCTTTTAGTTCTGTTTAACACAAAGGAAGAAATTTTGCAAGCATTCTTCTTCTGATTATAAGTAAAAAGACTCTGGAAAATCTAATGTTATTCACGACTGAACTGCCCCTTTAAAACACTATCGCTCAAATTAGCTTCTTATTCCCCCCTCATGTTCTTAAATTCTAATGAATTATATTTCATTTAACTGATATTAAGGTTAATCTCAGATTCAGCACTTAGCAGCGTTTACTATACCCAGTAAGTAGGATGAAGTGATCCTGACATCGCAGTTTCATCTAAGACCGTATGCTGTTTTTAGATCACATTTCTATGACTGTATTAAAATGGAACATTTCAGTTTCATTAAATGCACTGAGATTAGAAATACACTAATTCTTATACAGAAAGCTTTAGTCAATGATAAAAGCTTTCTATTTAAACTGCTATAAGCGGTACATCACCTATGGGTGAGGTATAACACTCTTACCTGAGGTTATTATTATAGCAATAGACTCAAAAGGTTTATTGTTTTTATAAACGGCGACTACAGCAATGTTGTAACAATTCTAATAGCAGTTTATATAGTCTATTATCATATCTGCAGGCGGTCCATGGTTGCCAAGCAACGTAGAAACTTGGCGCATAAATATAGAATGTGTGGTCACAGGTGTATGAAAGAAAATTGTTTGCTTACCTGCCCGCTCAAGTCAAAATTGTCTGAATTATTTTATAAATAGTCCGTAAGTGGTCAGGTTACATAACCTTAAAGTTGACCAAAAGAGCACAAAGGAAGATATTTATAAGAATGTTAGCAAATGAGTTTTCTTGGTCACCAGTGACTACCAGGGTAGAAAAAATATTGCAAATTTTTTTTTCCGTTGAACACAATATTTAAAAAAAAATTTGTTCTGGGAACCTTTAATTACCATTTTTTCCTATGGTGGTGAACTATTCCCTGGAACACATGCAAACATTCTTCTAAATATCTTGCTTTGTTTTTAACCAAACTAAAATACAGGTTTAGAGTAGGTTAGGGTAATTCATGACATCATTTTCATATTGAGGTTGACTTTCCTTTTAACCAGGGCCGAAAATACAGCACCCTATAAACATGTCCACTCATATTCACTCTGATGTGACCAGCTCCCAATTTGTGGTCAAATTAATGACTGTACGCCATTCAAAGCTCATTGGGTGAACTTCTGCATTCACCAAGCTTCCTGTTGTCCAGCCTGTCATCCATAACTTCCTCTAGTCTTACATAAATGACAGCTGTGAAAATCAATGAGAGCCGTTTGAAACACCTGCCATTTCAGATAACCAAACAGATGCAGATCTCTTCTCTGAACACAGTCAAGACTTCTGTTTAAAGAGGAACGTCTGACAGGGTATTATTTCAAGTCTGGGCAAAGTGTAATATTCAATCCTTAGTATTTTTCAAGTTTACACAAGGGCAACACTAAAACAAATCTGTAGTTTCACAAGGTACAAAAATACAAAAGGGGATATGTTTTCATGTAAAATTTTGATGACATGTTATGAAAACAATAGTCATACATTTATGCTTTGACTAAAATTACGCAATATAGATTTACACAGAAAGGGTTGTTGTTGGTTGTGATAAGACAGCCTGTTGGGCCTAAAGTAACTTGAAAATATATTTCCAGGAAACTGTATTTGATTTTCTATTCCTGTCTATGTCAAGGTAACATAGGAAAGGAATACCACAGCACAATACCAAACTCCAAATAATCAACAGGAGAAGCCCCAAAGACCCCCTGGAATGACTTTTGCTGCCAACTGCTAACTTAACTGTGTCTTGTAATCTTTCCAGAGATCCTTTCAGACAATTTAAGAAATAGATTGTAACTCATTTCATTCCAAGATTGAGGAGGCTTTTGAAAGGCCAAGAGAGCAGATCTTTTCATATCCAACATTGAAGAACGTCTACGCTTGACAATTCTTAATCTGAGGGGTATTATTAATTGCATGGTGAATCATCGCTCTGCCCAGGGTTGAATTGTGGGGTAATGGCACAGTCAGTAGTGCTGTGGAGACGGAAACTATTGTGCATGGCATAAGCACATTGATTGCAAATCTGCCTCACTGTATAAGACGGCGGGCGAGGACGAAATACACCCAAAACGCCAGAGTTCCAATTCCAAACCACTGGAAATGACTTCTAAGAGTTACCGAGCGGATTTGGCATTACATTATGATCTAAGCTCCACCCTATCTCTGAACCCAAACACAAATGTTTGAATATTAATGTTGATGCAGAAAAAACAGGCAACACATGTACATGATTACTAAGTGCACAAGTCCGTCATGTCTGTAATGCAATTTCATATCAAAATCAAAACCCACCCCTGTAAAACAAATAAATGAAATGTACAGCCTTGTGATGAATGTATAAAAAAAACTGTTTTGTCTCTACACCGAACGAAATCAAGTGTTTTGTACCTTCACCTGCTGTCCCAGTGATACAGGGTGCTTCCTTAACCCGATTACCCCTACAGAATTAGTCAAACAGCTGCCGGGTGTCTCAGTGACCTACACAAAAGAAACTCCACCACCACCACCTTCTCCATTCTTACACAAGTATAATTGTAATATTATAGATTGAAAAAAAACTCTATAATAGACCCGATACCCAATTCTGTGTTCAGTATTGTAGACAATATAAACCTGCGTCCCATTTAAAGAAGTTAGGCTAATATCAAAACCTCAAACTGTTATTGTTGCTCACAGGGTCTGTCCCCAAATGTCAGGCAACAACTTCTGCTCTGCAGAACGCAACAGCTGCAAGGAGGGGTGGCGTCCCCCCCTCCCCTCCCCTCCTCCCCAAACCTTATTATACATCCTTCCCCGTCTGAAAGACGTCTTCCTGTGTATATTGTCTTCCCTAAAGAAGCTGTGGCGTCTGCGTGCGAACATCTGCTGAAGTGGACATTGATATTCAAATCCCAATTGCGACCTCGAGCCACATCAAAGTTCTGCGCAACAATTATTGCATTAATCAAAACTGTAGAGTAGATGTTACCCATGGATTTTAAACTGAGCTATTTTAAATGCTGCACTTTAATTCATAGATGTATTAAAACCTTTATCAATGGTCTACACGGCCCTTTTGATATTTGTACTTTATTGTTTCTTTATGTATTGGATTAGTTTGCACGTTTCTATGCAGTTTAGTGATAAGCCCCTATACACGTGCAATGTAAATTTGCCATCTTTCATAAATGCAATGCCATAATAAATGATAACCTTGAACACAACATGCGTCCTTGCCTATAATGCAGACCAAGGTATAGAAATCAATACAGATTATTCATACCTTAAAGCACAATATAGCCATCAACATCAGAGCTCACTATGGGATGTCATTGAATATATATACATCTAATATTGCATAATGCATCATTTGTCACCGTGCATACATGTAATAAAGTGCATACATGTGATAAAATGCATACATGTAATAAAGTGCATACATGTAATAAAATGAATACATGTAATAAAATGCAGACATGTAATAAAGTGCATACATGTAATAAAAGGCATACATGTAATAAACTGCATACATGTAATAAAGTGCATACATGTAATAAAGTGCATACATGTAATAAAATGCATACATGTAATAAAATGCATACATGTAATAAAATGCATACATACCTTGATGTTTCACGTGCGTTGTTGCCTGCAGAAGAAGATCCATGTCGCTTAAAACTGCGTGTCTGCGATACATCCGTTCACATCGAACGCATGGTTGCGGGTTTGTGCCCGGGGAGATGTGATGACAGCACCTGGCGCTGTCCGTGCCAGTCAGCTGATTCCCGAGCTGCGGATTGGTGGTTGTCACTCGATGCCCCAGCAGAGCACCATCTGTTCAGGGATTGTTGTGATGCGAACAAAGGCGGGCGCTGGGGGTGCACGGTGGGGATAACGCGGGGCGTGGAAGCCGAGATGCTGAGGAGGTGTGAGAACGTCTTCCACCTCCTCCTCTGTCTTGACGTCTGTGATGGAGGACCCGGCATGGTGTCCCGGTCACCAAAGGTTTACAATGAGACAATGTCCCTTTGTTTGGCTTCTTCACTCATCTGGGAAATGTTCCACACACTTCTGACATGGCTTGAAGGACACATGTGTTTGGTATGGAAACAGAACAAGAGGATGTTAGAAGTTTCTGCTCTACATAATCTGCCAAACAGAACCAATGTTGAAGATCTCTTGAGATATGTGGAGGATGAAAACAGATTTCAGAGATCATTTATTCGCCTGTTCATTAGTGTGCTCAGATGAGACACAAACTGTATAACACAGCAAGCTGGAATGACTTTTCAATTCAGATTCACTTTATTTGTGGTGCTTACTTTCTTGCAATTGTTTGGGTTATCGCATCAGTACCCCACAAAAATACAATATTGTTCATTAAAATAAACTTAAAGTTGTACTGTACTCAAAAATGAAGTTATTATGAAAAATCAACACGATTGAAGGTGGTTTCCATTGACTTGGAAGTAAATGGTTGGTGCCCACTCTTCGGTCAACCAACATTGTTCAAAATATCTGCTTTGGAAGAAAGTCATCCAGGAAATGACAAATGTCGAGATGTCATTTTAATAGTTGAGGTGAATAATCCAACACGGTTTTAGAACAAATACAGCTATTACATGAGGTGGCCAACTTTGTCTTATTCGTCCGATTCATATGTTTTCATAAATATTAGCCACCTCTTAAAATAGTTATGAATTCCAGAGCGATCAGGTTGAATCTCAGGCAGGACAAACTATATTTCATTTGTTTTACTTAAAATTTGATGGCAGCAATTCATCTTATTATGTTGTGTTTTTTGCATTCATTATTTTTACAATGTAGAATATTGTGGAATAGTAAATAGGTTAAGTTTTATACAAGAACATATGTCTTGCTTCAATAGCAAAGTAACATTATGTTGAAAAATATTGATTCAAGTAATTGATTTATTTCATTAAAGTAGGCAATAAACAAAACAGTTTGTCCATGTCAGCGATGTGCGAATCCCTTAGCATGCTAAACCATGTGTAACACAGACATGTTCCGTCAGCCCACATAGGAATACCTAACCCTTCAAAGAGCAGGCTGAGCAGACATGTGAACTATAACTTCAAAGAAAATGTAACAATTATGAAATTCCTTTTAGAAAACTACACCCACAGAATGGCTTTTCTGTTTTCAAAACAATCTTTTTGTGTCAATTTTAAAAAGACATTTGAAAAGAGTGATGGAATCATACAATTTAGAATTTTTTTAAATAATTTTTATGTGCACTTTAATTTATTTTTGACTTTTTGAGAAAAATATTGCAATTAATGTTATGTAAAAGTGGATCTGGTGAATTAATTTTGACCCAGCAGAGATTAAACCTCATGTGACCAATTCTAAGTTTTTGCTGATTGTTCATTACATACCATTTTGTGTTTGTCTTATTTCAATTCCTTTTGGAATTATTACCAAGTTACCCATACGACATCATCCGCAAGTCTTTTTGGAGATTTCAGCCATCTATTCAATTGAATGAAACATATCTGCTCTTAAAAAACCTAAGAAGAAACAAGTGCCTCAACAATTGATATAAGAATATGCAACATTTCATTCAGACTGACAGACAGGTTAACAGAAGTTAAACGGAAGATAGTGAAAAGAGCCTTGGGTTAGTTCAGCTATCTGCTGCAGCGGGCATGTATTAACTTGGATAAGAGTTCACAGAGCCATTGAGTCTGATGGGAACTTTGGACATTGTGTATAAGCAGAGGTCAATCTGTTGGTAGGGCAGAATATTAATGCAAGTTTGATCCCTGATGTTCTGTGAAGGTAAGACAGGAGCATATGGCCCAGTCCAGCATGCTGTACCTCTTTAAAACTTTTACCCTGTCAATGCACCTTTCCTTAGTCCGGATGTATTACCTTGGCCACATAGATGGGTTTATCTGTATTAAAACAGTGTTTAATTTTCTATGTTTGTCTTTAGATATGAATTGCTTTTCAACTTTCAACAAATACTAAAAACTAAATGTAAATGTGTTATGCAATGTAAGGCGCTTTGGATAAAAGAGTCTGCTAAATGCATAAATGTCAAAGTCCCAAAGTGAACTGAATTAAACATGCCCAACTGTATTTTATGGCATTGCTTAATGATACCACTACTGTACCATAATAATGTTTTTTTGGACTATAGGTGTTCTGATTCTAAATTGGGATAAAATACACATTATACATTTTTGTCTATTGGTCTACTGAATTGGTATATTTTCCCTCAAACACTTTTCCAGCATTCAGACAATCCAACTTTTTTATACTCTAGCAGTTTGTGTCTCATTAATCTTTACAGATGGATGAGTGTGCCAGCATAGATTCCCCTCCTCCATAAAAACAAAGAAGGGAAAGAGCAAAATCTCTTGTCTTGGGGTCACAATGGTGATCATGTTTGGGGTCAGGGTTATGACCCCTTCAACTAAGAATGGATAGGAAGAAATGGAAGGGTGGGGTGAGATAGGAAAAATCCTTTCAGAGTGAGAAATTCTCTCACACTCGGCTTAGAGACCTAAGGCATGCACGACAACGGTTGCCAGGCAGATTGGATGGCTTGATACCGGCTTGAATGAGAGTTCCTTCCCTGACTGGGAATCTAATCCCCTGTAGCAAAGCATGTTCACATGTTCCCTCATTTTCTCTCTTTCTTTCTGATTCAATAAG
The DNA here is from genome assembly GCA_033220385.1 of Triplophysa yarkandensis. Taxonomy (NCBI): domain Eukaryota; kingdom Metazoa; phylum Chordata; class Actinopteri; order Cypriniformes; family Nemacheilidae; genus Triplophysa; species Triplophysa yarkandensis. Next base: position 4,700,692 of record CM065670.1, on the reverse strand, counting down.
AATTATACTCCACTACAAAAAAATGGAATAACAGGTACAATACACTTTCGTCATCCCAACCATTGAGGACTATTATTGTGAAAGTACAGAATGAATTAGCATTGCAAAACCACTCTCCCAATAATAAAACAAGAAACAAAACACTTGAGGTATCATTACCACAAGCTATTAGAACAAGTAAAATGTTATAGTAGTTTCAATAGATTAATCAATAATTGGATGAATAGACCAAGAACAGGGCATGCTAATGAAAGTTTTCAAGAGTAAAATTTCTAAATAAAACTACAGCTGACATATTAGACAACCAAATGCTCTTTATTTTAAAGTTATATGGATGTTTTTAGCTATAAAACTCTTGTTTTAATGAATGCATTAAGGCTAAACATTGGAGAGACAATTCGAAATTATCTTTATAATCTTTATTATAATCTTTATGAATCTATGAAGGCATATTAGAAATGTAATTTTTTTCAGTTTGCGATAGCCCTTAGAGACCAGATCTTAAAAATGACAGTTTCTTACTTTGAGATTTTACATTACGTTCAATTTGACATCAAACTGTATACTAGACAAGGCTGACGAAATTACTGATGTACAGAATAAGAATATATTAATTTAGGGAGAACATTTTTGTGAATTTCATAATTTATGCATCGGAAGGTTAAATCAAGAGCTCCTGTTAAAGATTAAGAACCATGCACTGTTTCCATTTCTTTCATCCAATGACGCCTCTCCTGGAATCTCCTTTCCACACCACCTCTAGTGGAAATGCTTTTTAAATATTAAGCAACTCTGCCTGGATACTAAATACATATGCGTATGTTATATGGATCTACATTTTACATTTTTCAGAGCCAAGGACACAACCTTCAGAAAACCATTCATTGGCTCATTATGATTCAGTCACACATTTAAAGTATACATGCAAAAAAGCATAATGCAAATAAGATATGCCCATGATATCCTGGTCAAAGTGAATATTTGATAATGTTCTGGCATCTTTGAAGAGTGAGTATAAAGATGTAAGACATTTTCCAAGACTTAATTTTAAGCAAGCATTAAACCAACAATTTCAGCACCATGGATAGTGGTGGGACAGTCTCAAAGTCATTTTGTAAAGGACTACGGTTAGTGGATAACCTTGTTTTTGTTTATGAAAATAGCAGGAAAAAGTGTGGCGGTAATCTATTAACAAACATCTGTAATCAAATATTAAAACATGAATTAAAACACAGGAATTAAGTATCATTGATTACGATCTTAGTGTAATATTTTTGATGTTCTTCATAATTTTTTGTGGACTATTAGAAAATCAATTAAACAAGTCATTAATATTAAAATGTGATTCAAAACAGTAATACAAATTAAGATTACCTATAAACAGCAGAGCAGAGGATTGTAAGTGTAATCATTCTGCAGAAAATACACAGTGTTTCCTGTTTATCTCTTATGAATTAATTAACTCAACATCCAATGAACATATCCCACCTGTCCTAGATTAGGGAAAATGTGATTATGAACATCTGCAGAGACAACCAGGATAAGCTGTCCTGAAAACACAGGACTTTTTGAGGCAACTTTGGGATTTCAATATTTAATGTGTCAGAATCTATGAATGCTTTCTACTTTTTACTGCCCTAAAACTACACTACACTAGACCCTTCTGAATACATCACATCACGTTTCACGTCAGCCCACACTACAATGTAGTCATGCCTGACTAATACTACTATACATGTATCTTATTTATTGATTATAATGTCTCTTGTATAGCAGCAGCCATTACTCTTCAAAACAGATAAAAATCCATTTAACCATTTGAGCTTCATTTTAATATATTAAGATGTAAAAAACAGAATGCCCAAAAGATTAATCAAGCCATCCCAAAATCATAAAGAAAATGTAACATGACAATGAGTTTTAAAAAAATATGTTTTGGGGGTTCTGCTCGCATGAGTTGTTTAATTTAAATCGATCAAGGAATATTTCCAAAACGGCATCAGAAACAATACGGTGTGGCACAAATTTCTCTTCACACACAGTAAGTGGCGTTATGCTTTTGTAATGTTGTAATGCAACCAGTCATAAAACCGAAAAGAATAAGACATAAGACAAGAAAATATTCTTCTGTACGCTTAACATAATTTAATATTTAATTACACCTGTGATGAAGAAAACGATAATCTTTAGCTCATCATGCTTATGCAAAATGAAAATCCTCCTACCGTTCCAAGAATTTTCTACAATATACAATAAACAATAGAGACATGAATCTGGAAGAATGTCTGTCAGCAGGAATAGATTAAGATTTCATCACAAAGCAAAAGCATTTGTCGACTTTTTCCAATACTGAGGCACAGTGATCAAAGATTTTTTCTGAGAAACTTTGTTCAGTCACAGAAAGTGGCAATAAAAAGAAAAGATATCAGGAGCGTTGACAGATTGTGTAATTTATTTATTCATTATGTACTGCAGTAGGTGTATAACTATAGCACCAGTAAGTAATTGAATAGATGAGAACATTTTCATTTATTACTTCAAGTCTAAAGTAATTCACAAAGTCAAGCCACTCTTCCCAACATACAGAGACAAAGAGCTAAGCAGAAGATTCAACGGGGATTTTGAGGGTATTAACATGTGAGGTAACAGATGGCATTACAGTCTTTGCTCTCTAGTTGCATTGCACAAGTATAGTTAAGCAGAGATTTTTTTTAAAACATGAACTTACATCACTGCCTTTTAATTACTTTATCACAGGACATAAAGAATGAATAACAATTTAAGATCAAGAACCACAAAAGCAGTCAAAGCCAAATATGTAAGTATATAAAATACTATAAAAATGTTTAAAAGATAAATCATATAAACACTACTTTGTCATTGCTTGCTCTATATTGAGATTATACTAACATGACTATATGCATTTACTATGGATTACACCTGCTTGTTGGAGGGAGAAAATATCAGAGAACAATAGTTCTCTTTTAACTCCCTAGACCGCCATTCAGCGTGCGTGAATTCAGAATGTATTCACTCTGCACAGCTGATTGGCATTTCAGACAGAAGGGGCTTAAAGTTGGACCACATGGGGCTAACAAACGCTACAGCCAATGTTAAAACCCCCATTGCAGAGAGCTTAAGACACTTATTATGGTCGCCACACAACAACACAGCGATTGGCTTCATCTCCATTTTTTTTAACAGTTTATAATCTACTTTGCCTTCTGTGAAATCTTGATTAGATGCCATCTGCAATCTCCTTCTCTGTAAATAAAACTCAATATGACTCTGGCATTCAATGAATCAAGACCTAAGAGTCCTTCATTGTTTATTCTACGTAATCTCATTTATATGTTATGTGATTATCAAGCAAATTGCTCTGATTCGTTTATAAAATGCCACGTTCCAGCAGATCCTCATGCAGGTCTGTACTGTAACCTAGCTTTATACAAATGTGACATTTGCCGTCTGTTTCTAGTCCCCTTGGAGACTTTTATCAGTGTAACACATAAAGGACGATAAAATCATAGACATATCAGATGAGAACATTTCATTTGCAGACTGTTGCAATTCTCCCCTGAGAATGGGCCACAATATAAACATAAATCGTACAGGTGCTTCCTAATCTGTGGCTTGATAAAAGACTTCAAGCCTAATACACTGAACCCTATGAAACATTACAAAAACATCTCTGAAACAAAGCAAGCTTTCCACACTCTCATCTGCTGGCCCACCGAAAGCTGGGAAAGCTGTGTCTTTTTGCCAGGCTTATTGCGCAAGAGACGTTTTGTGGGAACATGTCGCCGGATTCACACGCTCGTGTTTGTTTACATGCCGCAGTGGGAGCAGATGGAGCGATGTCATCCATATTCATCAACCCGACTGCTGTTACCTTGACCCTGACGCCAGGCTCTTGCCCTGCACCCTGTCAGGGTTCAATAGAGCCACTTACAACCACTGCAGACCCATTATAGCAGAGGCTGGGAAAGACTGGAGACCATCCCCTCAGATCAGCATTCCTATACTTATGTTTTCAAGGAACCACTTTGAGAATAGAACATCTGCCCACTAATGGGGGTTTCCTAAATTGATAAATGAAGGAAGGCAAATTAGACAATGGGTTGACACCAGGCAAAGCTCAATGAAAATCCTGGTTCAGCTCAAGATTTTTGGTACGCATAATCAATTGTAAACATAGGACGAGGGGTTGGTGAGAGCTGACTGGCATCAGCGGTCCCATGACGTTAATATAATTGTCACACGTGTCTATGTCATTACCAAACAAGTACCAATTGCACTTTTTTGTTTCTGAAATTCGGCTGAAGTTCCTAGGACTGTCAAATTATTTATCGCAATAAATCGCAGAATTAAAGTTTGTTTTTTACATAATAAATGTACAAATCCAAATGCATATATAAATATTTTTATATATTAACATAAACACATATACACATCACATATATACATTTTCAGATTTTTTTGTATTACAGCAGTTAATTCAACACCTTTGTTTAGCACTTATGTGTTTTCTACCTTCCCAAACGTGCAGGAAAATATCCTCTACAATGAGACATTTAACCTCTTCCATAACAGAAGCAGCTTGAAAATGACTCTTGATGTTCCTGCCATTGGAGATAAATGCAAAGCCATAAACCAAGACAAGTCTATGCAAATTTACATTAAATGTATATAAAGGAAGGCATAAATATCACAGCATTTAAAAACACCCAGAATAACTGATGACACCAGTAGAAAGGTTGCGTGGACCACAAACAAGAGTGAAGTAGGGATTTAAGCACATGCTCCCACTTCATGTCCGGCTGACTAACACAGGCCAGATCCGCTTAAATAAGTCCAGTGCTAAGCCCCGGAGAATACAGACTACATTGTCACACAAGGGCTAAAACATTTATTAGGAAATGCTGAGGATTCAGGTGATGTTGCAGTGTCAACATCAGGTTTGTATTCCCTATGCCTGCTACAGGAAACACATTATTCACAATGTCTATTAGGTTCCCTTGTGGGAGGCGTCATGTTAATGAACTGTCATGTAAAAGTATGTTTCTTCCTCTTGCGCCATAAATGTCTTTCTCACAGTTTTTGAATTGCAAAGTGCCCGCCTGTGGTTTCTTGTGAATGAGAAATGGGGAGCATGGTGTCATATATAAAGTGGTTGGTGGCACAGGAGATGTGACATTGGCAACCGGTTAAAGAGCTCTAGCCAACAAGTTAGAAATATATGCTGAAGAAAAAGCAAAAATAAGCTCCAGCAATCTTCTTCAAAGAGAGCTAGGATAAATAATGGAGTAAAGTGATGTTTTATTAAGTAGAATTGGAACAGTTTGGATAAAGCAGATACAATTTTATAAAATATTTAAGTTATATTGCCAACTTCACCCCAAAATCTGAATTCTGTCATTATTTACTCACTCTTTGACATTTCGAATCAGTACAGGTTTTGTTCCACTGCAAAACACAAAAGTTATTTTTAAAAAGATTGGCAAAAGAAAACCATTGGTTACCGTTTACTTTCATAGAATTTGTGTCTATACAAGAGATTAAAGGTTTAAATGACAAGAGGTCGAGTAAATTATGACAGAATATTCATTTTTACAATATCGCAATTTTAAGCTTTTTTAAAAACTGAATATTAAGCTGTCACCATATCGTGATCCATTCATTTTTGCACTAATATTGCAACTAAATAAACAGATTTTCAGTTGTGACGTGATGGCAGCTTATATACAGACTGGAAATCAACAGATTTATGCTTGTAAGTCTTTTCATTTGGGAATTCTGAACATTGCACGTCAGGTAAATGCCGTGATTACTGGGGCATTAGAGCAAAAACTGTCAGAATTGATGGGATTCTGTCCATTGGGGCTTTATCATGTTAATACAAGAATGCTGTTACGCTACAGGAGAAATGTTTCCAGCTGTGCTGTGACCATTAAAAATTCTAGAATTTTCAAATGTTCCTGCTAAGAAAAAACAAATAACGTTCAATAAACAATCAAAACACCCGCAAAGATAAGTGGGTTACGAAACATTAAAGACAGCCATTCACTTTTTCTGTTTGAAAACAAACCCACCCCATGTGAATGGGTGCCAGTCACAAACATTCTTACCAAATGTCTATCTACCTTTGCACATCAAATGTCTTTCTATTTCTATTTGTACAATTTTCTGATACGGTGTATGACACGGTATGGGGGAAAATAATGTCATTTGAAAATTTGATTTTGAAAAATATTTTGTTTTTTTGACGAATAAAGTCAGACAGGTTTAAAATTGGATGACTTATCACTTATCAAGTGTCTGGTGAATTAGCTTGTTTGGCTTGTCATGTCAAATAAGTGTCTTATTTATGAGACTTCATATCATTCAAAATGAATTATTTGGCTCTCCAGTCAGTTCAATGATCATATTTTGCTGTAATTTATTACCAACGTCTAACAGAGTGTTAGTGATGTGTTTTGACACAGGGTGAAAACTAGCCTCTCTCTGCTATTTGCCAGTCTAACCAGCAATAGTTTAAGGTCCTGAAGAGATGTAATATGAACACAATCTATGTGACGTTGCTTATCTTCAAATACTGTACACATCTCAAATATTTGAAGAAAACTGGCTGATCATTTCCACTGCATGTTTATTCTATGCTACTCCTTCAAATAAGGACTGAAATGAAACACCTTGATCACAGGATTCCAGTGGGATTTGTTTAAATGCGCCACATTTTCCGAATTCTCAGCATATGTGTAATTCTGATAGCTCCACCTCTTAAGATGAGAGTCCATTCTTTGCCATCAAAGCCGCTTCTCAGCAAAATGTTTTTAGAACCATGACCGTGACAAGCTTTCCAGAGGTCACTTTCAAAACAAGCAGCTGCTGTTAGTACCAGCACATGTTCCTAACCCGTCAATATGGATGCCAGAGTAATATCCATCATTATTCTCAGTCATATATCTACTGGCATGCCGCCACTTTCAATACACACCTTCAAGAGAATGGAAGAACGTTTGCCCGGCCTGTTTTAATATTTAAACACGTTCACTCCAGAAGATGGTAAGTGCTTTCTACCCCACAAATTATGAGAGAGTACTCCTGACATTATGGACATGCTTCTATTGTTGTTGACAATGATGATGTCGTTAAACTAAGTGTTGTATGATATGTTCTATTATTTATATTCAAACTTTCACCTCATATTGATATTGAAAACAGGCCATGCATTGAAAAATTACGGCCTTGAGTGTGCAAGGGTTGATAAGCTGGAATCAGCAGCACTTAAATTAGGCCAGCGCTCTGCTGCATGAGGCTTCAAGTGTGTCTCTTGGGACTCCTGCAGTGGATCCCGGGATGTATTTTGCTGCTTCACCCAATCAAGAGCTTTCATCCTCATCAGTCGTTTGAAGTAAAAATGCTGACCTTGCAAGATTAACACATTAGTACGTGCTTAGTTTTTCCAGTATATATCATTTTTGATCAGTAGCTTCAAAGATAAAAATATTAGCTTTTTCTATTTAAAATAGAAATTGTTTAATGATGAAAGATCATTGAACTATCCATTACTTTATATTTGCTGTATTGTTTCCTATATCACATCGACTATTGAAAATTGATTGTAAAATTTGAAGAAATGTATTTCACATGTGTTTATTATAAATATATCGCCATGTATTTTACTTGTGATAAAATTACTTGTTTGAAAGACCAAATGTAGGGATAGGCCAAACAATAACTAGACTTGTGTCACAATTTATTCACCTTCTTGACATTTCAATCCTGTATTAGCTTTACTCTTCTGCAGAACTCAATAGATATTTTGAAGAGTTGTTGGTCCCCTTTTACATGAATTAGTTTTCTGTCCATGCTATGATGTAAATGGGGACCAATGTTTTTTGATTTCCATCTTTCTTTGAAAAATCTTCATCGTGTTTTCATGCATGTTTAAAACGACAATAGGCTGGGTAAATAATGACGAAGTGTCTTTCTATCCCTTTAAGCAATATTGTTTACAAGACCACTTCAATTTTTTTCAAGAATTTAGGGCTTTGTGATATTGAGCAAAATGTAATATGCGAAAGCGTGTTAAACAATGCCAAAGTCAATATTTACATTTACATTTATCCTTATAAAGCTTTGCGAATATTTCTTAACTCATTTATTGTAAACAATTGCGATATGCATATTGCTATATGGACATCTGCGATATATCGCTATAATGCACAGCCCTACAAGAATTTAAAAACTAAAGCTACTGACATTCAACATGTTTATCTTCCCGTTTACAGAAGCTATTTTTAACTCTTTTACTGCACACACTGTGCCTTTGCTCTCTGGAGTAGTGTTCGAACAACAATCCATCGAGACCCAATCTATAGAGTGTTGACATGGTTACAAGCTTTTTACATGTTCTCAGTGAGTAGTGAAAATAGTAGGGCTGGGGGAATAAGAAGCACAGTAATAGGTGCTAATGGCCAAGGAAGAAAGTACACACTGCTTGTGGCCATTGATGATGATGATGTGGCTGAAGTTCATATCAAGGAAAGCAGACCGAAGGACTTTTAGCTAGCATTACATACATTCCTAGGTAATCCAACTCATGACTTCAGTATTACTTGTATCAATAGAAGATCACAAAGTTAAGAACAGTGAGTTGATGTTCTCTAAAATACTGTAGCTGTCCAGATTCATAAAGGCAAAGTCTAGAGCCAAAAACGAATGTTGAATAAAACATAGACTTACTTAAGTTCCTTGAGTTATAAAAGAAAACATTGATAAATATCTGGGGAGAAACTTTTTATCCTCATTGGTTTTGACCAGATTCAAAATAAAGCATTGTAATCTTCTGATTTGAAATATTGATAGTCAACACAAAATAACTGTTTTGTAAAATTTGTACATTTCCAAGTTCATTTGACTCAACAGTTTGAGGGATAGTTCACCCAAACATAAAACAATCTGTTATGAATAACTCACACTCTAGTTGTACTCAACCTGTAAAAAAATTGTTTGGTTGTACCCTTAGAAAATTATTTGTTCCAATGCTTGTGACCAAACCGTTTTTGGACCCCATTGACTACCAAAGAAGAAGAAAATGAGAACAGTATTTAGAAGTGGCCCAGAACTTTGGTTGACCTACATTAATTAAAATATCCCATTTTTTGTTCAACAGTGAAAAATAATAATTCTTTAGGACATTTTTCTAACTGTTATGGTAGCCATTGGGATCCATGAACTGTTCTGTAACAAGCATTCTTCAGAAAAATTTAATAAATCAGAAAAAAAGAAATGTTTTAAGATTTGGGGCTCAAAGGTGAGTAAATATTGAAAGAATTTTTCATTTTGGTAGAACTATCCCTCTCAGATTGTCCCCAACGCAAAGAGGTTTATACCCTAGCAATATGTCAGGAAGCATCCAATAAATCAAAGTCTTATCTATCCATGTAATGCGAGTTTGGACACCCTTGCTTATGAGAACACTTATAGAAGTTTGTTTGATTGAGCAGAAAGGTCATTTAAATTAACACCAAATGAGATTCGGTGTCAAGCGATTAGATGTGAGACCAGAGCACATGGTTTAATTTGAAGATGACTTTGAGCACAGATGGATTTCCTTTTGAAAGCAGAATTACAGGAGCAATTTCAGCATGTCACTATTGAGTGATGGCAATAACAACTATTTTCTCATCATGTTCATGCCTGAACATCATCTACATAGAGCAAAACAGAGACTCATAAACCACTGCTACCTGCACCTTGTGATGAATATGAAAACTGTCAAACACTTTCTTAATCTTAACTCAACACAAAGTACATGTTAAGAAGTAAATAAAAAAATAGTTAAAGGGAACAGACAGGGTAGAGACTGAATGTGTGAGGTGTGAAGAATCTATCGAAGGGATTGTGGGGATGTAAGGCTGTTGAGGGGATGGATGAAAACTGACAGGCCTTGGCTGTGATGAAGAACATACCTGCAGTCAAACCACCCCTCCCTCTTCCTGCGACATGAACCATCATAATCCACCTACTTACTGCCATCAGCCCAACATGTTCTGTAGGCATGCGTCTTTTCTACCCATTCTCACGGGAGTTTGTTATATTGTCACGAAATGTAAAATATGTTGATGCATGTTTCAGGACACGAGTTTCCTCTTTCTCTGTTGTATCTGTCAACATGACATTTTTCATTTTACCAACATGGCCTTTTTCATGTCACCAGCACTACTTTTAATATACAGACCGTGTGTGTGTTTGTTCATATGCATATATTTATAACATCACATCTAAAGAAGTCGTAGATAGTAGGATAAGCAATACCACACAGAAAACCATAAAATCACATCCGGAATGGCTAATTTGGCAGATAATGTGAGTTTCAAGAGGTGGCAAAGCAATGAAACATATAGCCCTGACCCTGAACCTACAGTCAAAGGAGGAATACTAGCCCCGTCCCTAAACCTTACGTCACAAGTCCAGATTTTTAGCATGCTAGATATTTGTTTGTCATCTGCAATGTGTCAGCAACTCACCAGCGAGCAACTTTGATGCGTCATTGAGTAATTCACACATAAATCCAATTTCCCCCAATACAATTCGAACTGTCGGCAGGCTCAATTAGGCCAAAATCTGGCGTAAAATCCTGTAGTGTGAATTAGCCTTAACGAAAAAACATTAAATGAACTACATTAAATTAGTGTTCATAGAATCTGTGCTTATGGTGAAAATGTTACGTTGGAATAAGCGAACTACAAATGTGAAAAAGATGTCAGATTAATGTTTTATAGGCAAGAAATATTTTAGACGTACGAACCATTTTAAACCACCAAACAAAACGCCCCAAACGAACAAACACCTAGACTTGAGCTGTCGTACAACATACAAACCTTTTACAACAGTCATAATGGGATAACAACTCAGTACAACACAGTGTGCATGTGCAAGACCAACTCTGGTAAAAAGTAAATGTAAAAAGTTTGCCCACATGTTGCTGTTACACTGGTTATTGTGACAAACACCAAGGATTTACATTAACAGTATCAAAAATAAATTAACACTATTAAAGCCCTTAATCCTCTGCAAACAATGATCAAACGCAAATTACACACTATAAGACTCTTAAATTGTGAATGAAAGGTTGATGAACAATCACAGAGCCATTTGTTTAGCACCAATGAAGAAATGAGCTCTGGCATCTCTGTATAAAATCCTTCTTGGTGTTTTTGAGATAATGCAGAGCGGCTAGTAAATCTTGCCACATGTAAATGGAGGCTGATCCACATTAGTAACGGCTAATTATCTTATAATGAGGTTGGCAACTGGGCATTATGAACAGAGAGTGTCGTAGATCACTGATGTTCGCTCATCAATTTTTCGTTTCATCATTCACGTTGAAGTCCCGAATGCCGGATTATTAGAATGGATACCGCATGCATGAATAAAACATAACGTATACATGTAAAGCATGCATGGGTGATAAGTCTATAACTCACAAAATCAGACTAGTAATGTAAAACATGGTAGATCATCCGGTGCTAGTGACAAAATTCATGGAGTTGACCTACAAAGTGCAGAAATGATTTTACACATGTCACCATGGCGATAAAACCATTCCCTAATATTTCACAACACGAGGCTGGCAGAACAAAGACACACACATCTAAAACATGGCGGTCTGTAATGACAGTCTCTGATGGTTTGCATCTGACGGAGAAGCTCAACCATCCCTGAAGATGTCGAGTGCGGTGTCATTGCTTTGAAATGAAAATGCAGTTTCCCTTTTCACAGGCCATCAATGATGCTTCTAATGCTTTAAACAAGCAAACAACTTCAATCCGACTAATTTTATGAGATGTAAAAACATGAGACAGCCATTCATCTGAAGTATGGTAATGATAAACATGTTTTTTTGCTTTGATGAGTAGACGATGAAGATCAATGAATGTAACCACCCACAGAGACAGAATATACAATTATACCTTCATTATAACACTAAACAGCCATTATACAAAATTTACACAAAGACATGAATAAAAAAGAACAAAATAATTTATCAGAAAGCCATATCCTCTTGTCACTACAAACCTTTATGACTAGTTTTTTTTCAAAAGAAGACATTTAGAAGAATGTTGGTAACTTAACAATGACGGAAACCATTAGAATTCATAGATGACAGAATTTCAGGGGGTTTTGGGTTGACTATCACTTTAAAAATGGCATTCACACAGAACTTGGTTAATTTAAGGTATATACGATTGTGTAAAATAACCAAAATTGTACTTATTCATCTGCATGTCTTGTCTTTAATATGAGATCTTGATTATAGCTCAGCTACAACTGACACCAGGTTTCCAAATTAACAAGGCGACAAGAGGCTTCTCTATAAAACAGATTAAGACATAGATTAGGCATCATCGCCTGATTACAGCATCTGCATGGCTGTGACCTCCTGAATGTTGTGTGAAAGTCAACTTATAATCCCTGTTTGACAAACCTGAGATGAAAAGGATTCTGGGATGAAAGAAATGCAATGTGTGGTGCACACAAAGGCTCAATATCCAGTTTTAGCACAGACTGAATTAACAATGCACACACACACACACACACACACACACACACACACACACACACACACACACACACACACACACACACACACACACACACACACACACACACACACACACACACACACACACACACACACAAACACATCCATGTATTCTGATAGTAAGGTATATACTTATCTTGTGTTGTTTAAACCTAAAGATTTTGATATACATTGTAAGGAGTAAATCCCCAGTATACATGTATAAGAAGCTTAGCCGGTTTAGACTTCAGAACTTGTTGCCATGGAGCAGAGAAGACGGCACCTTGGAAACCACCAGCATTTAGATTTATAGATGCAGGATTTCTTGCGAGCATGAAAATATTCAATAAAGAATGTGCTGCTCATTATATTATTTTCGCAAACTTGACTTTTATCCCCCATTTTTTAAGCCAATAAACAAACACCATATGTTTATGTCTGGAGTCCCTGCAGAGACGGACAGAGGCTCAGACAGGATATGACACGCGGACGGGAAACATGGAGGCTGAACTGAATTCCGGGCAGATTAAACACAGGTGGTGTCATTATGTGTGTCTCTCTGTTTGTGTGTGTTTGTGTAGAGTTTATGCAAAGAGATGCAGGCTAAACCTCAACAGACCTGACAACAGACACACTAACTACTGCAGTGCTGGATGAGTCGCGTGTTGCTGTCGTTCTGCCGTTCTGACAGCTTGATTTTATTATCAGCCACAGGCTGCCAAACTCAACAGCTGTAAAATGTTGGACATTATGGTTATTAGTGTTTCAAGACAGAATGTATTAGTCTAAACAGTATACTGTAGAGGTTTCACTCATTTAGGCCGAAAAATTATAAAATAATAATACTTTAAAAATATAGAAAATATAATATAGCTGTAACCTTAATACCAAAATATAAGATTATAAAAAGAGTATTTATTAGATTCACAATAGTGTATTTTGTCATTATATTGTCATGAATTTATGAAAACAATTGAAAAAATTATACTATAGTAGTCAACGGTGCCAAATGAATAAAAGTCACCTAACATTCTTATAAATAGCTTTCTTTGTGTCCTATAAAAAAATGTGGCTAAAATAATAAACTTTGATACAGTAATTTCTGTACAATATTTCTTCAAAAGTGTTAAAAGTTATTGCCCTTCAATTCATAATAACTGCTTTCAGGGAAATAAAAAAATTAAATTACCACTCAATACTACCAATTCTGTAGAGTGTGACGTTATTTTCAGAGATGATACCCTCTTTATGCACTGTAAAAATGTGTTGCTTAGATGTTCCCGCTTTGCCATATCTAGCATCCAAGTAAATTTGTTGCCTTGTCAGCACAAGAAGCCCTAAAATATTCAAGATGGCAAAATGTCCCAAGTAATTCCTTGGGCCGTTAATCCTAGAAATGTCATCCACTTTGACTTTATTTAAGAGTTCCAGATCCCTTGACATCAACGGTACACTCAAAACTTAAAAAAGCTCAAATCACTTCTTCCAGTATATGCAAGTGCTAGTCTGGAACATTTTTATTACAACATAACCTCCAAAATATGCTTTTGTCAGTGCTCTCGAGTCCCAGAGGTAGATGTCCCAGATGATCTCTACCAAAGAGATGTAGTCCTAACATTTTTACCATTGCTTACATGCATCACTCAGACCCATCCTGAATCGGTCTTATCTTCTGCTGAGCCGTTATTCTTAAGTTTCCAGACAATTCAAATTCCCAACTTTAAATAATTGAACACAGGGGAGTAACAATAACATAAAGTGGGTGATCAATTATTCAACCATAATTTTATGTATTATTGACTCAGAAAGGCCACTTGGTTGTAAAATAAGGAGCTCAACAGTAACCCCTCAGAACATGCAAAACATGGTTTATTGTTTGACTAAAGAAGGGCTGCACAAAGAAGACTGTGCAATTAACAGAACTATCCTTAATTTGTTAAAATCCAAATGCAAATATTTTTTTAATAAATAGGTAAGCATTGAAGCACATATTTTTTAATAGCAATTGTTCAAGGTATATAACATTTGTGACCAAAGTAGGACACAAACAACAAACACAATATTTCACAACCTTTCAAAAAGGATGTTCTGGCTTTAAAGAAGGTGCACACATGAGAGATTATCGTCCGCATCTTCGAAAAGATGAAGAGGATGCTTGCCAGGAGACGTCAGCCTTGAGAATTCGCAATGAAAGAAACCTTTCCTTTCCACCTTTGTAAAAGACACCAAATCAACAGGGACATTGGTCTTAGATCTGAGACATGCTTACCATGCTGATGTCTTTCCAATATGCCGGCAAAAGTTAGAGCCAAGTCTGACAAAACTAAAAAAAGAGTCTTGTAAAGTGAGCGGCGCTCCGCTATATGAAAGCAATCCCCAATAATGTATACAATTTAATAGTTAGAAATTTAACCATTGAATTCTTTAAACACAAAATTATCTGAGCTGTTCCATGAACATCTTTTTCTCACTTGTGTCAATTTTATTTTCAACTAAATTTTAAGAGAAATATCAAAAACAAAGCGGATACTTCAATAAAAGAAAATCGAGAAGCACTTAGTCCTTAAAGAGCAATCCAATTTTCTTCCCATCATTCGCAGTCTATGGTAAAGTGCCACTTAAACCTGCATAACAACAATAAATCAATTCTTAAAAAAATACCTAAATTCGTTTTGTCTCAACAATTTCTCATCAACTCTAAATGTAGAAGGGAAATGAACATGGCTACATTCACACAAACACGCGTTTTGTGGGCATGACTATATACATCAAGAGGAAAGCCTGCCTTTAGAATGCATCTACCTTGCAGATTCAACATTCACCAAACAAATCTGACAAAAAAAAGACTTCAATAAAAGGAGCAGGTTGTGGTAAATCCTTAGCTGCTCTATAAAGCTAACCTTTTATTACATAAGCAAGGCATGATTTGGGAGGTTTAAGAGAATCAAACAACTTCAAATGTCCTGACAAGTGGGTTCCTGGATTTGATAGGATGAATTGGTGTCAATGAGGTATTCGAAATTTGGCTTAAATCCACATTTTTACAAGTTTACTAAAAACCACACACGCACATGCCTGCAACTGAACATAAATAATTATCGCAGTATGAGTGATAGCACTAAAAATCCTTACCACTCTTAGATTTAGTGATCGAGTTGGATGATTTAGTCAGCTTAATGACTAAATGTAAATATACATCTAAAGATGTGCATGCCAAAATCCCACAGGGTCTATTTTATTGACTACAAAAATCAATGACGTGGTTACATAACCTAACAACTTACACAACAAACAAACGATAACAGCTTTAACACTAACATTCAGCCCCATCGAAATAGCTGGATATTACATTCAAGAAGAGAATAATAACCCAAAGAGATTTTTTATATGTGTTTTGGGAAAATGAGCACAAGCTGTTGGAACAAACAAGCCCGCTGAGAGATGCAAAAACTGAAAAACATGCCCAATTCCCTGTCAATCAGGTGAACATTTCTGGGGCAATATTTGCTGTTTTACCCAGCAGATAAAATCTCAACAAAAATGTTGATTTTGTATCTCACCTTTGTTTTGCTCTCTGTATTGTGTAATTTTTATCAGTTTGGCTTGTTGTCAGTTGACCGGCCCTTGTCAAGACATACTATCTGTAATGACTGATGCTGCTGCCGTTTGTATCAGTTGTGTGTGCGTGCACTCTTATCGTTTAATAAAAGATTATGGCATTTATAACATCAGATATGAAAGAGCGACAGTCAGATTGCATGCAATGCATTAGCGCTGCAAGGCACGTTATTGATCGCTTGACCTTTAGCCCTGCAATGTCGAATGTGTGTGCTGGCGGCAGTCAGCAGCATCCATCAGAATTTCAGTGGTAGGACAAGGAGGCTGCGTAATAGTTCACTTGCCAAGTATTTCACAGTTTCATTACAGTCAGACACTTTTTCTAATTAGTCAAAATGCATAAATGAGAGCTCCGTTGCAAAGAATCATGTTCCTCAGAGTAGATTATCGCATTCCTGAAGTTGAATACTTTTCCATATTACAATTTATAAGCAAGCAAAATGCTCTGAATTACATTTGATGATTTGGATGTTGATTTAAGTAGAGTCACACACAAGAAGATTTATCCTGTTGATGCAAACTGAGAGAAATCTTAACAGATGGTCAGATTGATTCGTAGAAAAAAAAACACCTACTTTGTTTTTGTACATTTACAACATTTCCCTATGTCTCCAAAAACACATTTTCAATCTGATATGATATTTACCATTAATTAATCAGTGTTCACTAAACTTTGCCTATATTATTATAGTGTTACTTTATATCAATTAGTTATATAAAGTTGGTAATAAAGTTAATAAAATTAACTTGATGAATCAGAATTGGTATTGTCACCACAACAAAAAATAAATACTAAACTAAACACCGATACTAAAGATCAACACTGAACAGATAGCCAGGGTTATTTGGGGATATCAAAAAAGACACTTATACATCTGCAACTTTATTCTTAATTAAAACAATAATAAAAATATGTAATTTTTTAATAATTCTTTGATTTGTTGTTAAGTTATATGATGACTTTTAAAATTAAATATCAAAGTGACAGAGTTTCTTAACATTTCATGCACACAGAGCACAATTAAATGCATTACATGTTCTTTCTTTTGATCCAAAGTAAATATTGGCCTTTGTCATCAGCTGTTTTTAAACTATCATTTGATTTTAGCATCCTGGCAATGTTCCAGACTTAAATGTTATATTGGTGCAAAATGGCTAATCTTCTTATCCAGTAACTCCAGGAAGTAAACACATTTTCTACGTCACCTATAGACATCCCTCTTTCATTCAAAGCCATTTTGGATCTGTGCTCATGAGGCTGTGCGATGCGCACCTGAGGTTCAGCTACAGGAACTGTTCGGTCAAGAGCAAAATTCGTAAACATGGAAAGAGAAATTCAATTACCCCAGCCATATATCTCCACCAATGCCACAGGGGAGGAAACTGAATGTTGATCTTCCGATTCCATTGGCTCTCCAATGAAATGTAATAGCATTACATAATTGAATGAGTGGAAAACCAACAGGCCAAACAAAGGCAGGATGTTAAATATGAACTCTGCTCACAGCAGATATATGCCAGGCTGAGAAAATTAAAGAGTCAGGGAAGAGGTGTTGAGGGATCAGTTGAAATCCAATAACAATTTTTTTTTACAAATACTGTGCTCTTGAGTGCACCAATTTGGTCGCATGTGCGACCCAATTTCTCAATGGTCCAGCTAAAAAATATCGGACATTGCTTTGTTGCGACCAGTGCTTGATTAAAAAAATCTCTTGCCGACTTTGAAAGTCCCTTTGGTTCAAAAACAGATCCACATTAGGCCTATATTGTGCTCTTAACCAGTCAGAGATAGTGAAGGACGGACCCTTCCTCTGATTGGTTGTGGTTCAGATAATCCTTACTTGACATGTGTACAAATGAAAATGTGTGCTTAAAAAGCACTATAAAACACATTACATTTCACAATAAATGGATTGCTCAGATGTCCGCTCTTCCAGCTGCTATTCAGCGATAGGCAGAAGCAAATGGATTATCTGACGGGGAATATATGATAATCTAATTTAGCATTGCCTAAAATATTTCAAAAATCTTCTCTTTACTAAATTTAAGTACAGAAATAATTTCATGTGCAATTAATTTATAGGAGTCAAGGCATATACATTGAAAAAAAGGCTGTTCACATTGTGATCGGTACATAAAGGGCCTTATCAATGTTGACGCTATTTTCCCTCCAACTGTTAATTTGATTACATAAAAATGCACTAGAAAAATGCTAAGCCAAGATGCTGAGTAATTTTATAATAATTTTATAATTTATAAAATAAATAAGAAGTGATAGATTTTATCCCTTAAGCTCACTGGAATGAAATTCTGCTCTATTTGTAAATGTATACACAGTATTTCAATTGTGTGCATATGTTTAATACGCAAGTTTTGGTCATTTTAAATAATAGCACATATGAAAACATGTGAGGTATCGTAACATGATTAAGCATTTTTTTAAATTTGGTGCAGGATTTTATAGTCAAGAATGGGCTATTTTCAATTTGTCACTTCCATAGCATAACATGTTGCTCATAAATAGACACATTAAACTAAAAATATATTCATTATTTTATGTTCTGTGAAGGGGCATTTGTAAATCTTTAAAAAGTCATGAAATATGTATTTTTAATAAATCTTTTGGTTTATACTTACATCAAAGATAGGAAACTGCTTACCCTTACCAGTGGCGAGCAAATGCTCCTGAGCAGCTAGTTAATGCAAAGTTAAAAACTGGGGACAGAATCCTCTACTCTTTCTACACTGCATTCACATCCCACAATCAGTGACTTGCTCTTAATGGAGAAAACAGAACTGAAGAAAAGAACTCAACACATCACATACAGTTAAACAGATTGGATTACAGAACAGTTTGCTACACTCCAGCTTTCAGGTCATCACTGTTATGACAGCAAGAGTATTTGCATGAAACTTCACGTGAAGCCGCTAATCAAATTTCACGTTAATGTCATCACCTGAACAGATGTGCCCAGGTATCAGTGCTAAGTAGTGCTTTTTGCTTCATCAATGATTAACCATAACGGGAAAACACACACACGGGCACCAAAAGCGAAATATGTATATGTGGAGAATGCGAATAGGTTCATTAATATTAATAACTTTTACAGTAAGATGCCAGTCAGGAAAAAATGCAGGAATTTGCAAGTCAAATCGTGACTTTAATACACTAGGAAAAGCAGGCTCAGATCACACGAAAAATACATTTTTATATGACTGCAGAGAAGAGAATGAGTTAAATTGCATGTTTTCTCAGAAAAAAAGTTGACACAGTAATAGATAATAGTTATTTTTTTAAATCAATTGATAATATTTAATTAAATTCATATTATAGTCGTAGCTAGGCCTTTGTTTTCAGTTCAGGTCAGTTCAATTGCAATGTTCATGTGCACATGGAATTACGGGATTATACCATGAACAAATTTCATATACAAGTACATTTACTCATCCTTGTGTCACTTAAAATCTGTATCACTCTCTTTTACTTCTGCTGAACACAAATAAATATATATGAAGAATGTTGGTAACTGGCACCCATTCACTTGCATTGGTATTGTGTTCACACAAAAGAAGTGAATGCATGCCACAGCTTTTCAGTAATCATCTTCTTCCAAATAACTTCTTTCATGCTTTTTTCGGCATGTGTGTTAAATACATATGATTCTGCCCTTATCAAGACCCATGTTCTGTCTTCTGACACCTATTTTCTCCTATGAGCAGTGCCCACTTATCCTTTGCCAGTCCGGTGCTAATGAAGCCTCATTTGTTGACTCTGAGTGATTAGACTTAATCAGGGCTTAAAGACCATGAGGCAACAAATGCAAAAAAAGCTAAGGCTTGTTAGCCCGAGAGAATGGTTTTACTCTAATGGGCATACAAAATCAGTCTGGTGAGAGGAAATGTGACAGCGATATCAATTTCATACGAAAGAGAGACGTAGTATCTTGCAGAAAAGGTCAATGATGTTTTTAAAGGAATCTTGCTTTATTAAACTGCTTGTTATACAAGCTCGGAACTTGCAAAAACCTTATGTGAACTTTCATAATGTTACAGAATGATATGCAAATAATAAAAACAACATAAGGTTTGGCAAACTTTCTTACATATTAATAAATCCTGATTTCTGGGAAATACAGTGCACAGTGTCCTCGTCTATTGAATCTCAGGAGAATTTGGTATTTTGCAATCTACTGTTCGCACATAATATCAAGCTAGTGAAAGCCTTGTGATGCTCATGTAACTGCAAATGTGCCCATCTTCTACTCAACAACAAAAAAGCCCCATGAAAAACGCATCAGTTGCACTTCACAATGAGGTGATATTAGGTAACCAGTAATGCAGCAATTTTTATGTAGGTTTATGCACCATTTACTATTACAAATAATATATATAATAATTGTATTGACATGAACTAACATTAAAATGGATTAATAAATGCTACAAAACTAAATTGTTCACTGTTATCTAATGTTGGTTAAAGCATGAATGAAATAAACATTGTTTTACAGAAAATAAACACACATCCAGCCCCTCTGCTGAGCCCCAAACACAAGGTCATCGCTTTCACTTGCATTGTTTTTTTGAAGTGAACGTATGCCAATGTTGTCCGGTTATCAACTTTCTTCTTTTAAAATATCTTTTGTGTTCTGCTGAAGAAAGAAAGTCATACAGGTTTGTAATTGACAAGATGAAAATCATTTTAGTCACATATTGTTGCTTTGTATGCCAGACGTAGACTTCAATATGTATTTAATATGCTTGGGTGTTCCAGAAAGATGAGATTCATTATAAACCCCACAGCATTCTGGGTGAACTGGTCTGACAGTGAATGGCAGCCTGTGCCAAAAAGAAGACGAGGGAAGTAACAGCAACGCTCCACCATCCCAAGAAAACATTAAGCTTGACATTCAAAAAGGTCATGTTCTCACTGTCATTCCCGTACAGATAGCCGATGGTACACCCACATGAGCTCACACAGGTATCACAACTTCCCATTTCGCTGCTAAACAACCTTTCATTTTCAGCTATTGCGGTTCTTCTTAAACAACAGGTTTTCTGTAAAATCGGTCAGAGGACTCATACTATGTTATAACACAGGTAAACTGCAGACAGAAAGGTATATATAATGACTATAACACAAAATGGTTAGGAATTTGATTGGTTCGGTCTACAAGGTTTTCCATCCCCCACAATACATTTATTTAGAATGTAATGCCATGTTTGTGTAAAATATTGTATGCGCAAAAATGCGTCTACAGTGCTTAATTGTTGCAGAGGCAAGCAGTGTCTTCTTTTCCAGGGAGGCAGTCATGTGAAGCTTGTCAAACATGCAGGTAGCTGGTCGTGTTGCTTGTCATTTTAAAATATGTGTTTATCACATCATGTGAGTCTATGTTCCTTTCACATCATGTCAAAATGCGGGCTGTTTAATACATCTTTTATTATGTATTTATTCAACGCATGAGTTCATAACATGACATGTTAAACACATGACAAGCTACGCATATTTGCATTTGCAGAGGGCACCATGCTTCCCTAATTACAAATTACATATATCTATTATACATGAGCCCCCCAAACAGTAATGAAAAACTAGCCATCCTGCATAAGAATGATCAAATTTATGTTCACAAAAAATACAAAATATTTTCAAGTGAATCAACCAATAAATTCTATAATCATTTACTCCCCTTTGAGTTGTTCTAAATGTGCATATATTTCTTTGATCGGATTAAAATGAAGAATGATTTTTGAAGAATGCTTACAACCAAACTCCTTTGACACCCGTAGTAGTAAAAATTACTTTAGCATTTTTAGTTTTGTTAGACACAAAATAAGACTTCAGTTGGAAGCATTCTCCAAATATCTTTCTCTGTGTTCAACCAAATTTAAAATCATAGAGGTTTGGGTAAATTAAATATTTTTTAAAATATTGAAATTGCTATGTTTCAAATATTTATATTGAATTTGGTTTACTGATATTGACATAAAAATTAAGGATGCTGCAATCAGGTATTTTGACAGGGTTATACCGATTACTGCTTCAAATCTATTTGTAAGCTCTTTGATAACCGTTAATTTTTTCTGACTAAATAATATCAAATTTGCCTTTCTAATTTTTTGTTGCATTTTAACAGATATTATGTAACATTTGTAATATAACTATTGTTTTAACAGAGTACTACATTATTACAGAAAAGGTTTATCATCTACACCCTCACAAGTTGGAGTTATTAATTGAGATATTGAGAGGTTCATAAGATCGGCCAAGTTTAGCGTGTACCTTAATATGAAAGTGATCATTGGCCAATACGAATCTATGGCCAATCAATCGGAGCATGCCTATTATAAATTGATTGATGACCCGATTATTTAGTTCTTTAAAAAAAGCTTATGGTCTATTTTATCATAGAATGGTGGCAATTGCAAGAACAAATACGTTTAAAAAAAAAATGGAAAAAAAAACGTCATGCTTCAACCGTTCAGAGATCGTCAGATGTTCACGCATATGTGGAATTGCACGGGTATGAACACACACCAGGTTTCCTCATCAGTATTCTATGGTCATAGCGGGCTGCAGTGATACTGCTGTGTTATCTTGCGTCTCTTCCGCTCTAGTCGGAGGCTTTGGGAGAAGCTACAGAGAGCTTCACGCTTATCTGTGACAAACCATCCCATCTGAGACAGTCTGCTCTCCTATACTCACTCACTGTCTATCTGTCTGTTTGTCTGTCTGTCTGTCTTGCTGCCTCCTCTGTCTGTCTGTCTGTCTGTCTGTCTGTCTGTCTGTCTGTCTCCTTTTATATTGATTATCTTATTTATATCCTGAAAGCAATGACACACGGGCGCTTTAAAAAATTCACAAAACTGCCTTAAATTTACTGTTTACTTTTTGGCTCTTTACTAAAAGCTTCATATAAGGGGCAAAAGACTATTCAGAGGTTGTGTCACGCGACTACACTTTCATTTTAATTCCCAAAGAAGGCAAACCTTTAAAAAATTAGCTGTAGATATGTCACAGTAAAAGCTAGAGCCCATCAAAGGTAAGCCATGTACATCTTCAGTGGGATTGGCCTTATTGAAGGTGTTTTTGCTCGTCTTCCAGCTGAGATATATATAAGCCAAACATTAGTGCTTTCTGTTTGACACAATAGCATGTTTGTGTTAAGTGTGTTTAACATATTGCAAGACTGTGCATTTAAAGTGCCGTGTCTTCCAAAACTGATGTAGTTGAAAAATGAGAGGCAGCACTTCTTGTGTTATTTTTACCCTTCTGCTGGAGAGACAAGCAATTGAGTGGCTTTATTTGTTGCCGGGTAACGGTGTTTTGTTGCTACACAGGTGCAGACTGCACCTGCTGTCTCTGTGTACTGCTCTTTCATTGGCCCCAGATGTATCGTGAAGGGAAATCTTGGCCAATAAGGCATTAGCGAGCGTTGCCAAACGCAACTCGTGGTGGAATAAAGTGCTTAAAGCAAGAACCATTAGATCCTCAATACAAACAACGGTTGCAAAATTGTGCCTCACATGAAATCCTACATTGCGCATGAGTTGACATTGTCCTACTTCTGACAATTGTGGTGTTTAAAATAAGGCAGAATTATGAAAATTATAGATTATTAAAAATATTATGTTTGTACGGACCATTTTTGTGATTTTGGATTTATAGCTGATGTGAATGAAGAAGGTGAACTGAGAGCAAACAGAGAAATCTGTGTGTAAAACTCAGCACTTCCTGCCAAGTTGAACCCCGTTTCCTTTTCAACAGTAGTGAACAGTAGTTTGTTCTCTTGGTCCCTGAATCAGTGCCCTGTAAACTGGCCTGTATAAAAAAAGTTTTTCTCTAATTAGATGATTTCTACAAATTGTCAATAAATGAGCAATAATCTCTGCTATTATAGAGCTCGTTGTCATGTAAAATAAATCATTTCATACATTTAAAAATAATTGAATAATATATAATATAATATAATATAATAAAATTATATTGACCCAAAAAATGTTTGGCAACAAATCTTATAATTGCTTTGGCTCTGCAATAATTATAACCATTATCAAATGGCCCTAGACCCTTTTGAGTTTATTTCAATGTTTTTTACAGCCTTGAAATACAAATATGTATTAGTGGCCTGTCAAAATGGTTAATTGTCATTGATTGCATCCAGAATAAAAGTATTTGTTTACAAAATAAAAGTCTGTGTTTTTTGAATAATTAATTGTGTATTTATGAATACTTAGTAAAATTAAAAAATATATAAAATTAAATAACATATTTATTAAAGGTTTTTATTACTTACATTTAATACATCAATTTTTTCTAAATACAAATAAACAAGTGAGTTTATAAATAAAAGTAAATGTTCACAGAATATTGTAAACACACATATTTGTTTTGGATGTGATTGTTGATTTGACAGTCCTGATATGCTTCTTTTTTAGTAGCTTGTACTTTTTCATATGGAGAGTACAGTAGAGAGGAGACATGAAAGCTTGTGGATAGAGACAGTGGAGTGGGACCAGCAAAGGACACTCGAGATGGAAATCAAACTCGGGTCCGGCCTTAAGTGCACAGGTCGGCTCTCTAACTACAGGGCTATTGGCGCCGACTCTAGTCATCCAGTATAAGAAAAGTTTAGTTAAAATTATAAATCTCTTTTTTATTATTTGGGCATTTGAAAGAATGTTGTCCTTTTTTATATAAAGAAATACTATAGATGCTGCTTTTGCTATATTTTTTTGTTACATTTTTACAATAAATATGTAATGAGGGTAATATAACTATTGTAACAATAGGGTTGCAGCGCTTTAACATTTACACCCCCACTCATCATGTATGTCCTCACACTTTGATATTATCAATTGAGATCGGTTCATAAGATCGGACAAGTTTAGCGAGTGCCGATCGAGTCACAGAATGTAATTATCGTCCGACACCGATCTCCATCCGATCGATCGGTGCATCCCTATTGTCAACTGACCTCCTGGGCCTTATTGACTACCATAGTTCACTTTTATGTACTTTTTACCACAAATGAAGGTATTTGCAAGACTTTAGGAAAGCAAACGGTTGTGGGGCGCCATTAATCACTATTTAAATGTTTTCAAATATGGTAGTCAACGGATCACCAGAGACTTCAGTTGTCAACATTCTTCTAAATATCTTTGTTTCTGTTTAACCGAACACAGATATTTTACAGTTTGCGTAGTTAATGACATCTTTTTTGGGTGAAGTATCCATTTAAACATCTCTAAATCCTGCCAACTTTTATTTTAAGCTGTATAATAACACAATCTATTTAATAGCCCATCTTGAATATGTCCGTACTTCTGCAACCTCTGAACTAATGTAGCGCAATGTTATTAATATATGCAGCAAATTTTCCTTAGTAACTCCATCTCCCATTCAAGATAATGGCATGCTGTTCTGTATCTTGCTGAGAGGGTAATTAACACCATTGCTGCCTCCTTATTATCAGTGATGTTCAAGATTATTAAGACAAATGCAGGCTCACACAGCGCAGAAGTGCAGCGTCATGCCTGCAGAGTCTTTGTAACTTATCTATGTCCTTGGAACTACAACCGCATAACAGTGTTTTTTTGCACACAAGAGTGAAACACAACAAGTGATCAGGGATCAGTTAACAACATGTCTTCCCTCCACCCACTTTCACAGCTATTTGGGGAACTACACTGTTTGTTTAATTATAGTTAAAGCAATTTGGTTTAATTTGGATGATTACGTCTCCAAAGCGACTACAGTCAATTCCAGCTAGACATTTATCTGTATGTGTGTTCTGTTGAAATCCAACCCATCCGATTTGTGTTTCAAACACTGTTCTTCTGGTTGATCAGTGAACTAAACCAGAGGTTTTGGTGCAAGGTGAATGTCTTGATCACACAGCAGTTTCCTGTCTTCCTCACATCTCTCAGTCTGCTGAAGGTTGAGGATCTCATCTTGAGTATATCATTCAATTATTAAATGGCCCTTCCTGCCCTCGCCTCCTTTTTTGCCCTCCCTTGCAATTTTTTCAACACTGCTGATGCTGTAACGTGGCTCGGTGCCTCCATCTAGAGATGAACTTTATAAAGGCATTGTCAAAAGATGTGTCCCAATCCGAAAGAAGTGCAGGTCAAGTTTATCAACAGATTATCAACATTTCTGAAATTGAGAAAACAAACCAAGACTTCAGAGTACTTTAAGGGATAGCTTACACAAAAATAAAAGATCTGTTAGATATACATTTAATTTGGCTGAGTAAATATCCCAAAAATAAGTTGTATATAACTTAATCTTTAAAAAACATTAGATTTTTTTAATATTTAAACAACCGATTAAAAATACAAAAATTAACAAATATTTTTCATGTTTGTGATGAAAAAATCAAATCCAATAGAATATTTCTAATTACAATGGAAATATTTGAGTTAATCAGACTTACTTTTTGAATATTTAAACAGTATTTTAATTAAAGTTAATACAATTTTAATACATTTCTCATTTTATGTGAAAATTGTTTCCTAAGATGTGAGTGCAAATGTGTTTTGTTTTACACACGTTTATCAATTATTAAATGACGTCCTCTTATATGGATTAATGAAGAACAGAGAACGTAGTCATGTGTTGTAAACATTACAATTTAATGAATTATCTTTAATGTCCAAGAATTCAACAATGCGCAAGCCAAATCCAGTGGTGTTGAGTCATCATTAAAGTGATGCTAAAGGTAGAGAGCCTATATCATTACACTTGATTCTATTCCTCGTCCTCTTGTCTTTCCCTTGCATCCTTACACCGCATCCTTTAGGGCTGGAGCTGAGCAGGGAGTAAAGGAGACAAGGAAAGGAAACAAGCATGCACGAATGAGAAATGAGAAGCCTCCCTCGTGTGCGTTACAATGACACACACAAAGGAACTAGGATCGGTTGTGGTCTGGTGTTTAGAGAGTTGGACTTATAAGTGGAAGGTTGTGGGTTTGAATCCCAGTTTCAGAGGACAATGACTGAAGTGTCCTTGATCAAGACATCTTACCCCTGTTTACTCTGCGGTGATCATTACTGCATCATACTGAAAGTCGCTTTGGATAAAAGTGTCTGCCAAATGAATAAATGTAAATGTAAATGTAAATGAAACTGAGGGACAGGATGAGAGAAGGTTATAAGGGTTTAAAGGGCCATGTACTGATATTGCTTACTGAGAACAGTCATTTTTACCAGTTATAATTGGTGTTTTTTTACAAAACCATTGAGAATTTTTAATCAAAGTATATGATAAACTTTTCATTAGAACCCTTAAGCATCATAATAACTTGTGGAAAATGTCCATTCGATTTGCCCTTTAAAATAGTTCATAAAAAATTGATTGTGTACCATTATCAATATCTAGTTGGGGATTCAACACTTCAATGTTTCAAATGAATAAAGACAAGTTATTATCATGCAAAATATAAGCATGATATTAAAATATAAGTCTAGTTTTTTTATTCAGAACATCTTCCTCATTGTGTTTCTATCCCATAATAGAACAACTCACTATAATAGATTGGACGATACCAAAGTTCACCACAAGATGTCACACTTGCTCATCCTTAACTGTATTTATTGACCGGAAATTGTTTATTTTACTCAAATAAGTTTAGTTTTTTAACGTTCTTCGCATTTCCCAGAACTCCTTCCTTATTTAATAATTAAGTATTATTAACATAACGTCATAAAATTTTGCATATCCTGTTAGCAATTACTTACCCATGTCATGTTATCCTGTTCAACGTTCTTTCATTCATAAACATAAAAAATGGTGTAAAATTTACGAATATCATTTACATTGTTTTCTATGATAATCCATTCTACGTTATAAAAGTTTAAGAAACACTTTTGGCGTCTGAAAATATCAAAAACAACAAAAAAAAACATCACCAAAGTTCAAATCAAATATGGCGCCAATGACGTCAACACAACGGTCACTCACTCGAGTACCAATGACGTCATCCCAACAGTCACTTACTCGAGTACCAATGACGTCATCCCAACAGTCACTCACTCGAGTACCAATGACGTGTGCAGGGATTGATGGCTTTGCAGTTTCACACCACATGAGTATTGTGTGTATTATTTGTGGAATAATCAAATGATCTTTAATCAGACATAGTATGACCATGGAAATACTCAGTGTGTTGATGATTGAACATGGTTTGCTTTTGTCATATTCAGAAATCCTAAAAAAAATAGATTATGCTGTTATTATTGATGCAATGTCAAGTACCCTCTACAGTTTGACCACTTCTTAATATCAAAACATTGAAAGGAGGAAAATATGAGCAGTAACTAAACAGTTCACAGCAGTGAACACACACACACACAGACTCACAAACACAAAGCAGTGAAGACACACACACACACACACACACACACACACACACACACACACACACACAGCAGTGGACACACATACAGCAGTGGACACGCACACACACACAAACACAAAGCCGTGAAGACACACACACACACACACACACACACACACACACACACACACACACACACACACACACACACACAGCAGTGGACACACATACAGCATTGGACACGCACACACACACAAACACAAAGCCGTGAAGACACAAACACAATGAAGTGAAAACACACACACACACACACACACTCACAAACACAAAGAAGTGAAAACACACACACACACACACACACACACACACACACACACACACACACACACACACACACACATCAGTGAGCACACACACACACACACACACACACACACACACACACACACACACACACACACACACACACACACACACACACACACACACACACACAGCAGTGAACACAGACCCCGAGCAGAGGGCTGTAATTTATGCGGCAGCACCCGGGATACAGATTGGGGTTCCGAGACTTGACCTTCCAACCTAGGATTAGGAGTCAAACTCTCTGACCAAGGCCATGACTTCCCCACCGTTAAAAACTATTTAAACGATTTGAATTGGAAATAGAATACTCTTGAGAATTTTTCTGGTGCTCTTAAAGAATCAGTGACTCATCTTTCCTTTATGTGCACACTCAAGACTTTTTGGGATAGAATTTAATTTCTAGGATGGTCAGAAGAGTTATACAAATAGGAATGTATGATGTCATATTTTTTTTGTGCAAGATCATTTTGATTCTACCTGTACAACATATTTTCTTACAAACTGATCATTAACTTGGAAAATATCATGTTCATGTAAAGAAGAAATGAGCTGAAGCCAAATTGTGAACATTTTATTAACGAAATTAAACAAATTGGTAATACTTTGAGTAATATTAAAAACAGAAACGCTGTAAAAACATATGAAGCACTATGTACATTTAATTTAATTTAATTTCCTGACATTTATTTATTTCTTTTATGTGTTTTCTTTCTTTCTTTACTGTTGTGTACCCATATTTTTAGATGTTTGACATCAACCAGTGCCATGTTGGTAGTCAAACGTTTTTAGTACACACATTTGATCATTGTACTTAATTTAATATCTCATGTTTTAATAAAAACAGATAAATACAGGCAATGACGCAAAAACTATTTGCATATATTCAGTTACTTTATTTTGTTTCTTTGTCATACATTTCTGGATCTTGTTGGTAGTGCATTCTGTTTGACTGATGGGTTTGACTTTTTACATTGACATACACTCCAATAAATCATATTACTACTTTACACTTTTTAATTCAAACATGATCACTGTTAACATTGGTTAATGCATCATGACCTAAATGAATAAATGTATTAACTTTAACAGGGATTCATATATTACTCATTGTCAATTCATTGCACTCATATTTAACTAATGATAACTAATACTAACAATGTCATTAAGTCATCATTTACTCACTTTGACAATTGTGAAATTTGTTTCTACAGTAGACAAGAGATCATAGGTGGTCAGTTATGGCCTGGGCGTTACAGAGTTGGACTGAGAGAGCAAGACAACTTTTCTCCGTTTGATCTGCAGTGGCCACTGTACAATACTCGTAAGTTGCTTTGGATAAAAAAGCATTTGCCAAATGAATAAATGTAAATATAAATGTAAAGATATTTTTAAATTGTTTTGAACTGGCAACCATTCGAATGTATTTGTTTTGTGTACATAGAGCGAGCGGATGCCAGGACTGTTTAAAAAAAAAAAAAGAAACAGCATGGGGTTATTAATGTGAATCATGGTTTGATTATCTACATAATGAGGGTGCAAAAATATTAAGAATTAGCCAGACATTAGGTGAGAGGTGGCTTTTTCTATTCATGCAATGTGTAAATGCTTTTTCCAGGAACGTCTTTAGAAAAAGAGAAGAGGTTGCAGGTTTTTGAACCTGAACAAAGCAGTAAGGAAAATCAGAGTAATTTTACAGCAATTACTTCTACCTTTACATGAAAATCTTTTGAAAACCAGAGAATCAAATCACAAACTATTATACTGCATTCACGCTCGACTCCACATGTACATTCTCAATCAGACTTAAACCCTTGAACAATATTTTATTATGATTATAGACTGTAGACGTTAAATGACGTTTTGAATATAACCTGTTCAAAAGCGGATATTTTGTGGTGGAACATGTACCGATAGTTCACGATCAGATGCTAAAGATTCATCTTTAAATGTTTTCATGTTAAGCTCCTAAAAAACCAAAAACTATTCCATCATCATTTGTAAACCCTTATATTATTTAAAGCATTATTTAAAGTCTTTATTCTGTGCAAAATAAGATATGCATTAAAAATATTATTTGCTATATTATTTTAAACCTATGTGCAAAAAATGCAAAAGAAGGTATTTGGAAGAATGTTGGTGACCAAAAACCAAAAAGCCTTATAGATGCTTTAAATTCCCTTTTTGCGACGGTCTGAAGTTGAAAGCCAGAATTAAAAACAGACGTGTATTGCCAGAAAGTTATCACCAATGTCGGAATGTGATAAAGGGCAAGTCAATGGGGACAACACCATTTTACCAACATTTTTAACAAATATATTGTTTTTTATTCTGTGAATTGTGAAATTTCAAGAAGTTGAGTAAATGATGGCAGAATTGTCATTTTGGGTTGTTTTGTCTCCAAATGGAAGCCAGTGGGTTCTACTGTTGTGTTGTATTATAAATCTATAAAATCGAATTTCAAAAGACATTTCTAGATTTTACTGTTAAAATCTAATTTGGTACAATAATTCTACTAGTCACATCATTTAACATACACGGGTCAGTGACGGTCTGTTGGTTAGTTTTGGACTTTTAACCAAAAGGATGCTGGTTTCTCATGACCAGAAATTAACAACTTACGGGCCTTTGAGCAACACATCTTACCCCCGTTCGGTCTACAGTGATAGCTGTTCACTACACTCTTGAGTCGCAATAAAAGCATCTGTCAAATGAAAAAAGGAAACGTATCATTTCTTCTAAATATTAAGTTCATCAATATACTAAATATGTTTTGGTAACATTTAAATGACACTTATCGGATTACGTGTTATTACAGTTCATGTACCTCTAAACTGTAAAAGACAAAAATATACATGTAACAGTCTCACACAAACCCCATTTCACTTCACAGGAACAGATCAAATGGAAGTAAATGCTAAATATGTCTGTCGGTCCATGACATTCGGCTTTCGTGTTTCACAAAAAAGTTGGGACAACATGAGAGTGGGTAAATGAGTAAAGGTGAGTCTTTTTCTTTCATCTATCTGGTCTTAAAATCCTGTAAAAGGAAAGAAAATAAAGGGCAGCAAACCCTTACATCTCACTTCAATGTTAGCTCTCAGAAGCAGGCAGGACCGCATTATAATAAAAAAGCTCACATGGAAGATATTATTGGACACCCACAAAGCATAGGATGACTCAAACCTCTTTAAGGTTCACACTAGTAAGTGAAGCACGGTCAGTGCGGGATGTGCACGTGTATGCATGACTGTTGGATTCAGTCATCTATTAAGTCCTGTGGACCATGTTCAGACGTCTCTGTTAGCTCGAAGTCAAAGCTTTCAGTTTAAATGATATGCTGATGAATTCAAAATACACTTTTGTTCCTAAAATGTTGGTATTGTTAGTCTGGTTTCAGATGCTCAGACGGTGCTGAAGGTCATTTTATTTGGCTTCCTCTATTTAACATCCATCGGGCTGAGCATTGAAGGTCTGGTCACGGACGGAGCCCATGTGCGGGGTCTCTGCACACACGTGTGCTATAGGGCGCAGATGATAAGCATGTCTCTAGGGGTTCAAAGGATTAGGATGAAAATGGCTTGATCAGTTTCTTCTCACGCACGTCACAAACACAAAACACACACACCGTAAAAGCTGAAGGGGAATAACGTGGAGGTTAAGTGCCGGTTGGGAACTGTAAAAATCTGCTCAAGGGAAAAATAATTTCAAGCTTCTTTAAATTGAGCTGTCAAAGGCCTTCGGGTAGAAACACAAACTACACCATCAAACTACTACTTTTTAAAAGTATGAATTATGTATATTCCGTATTAATCATATATGCTTTTTAATCAATATTTAAAGGGATGTCTTTCTTTGTGTTGAACAGAACAAAGAAATTTATACAGGCTTGGAACAAACTGAAGGTGAATAATTTATGATAGAATTTTCATTTTTTGGGGTTAACTATTCCATTAACATTTACATTTAGGCATTTAGCAAACGCTTTTATCCAAAGCGACTTACAATAGTCGAGGAGACAATGAAGTGGTTAATAGCTAAATAAATAAAAAAAATTTAACATGCACATGCCCTGGTCCAGGCAAGATTAAAATGTTCAAAGCATGGAGAAATTTCAAAGAATTAATGTGCATTAATTGATTCATATTTTCTTTCTGAGATCCTCAACAATGCAAGCACTAATACTGCCAGCCGGCATCAGTCTTTTAAATAAAAAGATTAAGCTTTTAATCCATCATGCATTTTGATGGCACTCTGGAGATCATTTTTAATTATTTAATTATTTCATGTTTTAAAAATGTTAAAATAGAAAAATAGAAATAAATATATGAATATACAAATGTTGTCTCAACAGTTTTGTGTATCATTGATGTTGGGATCTCTCCGGGAAACTAAAGCTATTGTGCATATCAACATGTACATGTGTAATGTTCATACAGTTTAACCTACAATAATCCGCCAGAATACCACGTTTACCAAATCCTACAAAATATCACATTGTCTCTGAAACAAACAAACTTTACATGTTGAGGCTGCTTTAGTTATTGACAACTATACAACTACAGTAAACCAAGGACATATCAGTTAACTGAGCTATTGTTCAATGTGAAGCACTGGAACAACAACAGGAAACTGCATGAAAAATAGAAAATACAACAATAGGAATAGACCAGACCCAAAAACTGAGATGTTCTGAGTCGTGTTGTGATAACTGTGTTATGCAAAGTCCTTTTGGAAAGACGAAATTTAAATACGTTTCTAAACAAATGGCTTTTTCTCTTCTGCAGAACACAAAGAAGATAATTTGGGGAATGTTGGTATCTGACACAATTTCGCTTGCACTGTTTTTTTGTCCATGTAATATAAGTGAGTGAGTGCCAGGGCCTCCAATTTTCTTCAAAATATCGTCTGCAAAAGAAATAAAGGAAAGTCACATAGGTTTCAAATGAGGAGCAGATGAGTACATGATGACAGATTTTCCCTTTTTGGGCGACAATCAAAAAGTCAATGTCTTTTTTCCCCCAAAAAATAGCACAAATGGACTTTCAATGAGTGGAAGTAACTACTTTTGACATTCTGTGAACACATTGACCCTTAGACATATTTAAATAAGCCGCAGCAGGCAGTGGAGAGATAAGCTGTCTGACAAAAATTTGAGGTAAATTGATGGAATAAACAGTAGCATCACCTTTATGCAGAACATGCACAGAACAATGATGTCACGGGGTTCTTCTGAGAATCACAAGCATGTGCGGTCTCATTCAGGGGTATGTTGACACACTTGCATGAATGCAGTTATACAAACAAACATATTATTCAGAAACCCAGTGGAGACGTGGTTATTCAAATATTATGGACATTTTGACATTTTGCGCTATGGACGTGACATGAAAACAAACTTAGAATTGAATGGTTAAAAGTAAACTGAATCAACTGGTTGTATTATACACAACCCTTGTTGATAGTGTTAAAGCATACAAATATCAGTCAATGATCACGTTTTCTGTTTTGGGGACACAACAAACTTCTCAAGATTTATGCGAATCAAAATGTACAAATCAATAATTTCCAACAGTTGGACAAGGGATAACTTTTTATAAACATAAAAGAATTACTATTTTTAATTTCATTTATCGGTTTATGAGCAAAATATAGCATCATGGATGCGACAATCGTGGCAAAAGCCTACTTGACTATGAAAAATCATGCCCAATAAATAAAAATAATGCTCTAAAAACTTAAAGTGGGACCTTGCATGGGTATCTGAACCAACATATGTTGAGATGTGCTATGAGTACACTAAAATGCTTTGATAAAAACTCTATATCTTCATTGTAAGGTTGGCATTTTCACAGGATTGCCAATGTACTGAAATGGTTATGTCAAAAGAACAGATTATCCCTTCATCCCACAATAACTAAATTGCTTTTGAGGTTAAGAAACGTCAGGAAAAACTGTATAATCTAGCTTTACAGAAATGTTTCAGTCCTGTTTAAAAAAAATTTGGTTATTAAAAAAAAATTGGTCCGTCTTTACCTGAACAAAAAATATTGCATTGATCTGACTTCATGCAATTAAACTGATCACTTCTAGATGAGGGTTGGATCAGTTACAACCGGCTACATTTAACACTGTGGATGATAGGTTTTCAGCTTGTTTCAAACCATGTATTTATACATGACTCCTTTCTGAAAACCACATGGGACATTGATTTTATTATGTTTAACCACACGTCAGAATGTTTCTGTAAATGAATGCAATGTTTATAATATCAGAGAAGGCTCAGTTAATGTAATTATTTCACCAGAGGTAACAGTAACAACCGCTGCGTGAGTTCAACAATGTCAACAACATTTCCATTTGTTCAAAGAACTTGTTTTCCTCATGACTTCTGAAGCAATAGCTTATGTTGGTCAGCATGCAGTTTAAACACATAATTTAATATTTTTCACTATTATTGCTGGATTGCAAATAGATTTGCATTATGATAAGCATTTTTTAGAGTAAGACCAATAAATGGCATCTTAACATGTACATTAAATAAAGCTTTTATTGATTCTCCACAATAATTAATTAATATAGCCATTTTGGTTCCCCAAAGAATCTTACCTCTCATCTCATCAAAGAACCAATTTGTTATGAGTTTTAAGAATCACTGCTAAAAATGCCATAGCTACTGAGCATTAAAGTGATAGTTTAATTTAAAATTTAAATTCAGTAATCATTAGTTAACCCTCCTGACATTTAAAACCTGTATGACTTTCTGTCTTTTGCAAGACACAAAAGAAGAGAGATGGTAACCAAACATCATTGGCACTCATTCATTTCTAACAGAAAATTAGAGCAATTGAAGGGTTTTTTACATTCTTCAAAATAACTTCTTTTGTTTGTATGTCAAAAAAATGATAACTATTTTTTGTTTTATTTTGTTTTTATGATAAACCATCATTTTGAGTACAGAAACTATTTGTAACATTTTGCTTTAGACAAATAAAAAGCAAAATATCCTCATTCCATCTAACAACAGATCTGAAAGCAGCAAAAAACAGAGCTCAGAGATGCGTCAAAAACGACTGACAGGAATACTTGCCAACATGACGCATGCTGTTTTTTCATGAATAGTAAATAAATTTCTTAATTTGTGGTCAATACTTTGAGAATTCTGGGGTCCGTCTCTCAATAATGTTTTGATCTTTCATTTTAAAAAATCCAAACATGGAACATTCTGGAGACATGAATAAGGTAGACTCATGAATGTCATGATAGCTACTAATATAATGAGTTTCTATGTACCAAAAATCTAGGCATGTTGAAGAAAGCAACATCGCTGGAATGTTCCAGATGTAAATTGCAAGGGAAAAAATCATTCCCTGTGCTGAAAAAAGCCAAAGCAGAAGAACAATTTATGAATACATGTGGCGTTTGCCTATTGCAGATTTTTCTGTTGCACTCAAGAGCTTTATCGCAAACTGAGTCATATTTACTGTAAGTGGCTGTGCAAAGTGTTTTTGATTTGATCTTATAATTGCTCTCTTTCAATTTTTTATTACATCATAAATGCCAGCTACATTATATGAAAATTTTAGGTTAGCTCTGCTGCGAACGTAATATCCTCAATCATTTTTGCTTGATTAATATTATTATTCATTTTTGCATCATTAATATTAAACAATTTTATATTGGTATGAAAAATGTAAGAAACAACGATAATATATAAGGCTCTCCTTGAAAGACTTGTATCATGTGCAAATGGTTAGAATAGTATTGGTAAAAATATATAAGAAATCCTCTGCTTGAAAGACATCAAGTGAAAATCTATCACAATGTTAAAGAATGTCACCCATAATCCCTACAGAAAATTATGATATAAATTCCACAGATTTGTAAGTATGTGGGGACATCAACAGAAAATAAGGCTGCAATACAACTTTGAATAGTTTTGGTGATCTTTTTCAATATTTTACAATATCTGAACTGTTTTTGAGGTTAAGAATCATCCAAGGAACTGCATATTATGTATATTCTTGTTTTGGAGAAATGTTTCACTTCTGTTGTTAAAAAGATGTTGTTCAGCACAAAATACATTCTGAGGTCTGTCTGCTATATTAATATTCTCATTTGCATTATATATATTTAACAATTTTGTATTGGTAAGAAATATATAGGAAATCCTCTGCTTGAAAGACACATGCATCATGTGAAAATCTATCACAAAGTTTAAGAATGTCACCCATAATCCCTACAGAAAAGTATAATAAATAGTATCCATGTGGGGACATTACCTGAAAATTAAGCTGCATTCAATCTTTAAATAGATTTGGTGATCTTTAAGACAAACTTTGTCTACCCATTTCCACAATAATAGATGAAGATTTGGATTTTACATTCTGCAAATATTTTATTCACCATGTAATAAAACACTTTATTGGCAACATACAGAATAGCTGGAGCAAACATTTTCAAAGCAATAGTGTTATTTTACCCTCACTAGACTATTTGTCTCAATATGTCAGCATCTTCATATGTACATTCTGTTTTATTCCGATCTAGAAGACACAAATGCTTTAAATAAAGTAATTATTATAAACAACAATAACATTCTAGAGTCAACCTAAATCAGTAGTCACAATAATAGGTTACATTTACATGTATGTGACAGACACTCTTATCCAACATGCCATGAATTTTATATTTTCTGTGTATGTGGATCAAATCCATGTCTGAAGTATACATTCCAAATACTGAAATCTGAAAATGAAAATAAGCATTTTAGGGAGAAACCCTTATTTGGTGATTTCAACACGCTCTGGAGTATTCAGATGGCACTTTTGATTACAACTTTTTGTCATCTTATGTCAGAGGTGCTTTTAAAGCTCATATAGAGAGAACTGAACACTGTGGCTTCTTCAGGCAGTGACTTCTTAACATCAGTGTGCTCCATGCACAGCAGAACCCCCAACATTTTGGGGAATTTCCTGGTGAAAAGCAGGTAGATACATGGATTGGCCACACTGTTCAGGCTTGCCAGTAGCATGAGGATAGTAAAGGTTGCGTCTGAAATAAAACAAACATAGGTTAGCCCACAAATTAACATTTGATGATGTTTGACATGGATATAATTTGTAGACAGATTGGCATTGCTGTACGTAAATGTAGCTGTGCGCACCGCAGATATAGTTTGTAGATACACACCAATATAGTTTGTAGACAGATTGGCATTGCTGTGCGTAAATGCAGCTGTGCGTAAATGCAGCTGTGTGAACCACAGCTGTACGTAAATGCAGTTGTGCGCACCGCAGCGATGCATAAGTGCAGCTTGGTTAAAATGCAGTTGTGCGTACTGCAGCTGTGCGTAAATGCAGCTGTGCGTAAATGCAGCTGTGCATAAATGCAGCTGTGCGTAAATGCAGCTGTGCAAAAATGCAGCTGAGCGTAAATGCAGCTGTGCGTAATTGCAGCTGTGCGTAAATGCATCCTTGCGTAAATGCAGCTGTGCATAAATGCATCCTTGCGTAAATGCAGCCTTGTGCAAACTGCAGCTGTGCGCAAACTGCAGCTGTGCGTAAATGCAGCTGTGCGCAAACTGCAGCTGTGCGTAAATGCAGCTGTGCGTAAATGCAGCTGTGCGCAAATAAAGCTGTGCGTAAATGCAGCTGTGCGCAAATAAAGCTGTGCGTAAATGCAGCTGTGCGTAAATGCAGCTGTGTGAACCACAGCTGTACGTAAATGCAGTTGTGCGCACCGCAGCGATGCGTAAGTGCAGCTTGGTTAAAATGCAGTTGTGCGTACTGCAGCTGTGCGTAAATGCAGCTGTGCGTAAATGCAGCTGTGCATAAATGCAGCTGTGCGTAAATGCAGCTGTGCAAAAATGCAGCTGAGGGTAAATGCAGCTGTGCGTAATTGCAGCTGTGCATAAATGCATCCTTGCGTAAATGCAGCCTTGTGCAAACTGCAGCTGTGCGTAAATGCAGCTGTGCATAAATGCAGCTGTGCGTAAATGCAGCTGTGCGTAAATGCAGCTGTGCGCAAATAAAGCTGTGCGTAAATGCAGCTGTGCGCAAATAAAGCTGTGCGTAAATTCAACTGTGCGTAAATGCAACTGTGCGTAAATGCAACTGTGCGTAAATGAAGCTGTGCGTAAATGAAGCTGTGCGTAAATTCAGCTATGCGTAAATTCAGCTGTGCGTAAATTCAGCTGTGCGTAAATGCAGCTGTGTGTAAATGCAGCTGTGCGTATATGCAGCTGTAAGTAAATGCAACTGTGCGTAAATGAAGCTGTGCGTAAATGCAGCTGTGCAAAAATGCAGCTGAGCGTAAATGCAGCTGTGCGTTATTGCAGCTGTGCATAAATGCATCCTTGCGTAAATGCAGCCTTGTGCAAACTGCAGCTGTGCGTAAATGCAGCTGTGCGTAAATGCAGCTGTGCGCAAACTGCAGCTGTGCGTAAATGCAGCTGTGCGTAAATGCAGCTGTGCGTAAATGCAGCTGTGCGCAAATAAAGCTGTGCGTAAATGCAGCTGTGCGCAAATAAAGCTGTGCGTAAATTCAACTGTGCGTAAATGCAACTGTGCGTAAATGCAACTGTGCGTAAATGAAACTGTGCGTAAATGCAACTGTGCGTAAATGAAGCTGTGCGTAAATGAAGCTGTGCGTAAATTCAGCTATGCGTAAATTCAGCTGTGCGTAAATTCAGCTGTGCGTAAATGCAGCTGTGCGTAAATGCAGCTGTGTGTAAATGCAGCTGTGCGTATATGCAGCTGTAAGTAAATGCAACTGTGCGTAAATGAAGCTGTGCGTAAATGAAGCTGTCCCTAAATGCAACTGTGCGTATATGAAGCTGTGCATAAATGAAGCTGTGCGTACATGCAGCTGT
Source organism: Triplophysa yarkandensis (assembly GCA_033220385.1). Lineage (NCBI taxonomy): Eukaryota > Metazoa > Chordata > Actinopteri > Cypriniformes > Nemacheilidae > Triplophysa > Triplophysa yarkandensis. The sequence continues at coordinate 4,660,905 of CM065670.1, read as the reverse complement.
GCGTAAATGCAACTGTGCGTAAATGCAACTGTGCGTAAATTCAACTGTGCGTAAATGCAGCTGTGCATAAATTCAACTGTGCGTAAATGCAGCTGTGCGTAAATGAAGCTGTGCGTAAATACAGCTGTGCCTAAATGAAGCTGTGCGTAAATGCAGCTGTGCGTAAATTCAGCTGTGCATAAATTCAGCTGTGCGTAAATGTAGCTGTGCGTAAATGTAGCTATGCCTAAATGCAGCTGTGCGTAAATTCAACTGTGCGTAAATTCAACTGTGCGTAAATTCGATTGTGCGTAAATGAAGCTGTGCGTAAATGCAGCTGTGCGTAAATGCAGCTGTGCGTAAATGCAACTGTGCGTAAATGAAGCTGTGCGTAAATGAAGCTGTGCGTAAATTCAGCTATGCGTAAATTCAGCTGTGCGTAAAAACAGCTGTGCGTAAATGCAGCTGTGCGTAAATGCAGCTGTGTGTAAATGCAGCTGTGCGTATATGCAGCTGTGCGTAAATGAAGCTGTGCCTAAATGCAACTGTGCGTATATGAAGCTGTGCATAAATGAAGCTGTGCGTACATGCAGCTGTGCGTAAATGCAACTGTGCGTAAATGCAACTGTGCGTAAATTCAACTGTGCGTAAATGCAGCTGTGCATAAATTCAACTGTGCGTAAATGCAGCTGTGCGTAAATGAAGCTGTGCGTAAATACAGCTGTGCCTAAATGAAGCTGTGCGTAAATGCAGCTGTGCGTAAATTCAACTGTGCATAACTTCAGCTGTGCGTAAATGAAGCTGTGCGTAAATGTAGCTATGCCTAAATGCAGCTGTGCGTAAATTCAACTGTGCGTAAATTCAACTGTGCGTGAATTCGATTGTGCGTAAATGAAGCTGTGCGTAAATGCAGCTGTGCGTAAATGTAGCTATGCGTAAATGCAGCTGTGCGTAAATTCAACTGTGCATAAATGCAACTGTGCGTACAAGAAACTGTGCGTAAAGGAAGCTGTGCGTACATGCAGCTGTGCGTAAATGCAGCTGTGCGTAAATTCAACTGTGCGTAAATTCCGCTGTGCGTAAATTCAACTGTGCGTAAATTCAACTGTGCGTAAATTCAGCTGTGCGTAAATTCAGTGCGTAAATGCAGCTGTGCGTAAATGCAGCTGTGCGTAAATGAAGCTGTGCATAAATGAAGCTGTGCGTAAATGCAGCTGTGCGTAAATTCAGTGCGTAAATGCAACTGTGTGTAAATGCAACTGTGCGTAAATGAAGCTGTGCGTAAATGCAGCTGTGCGTAAATGCAGCTGTGCGTAAATTCAACTGTGCGTAAATTCAACTGTGCGTAAATTCAGCTGTGCGTAAATTCAGCTGTGCGTAAATTCAGCTGTGCGTAAATTCAACTGTGCGTAAATTCAGCTGTGCGTAAATTCAACTGTGCGTAAATTTAACTGTGCGTAAATGCAGCTGTGCGTAAATGCAGCTGTGCGTAAATGAAGCTCTGCGTAACTGCAACTGTGCGTACAAGAAGCTGTGCATAAAGGAAGCTGTGCGTAAATGCAGCTGTGCGTAAATTCAACTGTGCGTAAATTCAGCTGTGCATAAATTCAACTGTGCGTAAATTCAACTGTGCGTAAATTCAGCTGTGCGTAAATTCAACTGTGCGTAAATTCAGTGCGTAAATGCAGCTGTGCGTAAATGCAGCTGTGCGTAAATGCAGCTGTGCGTAAATAAAGCTGTGCGTAAATGAAGCAGTGCGTAAATGCAACTGTGCGTAAATGCAGCTGTGCGTAAATGCAGCTGTGCGTAAATGCAGCTGTGCGTAAATGCAGCTGTGCGTAAATTCAGTGCGTAAATGCAGCTGTGCGTAAATGAAGCTGTGCGTAAATGCAACTGTGCGTAAATTCAACTGTGCGTAAATGCAGCTGTGCGTAAATGCAGCTGTGCGTAAATTCAGTGCGTAAATGCAGCTGTGCGTAAATGAAGCTGTGCGTAAATGCAACTGTGCGTAAATGCATCTGTGCGTAAATGCAACTGTGCGTAAATCAAGCTGTGCGTAAATGCAACTGTGCGTAAATGCATCTGTGCGTAAATGCAGCTGTGCGTAAATGCAGCTGTGCGTAAATTCAGCTGTGCGTAAATGCAACTGTGCGTAAATGCAGCTGTGCGTAAATGCAGCTGTGCGTAAATGAAGCCGTGCGTAAATGCAACTGTTCGTAAATTAAGCTGTGCGTAAATTCAGCTGTGCGTAAATGAAGCTGTGCGTAAATGCAGCTGTGCGTAAATGCAGCTGTGCGTAAATTCAGTGCGTAAATGCAGCTGTGCGTAAATGCAGCTGTGCGTAAATGCAGCTGTGCGTAAATTCAGTGCATAAATGCAGCTGTGCGTAAATGCAGCTGTGCGTAAATGCAACTGTGCGTAAATGCAGCTGTGCGTAAATCAACTGTGCGTAAATGCAGCTGTGCGTAAATTCAGTGCGTAAATGCAACTGTCATAAATGCAGCTGTGCGTAAATGCAACTGTGCGTAAATGAAGCTGTGCGTAAATGCAACTGTGCGTAAATTCAGCTGTGCGTAAATGAAGCTGTGCGTAAATGCAACTGTGCGTAAATTCAACTGTGCGTAAATTCAGCTGTGCGTAAATGCAGCTGTGCGTAAATGCAGCTGTGCGTAAATTCAGTGCGTAAATGCAACTGTCATAAATGCAGCTGTGCGTAAATGCAGCTGTGCGTAAATGCAACTGTGCGTAAATGCAGCTGTGCGTAAATTCAGTGCATAAATGCAACTGTGCGTAAATGCAGCTGTGCGTAAATGCAGCTGTGCGTAAATTCAGTGCGTAAATGCAACTGTGCGTAAATGCAGCTGTGCGTAAATGCAGCTGTGCGTAAATGCAACTGTGCGTAAATGCAGCTGTGCGTAAATGCAACTGTGCGTAAATGCAACTGTGCGTAAATGCAGCTGTGCGTAAATGCAACTGTGCGTAAATGAAGCTGTGCGTAAATACAACTGTGCGTAAATTCAACTGTGCGTAAATGCAGCTGTGCGTAAATGCAGCTGTGCGTAAATGCAGCTGTGCGTAAATGAAGCTGTGCGTAAATTCAGTGCATAAATGCAACTGTGCGTAAATGCAACTATGCGTAAATGCAGCTGTGCGTAAATACAGCTGTGCGTAAATGCAACTGTGCGTAAATGCAGCTGTGCGTAAATTCAGTGCGTAAATGCAACTGTGCGTAAATGCAGCTGTGCGTAAATTCAGTGCGTAAATGCAACTGTGCGTAAATGCAGCTGTGCGTAAATGCAGCTGTGCGTAAATGAAGCTGTGCGTAAATGCAACTGTGCGTAAATTCAACTGTGCGTAAATGCAGCTGTGCGTAAATGCAACTGTGCGTAAATGCAGCTGTGCGTAAATTCAGTGCATAAATGCAGCTGTGCGTAAATGCAGCTGTGCGTAAATGCAGCTGTGCGTAAATGCAACTGTGCGTAAATTCAGTGCGTAAATGCAACTGTGCGTAAATGCAGCTGTGCGTAAATGCAGCTGTGCGTAAATGCAGCTGTGCGTAAATTCAGTGCATAAATGCAGCTGTGCGTAAATGCAGCTGTGCGTAAATGCAACTGTGCGTAAATGCAGCTGTGCGTAAATCAACTGTGCGTAAATGCAGCTGTGCGTAAATTCAGTGCGTAAATGCAACTGTCATAAATGCAGCTGTGCGTAATTCAACTGTGCGTAAATGCAGCTGTGCGTAAATGCAGCTGTGCGTAAATGCAGCTGTGCGTAAATGAAGCTGTGCGTAAATTCAGTGCATAAATTCAACTGTGCGTAAATTCAACTGTGCGTAAATTCAACTGTGCGTAAATTCAGCTGTGCGTAAATTCAGTGCGTAAATGCAGCTGTGCGTAAATGCAGCTGTGCGTAAATGAAGCTGTGCATAAATGAAGCTGTGCGTAAATGCAGCTGTGCGTAAATTCAGTGCGTAAATGCAACTGTGTGTAAATGCAACTGTGCGTAAATGAAGCTGTGCGTAAATGCAGCTGTGCGTAAATGCAGCTGTGCGTAAATTCAACTGTGCGTAAATTCAACTGTGCGTAAATTCAGCTGTGCGTAAATTCAGCTGTGCGTAAATTCAGCTGTGCGTAAATTCAACTGTGCGTAAATTCAGCTGTGCGTAAATTCAACTGTGCGTAAATTCAACTGTGCGTAAATGCAGCTGTGCGTAAATGCAGCTGTGCGTAAATGAAGCTCTGCGTAACTGCAACTGTGCGTACAAGAAGCTGTGCATAAAGGAAGCTGTGCGTAAATGCAGCTGTGCGTAAATTCAACTGTGCGTAAATTCAGCTGTGCATAAATTCAACTGTGCGTAAATTCAACTGTGCGTAAATTCAGCTGTGCGTAAATTCAACTGTGCGTAAATTCAGTGCGTAAATGCAGCTGTGCGTAAATGCAGCTGTGCGTAAATGCAGCTGTGCGTAAATAAAGCTGTGCGTAAATGAAGCAGTGCGTAAATGCAACTGTGCGTAAATGCAGCTGTGCGTAAATGCAGCTGTGCGTAAATGCAGCTGTGCGTAAATGCAGCTGTGCGTAAATTCAGTGCGTAAATGCAGCTGTGCGTAAATGAAGCTGTGCGTAAATGCAACTGTGCGTAAATTCAACTGTGCGTAAATGCAGTTGTGCGTAAATGCAGCTGTGCGTAAATTCAGTGCGTAAATGCAGCTGTGCGTAAATGCAACTGTGCGTAAATGAAGCTGTGCGTAAATGCAACTGTGCGTAAATGCATCTGTGCGTAAATGCAACTGTGCGTAAATGAAGCTGTGCGTAAATGCAACTGTGCGTAAATGCATCTGTGCGTAAATGCAGCTGTGCGTAAATGCAGCTGTGCGTAAATTCAGCTGTGCGTAAATGCAACTGTGCGTAAATGCAGCTGTGCGTAAATGCAGCTGTGCGTAAATGAAGCCGTGCGTAAATGCAGCTGTGCGTAAATGCATCTGTGCGTAAATGCAACTGTGCGTAAATGAAGCTGTGCGTAAATGCAACTGTGCGTAAATGCATCTGTGCGTAAATGCAGCTGTGCGTAAATGCAGCTGTGCGTAAATTCAGCTGTGCGTAAATGCAACTGTGCGTAAATGCAGCTGTGCGTAAATGCAGCTGTGCGTAAATGAAGCCGTGCGTAAATGCAACTGTTCGTAAATTAAGCTGTGCGTAAATTCAGCTGTGCGTAAATGAAGCTGTGCGTAAATGCAGCTGTGCGTAAATGCAGCTGTGCGTAAATTCAGTGCGTAAATGCAGCTGTGCGTAAATGCAGCTGTGCGTAAATGCAGCTGTGCGTAAATTCAGTGCATAAATGCAGCTGTGCGTAAATGCAGCTGTGCGTAAATGCAACTGTGCGTAAATGCAGCTGTGCGTAAATCAACTGTGCGTAAATGCAGCTGTGCGTAAATTCAGTGCGTAAATGCAACTGTCATAAATGCAGCTGTGCGTAAATGCAACTGTGCGTAAATGAAGCTGTGCGTAAATGCAACTGTGCGTAAATTCAGCTGTGCGTAAATGAAGCTGTGCGTAAATGCAACTGTGCGTAAATTCAACTGTGCGTAAATTCAGCTGTGCGTAAATGCAGCTGTGCGTAAATTCAGTGCGTAAATGCAACTGTCATAAATGCAGCTGTGCGTAAATGCAGCTGTGCGTAAATGCAACTGTGCGTAAATGCAGCTGTGCGTAAATTCAGTGCATAAATGCAACTGTGCGTAAATGCAGCTGTGCGTAAATGCAGCTGTGCGTAAATTCAGTGCGTAAATGCAACTGTGCGTAAATGCAGCTGTGCGTAAATGCAGCTGTGCGTAAATGCAACTGTGCGTAAATGCAGCTGTGCGTAAATGCAACTGTGCGTAAATGCAACTGTGCGTAAATGCAGCTGTGCGTAAATGCAACTGTGCGTAAATGAAGCTGTGCGTAAATACAACTGTGCGTAAATTCAACTGTGCGTAAATGCAGCTGTGCGTAAATGCAGCTGTGCGTAAATGCAGCTGTGCGTAAATGAAGCTGTGCGTAAATTCAGTGCATAAATGCAACTGTGCGTAAATGCAACTATGCGTAAATGCAGCTGTGCGTAAATACAGCTGTGCGTAAATGCAACTGTGCGTAAATGCAGCTGTGCGTAAATTCAGTGCGTAAATGCAACTGTGCGTAAATGCAGCTGTGCGTAAATTCAGTGCGTAAATGCAACTGTGCGTAAATGCAGCTGTGCGTAAATGCAGCTGTGCGTAAATGAAGCTGTGCGTAAATGCAACTGTGCGTAAATTCAACTGTGCGTAAATGCAGCTGTGCGTAAATGCAACTGTGCGTAAATGCAGCTGTGCGTAAATTCAGTGCATAAATGCAGCTGTGCGTAAATGCAGCTGTGCGTAAATGCAGCTGTGCGTAAATGCAACTGTGCGTAAATTCAGTGCGTAAATGCAACTGTGCGTAAATGCAGCTGTGCGTAAATGCAGCTGTGCGTAAATGCAGCTGTGCGTAAATTCAGTGCATAAATGCAGCTGTGCGTAAATGCAGCTGTGCGTAAATGCAACTGTGCGTAAATGCAGCTGTGCGTAAATCAACTGTGCGTAAATGCAGCTGTGCGTAAATTCAGTGCGTAAATGCAACTGTCATAAATGCAGCTGTGCGTAATTCAACTGTGCGTAAATGCAGCTGTGCGTAAATGCAGCTGTGCGTAAATGCAGCTGTGCGTAAATGAAGCTGTGCGTAAATTCAGTGCATAAATTCAACTGTGCGTAAATTCAACTGTGCGTAAATTCAACTGTGCGTAAATTCAGCTGTGCGTAAATTCAGTGCGTAAATGCAGCTGTGCGTAAATGCAGCTGTGCGTAAATGAAGCTGTGCATAAATGAAGCTGTGCGTAAATGCAGCTGTGCGTAAATTCAGTGCGTAAATGCAACTGTGTGTAAATGCAACTGTGCGTAAATGAAGCTGTGCGTAAATGCAGCTGTGCGTAAATGCAGCTGTGCGTAAATTCAACTGTGCGTAAATTCAACTGTGCGTAAATTCAGCTGTGCGTAAATTCAGCTGTGCGTAAATTCAGCTGTGCGTAAATTCAACTGTGCGTAAATTCAGCTGTGCGTAAATTCAACTGTGCGTAAATTCAACTGTGCGTAAATGCAGCTGTGCGTAAATGCAGCTGTGCGTAAATGAAGCTCTGCGTAACTGCAACTGTGCGTACAAGAAGCTGTGCATAAAGGAAGCTGTGCGTAAATGCAGCTGTGCGTAAATTCAACTGTGCGTAAATTCAGCTGTGCATAAATTCAACTGTGCGTAAATTCAACTGTGCGTAAATTCAGCTGTGCGTAAATTCAACTGTGCGTAAATTCAGTGCGTAAATGCAGCTGTGCGTAAATGCAGCTGTGCGTAAATGCAGCTGTGCGTAAATAAAGCTGTGCGTAAATGAAGCAGTGCGTAAATGCAACTGTGCGTAAATGCAGCTGTGCGTAAATGCAGCTGTGCGTAAATGCAGCTGTGCGTAAATGCAGCTGTGCGTAAATTCAGTGCGTAAATGCAGCTGTGCGTAAATGAAGCTGTGCGTAAATGCAACTGTGCGTAAATTCAACTGTGCGTAAATGCAGCTGTGCGTAAATGCAGCTGTGCGTAAATTCAGTGCGTAAATGCAGCTGTGCGTAAATGCAACTGTGCGTAAATGAAGCTGTGCGTAAATGCAACTGTGCGTAAATGCATCTGTGCGTAAATGCAACTGTGCGTAAATGAAGCTGTGCGTAAATGCAACTGTGCGTAAATGCATCTGTGCGTAAATGCAGCTGTGCGTAAATGCAGCTGTGCGTAAATTCAGCTGTGCGTAAATGCAACTGTGCGTAAATGCAGCTGTGCGTAAATGCAGCTGTGCGTAAATGAAGCCGTGCGTAAATGCAACTGTTCGTAAATTAAGCTGTGCGTAAATTCAGCTGTGCGTAAATGAAGCTGTGCGTAAATGCAGCTGTGCGTAAATGCAGCTGTGCGTAAATTCAGTGCATAAATGCAGCTGTGCGTAAATGCAGCTGTGCGTAAATGCAACTGTGCGTAAATGCAGCTGTGCGTAAATCAACTGTGCGTAAATGCAGCTGTGCGTAAATTCAGTGCGTAAATGCAACTGTCATAAATGCAGCTGTGCGTAAATGCAACTGTGCGTAAATTAAGCTGTGCGTAAATGCAACTGTGCGTAAATTCAGCTGTGCGTAAATGAAGCTGTGCGTAAATGCAACTGTGCGTAAATTCAACTGTGCGTAAATTCAGCTGTGCGTAAATGCAGCTGTGCGTAAATGCAGCTGTGCGTAAATTCAGTGCGTAAATGCAACTGTCATAAATGCAGCTGTGCGTAAATGCAGCTGTGCGTAAATGCAACTGTGCGTAAATGTAGCTGTGCGTAAATTCAGTGCATAAATGCAACTGTGCGTAAATGCAGCTGTGCGTAAATGCAGCTGTGCGTAAATTCAGTGCGTAAATGCAACTGTGCGTAAATGCAGCTGTGCGTAAATGCAGCTGTGCGTAAATGCAACTGTGCGTAAATGCAGCTGTGCGTAAATGCAGCTGTGCGTAAATTCAGTGCGTAAATGCAGCTGTGCGTAAATGCAACTGTGCGTAAATGAAGCTGTGCGTAAATGCAACTGTGCGTAAATGCATCTGTGCGTAAATGCAACTGTGCGTAAATGAAGCTGTGCGTAAATGCAACTGTGCGTAAATGCATCTGTGCGTAAATGCAGCTGTGCGTAAATGCAGCTGTGCGTAAATTCAGCTGTGCGTAAATGCAACTGTGCGTAAATGCAGCTGTGCGTAAATGCAGCTGTGCGTAAATGAAGCCGTGCGTAAATGCAACTGTTCGTAAATTAAGCTGTGCGTAAATTCAGCTGTGCGTAAATGAAGCTGTGCGTAAATGCAGCTGTGCGTAAATGCAGCTGTGCGTAAATTCAGTGCGTAAATGCAGCTGTGCGTAAATGCAGCTGTGCGTAAATGCAGCTGTGCGTAAATTCAGTGCATAAATGCAGCTGTGCGTAAATGCAGCTGTGCGTAAATGCAACTGTGCGTAAATGCAGCTGTGCGTAAATCAACTGTGCGTAAATGCAGCTGTGCGTAAATTCAGTGCGTAAATGCAACTGTCATAAATGCAGCTGTGCGTAAATGCAACTGTGCGTAAATTAAGCTGTGCGTAAATGCAACTGTGCGTAAATTCAGCTGTGCGTAAATGAAGCTGTGCGTAAATGCAACTGTGCGTAAATTCAACTGTGCGTAAATTCAGCTGTGCGTAAATGCAGCTGTGCGTAAATGCAGCTGTGCGTAAATTCAGTGCGTAAATGCAACTGTCATAAATGCAGCTGTGCGTAAATGCAGCTGTGCGTAAATGCAACTGTGCGTAAATGCAGCTGTGCGTAAATTCAGTGCATAAATGCAACTGTGCGTAAATGCAGCTGTGCGTAAATGCAGCTGTGCGTAAATTCAGTGCGTAAATGCAACTGTGCGTAAATGCAGCTGTGCGTAAATGCAGCTGTGCGTAAATGCAACTGTGCGTAAATGCAGCTGTGCGTAAATGCAACTGTGCGTAAATGCAACTGTGCGTAAATGCAGCTGTGCGTAAATGCAACTGTGCGTAAATGAAGCTGTGCGTAAATACAACTGTGCGTAAATTCAACTGTGCGTAAATGCAGCTGTGCGTAAATGCAGCTGTGCGTAAATGCAGCTGTGCGTAAATGAAGCTGTGCGTAAATTCAGTGCATAAATGCAACTGTGCGTAAATGCAACTATGCGTAAATGCAGCTGTGCGTAAATACAGCTGTGCGTAAATGCAACTGTGCGTAAATGCAGCTGTGCGTAAATTCAGTGCGTAAATGCAACTGTGCGTAAATGCAGCTGTGCGTAAATTCAGTGCGTAAATGCAACTGTGCGTAAATGCAGCTGTGCGTAAATGCAGCTGTGCGTAAATGAAGCTGTGCGTAAATGCAACTGTGCGTAAATTCAACTGTGCGTAAATGCAGCTGTGCGTAAATGCAACTGTGCGTAAATGCAGCTGTGCGTAAATTCAGTGCATAAATGCAGCTGTGCGTAAATGCAGCTATGCGTAAATGCAGCTGTGCGTAAATGCAACTGTGCGTAAATTCAGTGCGTAAATGCAACTGTGCGTAAATGCAGCTGTGCGTAAATGCAGCTGTGCGTAAATGCAGCTGTGCGTAAATTCAGTGCATAAATGCAGCTGTGCGTAAATGCAGCTGTGCGTAAATGCAACTGTGCGTAAATGCAGCTGTGCGTAAATCAACTGTGCGTAAATGCAGCTGTGCGTAAATTCAGTGCGTAAATGCAACTGTCATAAATGCAGCTGTGCGTAAATGCAACTGTGCGTAAATGAAGCTGTGCGTAAATGCAACTGTGCGTAAATTCAACTGTGCGTAAATTCAGCTGTGCGTAAATGAAGCTGTGCGTAAATGCAACTGTGCGTAAATTCAACTGTGCGTAAATTCAGCTGTGCGTAAATGCAGCTGTGCGTAAATGCAGCTGTGCGAAAATTCAGTGCGTAAATGCAACTGTCATAAATGCAGCTGTGCGTAAATGCAACTGTGCGTAAATGCAGCTGTGCGTAAATTCAGTGCATAAATGCAGCTGTGCGTAAATGCAGCTGTGCGTAAATTCAGTGCGTAAATGCAACTATGCGTAAATGCAGCTGTGCGTAAATGCAGCTGTGCGTAAATGCAGCTGTGCGTAAATTCAGTGCATAAATGCAGCTGTGCGTAAATGCAGCTGTGCGTAAATGCAACTGTGCGTAAATGCAGCTGTGCGTAAATCAACTGTGCGTAAATGCAGCTGTGCGTAAATTCAGTGCGTAAATGCAACTGTCATAAATGCAGCTGTGCGTAAATGCAACTGTGCGTAAATGAAGCTGTGCGTAAATGCAACTGTGCGTAAATTCAACTGTGCGTAAATTCAGCTGTGCGTAAATGAAGCTGTGCGTAAATGCAACTGTGCGTAAATTCAACTGTGCGTAAATTCAGCTGTGCGTAAATGCAGCTGTGCGTAAATGCAGCTGTGCGAAAATTCAGTGCGTAAATGCAACTGTCATAAATGCAGCTGTGCGTAAATGCAACTGTGCGTAAATGCAGCTGTGCGTAAATTCAGTGCATAAATGCAGCTGTGCGTAAATGCAGCTGTGCGTAAATTCAGTGCGTAAATGCAACTATGCGTAAATGCAGCTGTGCGTAAATACAGCTGTGCGTAAATGCAACTGTGCGTAAATGCAGCTGTGCGTAAATTCAGTGCGTAAATGCAACTGTGCGTAAATGCAGCTGTGCGTAAATGCAGCTGTGCGTAATTGCAGCTGTGCGTAAATGCAACTGTGCGTAAATGCAGCTGTGCGTAAATTCAGTGCGTAAATGCAACTGTGCGTAAACGTTAAAAAGTGAATATTCACATACTTTCAGTCGGAGCCGAGGTGTCCCACACAGACCACATCTGCACCGTAAAAAACGGAGCCCAGCAAACGGTGTAAGTCAACACGATGACCACCGTCATCCTGACCGTCTTAATGCGAGACCTGGACACGGACAGCACGCTGCTGGCTCTGGAGGAGAGAGGGTTCGAGTTCTGTCCGTGGCGCTGACTTTTCATGTGCACGTTGAGCTGAAGCGCGCGGCAAATGCGCAGCTGGCAAACCATGACTGTTATAACGGGCAGAACAAATATGACCAACGTCGTCCACGTCACGTAGGCTTTGAGTCCCCACGGCTGAACAAACTGTGCCCAGCACTCGAACACCCCGGGGGCAATCTGAACCCTGGAGAAAATGAAGATTTGGGGGACGCTGAGCACGAAGGATGCCCCCCATGCCACGCACACGGGCAGGTTCCAGCGCGCACGCCGTCTCTGGAAGGTCACCATCGGCTTGCACACCGCTTGGTATCGGTCCACCGTCATCACCACTATCATGTAAGTGGACGCAAACATGCCCACGACCTGAAGATATTTGACCGAGCGGCAGAGCAGGTCCGGACCGAGGAAGCGGTCTGTCAGCTTCCACATGAGCTGGGAACACACCTGGAAGAAGGCGACCACCAGGTCCGCCAGGCAGAGATGGGTGACGAACACTCGCATCCGAGACACCTGCTGCCTCCTCATCCAGAGAGACAGGAGCAGACCCAAGTTCAGCATCACTGCGGATAGAAATATCACACTGAGGAGGGCGATTTCTATTTGGGCCAGATGTTCATCTCGTGGGTCATCTCCATTGGCTTCCATCTCCAGACTTGCATTGCTGAAGTTCAAACTTGAGGAAGACATGTCAAAGGGTTCAAGAGCCCATCAGACACATGGTCTTGGATCCAAGAGTCAGACCTTAAGAGTGGATGAAGTTAAGTGGAGGAAGGAGGGTTTATATGTGGTGTTGGTGATGAAAGGAGGGGCTTTTTTGAAGACCATTTGTGCACCTAAGATGTAGCAAACTATAGATCCTGATTGGGGGGGGGGTGTTCTGGATGAATAGAGGGATAATGGTGTGTATGATGCAATTTGAAGTGTAGAATATAAGTTCTAAGGAAATCTTTACTGGTTCGTTTCAAACCAGTGTGGGGGTTTGTTCTTTTACAGAACACAAAATAGAATATTTTGAAGAATGTTGGGAGCTGGCACCTATTCACCTACATGTGGTAGAAGTAAATAGATGGCACTGCTGGTATAAATATCTTCTCATGTGTTCTGATGGAACAACAAAGTCATGCCGGTTTCAAAAGACATGATGGCAAAATTGTCATTTTGGGGCGAACTATCGACCTGTGCACCATTAATGCCATTTTTTAAGTTTTTTTTTAAATGCTTAAAGTTTTTAGTTCTCTTCAACCAGCTCACAACAGATAATGACCATCAAATCTCCTTTAAACCAAATATAACACCCATTATTTGCCTTGAACACATTTGTGTTTATCAAGAGCAGGATAAGGAGCGTTGATGCTCAGGATAAAGTATGGGAAGAGCAAAAAATCACTAACCAAAATTACTTTTAGTCATTCTTTACCTGGAATACTCTTATTGTGTAGACTTTAACCAATGGGTCCATATAATCTAGTGCAGATGGCTCATACACACCATGAAACCTTAAAAAATGGTGCAAAACATAAAAGGTATTCATTAAATAGAACATCACACGGTAAGGAGAGATGTGGGCTACTTTAATTGAAAGTAAACACCTTAAGAATTGGTTGCATAACCTTCTAACTACCATGAAGTGTTGACAAGAGGAACGCAATTTTTCTCATAATGAAACCATGGCTACCACTTCATAAATGCGAGCTTATCTCATCACTTGGAGACAGCTAAATTACTCGTGATTACATCACTTTGCAATAAAGAAAGGGCAAACTCATGCATTCAATAAACAAAATGAACTCTGCATCTTTGTGACACTCAAATGAATATTAGGCAATGAAACAAAATAGCCATGTACAGAGAAAAACAAAGAATTTTTGACAAATCGACAGTGTTTTTTTTCTAGATAGCAGATCATTTGTAACCATAGATGTGGCATGACATTCATCGTGATGACACTCCCTCTTGAAAGCGAAAAATTAATTTAATAATTCAAACGAAACAAAATACAGACCACTGTTTGCTCATTCCTCTTGTGTTATGCAATGTGCATGCTGAACCTACAGTACATGTTTAGTCTTATATCAGGATCTGCTGAGAGTGTCCAGGAGTTCCTCTTTGTTCATCTGATATCTGCTTTTCTTCCACGTGTCTCGGAGCTCCTGAAGAATGGTCCCAATCTCTTTTCCTGAGGTGATGCCCAGCTTGCGTAGATCATGGCCACTAACCGGGAAGCGGGGGATGGCCCACTTGCTGAGCTCATTAAACATCTTCTTCTCTCCCTGATACTTCAGAAGCTCAAGTACTTTGCTTTGGGTATCCAGCTCCCGAGACTGCAAAATAAATTGGTTCTGATTTTACTTAAAGCACTTTTAAGATCATTTCTTATATGAAATCTGAAAAATGACAGGATGTTATCAAGCGGGCATTACAATAACTGTAAAAAAAGAGTAATGATGTTTGAGGGCCGAGCAATACAAATTGAATTGATAAATCCAAATTTCAACACCCATATCAGAAAACACTCCCCCTCCTTTAAAACGAAATTAAAACATTTCATAGTTCTTTACCAGACGTAAAGCAATAATGAAAACCACTCTGGTGTTGAAAAATCCCAAAGAAATATTCAAATTATATTGTTTGGTAAATATCTGTTAAAGGGACAAAACTACAACACAAATGACATTTGATAGAGAGGCTTACACAAGAATATACATACATCAATAATTAAATCTGTGTAGGGTTTAAGGCTGTCGTGTTCATCATGTCCCTTCACAAGGTCTCGTCTGTTCTTGACCAGGAAGATTCCCAAGGTTTTTTCTTCTTTGGAAACCTTTAGTCGCAGATCTAGTTTTTCCACATCCTCCTGGGTTCGGAACAGACTGGACAGGACAGTCATTGGTTTAGGAGAGCTATCAAATGCCCTATTCCAGACCTGCTTCATTTCTCCTAGATTGCCATCTACTGGAAGACCTGGATTAAAACACAGATAGAGTCTGAATTACAACAAAAGCTGTGTGCAGAGACATACTATGTAATGAATTGAAGAAATACTTTTTAACAATCTATTTAGAGTTCTATTCTATAATTCATGATCAAAATAAAACAAAGCTTTAGAAAATGCTTTTAGATGTCTTCTCTAGTTTTTACAAGCAATGATAAACAATTTCTTGGTTCTCACCTATGTACTGAGCCAAACCCAACTCGTAGATGAGCTCCAGAAGGTGGCCGGCATGATTTCCAACCACCATCTTTTTCAGTTCCACCCAGATCCTCTCTCCTGAGATCCCAGCCAATCCATGTGCGTTCTCTCTAATCGCCTCCAACGTTTCAGGTTCATGTTGTCCAGGTTTATCTGCCACCCGCCCATAGAATCTACAGACCGGGTGATCAGACCATAAATATAAAGCCCATGGGCTGTGTAAACTTAGTAAACATTAGCCGGTTTTGACCATTCTGGAGTCAGACAACATTTGTCATATTAACCAGAGTATGATTTCGATTCTTTACAAAGCCAATACAAAACACAAATACACTGTCATTTTTTTCCCTGTGGCTTAGTGAATATCTTAAAAATAAACACATTTTTATATATTTATGTTAACTTTTTAAAACATTCAGTATATTTTTTTACTGAAAAACATTTGTTGAGTATAGATGAGAATAATAACCAATTTAAAAAAAAACAAGAACTAGAACCTGAAATATCGCAGAATACGCAGATAGTCCTCCTGGATTCTTAATGAAGCGCTGCCTACAAACCGCACTTTTTTGTTCTTGAGGTCTTCAAAGCCCTGAAAATAATCATACAAAGTCCCGTCTAACCCTGGAACGACAAATCAAAAATACACATTTGTCAACATTTAAAAACACTGAAAGTGACAAGATATTGATTAGTAGGCATTTAGATAGATAAAGATTACCCAAGAACATTGAGTTGATAGTAAGATCTCTGCGCTCAGCGTCTTTCTGCCAGTCGGTGGTAAACTCCACCTCCGCATGCCGCCCGTCGGTCTGTACGTCCACTCGCAAAGTGGTCACCTCAAAGTTTTCATTGTGAAGCTGCACAACAGAAGAACAGAATAAGACACAGCGAGGCTCACAAGGTGAAAAAAATCCATCACGAATGAGAAGTTTATTTTACAGCTTCTAAACAGCTGCGTTTTACCCTGGCAGTGATGGTCCCATGTTTCTCCCCTTTGTTATTGATCATCCTGATTCCTTCTGTCTGGAACATGTTCTTCATCTCCTCCGGTGTAGCAGTGGTGGCAAAATCCACATCTTCAGGTCGTTTTCCTGACAGGAGGTCCCGCACGGCACCTCCGGCAATCCTCAGCTCAAACTGGTTCTTTTCAAATAATTCTGAGCACATAGAATAAGAATTCTTAATCTGCTGATGCTTAAATGCCTAAACATGGATAGGTATAAGTGTAAAAGTGACTTAAACACAATCTGAGAATATATTTGTTACAAGTAAACTGAACCAACTGTTTATATTATACAAAACCATTGTTGATAGAGATTAAATATCTGAAAAGATCTATCTATACATAGTTTTTTTATTTTAAAAAGATAAATAAACCTGCATTATGGACATGACAAAAAAGGAACAAACTTCTTAAGATTTATGTGAATTAAAATGTACAAAACATAATCAAAAATGGCCAACGCATGGCCAAGGGACTGCTCTTTTTAGAAGATAAAATAATTGCTCTAATTGTATCTTTATATGTCAGTGGCAAAATGAAGCATTATGGATGTGGCATTCCTGAAAAAAAGCCCTTACTTGACTTTAAAAAAATTATACACTAGAAATAAAAATAATGCTCTAAGAATGTAAGAGAGACCCGAGGATTTGAACAATCACATGTTGACATCTGGGCTATGAATATACTAACAACCTGCGGCACAACTCGATATTTTCATGGTAAATTCACATAATCGCCCTATTACTTATTGGTTTTATTTAATGAATTGTTTGCAACTGTGGACTTTTTATAAAGCACTGGCACTGTGAAAGAAAAGAGGGGGAAAAAACTCCCTGGAAAAATTAAAGCCTTATAGATATGTCATTTATATGAATAATAATTAATCTATATAAAATCCCTTAATACAAAATGATGTACAATAAAAACAAAATAATTAAATATGGAATTACGTTACAGCTTAAAAAAATTTTTCTACATTTGACATGATTAATGTAGTCATTGTTTAACTAAAGTTTGCAGAAATGTTTTCTTGTCATTATCAAGCAACTTCTTAAGGTCTTGCCCCGAGATGCCTTGTAAAGAATTAAAAAAAAAATGAACCTTCATCGTTTCTCCGCTCTTTTCGGCTGTTCTTTATTAAATGTCCAATAAAAATGTATAATTATTAAAAAACATGTATAAATAATATAAAAAAACTGAACAAGGTCAGCCTTGTGTCTGATTTAAAAGTGCTGCATGAATAAAGTCAACTTAAACTTTTCTCAAATTGTATTTAATTCAGTTTGACATGTGTTAACTTATTAAGAAACTGTTTGTTTTATGTTTGACATGTTATGTCAGCTTACCTGCAAGGCCAACAAGGCCATCAGAGAATAAAGACTTAAACTCTTTAGTTTTCAGTTGCATGGTGATGAATGACCTCAGACTCCACGTCAGAGGAACACGACTGATGATGTTGGGATGCAGAAATCTAGCCCACATTTGGGATACTAAAACAACAGACAGCAGGTGGGGTGAACATTTCTTCAAATATCTTCTTGAAAATTAATACCATTTTGTATTTGCCATACCACTCACACATGTCAACACAAACTATGTGTGCAGTTCTGTAATGTATAAAAGTGACGCATTAAATAGTTATATTTACATTTGTTCACCTGAAAAGAAAGACAAGCTGCTTCACCGCACCACGTTCAGCCATGACAGCAAGAATGGGCGGAGCCGCGTCGCGCACTTCCGGTAGTCAAAGCAGGGCGTGATAACAGACAGCGCCGGTCGCCGATTGGCTGGGGGTTAAGCCCCGCCCATCGGGTCCACATGTTTGTTTATATAAAGTGGATCAGATGTTATTTCTCTGTGAGTTTGTGCCAAAACTGCGATACAGCTTCACCGGATGCTCGTGTTCCAATATTCAAATGACAGCATTTGTTTTTTATTGAAGTACCCGCCCATAGGAAGTCAACACACAACAGTGAGGAAGTGACACACAACAGTGAGGAAGTGACACACAAGTGGTGACAGATCCAAACTTCATGTCCGGTTCAGATCAACTCATGGCTAAAGTGGAGATCTCTCCTCTGAGATCCTGGGAGGATTTCTGTCCAGGATCAGATCGTTTTGCCAGACCGGACATGAGAGATTTGGCCAAATGGAACAACAGAGTGGTCAGCAATCTTCTGTACTATCAGACCAACTATCTGCTGATGGCCATTCTTGTTTTTATGGTTGTTGGGTAAGTGCTTGTGTGTGTGTGTGTGTGTGTGTGTGTGTGTGTGTGTGTGTGTGTGTGTGTGTGTGTGTGTCTGTCTGTCTTTGTGTGTGTGTGTGTGTGTGTGTCTGTCTGTCTGTCTGTCTGTCTGTCTGTCTGTCTGTGTGTGTGTGTGTGTGTGTGTGTGTGTGTTTGTGTGTGTGTGTGTGTGTGTGTGTGTGTGTGTGTGTGTGTGTGTGTGTGTGTGTGTGTGTGTGTGTGTGTTTCTTGTGGGACTCCTTTAGTAATGGTTTGAAAAGTTGATCTTTATAAGAGTTTGTCAAACTTCTTATAGGCTTGCTTTTGAAATGAAGAAAGATTGCAATTGTTATTAAAATACTGTACAAATTTCTTATTAAGTCAAATAGGAATGGTTCCCAAATATGATAGAAATTCTTAGAATCTGAAAGAAATTTCTTATAAAATCATAGGATAGGTTCCAAAATATGATAGAAATTCATAGAATCTGGAATAAATGTCAAATAAAATCCTATAGGAATGGTTCCAAAATATAATAGATTCTTAGAATCCGAAACAAAATTCTTATAAGAATCCGGTAGGATTTTTTGACATGGTAAAACATGTCTTGAACACGTGGTTATGTTAAGGAAGGTGATATTTAAAAAAAAATTATTTTATCTGTATAGTCTGTATAAGATGATTCCTCTGAATGTATTATTACTCATGGAAAGCACTTTTTTCTATTAACACTAACAGCTGATGTACTTCCATGTTTTTATAGCATGGTAATACTATGATTTTATTCTTTGAATTACTCTGTAAATATGATTCACGAATACAGTAATGTTTCATTACCAACACTAGGAATTATGTGTTTTGCTGAAGAACAATGATCAATGATTGTATCATGCTCAAGTTAATGGTTAATGTTTTATATCCATTATAGGGCATGATGTAATTTGTATCTATGTATATCTGAACAGCTGTGTGTGTAATCTGCAGGACCCGTCTCTGTCTGGGGAAGTGTTTTTTAAAAGGAAAGTTACCAAAAATAAAAATTGTGTCATTTAATCACCTTCAAAAATCCTTTATTATCTGTATACATTTCTTTGTTCTTACTATAAATACTTGGCACTTGGTACGTATGTTGTGTTTTTCTTACTAGGACTGGCATTACGATTGCTTTGTTACCTCTTGTTCTAAATACTTCTTTTGTAAACCTCATTCGTAAGTCGCTTTGAATAAAGCATCAGCTAAATGACTAAATGTAAATGTAAATGACGAACAAAGGTGGAAGTTTTGTATATGCCACATACAATTAAGCATGTATTACTTTCAGTGTCTGGTATATTCCAAATACTGCAATTTAAAAGAATGCACTATACAAAGTTAAAAATGTCAGTGATAAGGGAAGTAGTTTTTTTTATTATTGTGCTTATAAATAAAAGAGAAGGTATTTTGAGAAATGTGGGACAGCAAACAGTTCCGGGACACTTTTTGTCTACCAATGTCATTTTTGGGGTCTAAGAAATTTGGAGCAACTAGATGAAATTTGACTTTAAGAGAAACAAAACAGCATGCAAATGTCATTGGTATCAGAAATGTAGTAAATATATTTCACTAACATGAAAAATTATGCTGAAACTTAATGGAAAATTTAATTAAATGTTCTTAAAAATTACCTTGGAAGAATAATGTAATCAAAATAATTATAAAAAGGGCTCATAGGATTTGTTTGATATTTTTTAAATTAAAATATAAAATTAAAAACATACATGTCATCTATTGTGTGTATATATATATATATATATAAGTATCTATACTTCACTATACTTATAGCGAACATCTCGTTTATGTCGATTGTAATTGCACGTCATAACCAGGAGATGTCACCACAGTCACAGGTTAAAATTCATCAAACTTTAATTCATATTTAAGCTTTATTCTATTCTTCAAATGACTTAAATCCTTATTTAACTCAGACTTAGCCTTGTCTTTGAAATCAGGCCAAGTCTAATGAACATGATATTTGTTTTAGGTTATGGAACCCTGTTGGCATGATCACAGGTGGAGTAGTGATCGCTTCAGTCTTCGTTGGATCTGTGTGGGCCGGGGAGAACAAGGCCATAATCAAGAGCTTTAAGAGAGACAACCCTACATTATTTGTTTTCCTTGTTTTGGTGGTGAGCTACCTCATCATGTCACTGTTTGGTGGGGTCATGGTGTTCCTGCTTGGAATCAAGCTTCCACTGCTCCGTAAGTTTCTTGAAGAAATTTGATTAATGCCACTCAATACTTACAATTGAGAAGTAAAGGAAGTCAATGGAGATCTAGATCTCAGTAGAAGTCATTTAGGTCATAAAAAGAAATCTTGAATGATAAAGCTTTTTGTCTTTTTCCATTTCAGTGATCTTCGCACACGCATCACTTCGCCTCCGTAACATGAAAAACAAACTGGAGAATAAAATGGAAAGTGCAGGACTCAAAAAATCCCCCATGAGTATCATACTTGATGCCCTTGGGCAACAAGAAGAGAACATCAGTAAGATTCAAAGCTTTCTGGAGATCAAACTCAATGAATAAACTTTTTTTTACCTTTTTGATCTTCTCACAAATAAAGGAAAAAACGGTTTGTACCTTGCACGTTAAATGTACAGATTTTGTAAAGTCTTCTGTGTTCCAACATGCATGCATTCAGGTTCCTGTGGTTTTGCACAACCTGAAAATATCAGTAACATTTTTAAGGGAGGATTCACGTCATAATAATCAAAATATTGATACGAGAAAATTATTTTGTGCATATAAATTTGGTATGCATTGAGGTAACATGTTTTAAGGGCTACATTACAGAAAATAGAGCAGTTCTAATCAGAGCATTGATATAATATTATGAAGCTCAGATTGGTTTGTTTACATCTCAGGCTATGAATTGAATAGGTCAAATGTACAAAGTTATTATTATTTGATCTCCTTGATGTTAAAATGAAAATGTTGTTGTGGTGTCATATTAGACTAAATCAATGGTTTTATGCAATAATAAAATGTTTGCAGTGTTGTAGGCATGTTACGGAGTAATTGTATAGAGTTTATTGAATTTTTAATCATGGTTATTCATTCAAACACAAAAGGTACAAACCTCTTCATCTTTGTGTTGATTCTCCATTGGTGCTGTACTAATCTATACCTCTATAAAATTATCCACTAGACATTGATATTAAAACCTGATTTGGAATCATGTGTTTATGTTGTTGTTACTATTATAGGATTGAATTAAAATCCAAAGTTTGCCAAGTTATGCACATGCTTAAAGAAGCCAATAAAAAAATGTGCAGCCGTCTGTCGGAGTAACTTGTTATTTTCTCACCATAAGGTTCAACCATCAGCTCGCTCAGTTTGATCTATGTTCTTCCAGTTGGTGTGGGTCAAAGTCTAAAGCACAAAAGTTTATTTCTCTTTCAAACGTGAGGTCTTTACAATTACACTGATAAGTTATATGATAACAGGTATAAAAAGGGCTTTTCTGACACGGTTAGGCCGCATTAACAGATACTCATTTGACAAACGGAAGGAGTTGTGAAGGGTCTCATATAAGGGTTGTGTCAGCTGGGATGACCTCTGGGATAGTTTGGCACAGCTGGTGTCTAAGAGAGCAAGAGGAGGTTAGACACAGGAGCACAGCTGCAGTGCAAACATCTCATCACACTTCAGAAGGAGTGGAGAGCAAACAGCCCTAGGCCACAGATCATCAGAACAAAACCTCTGTGTCTTCTGTGAGGTGAGAGCACATGAGGGGGTGGGGATAGTAACTGGGAGTTTGCTCCTTACATTTGAACATTTGACAATTTACTTCTTTAAGAGTTCACTGAGAATTAAACCTAACTTAAGGATATGAAAGAGCACTCAACACAAACTAAATCATTTCCCTTTCCAAAAGTTATTTCTCTACAGTAAATACATTAAAGTATGTATTGTGAGTATTGATCAAAGGTGTACTTTTAAAAAGCAAGCAAGCTATATGGTCTTTTGTTACTTCATTGTGTAAACACGTGACACCGTGTAGCCTTTGCTTATCTTTAGGGGAGTGTCTTGTGTTCTTAAAGAGCCATAACATGCTCAACTGGTTTGATTCTTCACATGTGAACACAATGAAAATAATGACAAAGCAGTCAATCCGAGTGAGAGAAAAAACCCACCAGCGTATAAACCTGTGGCTTGATCTTCCTATGTTTTTTTTTAACAATTTGTGGTAATTAAGTACTTATCTGACTAACTGTTTGTATCTCTGTATTTTGAAATGTTATACCTCCATTCTTTCTTTAATATTCAATAACCCAAAATTATCAATTTACTCTAACGGTTAGACGTTTTATACTGTATGGGTGTCGAGAAGCTATTATTAATTCCTTATTGCATCCTGGCAGTTTGAATTCTGCACATTTATAAATAATATATATATCAAATCATATCATTCACTTCCGAAAGAAATGAAATGTTCAACAGGTCAATGGATTTTGGTATTTTTTAATTCCAATTACATTTTTGTAGAGTTTTTCTAAGAACCAGCTTGACAAATCCAAACTATATATTATGTTTCCAAAACAAGTTTCTCAAAATGATAAAAACAAATCTTTCTAAAAAGTGAAAAAAAATGTAACAAACTTTTTACATTATATACAAATTTACATTTCTCAGTTGAAAAAAAGCTGTGCGAAACATCACGGTTCCAATCTTAAGAGTTGAGCAAAATCCATTTAGAGTTCAAAAGTGCAGTTATAAACGCCCGACCGTACCTGGCAGTTTGTTAATGAATGTATGAGAACAATTGCCCTTTCATTACATCCCAATATACCTCTAAATGAACTTAAGCCATGTTAAAAATTTGTTTCTTAGCAAGGTTACAAAAAACAACACTGGTTTACGTAAAGAATCATGTTGACCCCAGACACAACTAACTACCACTTGGTTTGTGCAAAACCAGACGCCTAGTAGTACTGCTTATGATTGTTCCAAGTATCAGAGGCACACAAATCCTAAACAGTGTTACTGGTACACAGGTGTCAAGACGCACACACCTGTACTGTAAATGCACTTAAAGTGTGAGAAAATACTGAATACAAAGGCTTTTCTTGCACAGTCACATTCCAAGTACTTTTGGTTCATACAAAACAAAACACAAGTAAAACTTTAAGAAAACATTAGACCAGCAGATGAAAGATAGTGGAAAAGCACAGAAAAATATTTTGGTGATGCACACAAGACATGTGTCAGGGTTCAATCCTTCATTGTTTGCTTGTGTCTTGCCTTACTGTTTGCGGTTTCCTTCAATGTCACATGAGTTATGGGATTAGATTATGTACACAGTGGCTAAAACACAACCACTCGACCCACAGTAAAATACACAAATTAAAGTTTCACCCATATTTCTACGGCAGCTGCATCCAAGTACAGTTCAGTCTTCACGTTCAAGTGCTATTACTTAAAAAACCTTAAGCAACCTGGAGATCTCCGTAAATCTGTTCTTATAGGAAAGGCATTGCCTTTTATAAAGTCACCCAGCAGGATCAACCAAGCACATAGTTAAGGCTCTTGTCTGATCACATTCCTGTAAAGGCTCGTGCGTTTGAGAACAAGGCACATGAGAGTCCGTGAGAGTTTTATGCATTAACTCTCTACACTATTGTTCCCGGTTTTGATTCTGTGTGCCAATAAAGTGTCTGCTGGTCTTCAGAGTCGAAACTGCTATCAACTGGACTGCTCGCGTATGAATCATGGTGATGTAAGTCCATGTACGATCTGCAAACAGCAAAACAAATTTCCAAATGAATAAAACATTGCTGTTCCAATGATACATGGAATACAAAACGTAATTTGCTATAAGGGATTCAATCTCCAAAATGATATAAATCCACCATCGAAGTGAATTTAATTACCTTTTGTATTCCAAATTAAAAAAAACCAATACCATGTAACAGGAAAAATCCAAAAAGACAAAGACCAACAAATATGCAAACTGCATTTGGTAAACTGTTAAAACACCAGGGCTGTCAAACACATAATCACGAGTAATCAAATCCACAATAAAAATTTGTGTTTACATAATATATGCCTTTGTACTCTGTAAAGTAATTTTATTTTGATAAATGGAAATATTTATATATAATTAAAATATATATTCATATAGGCAAATAATCCCTAAACATATTAGTTTATTATTACCAATATCAATGGCAGTTGGTTTGTTTTGACTAAGCCATAAAAATGAACACAATGAAAGCACGACAGCATACTAAAAAAACTTAAATGCCATGTTTTAGAAATACACTCTTCATATATGTGTGCATATATCTTTTTTAAATACAAAATTAATATTGCAGAGTACACAGACATATATTATGTAAATATTCAACTTTTATTCTGGATGTGTAAAATCAAGATTAACTATATGACAGTCTTAGTACACAATATATATAGCATAAGCTGCAATCTATAACTTCACATACTATCTCTTTTACTTTTTTGTAAACATTAAACTTCAGGTGTCTTTACAGGAAAGACTCATTTTAATGTACCATGTAATAACTAATTTGATCTAATTTTGAATGATCAAAGTTACGGATTGCAGCTTTAAGCACCAGATATACTCAAAACCCAGTTCCATTCCATGGTTTGTAGGTTACTTCTTGTGAAGCTTGTAATACAGCAATTTTCCTCTTTGTGCCATGGGCTTCAGTATATCTGGTCAAGAAACTTTCTCTGTTTCATTGTGGCAGAGCATAAAAAAGGATTTCAAATTGATTACTGTGACAGATTCTGTGAGACAAAACAACACTGAAGAGTGTTACACATTCACACACCTGAAGCAGACCGAACAAAACCACACATGTGCTAGTCATAACTGACACACAGAAACCGAAAACATGTATTGCATGAGTCACATGCATTCCCTCAGAACCTCACCACTAACAAAAAGACCCACAACCATACCACCACCCGTGAGTAGATTTATGCAGCAGATTGGAGAACGCTGCAGCCGTATTGTTCAAGACAGATCTGAAACCCCCCCCAAGTGATTTGCTTTAGATTAAGAGTCAGTTTTGGTTCATGTATACATCTCACCACTTTATGTGCTGTCTGTGCCATTAGTTATGACTACAAAAAGTATTCCTGCTCATAATCGCTGCCAACAGCACCAGGCACTTCTACAGACATTGGCAATGGGCTTCTCCTGCCCGGAGTCATCCACCCAAACTCGGGTGGGAATGTGTCCAAAAGAGGGTCAGGAGGCAGAGGCAGGAGATGGGGATCAGGGCTGCTTTGGGAGGAAGGGTAAGCAGTCAAATAAAGCTGATAATATCTGTGATCATCGCACACAACCAGGCAGTGTTGACTACCTCGGATGTTTGTTGATGGGGGGATAGCTCACCCAAAGAAAAGTCCTTTTGCTCACCCTCATGTTACTTCAAACAAATATGACTGACTGACTTCCGTGGAACACAGTCGAAAAATTGTGCTCTAAAGTGCTCTAAACATCACCAGTTGTGTCACATTATATCTGTCTGAGGATTTTGTCATAGACAAGTCTCGATGTGTGATTTTTCAACTGAATGACATTTAACAGTCATGGTTGCTGGGTGGACAAAGTCATCGTATGTTTCCTACAAACAACTCATTGTGTTGTGAGACATTTATGGAGCACTTTGGCCCAAGTTTCTTGCGTTCATCTGAAACAACATGAAGATAAGTAAACAAGACTTGTCTACTACCCTAAGTGTTTGTTTGCTGAAACATAAGCACGTTCACAAAGAAAGCCATGCAGTTGAAAGCCAAACTTTTGCAACACATAAACCAGGCGTTGTCAAAACAAATCACGACGAGTAAAGACAGATCAAGCCCACACGCTGGCGTTCTACTTACTATTAGAGGCTACTATTAGCAAACGAAGCTTTATTAACCCTTTCAAGTTTTGCACCACAGGTTTGAGGCGGAGATAAGCCCGTCTGCATCGTCTGATAGTAAGAGGGAGGAGGAGGAGGAAGGGAAGAAAAGCAAGCTTGGGGATAATGAGGAGGATAGTACTGTGGGTTGGCCGGGTAGTGCCAAGCACGTTCACGTCTGTGAGGAAAAGAACGTCATAAGTAGAAAAAGCGTAAGAGGAGATACCAGGTGCAAAATCTCAGGCAGGTTGTTAGCATCATTCTAACCATCACATATACTACATTTACATGAATGAACTTAAAAATAGATGCAGGGGTCTTGACATTCATTTGATCAGGAGTGCAAGGCTTTTTGTGTGTTGCTATGTGGCAACAAAGGTGTTGTTGGTGTGAGGTATTAATATATGTTGGGTTTTCGCATGGCATTCTGACGGGGATGATTAACTCCCAATAAGACATCAAGGATCAAAAGAAAATTGAAGTCGTACCTGCTGTGTAAGGAGTGACCATGATGGACAGTGGCGTATCCGTAAGACTGATGGTGTGCAATAGGCATTTCATACTCATGGGGCATTCTCATGACCGGTCGACCATTCCAATTCCCTGAACTCACTGGCAATAATATAAAGATGAAAAAAAATATGTGTTAAACGTATGGCATGATCAAGTGTAAACTATGACCATATAGCAGAAGTCGAAACACAAGGATCATATTTTATAAAGATAATTTATTACATTTTGTGAATACACAGATTTTTTTCTCTGTAACACTACTGATACTTCTTCAAATTCCCCAGGAAAGTATGACGTTGACGTTTAGGTGTAATTTCCAAGCTATTTTAAAAAATCTTCTCACCTGTCGAGTAGGAAGCCGTACTGTCGCTACGCACGTATCCTGGCGATATAGTCCTATATCCAACATTTTGTTGGGGGTGTCTGTATGTATCATAACCCGGTTGTCTGTGTTGACGGTTAAACCAACCCCTCAAGTGTTCCACCACCTCAGACCTTTGCATGCTCTTTCCAACATGTTCATTTCTAGATGGTGGACGATTCCTTGAAGGCCTGAATGTGGCGTACACATTCTGTGCCATACCGTCCATCTCATCCTGACCGTACATCCCGTGAGGGTCGTTTCTGTGGTAGGAGCCATTTACATTATAGTGTCCCTCCACCTCAGTCTCATACACATAGGGATCTCTATTGTACATTTCCGGTTCGAGGTACTGTGGGTATCCGGTAACGTAATAGGCCGTGGTGGTTGGGTGATGCCGAGGCTGGGATGTATAACACCTGGAGTCATTTTGGGCTAGATTGGGCATGCTTCCAGTGTTGGCGTAAATATTGCCTTGCCTTCGTCTGTGGCGATTTTGGGCACGGGAATGATAGATGTTTCCGCTGTATTCTACGCTGGACTGGCTGGTGTAGGAGGAGCCGTCGTCAAGAATTTCGGTACTGTTGCTACGGCGGGGAGGTGAGACTGGGAAGACTGACTCGGGTGGCTCACTGTCCGTAGGAAACTGTGACTGAGATTCCAGACTGCCGCTGCGCTGACGAAAATGACTGCTGCATGCAAAAAGAAGTAACAGATTAGGTTAGTGAGCAATTTGTACACTACATAGGCAAAATATGAATAGAAATTTCAAAGATTATTTTCTTTTATAGATCCAATCCATAGATACAAGCCACTGTGTTTATCTATCTTACTGTACCTGAGCTGGATACTACTGTAGGCATTGCGGGGAAGCTGTGGGGTGGGGGGCATGCTCCGGGAGTCATGGGGGTGACATGAGGGTTGATGATAGGGACTGCTGTGCGCTGATAAGGTATTTCCATGTGTATAGCCCAAAGATTCTTGGACTTCGCTATAATTTAATCTAAGCACAGATCAGAACAATGCATTAGAAAAAAAACTTCCTTTGTGGGTGGAGTATTTTGTCATGTACAACAGAAGAAGAATGCCACCCGTTTACCAGTTTTGAACAAATACAAAAGACTACCAGTTAATGGTTTTGAAAAACAATCAAATAACAATGGTGTACGTCGATTATATTACATCTTACTGAACGGACCAATTCCAACAGTCTGCCCCCATTGAACTTCGCATAAATGGTTGTTCTAAAATTGCACTGTTGTCCCTGAGAAATTTTCCAGACCGGCCTTCCTGTGTGTATATGTGTATATGCCTGCTCCGTCCCCCCTTCTCCATGATTATTGCTGGAGTTTACGCGGTCAAGCAGTGACACGCTTATTCCTGGGGCACTATTTTTAACACTGTGAGTGTTTGTGCTGATAAGAGCAGATTGTGATGGAAGGAGAGGCAGGGGAAGGCAGGAATGCAGAGCCGATTTCTTACTCACAGGTCTCTACTGGCTCAACTGGCACAAAGGTAAACAGCAGCCGGGGGCTGAGAATGGGAAGAAATACTTGTGTTTGTTCTTAAAGAACTATGTGTATTAAATATCTCCCACCTGGTGTAGTCTTGGTTGCTGTCAATGAGGGGATCAATGCGATCTGAATGGAACTGCGCAGGAAAGGGGTTTGTTGAGTTGGGACGTTGAGAATACTGCACTGAACGGGAACGTGATCTTTGTGATGGTTCATCTAGGAAAAATTTTATGATTATTATGAGATCAATTTTGTGAAGCCTTACTCTTTAAATCAGTACTTAAAAACATCAATGCTCACCATCCTCCAAAGTCAAGCAGTCAGAAAGGTTGTCCAGGCTCACATTATCTATAAAAACGAAATACTTAACTTTTGTGCCTTAT
Organism: Triplophysa yarkandensis; assembly: GCA_033220385.1. NCBI lineage: Eukaryota > Metazoa > Chordata > Actinopteri > Cypriniformes > Nemacheilidae > Triplophysa > Triplophysa yarkandensis. Next base: position 4,632,212 of record CM065670.1, on the reverse strand, counting down.
GTCCGTGACATTTATTCAAAACACAGACTTTTTAAACTTATTACTCAATTTCAAAAAGCTTATTAAATAAAAAAAATCCTAATACTTAATATTTATGTTCTCTATTAATTAATAAAACAAATACTCACCGGCAATGATCACTGAAGCTCTTTGTGTGGGCTCCTTGCCAATCTTAACTCTATGATCGTTAATCTCATTCTCGATCTCCTGAAGCTTTTTTGTAGCATCCAGAAGGTTTCTCCTTCGCTTTTTCCTCACAGTTTTACACAGCTCATTTTCATGAGCTAGTTTGTGTGCTGCCTCCACTATCTTCTTCTGCAGAGCAAAGCGACTCTCCAGGTTTCTTAAGTTTGGGTCCTGCAAGGACAAACTTCATATCAGCAAACAAGGAAGTCCACAATATTAAGTGGTTCTCACAATTTAAGATAAACCTACAGCATCATAAGGGAAAAGGTCATCTAACTTGAAAGCGGTTCCCACACGTCTCCGAACGGTGGGAGGCTTTTCTCCTGGCATCTGAGGATACTCTTTAGGTAGTGTACCAGTCAACTCCTGTTTAAAAAAAATTTGTATTACTGGTTTAAGATATACTTTAGAGAGTTAATAAGAAGTGACAACACTACTTACTGCTTCTCTTAAGCAGATTTTCTTCAGCTCATCTAACTTTTGCGCTAGAAGATCCTCCAGTTTCTTTTGTTTATTCTTCAGTTCTGCAATCTTTTCTTTCTTTTGCTCCTCATTCACCTCATTGTCTGCAGAATCTGAATGCAAGTGAACAACTTTATTAGAAATTCAGAATACACTTGGCTTATCATTGAACAAGAAGAGCAAGAAATATTGTCTTACTCGAAGAGCCCAAACTTCCATTGCTGGCCATGATGAGTTTGTCTTTACTTTCCATGCAGACAAGCTTACTTATCCTTGGGGCTCCAGTCTCTGTAAGATCCATGGCAATGTCACCCAAACTTCTTGCTGAGGTTATTTTAGCCTTGAGGGTAAAAAAGGTAAAAGGATTCAAAGACATCCGCCCAAAGACTTTGCTTTAGTAATTCACACAGATTCCACTATTTCGTACTTACTTTACTTTGTTTGCGGTCCAGATAAAACTGATGTTGGCTGATTGCCATCACCCAGATGGTCTTGATCAAAGAGTGGCTGGCATACCACGTGTGGATGACCTGAGCAGAGTGACCAAATGTGCGTTTGGAGGCTGTCCTTCTGTAGATTCACATATGCTCTAGTTAATTGTATAGCATTCAAAGTTTCTTAAAATTAGTTGGGTAGATTCTTTTATATTAAATATTACTGACTCATAAGTCAATAACCCCTTCAAGCGGTTTTAGGTGACCTGACAAAGCAGTGTTAAAACATTTGTGGCAGGTTGGTACACAAGAACCAAGATGACATCATTTTTGTTTATAGAGCAAACCAAGCTTGCGTTACAACTATGATAAAGAGTATATATCAACTTCATTGTTCAATGACTTAAATGCAGCAGCTACAACAAACTGTACCCTTATAAACGTGAAAAACTCACTGTACTGTGAGGAAAACAGAAAGGACCATTTTCTGGACTCAACACACCAAAATTTGTGCACAATTAAGGCAAGTAAGTGTGAAGCAAAAATCCCATTGAAGGTAATGATGCAGGTACTGTATATAGACGTGATGTTTAATGATCTTATCTTCTAACCTTTTTGGGTCGTTGACCTCTACAGCAAATTTCTTCTCACGGAAATACAAGTTCTCGAGCTGCTTCCACAGAAAGAGCTACAAATAGAAAATAACACAAGTTTAAACAGGAACTATACCAGGAACACAGTAAAATCCATCTTTCAATATTTGTAATACAAATACTGTAAGACAAAACTCCAAAATACACATATAAATACAATTTCTATTCATTCTAGGATAAAACAAGAGCCCAAAAATTTTATGATCTTCACATATCCAAGAGATCTACATCCTTGCATTTATATATTAAAAAAACATAAACATGGAGAAAATTATATTATTCATGCCCTACTACACAACAAACCATAGAATCATATATAGTTCGCTGGAATAAAGCCACTAAAAGACCCATACAATAGAAATCCCACAGAACACAAGCGTCCACTGAACGGGGGACTTTAATATCAAATTTGCCCTAAAGGGAGTGTACTGAGAACAGGTTTGTGTTTAAAGCCTTGCACAACATCTGCTGCTGAGAGAACAGCCATTCATGAGAACTTTCTTTCAAAGAACTTTTCCCCTGAGCACAGTCACAGCCTACTTAAACTCCGACTGGGAAAGTACAATATCCATCCACTATCAGTGTGTGGGGGTGAGGATTTAAGAGGAATGTTAATAAACATTCCCCACCAGGTACAGCACGAAAACGGCTTTGAGTAACATGACCGCCTGAACAAAATCATTATAGTTCGAGCATGAAAATCAGAGTGGGATTGACTATCAAGAGCAGATAAAAACATTGACAATGCGTGTCTGACAGTTATTTTTAAGCAAACAAATATAAATCATGATATGATAATCTACACTAAATAAATTAACAAGAACTTACCAGTTCAATTAAAGCTTTGGGAATTCGGATTTGTCCAGCACAATCCTGTTCTAAAGTTTCCCAGCAGCAGCTTCCTTGAACAATACTCTCTCTTGTGTGCTTTCGAAGAGACTGAAAGGTGTTGCAAGAGTTTCAGGCGTGTTAGCACCGCCCCATCCAGTGACATCACGAGCACCTTAAGTCAAACAACTTGTTGCTAGTCTCTCCTCATCCGTCTCGACAACTATGCCAACATCTTCCTGAAACTCTAACTTGTTCCATTTTAAAAGCTAATTCTTTTGCTACCTCCGCCTCCCTCCTACTCTGATACTTACTTCCTCTCTGCGAGGAACAAGACAAACAGGTTCACCCTCTCTGAAATACACATTCATAGAGCAGCATTCCTGATGTTTAGTCTTGGGAGGAGATAGGGTGCACTTATTATTATGCACACCCTTCAATAGGTACTCATTAATCCGTGTCCCTGTGTTGCATCTTTGCATTCTGAATCGTAATCCACCCCTTTATTGGTCATAAAATGACATACACAGCTCCCTTATGCTTCCCAGGACAAATATGCAAAGAATCTACAAGTTTCATGTAATCATTAATCTTTGACCATGGCACTCTTCACCCCCTGGTGAAAACATCCTGCTATTCTTACAATGTTTTAGTGACTAACAGCCAAAAAAAATTATGTTTTAATTGTCTATTTGGAAACACTTCTTAAAAGTTTCTAATTTGAACACATTTTACATTAATAATTATTTTACATGATACTATTCAAAGGAATAATTCACCCAAAAATAAAAATTCTCTCATCATTTGCACACATTTCTTTTTCCTGGTGAACACAGAGAAAGATGTTTGGAAGATTTGCATCAAACAGTTCTTGGACCCCACTGACTACCACTACTAAAGTTTTTTTTTTAACACAAAAATAAATATTGTTAAGATTGTTGGTAAGCAAAAGGTTCAGGCTCAATTCTGACAGCCAATTTTAATTCTCCGGCTATCGTAGTCGATGAGGTCCAAGATATGTTAGGTTACAAGCATTTGTCTAAATATCTTTCTTAGTGTTTAACCAAACAAAGGTATTTATACAACTAGAAAGTGAATAATCATGTCAATTAAAATTTTTAGTGAACTTTCACTTTACTGTGGAGTGTTTTCTTCCTTTACAGTTATTTAATTACAGAATAAGTGATAACATAGTTAAGTTACACCAAAATGCTAAGTGCAGAATCGGCTGATTTAAAAAAGCCCCATAGACAACCAGGTAAGATAAAAGATTGTCAGACAATACAATAACAGCAGTCGTCTATAAAGTTGAGACACGCTATTCAGCATAGTTCTTTTAGCCGAAGTCAATTAAATTACAGATAACTCGATAAGGGAAAAACGGAGTATGTGCAAAGACAATGGGAACCATCTTTAACACCTTTTACTGTCTGCGCCTGATAGAGACAGACGTGTGTCTAAATTCTGATAACAAATACAATGAAGCCCAATAACCTAATGAATTGATAAATAAAAAAGAAAAAAACTAGGCTTTGGGGCTGGCACACAGTAAAGTCCCTAAACCTGCAAAACATGCATACGAATTTAATTGAAACATCTGAAACACAAATTACACCCATTAAAGATTTAAAGCACCAGTATCGATACCTGTACCGTTAACACACCTAAAGACCAGCACATGCACATGCTGCATGTGTGAAAGTAGTATTTTATAATTAAACACACCTTAAATCCTTTCATATGTTACTTCGATAGTGATGAAGCATGAAAGAAATATGTTAAGAACACAGACACACCCTAAACCAAGATGTGTCACTGGCACTTTAAAAGTATTTTTGCCACATTTACACAGTCAGTGTTTGGGACATTTACTACTAATACAGTATGTCTCAAATACCATCTGTATGAATGATGTTGAATCATAAATAAAGCTTAAATTTGAGAAATAACATTCATATTTTGCATGTAGCAGATTTCCCAAAGAGGTTTTTGGACTTCCATTTTCATTGGGTCCATGTATTTCCTGGGAAATGACCTTGGTGTTGCAAGTGAAATGCTCTACCACTTGACCTACAAAAACACAACTACCAAGACTTAGTTCTTAACATATGGCACAGGTTCTTGAAACTCACTCTCACTTGTCCTAAAATGTCATTCAATTATTTAAGGCATTCAATTATTTACAGAATGCGGTAATTCGTTTTGAAACAAATGCGACACATATGCATTCTGCTTTAGTGTAAAGGTAAATACAGAACCAAACTGAAACACCTAAAATAAAGGAACCTTTGTTCCTAAAATGTAACTTTTTAATCAAAGGCTTTGAGTAAAGCGAAATTTTTTTCTAAAATTAAATATGGGTGAGACACCACCAATACACACATTTAAAATTAAATGAGATTTAAATGTGTTCAGGTGTGAAAGACTACTATCACATAGATATCTACATGTTAAAGTATCTAAATCCGATACTATAACACTCAAAATAAGCAAGGCTTACATCTGAGATTGGTTTACAGCATGTCTGTTTCTCCATTTTGTAATTACAAAATAAGATTGTACAGACACAAATGTGATCATGTTTAATGTGCCATCTATATTTTTATATAAAACTTGTACACATAAAAACTGATGCTGAAACAAACAAACAAACAAACACAAATGACGGTATAAGATATTAGAAACTAAAAACAAACAACTTGTGCAAGGGTGTTTATATGCTCATTTCCACAAAGCCAGGCTGTAATAAGTGTTGCTGGGAAAAAGCTATTAAGTTGCTAAGGTCTTTAGCAGCTTCAAGCAACAATCATTAAAATCCTATAAAACCATTAAAAGACAGACCAAAATCAACAAAAATAATACATTTCATTTATCACTTCCACTGGGAGCACGGGAAAGTTTGGACAACAAGATTCAAGACCCCTCCCAATAACCCTCACTTGTGGAAGAGTTAAAGCCGCAAGACCCTTTACTCTCTTCTATAGCCCCCCTGCTAAGCTAATTGTGTTTTATTGCTTGATCAATTGTCTGGGCAGAGAGAAATGCACAATGACGGTCAAATCTGCATAATGAGCTTTGCGTACTGGAAGAAGATTGGGGGCGGGAGCAAAAAAAGACTACCCTCCTTCGCAGGAAGCACAATACAGGCAAAATGATGGGCTGCATTCTGACTGGGCCTAGTGTTCTTAAAAAAAAAACTCAGTTGAGTTAGAAGAGATACAACCAAAATAAAGAGAGAAAAGGATAAAAGAAAATGACTACAGTTATAAAGAATATGGCACTATGGCAAACCTTGCGTTTTGGACATTATTTTAAAGTACTATGGAGTAGTGTCACGTACAAGATCTTATAGACAGGCTACTATGGGAATACTGAGTTGTGTACGGTGCTTCGAATCCCATCACTTACAAAACAGGCACAAACTGTCCTGATATGAAAGGGGAAGTTTACCCATAAAGGACAATTCATTTATCATTTACAAATTGGCTTTAAGTTTTAAAACTATGCCCTGGTACTATATTTAAAAAATGTTGGAAACCATTCGTCCCCATTGACTTCCATTGGAACAAATTTCTTGTACCAACGTTTTTCAGAATATAATTGCTTGTTTTTTTGGAAGTCAGTTAGTCATAAAGGTTGGAAATGTAAAGATAGCAAGAGATTGATGATAAATCTTTATAATTTTCTGATACTATTACCATATTAACACTCAGAAATTTCTGTAAGGAATGTGAACGCTAATGTATTAATATAGCGATAGAGCAAATAATCCCAAGTACCCTGGAGTCACTATCTGATATAAAACCACTTCAGTACAAAACAGAAGAGGGAAAAGGGAGCCCTGTTTACACTAAACCTCCCACAGACTCTCTCAGCTTTGCCAAGGGAAGAGCTGATTGGGGCATCGTCAAAGAACCAATCCCAGACATCACATTGCTGGCAACACTCCAGCCCCTGCGACCATCCCCGCTCCCCATGAAGCTCCATAATTACACCCTAAACAGGGAGGGTCTTGTGTTCATAGCAGCCGTGCAAACCGGGTAACAGAATGGGACATGGCCATTAACACTCTGGAAAAGAGCTGAACATACACACCCAGCTGCATCCTACTAAGAACTGAAGTAATGAATGGCAATTAACAAACGCTGTAATGCGTGTGGATGGAGTAAAGTATGGAACCTATCTCAATAAAGAGCAATGGTTACTGAATTCGCAAGGGGGGAGGGGAATGTAGGCAATTTCTAAAAATGGAAATTAACATTGCTCCAAATTTTACAGACAACACAAGGGTTTGACCATTTCGTTGTGTAAGACTCACATGTCTGATATGCTCCACAATCATATCACTTTATTGTTAACCATATTAAATAAACACATTTCCATATGTGTTGTGTTCAGACCTAGTCTAAAAAGAATCACATGACCAGTGCTAAATAGCAAATTGCAAACCTTGCGTGGTTTCAGCTTGTCCTGCAGGTCGTACTGGCCGATGCCTTTGTAGCTAATACCCAACCACCATGGTAAGCCTTGCTTATCCTGCAAAAATAAGGGATTGTTTTGAAAAGAAAAGTAATAACAAGTGTAATTGCCACTTATGTCTCACATCAGTAGTAAAACCGAAAGATCAAATGGATACAACCTGTTTGATCTCGGTGGACATTTTAAGTGAGCTAGCTAAGCACAATTATAATTACACCACACACATTTTATTAGTGTTAATTATTTCACAGACTACAAATCAGGATCGTATTATGTAGGATGGCATTAAAGTATATAATTTTAGAATTATTGCCTGAAATGTTTCCTGTTGCCTATGTACAAACCCAACATACCTTCACTTTGTAGTAATGCACTCCATATGCGGGTAAAGATTCCACTAATGTAAGATACCTGTTGATAAATTACAAATTAAAAAATTACACAAGGTTAAATAAGCCAACGCTTGGCACAAAAACAAGGATGGGGAACCTTTAAACCTAGTTAGTCATCTCTTAATGTGTTACTGATGGCATTCCCGCAATCGATTTCACTTTGTGTTAGATGAGTGGTGGACGGTCGAAATATCAATACACGGACACAAATCAAGTTGACAGAACTGACCTTGTCTCATCTCAATGGACTAACAATAAACTGGAACAGTGTTTTTAAGCTCAGTTACCTTAAGTATTGTTTAATTCTCTATGTAGTTTCTCCCTTTCATTAACAAAGTTCGGAAAGCCAACAAGCTCAGACTTGCATTTTCTGCTTTCTATGTGTATCTCTTTATAAAGCGTAGAAATGTATTAATACTGTGCTTACCGTATGATGGCCTGTCCACGACTGAGTCCTTTTAGCTTCTTATAATGCTGGATAACTTTATCTTCACTAGAAGACAAAGGAAACAGAGAGCGAGGTTACCACACATTAGCGAAACAAACAGTGATTGTGTACGAGACCAAGATGTGAATGTGCTGTTCAAATGACGTGGCTGGTCGAACTATTAAACTACACAGATATTATGCCAGGTGCACTCATGTGTGAAATGCCATCTGTCTGGCTGTCCAGTGAATCACAATGTTTGTGGCGGTTATCCTAATAAACCAGTTTCACATATACGCATATTTAAGTATTGATTCATTTTCAATAATTTAGACACGCAATCTTTAATGCAATACATATGTTTAAAAATTCTGCTTTACAGACATTTTCACCAAGCACACATGAAGCTGCATCTGTGTTCGCTCGCACAGCTGTCTGACACACACTTGCGCAGATGCACAGCTGTTTCACCGCATGCTCATACACACACAAACTTCAGTGATCAGTGGCTGTTCAGTCATATAAATCTGATGCTTCTCAAACTTAAGATTCATTGATTAAACTTGCCACATCAATTCCCGTTAAGGTAGACATTAATATCTAAATGTCTGGGGTTAGGAAAGCTACAAGGCAGGTTAGTTTTACAAGCAAATTAACTAAAGCTGGTTAGCAACATACAGACTGAAGCTAACACGCTTTGCACAAATACAAATAAGCACTGAGACTATCAGAGAACTAAAATTTTGACAGTGTCTATAACATCTGTAAGTTATTGTCACTGAATAATGTATAGACATTAACACATGAGAGCTGTTTACTTAGCTCGAGGTCTTAGGGGCTGCTTGCACTTGGTATTATTGCATCTTGGCAAATCTGATTACAAGTGCACAACGGCTATTACATTATGACAAAAAGGTGCGAAACATTTAGAAAATTAATTTGTCCCGATTGTGTTAATAATGTAGACGTTGATGTGGTTCAGACATTATGCTTGCACTCTACCGCCACTTTCTCACCATTACATATTTCTAACACACACATTGTCAGTGCAGTCGGAAAACTGTGATTAACACATTATTAAAGCACCAGGTGTAAACAGCTATGCGTATCATTCGTCCACTTGATCTGATCGACCAAAACACATTGTAACGCTCAGTATAAGCAAGGACTTACAGTAGTTTTTCTTCATGATATGAATTTCAAGTCTTACCAAAAGGCCAATGATGGATGCTCCTTTAAAACTGTGGTAGGGAAAACCGGAAGCTTCTTGATGTCTGATCTTGTGCATTCATCACTAAAAGTTAGAAAAAACAAACATTATTAGAAAAAAAAATCACAAATAATGAAGAGCATCCTACCATCATTAACAAGGTTACAAAAAATACATTATAGTAGTAAGCAATAGCATATCACAATAGTGTTGTTGTTTTATTTAGATAGTGTTGTCATTTTGAAATAGTGCAAATGTAATTCCTTTGAAAATAGTACACTGTGGTGACATGGATGAAGTAATGTTCAAGTACCCTTTTGATGTTTAGGGAGCATATTGGTTTTATCTTTTACAGTCTTTATGGAATTTCTGTTTAGATAAGGCAGATTACATATTGTAAACAAAATGGCTCAAAAAATACAATTAGCAAGTTAAAATTTAGTCACTGTCTGTTAAAATCATGATTTAAATAGATTATTTTTACACAAACAAACAAACAGATCAAAGTTAATTATATATTTATTATCAAATATTATTTTTATCGAACTTGTGTTAAAGGTTGAATTGGGTAAAATAGTTTTTACAGGAAGCAATTACTCCAAGGCTCAAAGCTAATCTAATGTTCGACACAAAATCTGAGTCAGGATGCATAAAAACATTAATTGAAAACAAAAGGAAACAAGGCACCGAATTGATAACACATGTAAATTGAAGTGGCGACCTGTCTAACCCTGCTTATCGGACCATAAATACCTCGGTTGACTAAGCTTGACTATATTCCTTGTCACTTTACCCTTTTTCAAGTTAGTACTTTTGCCGCTCAGCGATTTATAAGTTTGATCGTATAAATCTACCAGGCTGGGGTTGATGATGTGCTAAAATATAGAAAGTTGGCGCCCTGAGACAAGAATACGCTGTCAGCAATCTGGAATTCATTATCCCGTCTGTACTATCAAATAGTTGGCAAGAAAGAACGGTTGAACGCTTAACCCAGCATAAGCATCGCACTCATGTGAGTTACTCATGTGTCAGCATTTTAAGAAGTTCAACAGCCGTCATTGAATCGAAACTGGTGGGAAATGGGTAATTTGATGTCAATGTCCTTGAAACAAAGGTGACTGCCAAAGAGCAAAATCTCTAATGTCGCGCTTGGCTGTACCACCTGATGCAAAGACTAGTGTTTACATGACTTATTATCATTAAAAACTATTATCATATTATTTTTGTTCTGATCTTGTAAAGTAAATCAAACCACACACTGAGCTAAACCATCATACTTTAATTTTATATAAAGATTAACTTTTTAAATGACACCACTTCCAAACCTTTCCACTTTCTTTAACACAATGTGAACATATGGAGATTAAGCCCACGCCTGGTTACTCTTGACATAAACTACAGACAGATGACATCAGCATCCTGCTTGCCGCCCTATCGTCTGCCAACGGGAGATGTCTCCACTCCCTTTTGCTTTACATCTACAAACTCTCAAAAGAGTAGAGGAGGAGAAGTCGGTTTATAGAGAAAGACGCGGGGGTCTTCCTAACTTCTTACATAAACTTGGAGCCCTGGGCCTCCAGATCAGTCCAAATTCTACAGCTACAGCTTTACGATCTCTACGAGCCTTCATGCACATGGAAACAACAGAAACCAGAGAAAGGTCTGAGGGTTGGCTTAATCTTAAACATACTTAACCCATAAGAGGGTGCTATCAGTACTGATATGCTGCTACCAGAACTACTTACACAGTCTCTAATATCCCAGACAACAAAGTGAATAGACTATCAGCCATAAAAGTTGTATAACCTACCAAAAAAAGATTGTGTTTATTTTATAAAAGAGCAATTCTTTTATCTAAGGGGAACTTTCAGAATAAATTAACTTATTAACAAGTCTATAAATACATGTTTGTTTGTTTGTTTTCTGGTTTAGAATTGCATCCTATATTTGAAGAGCTCTTTTTCAAAACGTTATAATTTCATTTTAATAGGTTTCAGGAAAATTGCATATTTTTACCTAGACCCATATTTTGTTAATATTCAATATATCCTGTTAAAATGGTCTTTAGGCTCATTCCAAACATTTTAAACAATTAATGTTTACATTCATACAGTCTTAATTGTTGATAATTTGCCTTGAAATTGTGATTGCGATTATTATTTTCAATTAATATATAAGTTTGGAAAGGTATGTAGGTATACTATGTAAGGTATACTAAAATGATGTTGATATAAATATAATTATGGGAGTTGTGTTGCTAGTAAAAAAAATCTAAAACTAATAACTAAAGGACACATCATCCTATCAATTTTACAATTTCTAATTCACCACACACATTTTGACACAACAAATAAGTGAAAGTAAACAGCTGTTTATTTTGGCTTTTGGTGATTATATAGTTGTTTCAACAGTAATTGTTATTGCATTTAGTTTTCCAATTAATTGTGCAGCCCTATTTGATTACAATTTCCATTTTTTTATCAAAAACGTTACAAATCCATAAAAGTAATTTGGTTTATGTCTTAAAGAAAACAAGAGAAAATGTAACATATGACATCAGAGACTCTATATTAATATAGATAAAATGTAAATATCCAGTAAGTGTTTTCTACCCCAAGGTGCAGGTCTCACTGGCCCAACTCGGCCATCAAAAGTGTTATTTGAGTTTAAAAGACTCATTTTGAAAACTGAGCACAACTGAACACTTTAAAGCATTGTTGGATTGCATCGAAAGAATTATGATTGCTCAAGAGGACATTTTGGCTAAAACATGTTTGGATTTATTGCAGTTTGGAAAGTTTCTTGTACCGCAAGATTCGGTTTTTATTCCAAAACGCTATAAATCCCGAACCTGTTCTAGCCTATATGCGACATGCCTTCTCAACAAATAAGATTTTGTTCAATGCAATCCAACATGGCAATGATTTAAAGTGTTTTTTTAATGTTAATTTTTTCAAAAATGAGTCTGTTAAACTCTATTTACACTTTTTTTGGCCTGGATGAGCCAGTGAGACCTACACCTGGGGTTAAAAAAATGGCAGATTTGTAATGCATTATTTGATTTATATTCATTTCTAATATGAGTTCCTGTCACATATTTCCTGTTATTTTGTTTTGTTCTTTTGTGAGACATAAACCAACATTTTTAAAGCAAAAGAGGATGGATTTGTAATTTTGGAAAAACATAAACTCTAAATAATAATCTACAATATTGTTGTCTCAAAAATAGACAATTTTAACATGATAAATCAAATATTATAAAATGTACGGGTCCAGGAATAAAAAAATATTAAAATGGATTAATCTTGTTTCGGAAAAGATCTCTTCATATGTATGTTGACAAAATATGTTTATCAGATATAAAATCCCCCGTTTACCTTTCTCTACTAGGAAAAGAGACTTGGGGTCTTTAAAAAGTTCCCCAATACAACCTAACAAAAGCCCTTGTTGAATGGTAAATATTTTCAAAGTAAAAGAGGCGTAGACCTTTTTACTCAGCTTAACAGGCGAGCCAGCTTTGTTTTCCAATAATGCACCAAAACACAACAGAGAGAGAACAGAACAGAGGTTTAACCTCTTCTTAACAATTCATTATATTTATTTCCTATAGTCAGCAGCTTGTTCTGCCTCTGTGTTCCCGTTCACTCCTGCAACACCGGTCCATGTTAACACTGTACATAAATACAGCTAAGCCGGTCGAAAAAAAACCCCACATTTATTTATAAAAACAGAATGAAGATGGGGTATGGTGACTGTAAAACAGTGCTCACAAAGTAAACGATTCTAAACAAAAAGGAAACACATGGAACGGCTGTCAACGTTTCAAAGCCCTCTGTCCCTTATAAGGTCTAAGTCTGAAGAATCTGCAGCTTTGGTTTATCTTAACCAGGGGTCTCCTAAGAGGTAGGTGGCATGAGGTGCCCGCCATGCACAGCGACTGGGCGATGAATTATAATGTCGCCATGTTTTTTTCTCTTTGGCACCCTATATTCTGCATACGCAAATTCAGCTTGGAAAAAGTAGCACTTGTACACCTATTGTTGTATCGGCTATTAACTGTTTCATTGTCTCCTCTAAAATTTGTAAGTCGTGTTGGATAAAAGCGTCTGCTAAATGCCTAACTGTAAATGTAAAAAGTGTAGAACTCGTGGATAATGTGACCTCCCTGATTGAAGTTGTTCCAGATATCAAAATACAATTTGTGTCTTAAAAACTTGCTATTTACACATATGAACATTTAAAGGTTAATAAGGATTATTGATTGTTATAATATCCAACAAGTATCCCTCATGATGATTTCATCTCCTTAGTAAGCCCTCGCTTTTAAAAGGTCTGATCTTTACTTAAGATGCATATATCAGTCCATAATACTTATCTATATTCATATATTCTGTATTATTATTGTATATATTACATATATATCCTGTATTTACTGCTTATTGCACTTCTGGTTGGATGCTAACTGCATTTCGTTGCCTTGTATCCTACATGTGCAATGACAATAAAGTTGAATCTAATCTAATCTAATCTAATCAGATTTATTGGCAGAACTGTAAGTTACACTTTCTTTTATAAATCGTATCTCTTCTAAATGATCCACAAGGCCAGGCTTCCTGACAAAACATTTAAGCACAAATCTAAACATTAACTTAAAAGTAAAGCTTGGATTTAGGCCAAACTGACTCCCAAACTCACTGTCCTATCTCAGTAGTTTTACATTAGAGCACATTGTACAATTTGTGACTTTCATGTCATGTCTAAGTTCACGACTAAGTAACATTTAAGAAGGAATTATGATAGTATTGATAATGTTATGTCATCAAACTGATCTAGCACAAAACAAATCTACTGTGGTCCAAAAAGGCCATACATTACCAGTACCACGTGACATTTTATAAGAATATTGGTCTTACCTTGTGTAGTCTCCTATTGCCTCCTAAAGAAAAAGACATGTTATAATGTTATAAGAATCTTAACCCTTGAGAAGTTTCTCACACTGTAAACTTTATATTCGACGATGAAAAGTTAACATTCACACAGAAATATCGAATAAGCGTTTAACCGTTAAACCGTTACAAATCACGTCAGAATTCAAACCTGTCAAACGTAACGGTCGCATTTCAAAATAACGGAAACTCACTCACCTGCACCGTATATGCGGCTAACTTAAACACAGTCTGGCTCTCCACCTCAAGATTTCCCTGAATTATGTTAAAATAAAAAGAAAGATAAACAAGTCAAATTAAAGCTTGACTGGAGCTCACTCGGCATCAAACTATTTACCCCGCTGGTCAAACAGGTTCTTTGGATGATACCATTTCGCATATAAAGGGAATGTTCACTAATGAAAATACTACATCCGGAAACGTTCGGTTTATCGTGTGATTTACAATCTTTATTAATCTTTATTGATATGCGAATCAAGCGCATTAAAAATAAAACAAGACAAAAGATTTAAATGTTGTGTTACAGATCTCCCCCGGGAGAAAGTGGTACAGTCCGCGAGCAGGTTCAGCCTTACAATGTGCCTCACAAGCACTAAAGTTACTTAAACATATAAAGAAAGCGAATACAGTGTGTTAATCGGTGTATATTTTAGTTATTGTTATTATTTGTATCAATAAATTAGTAATTTATGATTAAAGTTTCAAGAGTAACAAGGGGTCGCTGTCCTGCAACGTGGAAAATCCCTCAAAGCCATCAGTTGGCCATGTGGGTGCTCATATTAATCTCTTTAATCTTATATTATAATGCACTTATTAAAGCATACTTGCATATATTTCATAGTGAATCAATGTTTGATTATTTTCCCTACTCTTGTTTAGTGTTTTTATTTTTTTTATTTTAAAAACTCACAAAAATTATAAAATAAAGAGTTTTTTATTTATTAGTATTTAGTACAATCAACATTCCTTGTTTATGACTTGAATTATTTTTTGTTTTTTTATTACAATTTGTAAGTCGCTTTGGATTAAAGCGTCAGCTAAATGACTAAATGTAAATGTAATGTGTTAAATAAAAAATACATTTTATTTTCAATTTTTCAATTTATATTTTTCTTTGTCATTTCAGCTAACAACCTCCAAAAAACCTCAATTTGTCTGAATAATGTGAGGTTTAAAAAAGTGTCATGTTGAATTGGCCATGGTGGTGTAATGTACCCATTTAAGTTTAAGAAAGGGGCTAAGGGGGGTCCTGCCACCCTGCTGTGCCAGGGTTGCCATGTGTAAATACCCATAATTGAAAAACACCCTACCATGCCCTTTGAAAGGTTCCCCATGTGTTTTATAAAAAGCAAAAATATAAATGTTTTCAATGATCAAGGGATCTGCGATCATTCAAAAACTTTATTCTGTATACGTGGAGGTGACATAACATTGTAAGCTTGAATCACTTACATTGAAGACAGATATCTTAGCGTTCCTGTAAAACAGTTCGACAGTGACTGCATCTTTCAGATGAGCAACACTCTCGATGTAAAACCTACGAATAAACACAACAATAAGCGACATGAAAAAACCATACCAGACTTTATTTGAAATAATGCAGTTTGACTGTAATGGTGGTGCCACCTACTGGAAATGTAATCATGATCACAATCTTTGGACATACCTGACATGGAATTTGAGCTCAAGGGATCCAGTCTTTTTGGAAAAGTCATGGTCTAGAACTCTGCGGTCCAGCTGAAGCCATTTTGTCTGACCCCTTATTAAAAAGAACTAGTTTAAACACAAATCTGAAAATCTACAGTCACCGCTGTAATACTGTAAACTAGATTTTGTTTCTCATTTGTCACATTACCTAGTGCTAAGGGCCTATGGCACAATAGGACTATTCTAAAGCATAAACAAATCTAATTATGTAAATGCCAAGGCTCATCTTTCCAGTGACGGATGATAACTGAAATGAGCATCTGCAGGCGTGCCGTTTCATAAATATGCCAATAAATCAACTTTATCAACTTACTTGTCATCGGTAAATGAGATTCCAAAATAGTCTTTCTCCTTCAAGTTGAAATGGGATGAAACCAGGTCCAAGAGATCCCGGGACAACAGTTTCGGCTGTAAGAGGAATCAGCTCTTATTATTAATGAAATGTATTTTTTGTGTTACTTGAAATAAACATTTTTATCAGTTTGTATTTGTATGGGTTAATAAGGATAGCTTTACCTGAACCAGCAGTTCCAACTGCCTCTCATCCAGCAAAAGTACCTGGCACAGCCGGCCCTCCGTCATCTGGCAAAGTCAGAAATGCATCACATTAGTCTAAATTTATTCACACATCTTACCGCAGTGTGTAAATATTGTAATAAGTAGTTGTTTCACATGCTAATTGGGAATATGTCTAATTGTGAGGAGTGTGCAAAGAAATTGATATTTTTTTCTAATTTTTAAGATAGATGTCTACTATGCTTAAATGTGATCACTGGTTGACAAATTCATAGAAACTGTAAATGGTAAAGATCCACGATATATGCTTTAATTTTTTATGTATTGTAATGTCAATATTTTTCTATTGAATTTAATAAATTAATATGTATTCACCTTTATGTTGTAATTATTTAAATGATAAACAATTGTTGATATTTTACAACATCTTTGTGTGCCGAACATATAAATATGTAAAGTTCATCGCCTTATCATTCCTTGGAATGCTCTCCGAGACAGAGAGAGCGAGAGGGAGAGAAAGAGAGAGACTTATACAACCATGTCAAGGCTTAAACTCTTGTATAACATAAACTTTTAAGAAGACATTGTTCTCTATGTTACGAGACGTCTGCTACAATGCTTATATTTATTTTTCTAGGCTTACATCATGTTTTCTTACACAATGGCAGCACAGGGGCCTGAGGAACTTCTATTAAATAATGACATTTAATCACAGAATTTAATAAAATCTGAATGAATCATGGTAATGTGAAACAGCTTTTCATTTTATAACGCAGGTTATTATAAATTTTTTCTTATTTAAATATAATCAATTTGACACTGTCAGTTTTGAATTGATGGTTTAATAAATAAAATACACTTTCATCTTTATCATGATTTAATGACTGAAGAATCAACACAGACTTGCATTTTGCTTAATTTATAGGAACGAACTTATCTTTCCTCGCCATACTCGCCATGTAATGAACTGATAACATAATGAACCACTCTCATGTGAATTAAGCAGTTTAAAGTGACCTCTTTATCTCTTAATTGGATTTATGATTAAATATTTCTCTTGAGTACAACAACAAAAGCAGAAAGCTTTACAAATGCAATTGATACTTAAATAAAAGAATGTTGAAGAAATAAAATAACAAAATATAGAAACAGTTGGTTAGTGCCTATAAAAAATAAAAACCCACATTAAAGCCATCATACTGTTAAAGAATTACTGCAGTTGTACACAGTCTAAACCCGGATTAGTCCCTATAGTAACCCTTAAGAGAACAACAGCGGCTTTATGAAATGTTTTATTGTTAGGAGACACATCAAAACATACACTTCTACTTCTAACTAATACTTTTTTTTATAATGATTTAATTTGAAGTCAAACCAATAAGAACTATTCAACATCATCATAAAGTGATGGCTCACTCTTTTAATTTCAAACCAGTGACAAAAGAAGATATTTTGAAGAACGTTGGTAACCAGCACCCTTTTACTTTATTATTTTTTATATACAATAGAACTGAATAGGTCCCATCGCTGTTCCGTTATCAACTAGTTTCAAAATATCATCTTTTTGTTCTCATTTTAACATCAAGTTTGGGTTTCGACCTTTAAACTTTGTACAGAATAATATAGGCACCAATTATCATCCATAAGAAAAATCTGCCCCACCAGCAAAGTAGAAAGCCTCATTGGCTTTAGGATGAGCTTCACCTTGCCAACGGCAATGTTGTTGAAAGCTCTTTGTATCAGACTCAGCATTATATAAGCTTAATGCGCAACACATCCCTGCCCCCCAAGACTTGCAAAAGACCTCCTCCTCTGACCCCCAAAACAATCCGCCAATTATACGTTATCTGCATGTCCTGTTATAGATTTACTCATGCTGAGCCCTCCCTTGTTTGTGTAGTTGCAGACTATACGGTCATCTCTGTGCCAGCCACCGAATGGACGTTATGTCAGTCCGACTAAACAGCCAGTTATGGACCAAACCATATATTTAATTTTGTAATCATATTTTTTCTATTAATCCGGGACAAGGAAAATGTATTGTATCTAAAATGTAAGAATTTTCATTTTGTCTGCTTGTGTTTGTGCATAGAAGCTGGGGTCAGGCGATGACTGACCATGCAAAAGACAGGGTCATGTGACGTGTAATGCTTTTGACATATGGGTCATTCACCGTGAGTTATAATCTGAGTTCAAACAAAGCCTTAAACTGCCCCCTAACACAAACACATGGCCCTGTAAGTGCTTAGACAGACTTCCATTACTAGTCAATTAGCAAATACCACTTAAACCGTCAACATTTCCTCAAAGACATCTCTAAGCTTACCAAAAAACAACTAATGTGACATTAAAATATATTAAATTCAATGCGATTCTACAATACAAGCTATACTCTTCTAATTCGGAAAGTCGCAATATTTTTCAAGCATTTTAATTTCATTTTAAATTATATGTTTTTATGTTGAAATGAATGATTTTCCATTTTATGTCACATCTATAACGCTGGACACATGAAAATTAAGATAAAGTAAATATTTCATATTCTATTAAGAGGCATCACCTCTCCATTTATTGGGTGTAATTGCCCCTTGTTGAAATCCTACAAAGTATGTTGTCTCTCAAAAACATGTCTTTTATCAGTGCATTTTCCCTCCTTTAAAACAGGAAACGCATAAATAGACTTGTTCTGGTGTTTAGACTATATCAACAAGGGATTCGTACAATTTAAACAGATATTTCAGTATTTTTAACAAATATAATTCCAAACGCTTATATGTCACATGCTGGAACTGAACGAAACTGTCACAGTTGCAAGAAAAACAAAATGATGTAATGACTCAGACCTACCAGTTTCAGACTACAACATTATGGAGCAAACATCTGGATAGAAGATCCGTCTGGATATTTAGAAATCTCTATACTGTGTAATCCTCAATAAAGACTTACTTAAGAGAAATATAGCAAACAAATGCATTTATAACAAACATGTTTCTCTTTTCTTTTATTATGTGTTCCGTTTCATGGGTCAGATTTTAAACAGAATTTCTTGGCAGACGAGCAAATTCTAAATTATTTCTTGTCTGTGTAAATGTAAACGCCATATGGTCAATAAATAAATTAATGAGTCGCAAAAAATAGCACCTGCTCAGCTTCTCTTATTCTTTTAAAATACTAGACCTGTCTTTAGGCCGCATATATAATATAGTGGATGTCATGAAAGACTGAATCCAGGTTAAGGTTACCAGAATAGCATTCATTAGACACAATGGCAGCAGACAGACCACAAGTCTCGCAACAATAAGATAAGAAACAACATCCTCAGTCAACAGTAAAGCTTACATAACAGTAAATGAATAGAGCAGATGGTGCTATTAAAAAAAGATTCTATTCAAAATCAACACATCCACAAAACGGGTCTTAAAAAGACATGTTTTAAAAAAATCTTTCTTGTATAATTTATAACGTTTACTATGATAGAACTTTTTCACGTCTCGTTAAGATCTGTTGTAACGCAGTTAGCAGTACCAACCAATTACCCTCATAAATATCATTGACAACTCAAAACTGCAGAAAACCATCTCTAGCGACATCAAAATAAAAAGCAGAAGATATGATCAGTATGTTCTCATACCTCGTAAACATCTCCCAGATGGCACCATGCCTGCAGGACTCTCCTACATGGCACAAGCCCATCGATGTAGCATCTTCTAAACACCTGTTCAGTCAAACTCCACACAAACTGACTGCCAGAGGCCAGGACATCCTCAATGCCACAAAACATGCCCATGGCCATGTCTTTTTGTCTGGCACTCTAGGAATCTACGTGCCCTCTGATGCTGATGTAACTACACTGGAGCCTGGAAGAGCCAGGGGCCGTATGCCACCGCCTGGGCTGCTGCCTTTCTGTGTAGGCTTCCGTCCAAGACTTTCCCCCTTGGAGAAGCACATAGAGAGAGGGCACGCCACAAACAATCCCGAGTCAGAGACAAGCCCACTGGGCCACACAATGACACACACATATTCATTCTCAGCGATGCACAATAAGTTTCTGCACTCTTTGACAGAAGCATTTTTTTACGCAAATCGCACAATGTCTGCCCCAACCATTCCACTCCCATCTCATAAACAAATGTTGTGGTTTCTCTGTGCTTTTCACAAGGGAATGGCTTTCACAACCAACTTTTACAGATCCTTGTAGAGCCAATATAAAGATCGACAAAGTTTTTGTACTTAGCAAACCTTGGAAACAGACAGATATTGGCGATTTAGATGATCTATTTATAAAAATCTTCATGATAAGAGTGACACCTTCACCTGAGTTTTGGTAACGTGGGGGTTTCTGACTGCCTGTACGCTGTGAGCGTGGGTGTATGGGGCGTAGTTTCCACCAGACAGTGCACATCTCCACCCGGCATATTCCATAAAGGAAACTTATAAAATGCTTTCTTTGGAACCATCTGGAATATAAGAGACTGATGTGTTATGACTAACACCCTAAGTTGAACTACTATGCAAAATTAAAGAAGTCTGTAAAATGACCAAATAAAATACAAAGATCCCTTTCCCATCTCTAAGTGAGTCATTCAAAACAGCTGTCATTGTGCAGTTTGTCTTCTTGTTAAAAATGTAATTATAGCATTTAAAAATAAAAGGTTGGAACTACTTTTCTTGAACAAAAGTATATTTGTGCCCAGCTATCTGTTGCTGTGTTTTGGGTCATAACTTTGATACATCTTGTACAAAATACTTCTTTTGTAAAGCTCAAAAAGTCGCGTTGTAGAAAGCATGTAAAATTGAAAATATTCAAATGCTTTATTCTTTAAAAAACACATCTGCAAATACAGGGACTAAGAAGACTGCAAATATAAAAAGTCAAGTGATATGATGCATGCTCAAGATTTTTTTTCTGCTGCTTTAATGGATTTTTATTTCCACTGTATACTTTCACAAGATTAGCCACATTATAATAAAGCCGGATACGTACAAATCACAAATCTAATCACAAATTGTTGCTTTCTTTAAACAAATCTTTATGATATTATTATATATTATTATGACATTATCCTCTGTCCCATACATCTTTCAGCTCATAGACATTTTTATCAGATTTCAGTGTAAAGAGCCTAACCCCTGGCGAAGTTCTGACGCAAGTTGCAAGATGCGTCAAAGCAGTCATTGATGTTAACCAGTTATTGGATGTGAAGAGTCAAAGGTTTAAGTGCATTCTGGGAATTTAAAGACCCGGCAGCATTGGTAAGGATGAACACAGGGGTTAGAAACAAGACACCCTCAGGTCTAGCATTGATCTTTACAGGCATCACTCTTTAACCTTAATGTGAACTCGGAACATGAAAATTCACATTCACCAGAAAATTGGTAAGTTTAGTAATATTTTACTTCATAATTTTACATCATAGAAAAAAGTCAAATGTGCAGTCAGGATCATACTCACAACATAAAGCCCCTCCGGGTCACGACTGTGCTGGCTTTGGTCTTTACGATACTGATTAAATTGAATAATACAGTCGTTGTTTATTATTATTTAGCTAATACCTATAGTTTTACTCAAACAAACAGTTTATTAGTCATACATTTCAATTACGTTCAATACAAAGTCATCCCTATATAAAAACACATGAGAACACATCTCTAATGTAACTAAGAGAAAGAAAGAAAGAAAGAAAGAAAGAAGAAAAAAGAAAGAAAGAAAGATATAAGAAAAAAAAGAAAAAAGAAAGAAGAAAGAAGGAGAGAAAGAGAGAAAGAAAGAAATAAGAAAAAAAAATAAAGAAAGAAAGAAAAAAAGAAAGAAAGAAATAAGAAAGAAAGAAAGAAAGAAAGAAAGAAAGAAAAAAGAAAGAAAGAAAGATAGAAAGAAAGAAAAAAGAAAGAAAGAAAAAAGAAAAAGAAAGAAAAAAGAAAAAAAGAGAAAAGAAAGAAACAGCAAGAATAAGAAATAAGAAAGAAAGAAAGAAAGAAAGAAAGAAAGAAAGAAAGAAAGAAAGAAAAAAAGAAAGAAAGAAGAAAAAGAAAGAAAGATATAAGAAAAAAAAGAAAGAAAGAAAGAAAGAAAGAAAGAAAAAAAGAAAGAAAGAAGAAAAAGAAAGAAAGATATAAGAAAAAAAAGAAAGAAAGAAAGAAAGAAAGAAAGAAAGAAAGAAAGAAAGAAAGAGAGGGGGAATATAAATCGTTCTTAATAAAGCAAAAATGTAAAAGCAATCCCACATCTTCTTCTAAGTTCAATGCAGATTGTTCATGGAATGCAACTACATTCCACAATCTTATAGAAAGAGAGAAAGGATACTATTTTTACAATAAAAAGCTTTTATGAAGAGAAAGTAAGGCCTGCTTTCACAAACAAGAGCAATGGATGTTGACAGGTGACCTGCACCTTTAAAAGTAAACACAGCTGCACCTTTTGAAGTTGTGTTTTGATCGAAACCCAGAAGAATGAATCTGAACTAACACAAAGACTACCAGCTTTTACATCAGTGCAATAAAACATCAAATGGCGCATGCAATATCCACTTTCTACATGACAACCTTACAGTCAAAAGGAAAACAATAGTAGCACATGGTGAAAGCATGCCTTCGTAGAGACTATAATGGAGTTTTCTCTGGTTTGCAGGTCCTGCACCGTTTTAAATGTTGCTGGGCAATTCCATGAAAATGTCAACCTGTTTAACTAAAGGTTTTCAATATACTTATTGCACATATGTCAACATTGTTGGTTCAAATACCCATGTGAGGTCTCTTATAAAAATGTTACACAATTCTTTAAAAGCAAACGACTATTTTACGGATTCTCACATTCATAACGATTAATTTTGCTCATAAACGAACACATGAAAACAAATATTATTACTACACATTCCATAGGAGCTATCGCTTGGCCATTTCTTGGATACTATTACTCCTGGTTTGAACATTGTAACTCACATACATCCTAAAAAGTTTGTTTGTCCCAAAACTGTGTTCTTTTGTGCCAAGTCCATTGTATGTTTATTTTTAAATGAGAAAACTTGTCCACATTATCAACAAGAGTTTTATATATTAAAAAGAGTTGGTTCAGTTTACTGGTAACTGATGGGTATATGAACCAACAATGTTGACAATTCTAAGAGTGTTTCTATGACACGTCCATAATGCAAAATGTCACATCCATAACGCTGGAATCGCCCTGCTCTAATAAAGGAACAAACCCTTACACAAACTGTGGTGGAAATACAATTAAAGCCTGGCATAAAACGATGACCTCACACTCTGGCATCGCCTGGTGTCAAGTGCATACCCTCAAGCCAACCACACATGGGATCCTATTCATTTTTATGACATTGACTCTTGATGGCACCCCGCTAGCTATTTAATGCCTATTGTATTTCTGACAAAACCAAGACAATAGTATGTTGTGTATTATACCATCAGGAGAGAGATCCTTCAGCTAACTGTTTATATAAACTAGAGTGGGGAGGAGAGAGATTGGTCGTTTCAGCACTAATATCCAAATCATATCATGGCGACAAAGTCTTGGTTACGATACAAAGGGACGGTGAGAAATTTCATGAGGACACATTAATCTTTTTCCATTCACTTGGTTGAATTGGAAGACATAGTTGACATGACGGCCACCATGAAGGAACGACTCCCCCAAAAGCAATTCTAGACAGATGAATTGAACCGCTTCTATATTCAAAATCTTCTATAGACCGAGTACACAAAATATTTATTTTTCCTCCAATTCCCAATGGTAAGCTTAAAACAATTATGTCTACAATTTATTCGTTTTCGAGTTGAAAATTACATAAGGTGTGTAACTTATGCATTTATTAATGTATACTATATACCAACTCCTTTTCCAAAGTGGATGTGTAATTGTGTTAAATATTCGTGATCTCAACATAAGACAAAATAATTATGTTTATTTGATAATTATGAACTTTTTTTTATATCGAGCAGCTCTTATTCGAGATTAACTGACAAATGAGATTAACAACAAATACACTTATAAAGAAACCAAAATAAATTTTTTGTCTTGGTCCCTCCATTATTCATGATTTGTTTCTGTCTTTCTTTATCTTTTCCTCCTATCAAATTGCTCAGAAACAGTACCATAATAACATTCAAACTTTGATTTGTATTAATGAGTTCATCTCCACTGAGAACCCAGAAGAGGCCTACCAGCCATCCCCATCATCCTGTACTTTCCCCCGGCATTGCTGAAATCAGTGAAATGTGACATCAATTACCAAACGCAATATGAACAGGATTAATTGCCAGTGTGGGCAAGGCATTCTATGCATCCAAGGGGCACACACACTCAGAAATGACAGGCATGAAGCTCTTCTGAAGTACAGTGCATATCAACAGCTGATGGCCGTAAAAGTGTGTATGACTCTGCTTGGAGATGTGCAGCGTCTGCATTAGCCCTCACATTTTTGGAATGCCCTTAAACCCAATCGTGTACAGTACCGTACAGCCAGACTATATCGGGGCAACACCAAATGTCTGTTTGACCAGCCCAGCCCCTGCTGCAGTCTTTGTGAGGTTACAGATGGTTGACAGGTGGACTGCTGGATAATGAATTCTGATGTGAAAAGAGATGAGTTCTGCACAGAACACTTTAGTAACCATTTAGAACACCCTGGCAAAGCCATAGCAACAACCCCTAAGGACCTGTCAACACCTTTAAAATAACTGACAGTGGTCAAACCTGGCCTAGCAACCACAAAGCAACGCCATAGTTACCACTTACAAGACCCTAACAACAATGTAGAAAATGGTTGCAGTAGAATACCCTAGTAACCATGTGGCAACAAGACACAATAGAAATACAGCAAGTTTTGTGTGGACAACCCTAATTATTCTCTTTATAAATGTTTTAAATATTTATCTTATAATAATGTCTTATTATATTTATCTTATAATAATTTATGTGCTCTAGATGGCACTTCTAGCATCCGGGCTGTCACTGTGAGCCCAGTGTAGGGTCTATTTGACCGAGATTTGGGGCTGATATAGGCCACGGCACACAGAGCTGGGATATGTTGAAACCTCTGAACCATGATAAAGAGAATGGGTGCGAGTGTGTGCGCATAACACAGATGCCACGGATCAGAGGGGGCGGGGGGAGGCGGACACTGCTGCTGCTGCCCAGCATTTGGCGCATACTGTCTGTCTTTCTGCCCCCTCTAATAAGGTCCCAGCGGGATTGTGGGTGCAGGGACTTTTCAGAACGATAGATTAAGAACCTGGGGCCACTGGCTTTCAAAATCATTTGCAAGAGATGAAACCCATGAATGGATTCTATGTAGTTTCACTGTAGGGGGTCAGGGACATACACAAAGAAAAAATATATGAGGGAGCGAGCAGGGGAGAGTTGAAGAGAGAAATAGATCAAGAATGATGGGGTATCTTTGATTTTAATAAATGGCTCTCTGGAATACTTGATTCTTATTGGTCGATCACAGAATCAATTATTTTGTACAATAACCCAAACACATGATTGACAGCCGGATTTTAACAATATCCGTACTAGTTTTATCACATTGTCACCTTTTCATCACAGATAACTCATGCACATTCAAGTAGCTGTATAAGTCATTATTGCAATATATACCTTAATAGATAAAAGTAATGAAAGATGTAACCATGATTCCTCGTATAGACCATTTTCACAGTTTAAGTAATGTTATACTAATTTATAAAACTCATGTATTTACTTATATGTAAATTTTAAAAAACAATGATACATTATATATATATACATACAACCTTAGGCATCACATCGGCAACAAAACTCATCTTCAGTCAAGTACAAAACGCTCATCCTTATAAATATGCATGTTTTGTGCATTTGTAATAGAATAAGATAACTGAGGCATGAATGTTTAGCATATCCCCTGTCTCTTGTCCTTATTAATATTTAAAGTTCCCCACTAGACAACGACACATTTTCAAATATATATTATGCAAAGTATGGCTTCACAACCTTATAAAGTGTTTGTTCTGAACCACTTGATCTCGTCATGCCTTGCTGTTCAAATCACAGACACATTTCATCATAATTTTGTCATGCTAAAACAAAATTGTATTTCTTTCTTCCTGCAGTGAAATGATATTTGTGTTCAAAAAATTGGCTTTAATAAATACAATAGATTTATGCCTTCAATGTTTTCATTGCAACACAACACACTGAGTTCAATCTAAGGGCAATGCAGTGAAAAACCACATTGCAAACTGAACCTGATGTTGCACTACTGTAGCTTTGAACTACAACTAAACAACAAAATTAACCATAAATTAAAAACAATATTTTAATGAGATCATGTGGTGGAAATACACAGTAAAAATAAAGATGCTTAAACTGTTCTTCAAAGCGATGCCATGGAAGGTTCATCTTTGTTTTCCTTCTTACCTTTTTATAATCTGAATCTTTTGTAAAACAGAAAGGATCTTTAGATGTTTAAGGTTCTTTATGGAACAAATAGTCTAAAAAGGCTCCTTTATGGCAAAGCATCTTAACTTTTAAGATTGTAAGCAACATACAAAAGAAAAGAAATTGAGTAAAGTTTCTAAACAGACACCTACTATGTGTCAGTTGAAACAAGACATTATTACAGTGTAAACAAATGCATTTTAGATCTCAAAAATCTGCGGCGTGATCTTTAAATCTTATCACACTGATCAAGTCATACAACACGTCATGCTTTGTATGCATAAAAAACTATTCAGCAAAAGCTCAGCATTTCCCAGGAAAATTATTAAGACCACATTGTAAAGTGCTGATTTTGGAGTGTGTGACAATATTATTCACCAAATCCTGTAAAGCTTGACTCACCCTGCGGGGTAACAATTCAATCACCTTTTGCTGGACATTCATGGCATGACAGGGTCATCGCCCTTTGTCAGGACCTTTTGAATGAATATGCTCTACCCTTAGGCAAGTCATACCTGATGCTCAGCTTACAAAGCACCTGCTTTAGGGAGACAAAGCTGAAACCAAAAAGCTGCAACGTAAAAGAATAATTCACCCAAAAATAAAAAGTATGTCATTTCAAAACTGTTTAATTTTGTTTTTTGGATAGAGTATAAAAGAAGATATAAAAAATAGACATATTCAAATATATATTCAAAATAGATATTTTGATGAATGCTGGTAAAGAGTAATGGCACCCATTCACAAAACCAACGTATGAGAATGGGGTGCCCGTTACCACCATTTTTCTAAATATCTACTTTTAGGGTATTTTGCGCAAGAAAGAAAGTACAGTTCAGAAATGACAAGAGGGTAGTTGATAATAAAAAAAAAATCATTTTTGTGACACAATGAGCTAACAGCGAGTTACGACTATTTCTGTCCCGATGTAAAAAAAGTTGAAGATTAAAGGTGAATATTCTGGTTCATTTAAATGTTGATTTAAATGTTGTGCGTTTCATTGGACTCTCATACACAAGAGACTGCAATATAAAACAATCCTTAAGTGCATTTTAATGGATGATCTCTCCTTATAATACAACATCTGTTACACAGTCAGATTATATACGTTTAAGATTGAATAAACATCACAAAGGCAAAGGACACGTGGTCTATTTGACTGTCACTCTAATATGGAAAACCATCTGCTAGAAGGAGCTGCTGACCTCTGTCCATTTCCTTCCTTCAATTGATGTGCTACTGACCAATTTCACCATTTATGAAACAGTACTCTGACAAAGTTTACCATATACAACATTTCTAGTGTTTAAAGAATCATGTGAGAAATACAGAGAGAAAGAAATCGACCAGCCAACAGAACCATACCCCCCTCCAGCATTACCATCTTTGTGAAACTGTGCCATCCAACTCTATTGATTTCCACTGAAGGCCATGTCTATTTTCTGTAAATATGTTTTCACAGATTCAACGCCAGTGTTTTTCAAAAGGAGAAACACACATTTACAACAGCGGATGGCGTGCGAGACTGTGGAGGATGGACCATTATCATCCATTCTTCCCCTTTGTGTCTAGGTGGTCTGATATTAATAGACGCTCTCATTTTGGGCATTGATGGAATGTAATTGAACATCTGCCTGCCAGTGGAAAGAAGATGGCTTATAATTGTAATGATTATTCACAGTTTCCCTTGAGATCTGTAGCAGGAAACATGGAAGTTCAAACTTGCAGGGCACAGAAATATGCAACATTTAGCTTGGTCGATTTGTACATTTACATTTACTAAGCAGACGCTTTTATACAAAGCAACTTACACTGCATTGCATGCAATCCCTGGGATCAAACCTACGACCTTGCTGCATAAGTGTTTTTAATGATTTATAAAATAATGGATAAATTGACAAAAAATTTATAAAATAGTGAATAAATGGTTTGACACCTTGCAACAAACAAGACCTAAAGACTGACTCTAAGACCTACGGTTTCAACACATTTGTTAGGTATTATATGAGGTGGCTAATTTGTATAATGTCCTTCATATGTTTTGGCATAATTTGCATTTGCGGCGTTGACGTTTGATTTCAGTGTGGGGTTATGGGAGGAGTTTTACTATTGCTTTATCTAAAAACCTTATGTTTTTGTATAATCTGCATCGTATTAATTCACATGATGCCTTCTTGAAAAATAAAATTTTTCATTGTGACATCAGGTTGACAGATTGAATTAAAGTTTTCCTTTGTGTTCTAACAGCTGCCTTCAAACCTTAGATATTAATATTTAAGATGAATTAAACTCGAAACATACAGCTGGTCCTACACAACTCAACAACCCGCACTGACACACTCTGAATACACATATCAACAGTACTTTATACATTTAAACATAAATTGACACATGATTGATTCTCTTTTTTGCCAATTTCCTTTTTAAGGACACAGTCGAATTGGACTGACACCAGTGTCCTTAATGCATTGAGGGATCAATCACACCACAGCGGGTAGACTTGCTTTGTGACCAAGTTGGTGTAATTGAATTGAACCCGCAACCCCTCAGAGGCATGGTCAGTTCGAGTCAATCTGGGTGCTTCGAATTGATTTGTATCTCCGTGATTAAAGATTACTGCTGAGAGAAATCGACCATCAGGCTTCTTAACTCCAAAAGCACCTCCTAAAGTAAATCTACATGAGTAAAAAATTCATTCTAACTGAAACTCCCTTCCTTATAGGTCTTCAGGTGACACTTGCTGAGCGTATACGCAAGCATGGAGTATTACCTTTTGTGGCGAGTCTTTCTTTGTTGTCTAACAGGTAGGTTATCAGGTTACATAGTGAACATACTGGACGTACAACTATATCATGTAACATCATCCTCTCATGTGTACAACACTGAGAATTTGACATGGGCAGTAAAAATCCTCGAACCACCATTGATCCAGAAAGGTGACAATGTAAAACGTGGTGCTTCAACTTATCCGTCAATATTAACTGTAGTCAAAAGTGAATGCCACGATCTACACAGTTAAAGAATGATCTATAAGCAAACCCATTAACCCACCCATTAAACTCTTTACATTTGTCATTTGTCAACGGCTCCATCCGGTTGCTGACCCAATACAAAGCACTAAACTGAAGCCCTTCATGTCATTTTTATGCATGTGGTAGATGGCACCTGCCCGTCCGCTTCATACAAATCCACATCTGAATACGGCCTTTGTTTCTGAACCAAAACCTGAGTCACATGGACACATAAAGCACCATAGAATCAAACCAGAAAATCACCCTGATCCCTTATTTCTTGATAAGACCACATGTTCCCGTAACCAAAGGTATTAAGGGTTTCTTATCCTCTACGTC